>OZ004704.1:152451767-153651767 GCA_963924515.1 Vespertilio murinus
ATGGAGCTGGAGCTATTTCCCCTGGGCGGCATAGTCTCAGCCTTTTTTGTTTTTGTCTATTTAATAGGTGAAAATAATAACCCTGCTCTAAAGAATGAGATTTTTAAACTTTGAATGACAGGTATGAAACTAAAGCCAGGAAAATTCCTTTAGGAGAGTATTAAATATGACAAAGTTAATCAAGATAATGAGGAGACAGGCTATTTTGAAGCAGAGCATTCGCACCAGGAAATAGAATTGATAAGGGCTGGAAATAGGTGTGTAAGAGAATTACATGGCAGTGAACATAAAGCATAAATCTTGTCATTGTTTGAATGGAAAAGCACACTTAAAAATTAACCTCCTTGGAAAGGGGTTTGTAGGTCTTTTCCCTAATTTTGTCATTCTCGCCATCTTAGGGTTTTTCTACTCTGATCCCTACTTTTACTGTCATACATTATTTCTAGCTATATATATATATATATATATATATATATATATATATATATATATATGTATTGTCTTTGGCTCAAAGATACATCAAAATAGAATTCCTATTCATCGTTGGCCCAGGGAATAGGTGAAAGAAATAGTCCATTTGAGAGGCAATGCAGATCTGCATTACAGTAGTTACAATGGGAATGAAGGGAAAAGGCTGGATATTAGAAAACTTTGAGGACATATAATAACAATGACTCCTTGGCTATGTAGATTGTGAAAGCAAAGATGTCTAGCCGAAGTGTCTAGAAGGACCTTACTGAGATAAGAGAATACAATAGGAGGGGGATGTCTATGGAACAAGATATTCAGTTTAAGGTGCTGCTGGTGCTGGAGCACCCACAGGTGGTATTTTGGAAATTATGGTCTTAATATTTCAGGCAATCAGTCATATTGAGGTAACATCTTACATTATTTACCTGGATATCAACATTAAGAGGAAAAGACCAAGGTGAAAGCATCAATGAGGAGGCAGAGGAAGAAGAGGTAGGGTGTAGTGAGAAAGATTGTCAGGTGATGGGACTCCCAAGAGAACCAGGAAGATGAATTCTTTCTTCATTTTACCTCCCCCCCCAGCTTTATTGAAATATAATTGACAACTAAAAATTATATATATTCAATATATATGATTTTATGCTTTGATATGTGTATACATTTTGAAATGATCACTGAAGGTAAGCTAGTTAACATATATGTTACCTCATAGTTACTATTCTCTTTTTTTTTGGTGTGTGTGAGAATACTTAAGATCTATCTTCTTAGCAAATTTCAAATATACAATAGCATATTTTAAACTATAATCACCATACTATATATTATATCTCCAGAATAGCATATGCATGATAATTATGTAATTCTTTTTAAACCTACTGTATAATTTACATTCCTACTGGCAAGGTATAAGGGCTCCAATTTCTCCACATTCTTGCCAATACTTTTTTCCTCATTTTTTTATTAAGGTATTATATGTGTACATACCTTACCAATCCCCACCCCACCCCCACTCCCAAACATGCCCTCCCTCCCCAGAGATTTTTGTCCATTGGTTATGCTTATATGCATGCATACAAGTTCTTCAGTTGGTATCTTACTCCCCCATATCTCCCTACCCTCCCCGCTGTAATTTGACAGTCTGTTTGTTTCTTTACTGTTTCTATATCTATCTTTTTGTTCATCAGTTTATAATGTTCCTTATTATCCATAAATGAGAGAGATCATGTGGTGTTTTTTTCATTGACTGGCTTATTTCACTCAGCATAATGTTCTCCAATTCCATCCAGGTTGCTGCAAATGATAAGAATTCCTTCTTCTTTATGGCAGCATAGTATTCCATTGTGTAGATGTACCATAGTTTTCTGATCCAATCATCTGCTGATGGGCACCTAGGCTGTTTCCAAATCTTAACTATTTTAGATTGTGCTGCTATGATCACAGGGGTACACATATCTTTTTTTGATTGGTGTTTCTAGTTTCTTAGGATTTATTCCTAGGAGTGGGATTACTGGGTCAAATAGGAGTTTCATTTTCAGTTTTTTGAGGAAACTCCATATTGTTCTCCATAGTGGTTGCACCAGTCTGAATTCCCACAAGCAGTGCACAAGGGTTCATTTTTCTGTGCATCCTCGCCAGCACTTGTTATTTGCTGGTTTGTTGATGATAGCCATTCTGACAGGTGTGAGATGGTACTGCATTGTCGTTTTGATTTGCATCTCTCAGATAATTAATGACTTTGTGTATGTTTTCATGTGCCTCTTGGCCTTCCTTCTGTCTTCTTTTGAAAAGATTCTATTTAGGTCCATTGCCCATTTTTTAATTGGCTCATTTATCTTCCTTTTATTA
The DNA here is from genome assembly GCA_963924515.1 of Vespertilio murinus. NCBI lineage: Eukaryota > Metazoa > Chordata > Mammalia > Chiroptera > Vespertilionidae > Vespertilio > Vespertilio murinus. Next base: position 152,454,084 of record OZ004704.1, read on the forward strand.
AGCTGTATAAGCTGTCTGTAGATGCTGGAGATTAAACCTTTATCAGTAATAATATTTGCAAATATGTTCTCCCATACAGTGGGCTTTATTGTAGTTTTGTTGATGTTTTGTTTTGTTTTTTGCTGAAAAAAAAGCTTTTTATTTTGATGTAGTCCCATTTGTTTATTTTCTCTTTAGCTTCCATTGACCTGGAGAGGTATTAGTGAAGAAGTTCTTTAGGCATATGTCTGAGATTTTTGCTGCCTGTGGATCCCTCTAGTATTTTTATGGTTTCCTGTCTTATGTTTAAGTCCTGTATCCATTTTGAGTTTATTTTTGTGTGTGGTGTAAGTTGGTGATCTAGTTTCATTCTTTTGCATGTATCTGTCCAATTTTCCCAACACCATTTATTGAAGAGATTGTCTTGATTCCATTGTATGTTCGTGCTTCCTTTGTCAAATATTAATTGAGCATAGTGATTTGGGTTGATATCTGGATTCTCTATTCCATTCCACTGATCTATATGTCTGTTCTTGTGCCAGTACCAGGCTGTTTTGAGAACAGTGGCTTTGTAATACAGCTTGAAATCTGGTATTGAGATACCTCCTACTTTATTCTTCTTTCTCAGGATTGTTGTTGCTATTCGGGGCCTTTTTTTGTTCCAGGTGAATTTTTGGAGAGTTCTTTCTAGGTATGTGAAATATGTCATTGATATTTTAATGGGGAATGCACTGAGCCTATAAATTGCTTTGGGAAGTGTGCACATTTTGATGATGTTGATTCTACCAATCCATGAACATGGTATGTTCTGCCATCTGTTTACATCTTCCTTTATCTCTTTTTTTCAGTGTTGTGTAGTTTACTGCATATAGGTCTTTTTACCTCCTTAGTTAGGTTTATTCCTAGGTATCTAAATTTTTTTGGTGCGATGGTAAATGGGATTGCTTTTTTAGTTTCTGTTTCTGTAAGTTCACTATTGGTGTATAGAAATGCCATAGATTTCTTGGCAATAATTTTGTATCCTGCTACATTGCTGGATACAATTTATTAAATAGTTCATTTATTAAATCTATTATTTTTTTGATGGAGTCTTTTGTGTTTTTTTTATGTACAATATCATGTCATCTGCAAATAAGGACAATTTTACTTCTTCTTTTCCACTTTGGATGCCTTTTATTTCTTCTTCCTGTCTAATTGCAATGGCTAGTACTTCTAGTACTATGTCAAACAGTAGTATTGAGAGTGGGCATCCCTGTCTTGTTCCTGTTCTTAGAGGGAATGTTTTAGTTTTTGTCCATTGAGTATGATTGCTGTTGGTTTATCATATATAGCTTTTATTATGTTGAGGTATGATCCTTGTACTCCCACCTTGCTGAGAGTTTTTATCAGGAAAGGGTGTTGGATTTTATCAAATGCTTTTTCTGCATCAATTGATATGACTATATGATTTTTATCTCTCAATTTGTTTATGTGGTATATCATGTTTACTGATTTGTGGATATTGTACCATCCTTGCATTCCCGGAATAAATCCTACTTGGTCATGGTGTATGATCTTTCTGATGTGCTGCTGGAGCCGATTTGCTAGAATTTTGTTGAAGATTTTGGCATCTATGTTCATGAGGGATATTGGCCTGTAATTCTCTTTCATTGTGTTGTTTTTATCTGGTTTTGGTATTAGGGTGATGCTGGCTTCATAGAAGGAGTTTGGAAGTGTTCCTTCCTCTTGAATTTTTTGGAATAGTCTGAGGAAGATAGGTTTTAGTTCTTCCTTGAATGTTTGGTAAAACTCTCCTGTGAAGCCATCTGGCTCTGGGCGTTTGTTTGCTGGAAGCTTTTTGATGACTGCTTCAATTTCTTCCAAAGTCACTGGTCTATTGAGATTTTTAGATTCTTCCTGATTGAGTTTTGGAAGGTTATATTTTTCTAGGAATGTATCCATTTCCTTGAGGTTGTCCAGTTTGTTGGAATACAGTTGTTCATAGTATTTTGTAACAATTCTTTGTATTTCGGTGGGGTCTGTTGTTATTTCACCTCTTTCATTTCTGATTTTGTTTATTGGGTCCTCTCTCTTTGTTTCTTGGTTAGCCTGGCTAGAGGTTCGTCAATCTTGTTTATCCTTTCAAAAAACCAGCTCTTGGTTTTGTTGATCTTTTGTGGTGTGGAGTTTCTTCCTTTTCTGTGTCTTGCATGGCAAGCAACAGGTTCTTGAGTGGAGGAGCTGGGGATTAATAAATTAGAGAAAGAAAGAGACAAGAGACAGAAATAGATTCAAGCTGGGTGCTGGGTGGCTTCCTGTCCTCTGATAGACAGGGACACTCACCTCAGACAACACAGCATATTTATTGGTTTCCAAAAGGGATTTTAAGGTCAAAAGGAGTTTCGGGTGTGCCCTGTTCCTATTCACCAGAATCTGTGTAAGCTCCTAATTTTTTGGTACAAGCTTTTGTATATGAAGACCTGGGTGATTCAAGGTCCTTTTTGTTCCTCATTCCAAGCACATGGATAAAAATAAGAAATCAGTTCTGATAACAGGATTCTGCCAGTGCTCTCGGGCTAGCTGATTAAAATTAAAAGAGTAACCATGTGCCTTCCCAGTTGGCTCTCTACAATCTTTTGTATTATTTCTTTGGTCTCTATGTCATTTATCTCCGCTCTGATTTTTATTATTTCCTTCCTTCTGCTTGCACTGGGCTTTTCTTGTTGCTCTTTTTCTAACTCTTTGAGTTGTAGAGTTTGATAATTTGTTACCATTTTTTCTTGTTTTTTTTGTAATAGGCTTGTAGAGATATGAACTTCCCTCTCAAACTGCTTTTGCTGTGTCCCATAAATTTTGGATTGTTGTGTTTTCATTGTCATTTGTTGCCAGGATGTTTTTAATTTTTTCCTTGATTTCTCTGGTAACCCAGTCCTTGTTTAATAGCATGTTGTTTAGTCTCCATGTGTTTGATTTCTTTGGATTATTTTTATTGTAGTTGATTTCCAGTTTTATGCCACTATCATCTGAGAAGATGCTTGATATGATTTCTATCTTCTTGAATTTGAAGAGACTTTGCCTATGTCCCAACATGTGGTCTTTGAAAATGACCCATGTGCACTTGAGAATAATGTATATTCTGTGGCTTTGGGGTGAAATGTTCTGAAAATGTCAATTAATTCCTTCTGGAAGAGTGAGTTATTTAGGATTGATGTTTCTTTGCTGATATTTTATTTAAATGATTTGTACAAAGGTGATAGTGGGGTATTAAAATCTCATACTATATGATTGTATTGCTATTAATCTTTCCCTTAACGTCCTCCAGCAGTTTTTTTTTTTTTTTAATGTATTTGGGTGCTCCAGTATTGGGTGCATATGTTTACCAGGGTTATTTCTTCTTATTGGATTTGTCCCTTTAGTATTATGAGGTGGCCTTCCTTATCTCATTTTCTGTCCTTTACTTTGTAATCTAATTTGTCAGATATAAGTATTGCCACCCCAGCTTTTTTTTCATTTCCATTGCCTGGAAAACCTTTTTCCATCCCTTCACCTTCAGTCTGTGTACGTCTTTTTTTCTGAAATGGTTTCTTGTAGACAACAGATATATGGGTCTTGTTTTCTTATCCAATCCATTACCCTATGGCTTTTGATTGGAGCATTTAATCTATTTACATTTAAAGTTATTATTGATAGGTACTTATTTGATGCCATTTTTATTTTATACCCCTGTGTTTCTTCTTTGCTTCCTATTTTAATTTTTATTTTTACAGAAGACCCTTTAGCATTTCTTGCAATGCTGATTTGGTGGTGATAAATTCCCTTAGTCTGTTTTTGTCTGTGAAGCTCCTGATTTCACCTTCAATTTTGATTGATAGCCTTGCTGGGTACAGTATTCTTGGATTAAGACCCTTCCTTTGCATGTCTTTGTATATTTAATTCCATTCCCTTCTGGCCTGAGTTGAGAAATCAGTTGCTAGTCTGATGGGGGTTCCTTTCTGTCTCTCTCTGGCTGCTTTTAAGATTCTTACTTTGTCGTTGGCGTTTGCCAATTTAATTATGATGTGCCTTGGTGTTAGTCTTTTCAGATTCATTTTGCTTGGGACTCTGCAAGCTTCTTGTATTTGTGTGGGTTTTTTCTTCTCTATTGCAGGAAAGTTTTCTGTCATTATTTCTTGAAACAGGTTTTCTATGCTTTCCTCAGTTTCCTTTCCTTCTGGAACCCCTATTATTCGTATATTGTTTTGTTTTATATTGTCCCAAAGTTCCCATAGGCTCTCCTCCTGATTTTTAATTTTTTTTTTCTAGAAGCTGCTCTAATTGGGTATTTTTTTCATCTTGTCTTCTAGCTCACTAATGCGGTCCTCTGCTTCTTCTAGTCTACTCTTGATCCTTTCTATTGAGTTCTTTACAGTAGTGATGTCATTTTTCATTTCTTCTTGGTTCATCTTCATTTCCTCTTGTTTCTTATTCATATTGTTAAGTTTGTCTTCCATTCTTTTTAGCCATCTTATGATCTGAATTCTTTCTCTGATAGGTTGCTTGCCTCTAACTTGTTTATTTCCTTTTCTGGTGATGCCTCCTTTTTTTTCATGTGCGGACGATTTCTTTGTCTCCCCATGGTCTCTCTTTTCAGGATGTCTGGTTATGTAGTTCTCTCTCTCCTGTGTTGACTTAAAGGCACAAAATACAACACAACCAGGTGTAACACATAAGGCACTGAACAGAAATGAATTTGTGATACTAATAACCTCTACTAAAGGTGACCACTAGAGAAAGGCAAATTAGGGGATAGTTGAGAAAGAAGAAGAGTTAAAAAAAGAAGCAGGAAAAAGGAAGAAAGAAAAGAAAGAGGGGGAAAAAGTAGTGTTGAAATGAAATTGGGAAACAGGAAAAAAAAAAGAGAGAGAGAGAGAGAGACAAGAAAGAGAGTAAGGGAGAAAAGGGGGACAAATTATATATATATATATATATATATATATATATATATATATATATGGAGAAAACTCCAATATAACAACCACTAATCCCAGCAAATGCCAGTAACAGTACTTGGAGATTAATACAAACTACAACACCCACTAATATCAAGCAAGGCAAGGAGAAACAGAAGTAAAAACCAAACAAAAACAAAGGGAGATTCTTTCTCTTCCACTCATCATATATTGGCAAACTATAATAGCAATAAATCTTTTATATTCCTCAGTAAGATAAAGGAAGATATTTTCAAAGCCTAGCAACAACCCAGCTGAGGAGAGCCACCGCAATTCAGCCAATGAGAAGTTGCCACCATCCAAATTCTCATTCTTTTCCAATGGTATTTGTGTCAAAATCACCAGCCTCAAGCTCCTTCTATTCTCTATAAAGGCAAGTCCCTCTCCTTTGTGCTCTGAACTTGCCTATGGCCACCATAGCTTGCTTGTCCTGAATTGCAATTTTCTGTTATTCCCAAATTCAACTTTTCTTCTATAATTTTTAAATTATTTTATTTGAGGTTGACATATGTAAAGATAAAAACAAATGTAGGGCATTAGAAAAAATATTTGAATTGAGAGGTTGTGATATTGTGATTTATGGTACAAAATATATATTTGATTTTTATTTGTTTTTGGTACAGAACTAAAAACCTTAGAATGTCCTACTTTCTTGGGAGCAATAAAGTATTCAAGTATTTGTTATTTTAATGAGATGAGTGGGACTACATTAAACCACAAAGCAAAGGAAACCATCAACAAAATGAAAAGGCAACCTGCAGAATAAAAGAAAATATTTGCAAGTCACTTAGACAATAAGAATTGATATTTAAAATATATAAAAGCCGAAACCGGTTTGGCTCAGTGGTAGAGCGTCGGTCTGCTTACTGAAACATCCCAGGTTTGATTCCAGTCAAGGGCATGTACATTGGTTGCGGGAATATCCCCGGTAGGGGGTGTGCAAGAGGCAGCTGGTCGATGTTTCTCTCTCATTGATATTTCTAGCTCTCTATCTCTCTCCCTTCCTCTCTGTAAAATATCAATAATATATATATATATATATATATATATATATATATATATATATATATATAACTCAAACAACATAATACTAAAATAAAAACAAACAGAAAAACCACCCAAATAACCCAATTTAAAAATTGGCAAAAGGCCCGAAGAGACATTTTTCCAAAATAGACATACAAATAGCTAACTTATATGTGAAAAGATGGCCAACATCACTAATCTTCAGGAACATGGAAATTAAAACCACAATGAGCTATCATCTCACATCTGTTAGGATGTTTGTTACCAAAAAGACAAGAGAAAACAAGTGCTCATGAGGATGTGAAGTGAAGGGAACCCTTGTACATTGTTGTTCGCAATATAAACTGTTGCAGAAACCTTGGAAAACATTATTAAGGTTCCTAAAAAAATTAAAAATATAATGATCATATGACCAAGCAATTCCACTTCTGGGTATATATCCAAAGGAAACAGTGACCTTATTTCAAAAAGACACCTGCACTTCCATGTTCATTGCCATGAAAGGAACCTAATGGTCGAGGTATGAACAGAGCCTGTATGTCCCTGCATAAACAAATGGATATAGAGAATGTGGTATATGTATACAATGAAATACTATTAACTTAAAAAAAGAAGGAAATCCTGTCATTTGTGATAACATCTATGAACCTGGAGGGCATTATGCTAAGTGAAATAAGTCATATAGAGAAAGACAAATTCTGCATGGGATCACTCATATGCAGAATCTTTTTAAAATGTTGAAATCATAGAAACGAACAGTAGAAAAGTAGTTGTCAGAGTTTGCGTTGTGGGGGAGAATAGAGATAGAGACTGGCAGTTCAAGGAAGCAAACTTTCAGGTAAAGATGAATAAGGTCTGAGAATCTAATTTCTATTATGGTTACTGTAGTTGATAACACTATATTGTGTAATTGAAATTTGCTAAGAGTGTTGGACTTAAATGTTCTCAGGTAAGACTCACAAAAAGGTAAATATGTGAGGTGTCAGATGTGTGTTATCTGACTTATGAAGGATTCTTTCATCACTTTGTACACTTTAAATATCTTACAATTTTATTTGTCAACATACCTTAATAGAGCTGAAAAAGATATACAGATGGCAAAAAGTATATGAAGAAATACTCATTAGATAATTGCTAATTAAAACAACAATGCCATATCATATGCCATATCATATGTCTATTACAATGCTTAAAATTTAGCAAAACAAAACACAACTAAACAAAAACAACCTGACAACACCCGTTGCTGGTAAAGATGCAAAGCAAGATTAGCTCTCATTCATTGTTGGCGGCAATGAAACAGGTACAGTCACTTTGGAAAACAGTCCAGCTCGATGTTTATTATACAGCTAAATATAATCTTACGGTATGACTCAACAATCACATTTATCCAATTGATTGGCAAACTTATAGCTACATAAAAACCTGCACACAAATGTTTATAGCACCTTTAGTCATAAAAGCCCAAATCTGGAAGCAATCAAGATGTCCTTTAGTAGGTGATTGGGTATACACAGTCATACCATGGGATACAATTCAGTGATAAAAATGTATGAATTATCAAGCCTCACAAAAAATATGAATCTGAAATGCTGAGTGAAAGAAGACAGCCTGAAAAAACTGTACTGGATAATTTCATTTATATAACATTTTGGAAAAGAAACTGTAGACAGAGTAACTTGGTCAGTGGTTGCCAAGGGTCTAGGGAAGCAGGATCATTGAAAAGGTGAAGTGCAGGTTTTTATAGACTGCTGAAACTAATTCGACACTACACATTTGCAGAAGCCCATAGAACTTTATAGTAAAAGAGTGCACCATAATGTATGCAAAGTAAGTAAAAACATTCAATAGGTCAGGAGATCCCAGGATAAAGTGCAGAATGTAAGAAAGAAATTTAACTATATTACAAATGTATGAAATAACCTGACTGACAGGAATGGGAGGAAAGGTGCTGATATATAAATATACATACATACATTTATATGTAATATATATATGAAACTTACAACAGATTTTGAGTTAATAAAATTTTATAAATAACAAGCTTTCATTGATCAATAACACACCAATGCTCAAATTTAAAATAAAGAAAATACATAAACATCTGCCCAATGAATAAGAAAAACAAATTGCTAACTAACTTGTTTAAAGCCATTTAAAATCACATGTGCCAAAAGAAGTGAAAGAAAACTATAAAATATATTTGCCCTCCTCTTCCAAGTTGATAGACTTACAGAAGAGTTACAATGCTTAGCATTGTACTGGAGAACTCGGATACTGTAGGACCCGGATACAGGATGTGACTAAATTCTTTCAGACAATATCCACAATTCCCTCCTACCCTCTATATGAAGCTTACATTCTAGTAATGGGGGACCAATGATCAGTTAATCAATAATTAAAGTAAATAGCACATAAGGGAGGATCCATGCTTGGAGAAAACTGAACAAGGAATGGGGGTTGAAATCCTCATTCCCACTCACTCCCAACACTAAGCAATATCCTTCCATGACTCAGTCCAGAATGTAAAATCTTTCCTATTTTTGATAAACTCGACAGCTTTTCCCAAACCCTATGTTGAGAAATGGTTGTGTAATATCATTTATGGAACACAAACTCCTTCTTGTATAACATCAAAGAGCATCAGTGTGTAATGAAAAGTATATTTTTGCAACTGGTGGGAAGAGAGATAAAATCAATCACCATGAAGTTCCTTTTCTAAAGCATTTCTAGCCACTGAGGGTGAACAGCTTGGGAGATGACTTGGCGCTGCTGAGGTTGGTTGGATGTCTTGCCAATGAGGTCTATAGGAAAGAGAATGGTTTGTTTTCTCATTTATCGATTAGTGCTCTGAGATAATTAATAATGGTATGAATTAGTACCATTATAATTTCCACCTTATTTCTAGTCTGCACGAGTTATGTCATTCAAACGAAAATACGTCTGTGTACTGCGGGAGTGGTATAAAGGGTAAAGGTGTTGGTTTTAAGCTTGATTTGAGGACTCCATGTTAATCCAATATAAACTTTTGCAGGTATGCAAAAAATAACAAAAATCCTCATGGTTCCAAAATATATATATAAATCATCAGACAGGAAAAGTAGTGTCTGTCTAAACAGATGCTTCTCTTTCTAGTATATATGACAAGTAAAATAAACAAAGCAAAATATATGAAGCTTCTATGGTATGCTATAATTTATCCCTTCCTTTCTTAGATTAAAAATAATAAATCAATCAAATAATCTTCCTGGTAGCTTCTATGAATCTGTAATTTTATAGATTTTTCTCATTTAGTGATATAAGTGGAATTTATTTTTCCTTTAAACATTTGTGCTTTCCTATTTCCCCCCAGACCATTTGAAATGATACTTGAATTATAACTAATCTTCTTGGCTGAAACGTCCTTTAATTTTTTTTTCCATTTTATTTCCACCTCTGCACAAGTGAGATAGCATTTGAAAAATACCACTTTTGTCATGGCTCCCTTTTCGCTAACACCTGGAGAGGTTGCTGCTGTTTGGAATAGCAAACCTATCTTCAACACCTGTTTGTCTAAGATTCTTGCCCTGTATGTCCAACCTTGCTGCCACAATCACATAGCACGAGCTTGCATTCAACTCTGGCCAGCTAGCTCTCTGTAATACTCATGCCACTCTCTGTACTTAGCTGTGTGATTTTGTTTAAGGTGCTCGTGTTAATCAGAATATCCTTTCGTTTTCTTCCTTATGTCTACTTTCTAACCATATCTCAAGACCTCACATTCATTCATTGTATCACATGGACACAAGGCAGCGACACCCACGCCCACTGTAGCTGACCAGCAGAATTTCAGCTGAACCTAGAAAGAGAATCCATGTGGAATGAGTCCAAGGACAACTCCTATAGCAACATGGCATTTTCAGGTCCTTGATGAATAAAAAGTAGAAATTCCGAGGAGAACTCCATTTTATGTCATTTGCATTTTGTTATGTGTAAGTATACTGAAGTTAATTGTCTAGAAATAAGTACCTAGTTCTTATTCAAAATGCAGATTCAGAATCAGTCATTTTCAGAGAATTCTTTGTTTTTTTCTTCATAAAGCCATTAATTTAAAAAAATCCCTCTGGGTATATGTATAGATAAATATCTGAATTTTGCCTATTACAATGAAGATTCAGGTGTACAGTGGGTGAGCTCTAATACAGTTGCCAGAGGATTGGGTGGGTAGAATTTCTCCGTCACTGGTGGGAATGGGGTTCTTGCAATATCATCAGAAAAGGGGTTTTCAAAGATTTGCACAAGAGAATGAATAATTTTTATTTGTGCAAAATTATATTTCTCTGTTGGCAAAGTCCTATTGCCTTTAAACCAAACCTGGGAAATATGCATTGGGGGGTTGAGTAGACCCAAAAGCGGCCAGTGTCCAGAGTTTTCATTTCATGGTGGGATTGGGACCAATATAGCAACAGGCTAAAGTCCATTAGTCCCCTGCGTGGAGTCCTCATGGCTGTGGGCCACATGGGCCAGTGCAGAGCGTGGGAGCCCTACAAGCTAGGAGTCAGGTGTGAGCAGAAAGAGAGAGAGAGGGGGGCCTCTTTTGTTCTGGAGTTTTGTATCCAGATTTCGAGCCCTTGCAGTGGCCACCCCTATTCTGGCCCCTGACTCGCTCCAGGTGTGACGGATGAGCATCTTCCCATGTCATCCAGACCTTTCTGGGCAGTCCCTTCCCCCATCGATTTCCAGGGAATAGACCTGGAGAGTGTCAGCTTTCTGGCAAAGCTGTGTAAATGGCATGCCTATATCCTAGTCTTCCCTTTACTCCCTTCCTGTTCATAATAGCCAGTTTAATTAACAGCATCGATACCAGTATGCTGCATTAAAAGGTATTTCTGCCAAAACCGGTTTGGCTCAGTGGATAGAGTGTCGGCCTGTGGATTGAAGGGTCCCGGGTTCAATTCCAGTCAAGGGCATGTACCTTGGTTGCAGGCACACCCCCAGTGTTGGGTGTGCAAGAGGTAGCTGATCAATGATTCTCATTGACCTTTCTAGCTCTCTATCCCTCTCTCTTCCTGTCTGTAAAAAATCAATAAAATATATTTTTTAAAAAAAGGTATTTCTGACTGGGTTTGTTATAGATGAAAACTGGACACAATACTGCTGGCCTATAAACAAAGAAATGCTGATAGGAAAGTGTGCTATTAACTGAACTTAAATAACCTAAGAACTGGAGCTAATAGGGGATAATCAAGCTCTCCACCCCTCTCCTTCTCTCTGTCTCTCTTGCTCTCACTCTTTCTTTGCCTTTCATTTTGATGTGCATTTCCACTACACATTTTAGAACCATTACTTTAGATTTGAGGGAGGCGACTCATAATAACATAGTACTTTATTATAGTGATATTGTGGCACCACAAATCATACATACATCCTACAAATAAAATGAATACTAATAACATTAAATTTGACTTGAAATTCATGATACAGTGCAATAGCTCAGGAGCAATTCAGAACAATGACAGTACGTTTTTTTCTTCTTTCCCTATATGCTGTTATTTTTGGTAAGTGGAATCCATATTCCCACACAAACTAGAATTGCTAAACTCTTAATAGCATCCCCATGGCTTTGCCTCTTACTACGACGCCTTAACTGATTTCATCATAGTTCAAGCATAATAACGAATCATCATTTGTCCTCAGGAGCATGAACTGTCTGAGGCTATTTCCACATTCACAGCAGCCTCACTCTGAAATAACTGTTCTAAGACTGTCAATCTACCCACCAGCTTTCTGCCCGCAGCATGACTGCCACACATAAACTCTCCCTGTGCTGGATAATTACCACAAAGCATCCAATTCTTTTCCTAATAAACTTTTAATTCCATATTTTTTTAACTGATTACCACCACCCCCAAAAGTGTTTTATGCCTCTGCAACACAGAACCCCTAGGGAATATTTTGCACAATATTATTTTGGAAGCTGCTTATCTACCATCCATTAATTTTTTCTTCTGATTTAATGACATACTATGAGTTCATATCAATTAGAATTTTTTAAAAGTTGCATATAAGGGAAACCTCCAAATAATAAGGACTGAAATCTAAGGGCTTATTCTCCACATAAAAGAAATCAATAGACTGGCAGTCCAAGGTGCTAAGGTGAGTCCATATTTTTACCCATCATCCTCAGCACATGGTTTGTGTACTGAGGGCTGCCTCATGGATCCACATGGCTGACTACTGGAGTATTTCAGGCAACAAGAAAGAGGAAGGGGCAGGAACCTAAAGAGGTCTTTCTTCCAGATGAGTCAGCCTTCCTAGACATATATGATGTTCATATACAATCTGTTGCTATTCCTATACATCATGACATTCTTATACATTATTTTTACCTGGTTTTTAGTGACAGAGGAGAATGGGAAGTGCAATTTTTGAGTTGTGTGCATTGTCACTCTGGAAATAATGAAGATTCTGTTATGTAAAAGCAGGAGAAGAGGTGCGGAATAGGCGACTATTAGCTTCTTTCATATTACCTTCACCTTCTCTAGTTCCTGCCAATTGAGTCCCTGCAGTGCGTATTATAGTGGAAAGATTGCAGCCTTGGAGTGCACAGAACTTGCTCCAAGTGTTGGACTTGCCCCTTACAAGGCATGACACCTTTGGCATGTCATTATCTCTGAATGCATTATCTAATAGATGAAGATTTTAATAATATTTATTTCACAAGACTATAATGAAAGAAATTATATATGTGTGTGTGTATAAGTATAATAGTGCTTTGCAAATAATTTGTTTTATACTGGTTATAATTATGTTACTGACTTTCATGCATGAGTTTGGAAGTATTTAGAGTAGCTAAGAGGAATATAAAAGAAAAAAAAACCCACATTATACAATTATTCTGTAATCCTGTGGTCTCTAAAGTTGTTTGTGATTATCCCAGAGAAAGCATTAACATTTTAATCTCTATTACATGAAAATAAAAGCTCATCTAGAATAGAGTGCAATCAGAGTGCTGGGTGCCACAGAAAAGGTATTGGTTTCTCAGAATAGGAAGAGTCCACGGACCTGAAGGCAAACTTTTTCCACTTTACAACCTGTGTTAGACCATTGCTAACGAAGAAGCAGTTTTTTTTTTTTTTTTTTTTTTTTTTTATTTTTATTTTTATTTTTTTTTAATAAATCTTTATTGTTCAAATTATTACAAAGGTTCCTCATTCCCCCCGCTCTATTGCTCCCCTCCACCAAGTTTCCATTCAACTCTCTGCCCTTTCCCCATCCCCCATTGTCCTCATCCATAGGTGCAGTTTATATTCAGTCTCTTCCCGCCCCGCCCCACTCCCCATTTCCCCGAGAATCATCAGTCCACTCCCCTTCCATACCTCTGAATCTATTATATTCACCAGTTAATATTGTTCATCAGGATTTTTACTTCCCTTGGTTTTTAGACTCACTTGTTGATAGTTACGTGTTTGTTCATAATTTTTATCTTTATTTTCTTCCTCTTCCTAAAGAACCCCTTTTAGCAATTCATATAGTTCTGGCTTGGCAGTGATGAATTCCTTTAGCTTAAATTTATTTGTGAAGCTCTTTATCTGGCCTTCTATTCTGAGTGATAGCTTTGCTGGGTAGAGTATTTTTGGCTGTAGGTTCTTGTTATTCATCACCTTGAATATTTCTTGCCATTCCCGTCTGGCCTGCATGGTTTCTGTTGAGAAATCAGCTGACAGTCTTATGGGTGCCCCTTTATAGGTAACTACCTGCTTTTGTCTTGCTGCTTTTAATATTCTCTCTTTGTCTTTAGCTCTTGGAATTTTAATTATGATGTGTCTTGGTGTGGTCCTTTTTGGATTCCTTTTGTTTGGGGTTCTGTATGCTTCCTGGACGTGTAAGTCTATTTCTTTCACCAGGTGGGGGAAGTTTTCTGTCACTATTTCTTTCAATATGTTTTCGGTATCTTGCTCTCTGTCATCTTCTGGGATGCCCATAATTCTGATGTTGGTTCGCTTGAAGTTGTCCCAGAGGTTTCTTACATTATCTTCAACTTTCTGGATTCTCTTGTCTTCTTGCTTCTGTGGAGGAGTGTCCTCTGGCTCTTTGTGTTCCAAATCTTGGACTTGATTCTTGCAATCTTCCAATCTGTTTTTAGGACTCTGCATAATATTTTTTATTTCAGAGAATGTATTCTTCATTTCTTGTTGATCCTTTATCATTTCTTGTTGAACCTTTATCATTTCTTGTTGATCCCTTTTCATATCCTCATAGGTCTCATTTATTTTATCGGCCTTTTCTAAGAGATTGTTGAACAACCTTATAAGCGTGGCTTTGAACTCTATATCCAGTCGCTTTTTGTCCTCCAATTCTTTCGTTTGTGATCTGTTTCCTCGTTTCGGCATTTTCGCTGCTTCCCTGGGTTGGTAGGTTGGGAGGATCAGCTGTGTCTATGCCAGGAGACAACCTTATTCCACTAGACTTGGAAACCTGCAAAAGCCTCTCTGAGTTCAGCTTGGAAGGGGCAGAGTTTCAGGGTGGAGCCTACAGCCTTGGCTTCCGGTTAGCCCCGCCCTCTGAGGTTCCTGAGTCTCAGTGTACCTCAGTGTCCTTTGGTACTTGCTGCAAGCACTTCTGAGAGAAAGGCGCCCTAGAGCTTCGCCCGCTACCAGACAGTGTAGTCTCTCCCCCAACAAGCCCACAACTGGGGTTCAGAGCAGTTGGAAGTGGGGTTAAGAACAGTCCGGAGTTTATGTCTCCTTCCTGCCAGGGCAATCTCGTGGCCCAAACAACAGTCTGTCCTCTGTGCGCGCAATGTGCGCGACTCAGGGGCTCTGCTTTTTGCCGTTCCCCTAAGCTTCTGTCTTATAGCCCAGATTACCTCTGTATGAGGCTGGAGCCCGAGGATCTTGCCCAGGACTGGGGTTCAGTGCAGTCAGAACTGGGGCTCAGCACAGTCCTGAGCTTTTGGGTCCTTCCCGCTGGGGCAATTCAGCAGCTCAGGGATCAGCCTGTTCTCTGCGCGCAATGTGCGCGACTCCGGGGCTCTGCCTTTCACCGCTGAGCTTCCGCCTTACAGCCCAGATTCCCTCTGTATGAGCCTGGACCCCAGGGTCTCGCCCAGAACTGGGGTTCAGTGCAATCGGAGTTGGGGTTCAGCACAGTCCGGAGCTTTTATCTCCTTCCCGCTAGGGAACGCCAGCCAGGCACTCAGCCGCCCCTCCTCTCCGGCTCCGTCCTCTCCCCGCGCGCGCGCGCCTCCGTACCTTAGGCTTTTACAGCTCCTCTGATTGTCCTTCAGGTTTTCTCTTTCCTTCTGGTTGTAGAATTTCCAGTCAGTCAACTTTCCTGTAGTTCTGGGTAGTGTCCACTTTATATTTTAGTTGTATTTTTTGAAATTGTTGAGTGCGGCTGCAGCTAGGCATTTACCTCTGCCGCCATCTTGTTGCCAAGATCAAGAAGCAGTTTTTTTAATGTAAGCTCTTACAGCAGAGACTATTGATTGTATACCCACCATAATCTCTCTCATTCATGCTTTCTGAAAACCTTATTTTATTCCATCATTGACTCCTGTGCATACAACTAAGCAATAAGATTCATTTTAAGAATATTTCAATCAATTTATTACATTTATCAAATATTTTCACCATTTTTTTCTAAATAAAATTCATGATAGGTAAGAAGCTTTTCTCATACAATTAGTATAATAAAATAAGTTACTAAAATAATTTCTTCTCAATAAGAAATTCTAAAAATTAATATCTGCATATAAAATTCATTTGACATAATTTTCAGGACTATGAAGTTCAGAGAAATACATACTTTTGAAAAGAAAAATGTTATTTTATTGAAAAAACTTTAAAGTTTCCTACTGAATTTGTTAAATAAGTGCCCATATTATATTGTTTTAAGTGATCTGCTATCTCTCTTTCCTAAAGTGCCTCTTGCCACAGACAAAATACTAATACCTTTAATATGTAAAGTTTATAAAAATCAATAATGTAAATACCGCAGACTTAAATAGATAAAAGGAAGAAAAATATAGACAGAAAATTATCTGGCACAGATTAAAAGAGCTTCAAGAAGGAGAGAGTAATTAACCATATTTCAAATGAGAAGTTAGATGAGATATGGAGTGAACAATATCCATTGAAATTAAAAGCAGGAAGATTGCTACTCCCATGAATGAAAACAATTTTAGTAAAATAATGTGGCAGAAGCCAGCCTGTAAAAGGTAGCTGAGGAAATGCAGACTGGGAAAATAGACAATGCTTCTAAGAAGTCTGTAAAGGTGAAAGAAAAATACCAATATGTAAAAGATGTGGTCTCTAGGTAGGGGATTTCATTTTATTTTTATTTTTGAAGAACAGGTTTATATTCAATACTACTTTATGTTAGTTTCAGTGTACAGCACAGTGGGTAAACAATCATGTACTGTACAAAGTGTTCCCCTTGATATTTCCAGGACCCAACTGGCACCATTCTTAGTTGTTACAATATTATTAACTATTTTCCCTATGCTGTATTTAAACCCCTGTGACTATTTTAAAAACTACCAATTTGTACTTTTTCGTCTAGGTAGGGGATGTTTTGTGGGGTATAATAGAGAGAGGATGCAAGTTGCTTCTGAGAAGCCCAGAAGAGATGGGATATGGAGCACAGGTGGAGACTTTCACCTCATTGAAGAGAATGTACACTTTATAAAATTAATAGTAGCAATGTAGAATGAATGGGAGAAGAAAGAGTATATTTTTATATTTGGTGGTGATAAGTTGAGGTAGTTTCCAACTGATGTGATAAAAACATCTATCTTAGGGACTATGAAAAGAACAATGAAGAAGAGAAATAACTGAAAACAAAATGTTAATTTTCAGGAAGTCAAAAATATATGCATAATTTCTACATTCTTAATATGACAGAAGAATACTTGGTCCCTATGAAACAAACACAAATTAATAAGTGGAGAAGAGTCTGATATATAGAGGTAACAGATAAAATAAAAAGTGAAGAGTGAAAAGACCTAGATAGACTACAAAAATTATAGATAATTTAAGTCTGTTCTAGAATTGATAAAAAACAATTATAATTATTTATCTAGAAGCTCAACTAAGCAATGTGAAACAAAAACTCTGAGATTATCTTTCAAAACAGAAGAACAAAGAGATGAAGAGAATAAGGATGAAAATAATGCACATGGGAGATAAGTAAAGAGCAATTTGTGTTCAGGTATTCATAAAGAGGAAGCATAACAATCAGAATAGCAACAATAATCAAAGATATTATTAAAGACAAAAATTCTCTTGGTTAAATATATTTAAGTATTTTACTTTTATAGTCATACTAGAGGCCAGTTGCAGGAAAATTCCTGCAATAGGGCTTCCTGATGCGGTAGCTGCCCTGCCTGCTCCCCTCCTTTTCCCTTGGCCCACCTGCTTCCCTCCCATCTCCCCCACCCCATTTGCTTGCTTCTCTGCAGCTTTGCTCCCTTCTGCAGTGCTTGGCTTCTTTCTAGGCTGTCTTCAGTCTTGGCTCAGGCCTAGATATGTGAATTAACCACCATCTTGGTTGGGTTAATTTGCATACTCGCCCTGATTGGCTGGTGGGCGTGGTTTGTGGGCATAGAGAAGGTACGGTAAATTTACATGTTTCTCTTTTATTAGATAGGATAGAAGTAATTCATCTGTCTCATAAATAACCAATGTAACAATCTCCACATCTAACTATATTACTCTAAAAACATTTGAACACTAAGATAAAAGAAAAAGTAATCTTACAAGTGTATAGGGAGAATAAATAAATTCCATATCAAATAATACAAGACTGTTTAGTATTCAATTTCTACTCTGCAAAGTAAAGCTGAAGATTTGAGTCATTAATGTCTTATCCCAAGGATTTTACCCTGCCAGGTTTTCTTTCAATGTGTAATTATAACAGAAAGACCTTCTGAAATACCTAAAAGCTAAGGCAATATAGTAGGTATCCTTATACTCTTGTCAGTGGGGGGAAGCAGTAATTTATAAAGAAATAAGAATTAAATTAGCAATCTTATCAGCAAATTAAATTACAGAAGATAATTCAGCATTGTGTAAAAATTTCTTTTATACCTAGAATTATATACCTAGCTGAACTACCAATCAAATATGACAGCAAGCATTCAGAAAATCAACACCAATACAATAAAGAAGACAGGAAATATGAAAGAAGAACCAGCACAGGAAACCTTGAGGTAACCTAATTCCCGTTCAAGAAAGAAATAAGTCAAAATGAAAAATAAGCCAAAATGTAGATTAGATATTCATGGGGAAGTTAGTACAGTAAGAAGCTTAAGAAAGAAAGCCAGCAACAAGAACAACGAAATAGTTCAGGAGAACTATTAGAATGAGGAATTTAAAAAAATATCCTTTGCATTTGTTATTCAGAAATGTGTTGGCTATTTCATATTTTTGTTTTTGAAGAAACCCACATCAGTGGCAGAACAGGGCGTAGATTGCAAATATGACTTGTATCTAATTCTACCACTTTGTTCACCAATCTCTCTGACCCCTTCTAGCACTGAAAAAAAAAGTTAAAATGGAATCCACTTATTACTAAGGAACATATTTGCTTTCTGAAATAACTTAACTAACTTATCTAAGAATAACAATATCTGTAAGTTCTGATTCCTTGAAATTTCAATTTCAGGTACCTTGAAATTGTTTCCTCAATGTAACAAACACATTTATAACATATTCTGTTCCTCATACAAAGATATTTGGTTTTCACTTCTAAGTGGCTAAATTTAGCAACTTCTCTGTATGCCTAAGCAAATTGGAGGGATAGAATAACCAAGGGAGAGTCAGAAGACTCATTAAAACTTTGAGATCATTAGTGTTTCACTTTCCAATTTGTAGTTTTAATAAATATAGCAAATATGGCCAAAAGTAGTATTTATAAGCAAGCATCCTATGGCATCTATTAATTGCAGATAGGGCAAAACTTCCAAATAGAAATAATAATACTTGCTATATTTGTCTATGAGAAAGAAGAATAATTTAGAACATGTGCATATATGTGCACACACACACAATTACACACACACACACACAATACTATTTAATTCTCAGATGGCTTGTTCTAATAATAGAACTTTCCAATCAGATTGAAAAATCATTAATCTAATGTTGTATCTTTCTTTTTAGCAACAAATTGGTGGCATGTTTTTATATGATTTTATTCCCTGACATATTAGGCCATGCATGTTACTTTAAAAAACAATTAAAAAAACACATAGTTAACTTCACATGATTGAATCTCATTTGAAAATCTTGTCTGGCTATAATGAACATAAAAATCCAAGTAAGAGGTATGGAGAAGACAAATAAAAACTTATGCAGAAAACAAATATATATCGTTATCCCCCAAACAGTAAGACTTTGCTGTGCTTTGCAGTGCACATGAAGCAAGTTCTACAAATAAATCTAATTCGATGATTTCAATTTACCTCTGATATTGGCTTATTGGTTATTGGCTGTCTTGTGAATAGAACCATTAATAAAGTGTCCTCTCTCTACCCTCTACCCTTCACTTTTCTGTTGTCCTTCACCAGAGCACTCATTTGGTATTGGGTGAGAAAGGAGAGAGAGAGAGAGAGAGAGAGAGAGAGAGAGAGAGAGAGAGAGAGAGAGAGAGAGAGAGAGAGAGAGAAATCCAAAGCAGTACAACACAAGCGCTCCTCTATCCATCCCAATCGGGTCAGATTTTAACTTCATTAAATTGCTGTCATATGGTGGCTGCTGACATACATCAGGCTTGGAGAGCTTCACTCATCAGGTATTCTCTAAGATTGTTAACAAGAACAGCAACTCTCATTAGGGGTTCCCCAAAAGCAGCTAATTAGAGACAAAGGTTGCTCAGATTGTGACAATTACACCTGTACGGTCTCTGTAGAAACACCCAAATCTCTAACAAACCTATGTTTGGTTGCTTGGTACGAGAAATAAAGAGCTAGTCCATTAAAAAAAAATGAGAGGCAGAAACTGTCAACCATTGAAAAAGCTTTACGAAAATGATCATCCAATTAGTGGCTATGATCAAATCAGGCATGAACTCTCTCTGGATGGCTCCATAATTTTCCTTCTTGCATGGTGTAATTTCATATAGCTCAAATGAACTCGTGAGAGGTAATTCAGCTCCAAACAGTTTTCTCATCACTGCTAATTATACTAATACATTGAAATGCCTCCTACAAAATGCATGAGGCCCTTTAAGCCACCTCATTAATGTGATATAATTTTTGCCAGAATATATATCAAACCTATTATCACCACAGGTTTTCTTTAGCTTTTTTTCCCCCCTTCAACATGTCTATCAAAAGCTTAAAAAGTAGATTTCTTTGGGGTGGTTGTCTCATAATTAACTGTTTCTTTGAACTACTGTTGTCTATTGTTTTTCAATGTCACCAACAATCTTTAATATGATATCCCCTACACCCACCAGTTTCTTTTCCCTCTCTGAGTGTTTTATTCCTTCAGTCTCTTCCCCATTGTAGCTGATTCTTTAAATGGCAAATGGTGCATGCAATAATGTGCAAAAATGAGTTATACAAACTGAAAGCAGGGGTGTAAAAAGAAGCATCATCTGAAACTAAAATAAAGACAGATTTTATGGTATTTATGTCAGTTAATTTAACTGCTGGTAGGGGCTTTTGTTGAAACATGAGTTAGTTCCAGTGTTTAACCTTGCAGTATTAATTTATGCTTTATGGCCTGAGTACTTTATCATTCCCTCCTTGGGAAGACAGTTATCTCATTAGCCAGAATTTAATGAAATGCAAGGATACACTTCTTAATTTCAAAGATTACTATTACACAAATCAGGTGTAAATCTCAGAGTGACTGCCCCTTCCCTTGCCTGTTTAAAAAGAGAGAGAAAGGTTCATTTTGCAATCATATCACAGAAATTCATCTGGTGAAATACATTTCATCACAGCCATTCTAAAGGCATCTCTCATCTGTGAAAGTTGGTTTAACTTTGCATCCGGCAATATTGATGGCCCTTTAGCTACTGTAAAGTTTCCAGGGTTGACAATTCATTAGTCACCATCACAATTAAAAAATAAAATGTTGACAAAATTACCATTTCCCCACACTTATTCAAGCATGGCATGGACTCTTAGCCACATTTTGACTAAACTCAATTTCATAGATAGCACCAATATATTTTGGTACAACTGATGTTTCCAAATGAGCGGGCATTTTTGTGATGAAGGTACACATGCCCTAAAATTTAGAATGATTAAATAAGCAAACATGTACCTGTCGGTTTAAAATATAAGACATAATATCTGCATTGGAGAAGTAGAAAAATTTTAGTTGTAAAACTGTCCAGAGTGGACCTTTGCTTTCTAAGAGTTTTAAGGCATCTGAACATCTAATCACTCTACTATGGGGATGCTGATTCTGGAGCCAGTCTGCTCCCTTCATGTTTGCAGGCTGCTCCTCACGTGGCACCTGCTGAAATGCCCCATCTGGCCTACTAGGGCAGTGGTCGGCAAACTCATTAGTCAACAGAGCCAAATATCAACAGTACAACAATTGAAATTTCTTTTGAGAGCCAAACTTTTCAAACTTAAACTTCTTCTAACGCCACTTCTTCAAAATAGACTCACCCAGGCCGAGGTATTTTGTGGAAGAGCCACTCTCAAGGGGCCAAAGAGCTGCACGTGGCTCTTGCGAGCTGCAGTTTGCCAACCCCGGTGCTAGGTTACCCACGGCACAGTCCTAGAACACCACCTGCTTCACTATGATGATGTTTAAATTTATCTTGAGAACATGGCATGGCATTTAGGTTCTTTTGGAAGTGACTGGATGAATGAACAAATGAATGAATGGTTGGTCTATGCTTATGGTGACTTTTCATTAATTTGAAGAATGTATATGTTATTTGCCAATAATCAACATAAAATAAGGAGAACCTGGTGAGTGGGTGGTGATTCCCTCTGGCTTGCTGTGTGAATTGGGGGAAAAAAAGATAGTTTCCAGGAACTAACAAGAACTTTAAAATCATGCATTTCTCTAGCTATGTCTCTTGTACGAGTGTGCACATGTGCATTCTGTGTGTGAGGGTGTATGAGTGTGTGCAGTCTGTTTAAACATCAGCTTAAAATACAACATTTACTATCCCATAGATAGAAGTTTTATTTCAAGGAAATGGCCAGTAACCTACTCCCACCTTCCAACCTGTGGCTTTAAGTACCAAAGTTTATTTCTTATTTATGCTGTGTGTCTATGAGGGCTTAATTGAGGCTGTTTCTTGTTGTCACTGGACCCAGGCTCAGAGGCAGTCATCATGCAAGTCACACAGCAGCAGAGGGAAGAGAGCATATGACAGACATGCACTTGCCCCTTTAAAGCTTTCACCTCAGGAATGATTCACACCCTTCTGTTCAGGTTGCCAGTCAGAGCAAGTCACAGGGCCTCACATCACGGGGATGTAGTTTTGAACTGGATATAAAGGAGACTTTCCTGGAAATTTGAATAAACCTCCCCTCATGACCATGGCCAAGATCTGGCCTCTATTTGCCACTCCAATCAAATCTCATGCCATTCTTCCCTACCTCGTTTGGTTCTAGGCATGCTCACCTTTCTAAAAGTGCCTAAAACATGCCCACCTCTTTTTGTGCCACAGGGCTTTTGAACTTTCTGTTCCCTATTCCCGGAAGGCCCATTTCTTTTTGTTTTGTATAGTTAGCTGCTTCTCATTCTTTGGGACTCAACTGCAATGTCACCTCCCCATGGATGACTTCCCTGACCATCATCTCTTGAATAGATAGATGATTGATATTTGGCTAACCAGCTGTAGCAATTATTTTATAATGTTTTTATGTGCTAGAAATTTGAAAATAATAAAACATGATGAAAAGTGTTGTAAATGGTACTTCCTTGACCCCAAATCAGATTCCTTTATTTTTTAAATAAATCTTTATTGTTCATATTATTACAAATGTTCATTTTTCCCCCTCCATTTCTCCCCTCCACCAGGTTCCCACCCCACCCTCTGCCCTTTCCCCATCCCCATTGTCCTCATCCAAAAGGTGCACAGTTTATGTTCAGTCTCTTCCCCCACCCCCCACTTCCCTTTTCCCTGAGAATTGTCAGTTCACTCCTTGTCCATACCTCTGATTCTATTATATTCACCAGTTAATATTGTTCATCAGATTTTTTAATTCCTTGGATTTTAGATTCACTTGTTGATAGTTACATATTTGTTGTTCATAATTTTTATTTTTATTTTCTTCCTCTTCCTAGAGAACCCCCTTCAGCAATTCATATAATTCTGGTTTGGCAGTGATGAACTCCTTTAGCTTTTTTAAATTTTATTTGTGAAACTCTTTATCTGGCCTTTGATTCTGAGTGATAACTTTGCTGGGTAGAGCATTTTTGGCTGTAGGTTCTTGCTATTAATCACCTTGAATATTTCTTGCCATTCCCATCTGGCCTGCATGGTTTCTGTTGAGAAATCAGCTGACAATCGTATGGGTGCTTCTTTATAGGTAACTACCTGCTTTTCTCTTGCTGCTTTTAATATTCTCTCTTTGTCTTTTGCTCTTGGAATTGTAATTATGATGTATCTTGGTGTGGTCCTCTTTGGATTCCTTTTGTTTGGGGTTCTGTGCGTTTCCTGGACTTTTAAGTCTAATTCTTTCACCAGGAGGGGGAAGTTTTGGGTCACTATTTCTTCCAATGTTTTCGGTATCTTGCTCTCTCTCTTCTTCTGGGACCCCCATAATTCTGATGTTGGTTTGCTTGAAGTTGTCCCAGAGGTTTCTTACATTATCTTCAACTTTCTGGATTATCTTGTCTTCTTGCTTCTGTGGAGGAGTGTCCTCTGGCTCTTTATGTTCCAAATCTTTGACTTGATTCTTGTGATCTTCCATTCTGTCTTTAGGACTCTGTATAATATTGTTTATTTCAGACAGACAATGTATTCTTTATTTCTAGTTGATCCCTTTTCATATCCTCATAGGTCTCGTTTATTTTATTGGCCTTTTCTAGGAAATTCTTGAAAAACTTATAACTGTGGTTTTGAACTCTATATCCAATCACTTCTTGTCCTCCATTTTTTTCGTTTGTGATCTGTTTCCTTGTCTCGGCATTTTCACAGCTTCCCTGAGTTGGTAGGGTGGCTTTGTGAGCTAAGGTGTCCAATATGGTTCAGTGGGTCAGCCTCCCAGTTATCTGAGGTAGACACTCTTGGTGAACCCCTTTGTGGACTGTGTTTACAGCCTTATTGTAGTTAAATCTTGATTGTTGTTGGTATCACTGGAAGGAATTGACCTCCAGGCCAATTGGCTATGAGGATCAGCTGTGTCTATGCTGAGAGACAGCCTTATTCGACTAGACTTGGAAAACTGCAAAAGCCTCTGTGCTCAGCTTGGATGGGATGGAGTTTCAGGGTGGAGCCTACAGCCTTGGCTTTCTGTCAGCCACACTCTATGAGGTTCCTGAGTCTCAGTGTTCCTCAGTGTCCTTCGGTACTCTCTGCTTTTGTACTTGCTGCAAGCACCTCTGAGAGAAAGGTGCCCTTGAGTTTTGCCTGCTACAAGACAGTCTAGTCTCTCCCCTAATGAGCCTGGAACTGGGGTTAAGTGCAGTTGAAAGTGGGGTTGGAAGTGGGGTTCAGTGCAGTCCGGAGATTTTGTCTCCTTCCCACTAGGGCATTCCAGTGGCACAGTCAATAGTCTGTCCTCTGTGCGCAACATGCGTGTCTCCAGGACTCTGCCTTTTGCTGCTCCCCTGAGTTTCCGCCTTACAGCCCAGATTCCCTCTGTATGAGCCTGGGTCCCCAGGGTCTCACCCAGAACTGGGATTCAGTGCAGTCAGAACTGGGGTTCAGCACAGTCCGGAGCTTTTATCTCCTTCCCACTAAGGAACACCAGCCAGGCACTCAGCTGCCTCCTCCTCTCCAGCTCAGTCCTCTTCCCACCCATGCACTGTGACTCCATGCCTTCATACCTTAGTCTTTTATAGCTCTTCTGATTTTCCTTCTGGTTTTCTCTTTCCCTCTAGTTGTAGAATTTCCAGTAAGTCAACTTTCCTGTAGTTCTGGATAATGTCCATTTTGTATTTTAGTTGTATTTTTTGAAATTGTTGTGGGAGGCTGCAGTTAGGTATTTACCTAGGCCGCCATCTTGGTTTCTCTCCAAATTATCCCAAATCAGATTCATTAATGAGGGTGTGAGATTTGGACTTAGGCAGATGTGTGTTCAAATTAATAGCTTACTGGCTACATAATTTTGTTTAAATTTTCCTCATTTATAAAATGAAGTTAATGAAATCTAATAAACTTTTATTTTTTATAACAGCTTTAGATTTACAGAGAAATTACAAAGATAGTCCAGAAAGTTCCAAATATCCTGAACCCAATTTTCCCCGGTATTAGCATTTTGCATGTTTGTTATAATTAATGAACCAATACTGATACATTATTTACTGGGCGCTGTACTTTATTCAGATTTCTTTAGTTTTAATCTAATGTCCTATTTCTTTTCTGGGATCTCATCCAAGACGCCACAGTACGTCTAGCCTTCATGTCTCTTTAGCCTTCTTCGACAATGAGTTTCTCCTACTTTCCTTTTTTTAATGACCTTGACAGTTTTGAGATGAACTAAGTAAGGTATTCCTTAGTATGGCCCTCTATTGAAATTTGTCTGATGTTTTTCTCATGATTATGGTGTTTTAGAAAGAAGACAGCACGGGTAAAGTGCCATTCTCAGCACATCATTTCAAGGGTACATAACATCAACATGACTTATCACTGTTGATGTTAACCTTGATCACTTGGCTGAGACATTCACAACGTGTTGAACAGGATTAAGCCGAGTAATATATGTGAAAGCATATGCACACAGTGCCTGGAGCATAGGACGGGCTCAATGATCCCTGAGTCCTCTTTTCTTTTTTTTTCTTTTTTTACCTCAAAACTTGTATTAAGCCGCTATGATATTTTGCTCAATTAATGTATTCTGACTTGGCTACAATAACGTATATTACAATGAAGTTTTCAGGATAAATGAGGTCTTCATTTCAGGTGGAGTGCTTACTTTAAATGAAGTACTAAATAGACCTGGTTAGAAGAGCATCTCACTACAAAGACAATCCGAGGGCACTGATCCTGAACCTTACACCAATGCTCCAATATACTGTGATTAATCGTCTGCTTTGAAAGTACATGTCACCAATGAGCTGCGTTAAAAACAGTATCTCCTCCTTTATTTCCACCCAGCAGTTTATCAAACATTATGGCGCTCTTGCCTATTGGACAAAAACCAGGCAAATAATTGAACTTTATGGCTTTTCTTCTTGACCTCAGAAAAAGTAACGTGTCTATTTCTTGGCCTCGCCTTATCACTTATTTGCTCGCATGTATTTGAGTAGCTACCCCAAGCTGCCTTTTGCTTTATGAAGCCTGTTTATAGGCTGGGCTTACCTTCTGTGGCCTTTCCTTTCATCACCGTCCTCGTGCATGTTACTGCTGGGACAATGTGTGCTTGCTCAGCTGGATCGCGAGTGCTTGTGGAAGATGTATCCCCAGCATCTAGCACATGGCTGGTACACCTTAGTAACATCACAGTTTTCTTTTTTAAAATATATTTTATTGCTTTTTCACAGAGAGGAAGGGATAGGGATAGAGAGTTAGAAACATCGATGAGAGAGAAACATCGATCAGCCGCCTCTTGCACACCCTTTACTGGGGATGTGCCCACAACTAAGGTACATACCCTTGACCGGAATCGAACCTGGGACCTTTCCGTCCGCAGGCCGATGCTCTATCCACTGAGCCAAACCGGTTCCGGCAACATCACACTTTTCTAACATATGAATCAATTAAATTAACTAATAATAAAACCTGCATGCATATTTACTTTTCATTTAATTTCTCAAAGCTGCCAGGTGGGTGAGCAGGCTCCTGGAGGTTATGACTTGCCCAAAGTTACACCAGTGTGGCTTGTCATGGCCTCTTCTGATTTTGTGTCCAAAGTCTTTTCTACTGGAAAAAAGATACTTCTAGTCAAGGTACTATGCTAGGTAGTCTGGGGGCATGTAATGATACTGTGTAATCCTGCCTGCTCTCTAGGAGCCAGAGGATGAATTAATGGGCTTGGAAGGCAGTGAGAAGAACAAAAGCTGTTATGGTAGCACAGAGTATTATTGGTACTGAGTGCTGGATAGGCATTAGTGATTTTATGAGAACTAAGTATACTCAGAGAAAGAAGGCGTCTTCAACGAGCCTGTCTCGGAGGACATTACACGCACTGTGTGCAAAGTGCCGGGAGACTTGCAGTTAGGACCCAGGCCTGCCTTGTGAGCCAGGCGCTGCCTGCCTCTTCATGTGGCTCTGTGGGCAGGTTCCTCTGATGGCCCTCCAGCCTCGGTGCAGCTGGCTTTGAAAAAAATTCTAGGAATTTGATAATAAAGTTGGAAAAGTCACTGTGATTTATTTCATTTGGAGGATGCTAATTATTTTTAAAATTTTAACTGAGTGGAATAACATAGGCTGATGCTCACAGGTTATTAAATAGGTATGAGGTCACTCAGCTGCAAAAATAATAATACAGCCTTGATTCTACATAATTCCCTTTTTAAAATTCTGACAGCTCCCATGCTTTCTTCTCTCAAAGGCATTACTTTCTGTTCCCCACCAAATGGGGCTGCTGGCTTCTTGTACGCCTTCCCTAAAGTTGGGTCTTCTGTGAACTCAGGAGACAGGCAGGATCCTACTCTGCACACTGTATTAAATGTAATACCACCAGATCAAACTGCTTTGTAGATTTTATTTTTTTGCAGAAGGAATAATTTTTTATTATATTCACCTGAGAATATTTATTTAAATAAATGAATTTTATTTTTATTTTTTCCATTGATATTTTTCTTTTTTTGATTAAGGTATTACATACAAGATCCTTACCCCGCAAAGTCCCCCTGACTCATGCCCTCATCCCCCCTGGTGTCTGTGTCCATTGGTTAGCCTTATATGCATGCAAACAAGTCCCTTACCCTCATCCTTCCCTACCTTCCCTCTGAGGTTTGAGGGTCTGGTCGATGCTTCTCTGTCTCTGGATCTTTTTTTTTTGTTCATCAGCTTATGTTCATTATATTCCACAAATGAGTGAGATCATGTGGTATTTCTTGTTTCATTGCCTGGTTTATTACAAGTAACATAATGCTCTCCAGGTCCATCCATGCTACTGCAAATGGTAAGAGGTCTTTCTCTTTTACATCAGTGTAGTATTCCATTGTGTATATGTACTACCATTTTTTAATCCACTCAGCTGCTGATGGGCACTTGGGCTGTTTCCAAATCTTAACTGTGGTGAATTGTGCTGCTATGAACATAGGGGTGCATATATCCTTTATGATTGGTGTTTCTAGTTTCTTGGAATATAGTCCTAGAATTGGGATCACTAGGTCAAAGGGGAATGCTGTTTTTAGTCTTTTGAGGAAACTCCATACTGTTCTCCACAGTGGCTGCACCAGTCTGCATTCCCATCAGCAGTGCATGAGTTTCTCTGCATCTTTGCCAGCACTTGATTTGTTGATGATAGCCATTCTGACAGGTGTGAGATGGTACCACATTGTCATTTTGATTTGCATCTTTCAGATGATTAGTTACTTTGAGCATGTTTTCATATGTCTCTTGACTTTTCTTATGTCCTCTTTTGAAAAGTATTTAAGTCTGTTGCCCATTTTTTTAATTGGGTGTTTATCTTTCTCTTGTTAAATTGAGTTCCCTGTAAATGTTGGAGATTAAACCCTTATTGGTGATAACATTGGCAAATATGTTCTCCCATACAGTGGACTTTCTTGTTGTTTTGTTGATTTTGTTTTCTGTACAGAAGCTTTTTATTTTGATGTAGTCTGATTTGTTTATTTTCTCTTTAGTTTTCATTGCCCTAGGAGATGTACAGGGAAGATATTGCTTCAACATATTTATAGGCATTATTATTGTTCTTCCTTCAGTAATCTCCAAAGTCATTCTATTTCTTCTGCTATCTTTTCATCTGGCCAGTTATACACATGGATATCTGTTTGTCAATGGGTGTAAGAACTTTGCCTCTTGATGTTTGAGTGAGGTCCCAGTTTGGAACTCATTAACTGATTAAAGAAGTCCCAGGATTTTGTGTTTAAAAGGCTTACTTAAAATTGGTAGTATACTGTTTGCTATTCCATTTTTTAAATTTGTATGTTTAGGAATGGATATAAGGATCAAAATACAAATGTAAAATAATAGAACGTTTTTAATTCTATTGGAATGCCTGACTAGGTAGGCTTGGATTAACTATAGATTATCTGTTGGTCATTCTAAAAAAATGAGAAAAATTGTTAGGAAAAATTTGCAAATATATATAAAAACATACCTAGATTTAAAAAAATTAAAGACCATCTCTTGGTACCTGGGAACATAGCACTGTGGCCCCCTTAAGTTGCCATCCGTGGCAGAGACAATAGGTATGATCCAGTTGCCTTTCTAGAACTCTGGGCTGCACTATCTGAATGCACTGCACTTCAGGAAGTGGACACATACTTATTATTCTCTGTAAAAATCCCAACAGATAAATAATTTAAGTGTTTGCTTCTACTAAACAGTTTTAATTCAATCAATGGGTTATGTGAGTTTGCCAAGTAATTAGAAAACACTTTGATTTGTTTACATGCTTTGCAAAACACTTCAATAGATGATGAATTTACTCCTCTTTTCCTATTTTATTTTTGCTCAGGCATTTCCAATTAAAAACTTATATTCATCTGATGTTCCATGATTTCATATGGGTTATTTTTGAGGTGGACATTGCAAAGCTCAGACAGAATAGATGTTGGAGCCCGGCCAGGTAGCTCAGTGGTTGAGTGTCAACTTAGGAACCAAGAGGTCAAGGTTAGATTCCTAGTCAAAGGTTGGGGGTTCAATCCCCAGTCAGGGGTGTGCAGGAGGTAGCCGAGTGATGATATTTCTCTCTCATTGATGTTTATATCTCTCTATCCCTCTCTTTCCCTCCACCCCTCTCTCTAAAATAAATTAAAAAAATATTTGATGGAGTAAAGATGGTACCTTTAGTTGGGACCAGAGACATAAAGGTTCTAATTGGCACTAATTCTGCATCACACAATTTGACCATTATCTCTAAAAGGTCCTCTTCTCTATAAACAAGATGGAATTTATTTCACAGCATCTCACCCCTAGTTGCATTAATTTTAAAATGTTGATTTATTTGGTTGAGCTACTGACAAGTGTAGACTGAGATGACCATAAAACTGTATTTAGATCTAATTCTTCAAGGGGTCAAAGGGTGACAATTTATCCACTTAGTCTTGTAGGAATTAATTTTTCGATTTGACTATTCATGGCATCATTAATGAAGAAAAGCTGCAAGAGAAAACAGACCATTTTCAGGAATGTGATTCAGAACATTAACACCTTAATTTACATAAAATTAGTTACATACTGCTGCAGTAATTTAATTTGTTTGACCAGTACTTTGCAACTGTGAAAAATAGATTCAGAAAGGCCAGGCAAGGAGCTCTACATATTTTCTTCAAATGAATGGTCTCAGAATAATATGAAACAGAAATAATTAATTATAAGACAATTCAGAATACTGTAGTGGCAGCTTTGAAATGCATGGATTAGAAATGTATTTTTTTGTTGTTCTTCTTCTTTTAAAATCTTCATGAAATGCCTGCTTCGTGCCTGAAATAACTTCTATATTTTCCCTCAGGTTTTATTACCATTGCACAAGTAAAACTAATAAAACTAAAATTGTATGATATGTGTTGCTATTAGGTAACAACTTGAATCCATTTCAGGTTACCAACACTAACGTTACTTAGTTTAACCACAGACATAAGTAAGGCCTCAAATGCATATACTAATCTTCTGCCTGTTAACCTGTTCATATCCAAAACTTAGCCACCCTTCCTTCTCCTGGAAGCCAAGTGTAATTAATTTGAACTTTAAATAATTAGACAATTGCCCTTAAAAATTAGTCATGTGTGAACATAATGAAGCTTTCAATTTTTCCTGTCACCCCGCTTTTCGTGCTTTTGAAAATGTCGTCCATGTCAAATATATACTGATAGCTGTACTCCATACTTCCTCCTAATATGCCTTACACAGGCCCTACTCATAATTCTGCAGGTAGAATTTTCTTAAATCACTTAGACTTTTCTTTACCTAAAGTAACTACTTATGGCCAGGTTTCATTGACGGGGGTAACCATTTTTTTTCTTCCAGTTTTCCTCCACTGGTTTATGGGTTTGAAGATAAACGATTTGGTTTTAGCTCTGCTTTGTATTTTCTATGTAATCAGGAAACTCATTTGTTCCTTTTGTATATCAAATGCTTCGTCTGTGCAGGGATAATACTGATGTGGTCCAAAGTATCCCAGGCTGATGTAAAAGGTAATTGCTATCCAAAGTTACTGTCCTAACAAAAACATTTATTTTTTAAAAAATTCTTGAATTGACTAAATTGATTTTGTAAAAAATATAGGACATGTATTTGATTATTATTGATACTTTCCCTATTGGATAGATAATAAATAAGTTTAATGTGGAAGAGAATATTTAGTGCTGTCATTCACCTGTCTCTGTGAGAGAATGATGAGGATTAACCAACACAACACAAAACAGAGAACTGTAAAACTTGTAAATACTTTTTCTTTTCCAATACCACTCTTTTAAAACTCTAACTCAGTGGTCGGCAAACCCCGGCTCGTGAGCCACATGCGGCTCTTTGGCCCATTGAGTGCGGCTCTTCCACAAAATACCACGTGCGATTGAAACTTTGTGGCCCATGCACAGAAGTCAATTTTCAGCCTTGGCAATTCTATTTTGAAGAAGTGGTGTTAGAACACTCAGCTATATTTTTCTGATGACTTTCCAAAATGGAATGCAACCCACAAGGTAGAATGTTTTGGAAATACAAGGAAATTGCATTTGTTCTTGATTTTGCTATTAGCTACTCTGATTTCCCCAAAATAAGACAGTGTCTTATATTAATTTTTGCTCCCAAAGAGGCGCTAGGTCTTATTTTCAGGGGATGTCTTATTTTTCTATGAAGAAGAATACGGTACACATTTATTGTTAAATGAAAATAAGGAAATTTATTACCTGTATATGGTATGGTAGTACAGTAGTTGTCAACACAAACCAGACAAACTGTGAATCCTACAGTATCAAGAATTTACTTATTTATTCAATGACAATCATGTCATCATCTTCTGGAACATCACCATAACAATCTAATTCCTGAATTTCCTGGTGAATTTCTTGTGACTCCATTTCTTTCAGAATCAGTGGACCAAATCTCTCATGTTTAGCAATAGCACTGTCTTTAAATGAGTACTTCTTGTCAAGGTAGCCTGCTCGCAGTGCATTTGCAATGCGACTACCAGTGATTTTCTCCCATGAATTCTTCACCCAAGTCACAACTTCTTGCAGTTTAGGTTTCACAAAGTTTCCACGCTTATTTCTCTCCATTCTCACAGCAGTGACGTCAGGACTCCGCGTAACGTCACTGGTCGCTAGACGCCAGTTGGGGCAGCCCTAGTGACAAGTTTATGGTAAATTAATTTTCATTCTGAGACAGAGCCCAGGGGCCTTATTTTGGGGGGATGCCTTATATTTCACTCAGAAGGAAACCTGTAAGTAGGTCTTATTTTCGGAGGATGTCTTATTTTCGGGGAAACATGGTAGCTTGGTGGCCTTGGGTGAGCTCACCAATATTTTCTGAGCCTTACTTCCCTCCTGGGGGAACTGAGGGTTCTAGATATCATGTCCTGCAGAGATTCTTCTGGTTCACAAAATTTAGCACGTAACAGAGAACTTTTATTTGTCAGGTATATTCAATTTTTCCTACAGGATTACACAGCTGAATATAGACATACTTACAGACATGGTTCAGGTGGAAGGGCAGTATCATTCTAAAAGGTAAATTCTGGAGTGTGAAGCTGAGTTGCAAATGAATATTGATACAAGCTGTCGGTTGCCTTTGCCCTATTGTTTCCATTAATTATTGACTTTGGTCTTCTTCCCATTGGAAGCCCAACACAAGAGGAGGCTTCAGGAAAGCAGATTATTCCGTACCCAAATCCTCTTTATCTGGACTCTGTTTTGCATGTCCTGTTGAATTCAGTGGCCTGATCTTATCATGCCCGCCTCTAAAACAACAACAATAATGTAATGGCCACTACAATAAAAAAGCTTTGGATTCCAAAAATATGGACATAATGTCTCTTCCTGTCCATGTAATTATATCATCACTTTGCTTTTACTATTTAAAAATCTCCTTTCAGCCGAAACCGGTTTAGCTCAGTAGATAGAGCGTCGGCCTGCGGACTGAAAGGTCCCAGGTTTGATTCTGGTCAAGGGCATGTACCTTGGTTGTGGGAACATCCCCAGTAGGGGGTGTTCAAGAGGCAGCTGATCAATGTCTCTCATCGATATTTCTAACTCTCTATCCCTCTCTCTTCCTCTCTGTAAAAAAATCAATAAAATATATTTTTAAAAAATAAATAAAAGTCTTCTTTCAGGAAATAGTAAATACCCCACAATTAAGTTTGCTTCCAAATAAACCAAATTTCAAAAGAATCAAAATCAATGAAGAGATTTTAAAAAGTAGAAGATGGTTTCCACAAATCAACTCTCTGCTCTGGTTTGCAATATTCTACAAGCCCTGGAATGCTTCTTAAGATAGTCATTTGTCATAGTGTAGGCCAAATGATTTGCTGAATCTAACTTTTATCGATCAGGTGCTGTTTTAGGGAGCATGTGCTCAACATTCCTGATAAAATGCTAGACTTCCCTTGAATAATACATGGTTTGTAACAAGCTGTACCACACACACAGACACACACACCCCCTGAAACCTTGTCAAACCTATAATGGAGTAGATAACGGAATAAAAGAGCAAACTTCCATCGTAGCACAAGTCAGTAATATGCAGAGACTGAACTGTTAAATCAAATCCATGAAATTCATTTTCTTTGTACAACATTAAAATATATTCCATAAAATGGCAGAGCAATCCAATAAAAGAACAGGCTCTGTAAAGTGTAATTTGTGTGCAACAAGGTTATACATTTAATAGAGTTCTCCTGCAGTTTTGATCACATTTAGAATTCTATTGCTTTTTGTTAAATGTTCTCATATTTTTTAAAACTTTTTATCATTTCTTAGAAACATCTGAACCTTTTAACATATAGAGAATTTATTCAGCTCCTGTATTTAAATGCTTCGTAGGCGTAATTTTTCTATTAAGTTTCATCTCCAGCTGCTTTTACTTTGTCTCAGATGGATTACTAATTGTCAACAAATTATAACAGGACTGATCGGTTAGAGTATCAATTTTTAGGTTCATTTCAATATTTTAACTATTTGCATAATAATTTTGCAGAAAATGGAGCTTCTGTGACTTATTGTCTCAAGAAAGTTGTCAGAATATGTTTAATATTATTAATTGCTATATCTGCAACAAAGCAGAAAATAATTTATTATAATATGGTCTTATGGATGTGATCATGAGGCTATTTATGCTCCTGTATTGTATTTTTTTCCTTGCAGAAAATATTTGATCAAATTAAGGGTAATTAATTATGAATGAAGATAGTTATGTTATTTTAAAAAATGAAACAGACTTTCAAATTGGCTTAAGAGCACAAGCAATTCTGTTTTACAATGCTTTTTTTCTCTTTACAATTTTTACCAATTATGAAGATTTATTTCACTGAGAATATTTTTACAAAAGCACATAATTACGTTTAATATTGTGTTAGAAAATATAATTTTGTCTTACTATGAACTACATAAAAAGTTGTTCTTCCTGTAGCAAATTATTATTTGATAAAAAATATCTATCTATATAAAGATATAGTGCTTATACCAGGAAGAAGTGAGTTCTTTTATAAACATGCTAATTTAGCTGAAAATTAGAGAAAGAATATTTTAATCTCTTGTACGTTTTTGCATTCTTTTTTGTCTTCTAAGAGAGAATATTGGGCCATTTCCAATTAGATGGAAATGTGGCATGGAAGTTATCAATCAAATGTAATTATTTTGTTCAAACAATATCTCACGCAAAATTAGCACGTGCAATAGGGGGAAAGTGTCAGAACATATCAGTTATTTCCAGGACAGCTCAGCTCTCATTGAAGCGATGAAGTTCTGGAAACATCGCTCTGGGCCTCCTGGCATCACTCACTCAACGCCTTTTTCCTCAGGCCCGCTTACCTCAGTGGCTGCTTCTAGGTGTTTTCTCTACAGGATCCGGAAATGGAATCAGAACAAAACCACCGGTGAGGTCAGTAGTCCTTTCTTCCCGACACTACCAGGAATCCTGGTTTGTAATTTCATTTTGTGCGGCACAGACTTGTGTTCCATGTGTATAACTTTGGCAGATGGTGATGCAGGAGGCGAAGCTTGATTTCAAAGTTTCCTACATCCATTTCTGTATTCTTTTTAACCTCATCCATCCCATGGGTGCAAGGTTCTGGCTGCCTGAGGCCTCCACCTTGACATTCACTGGAGACTTGAATTTTTCCTTGGCGCCCTCAAAGCATGAGTTCACCCAGTCTTTCATTTTTTAAGGCCTCTTCTCTTTCAGAATGCGCAAGTAAAAAGTAAAAATCTGCACAGGCTTTAACTGTGTGTAAGGTCTACAGTTTAATGTATCCAGAGATAACAATGCCATATGCCACCCTAAATAGTGAGTTTTGCATTGGCAAATATATCATCTCTCCGTCCTTACCCATCTATGTGTGAGAATCGATCTTACCAATTCCTTCAGTTGAGTTCACAGGTGGTTTCAGATGCCTTTTTGGAACAGCTTTCCAAGGAGCTACTTCCAAATTATTATTATTATTTAAAAAATATATTTTATTGATATTTTACAGAGAGGAAGGGAGAGAGATAGAGAGCCAGAAACGTCGATGAGAGAGAAACATCGACCAGCTGCCTCTTGCACACCTCCCACCGGGGATGTGCCCACAACCAATGTACATGCCCTTGGCCAGAATTGAACCCGGGACCTTCACAGGTCCTGGGTCCACAGTCCACAGTCCACAGTCCACAGTCCACAGTCCACAGTCCACAGACCGACGCTCTACCACTGAGCCAAACCGACCTCGGCTACTTCCAAATTATTTGAGTTGACTCACAAGTGGAAACCATTTTTTCTGAGTAAATGTTTATTGCATCCATGTGTCATATTTACACTTTAACGGGGGTCTTCTGATGGCAATGATTTAACCTAAATGAAAGGACAGGAGTGTTAAATGCCGAGACAAACTGATGTTCCTCAAAAAGAAACTCATGGAGAGCTTCATAGTCAGGCTAAGCGAATCCCATGTAATTCTAAAACACAATTATTTTGCATAAGATTTTATAAATAAAGGGTCTCAGTCACATGATCACACTCTCTACTATGCATGTATGCAATACATGCTCCTTTGGGATACCACTGTTTACAACGTATTATAGGTCTCATCTCTTTCCTCATTGGATACCAGGCACCTGGAAAGTAGACTCCATGGATTATCACTGTGTAATATGCATCTGTGTATACCCAGCACAGAACTGCTATTGTAGTCATAGAGGATGTAAAAATATTTTTATTGACTGCTTTTAGAAAGAGGGAAACAGAGAGAAAAATTGATTTTTTGTTCCACTTATTTATGCATTCATTATTTGATTCTTGTATGCATCCTGACTGGGATTGGAACTTAAAACTTTTAGTATATTGGAAAAATAGTCCAACTAACTAAGAGCCTTGTTGAAGTGTAAATATAACACATGGATGCAATAAACATTTACTCAGAAAAATTGGTTTCCATTTGTGAGTCAACTCAGATCATTTGGAAGTTGATCACGTGGAGTTCAGCTTAGTTGAATAATAAAACCCTATGAAAGGGATCCCACATACCATGCAAACTCACTTCTTCACTTTACTGATGACAGGAACTGTCACAAAGCTGGCTTTGTGTCCATGCCTTCCAATGGCCAACATTGTCAATAGGCCTTCATGATTCGGTCCTATCTAGATCTGCAGTGTCACTTGTCTCCCATCTCACTCCCAACCCCACCCACCTTGACTCTGGTCACAACAGCTTTAGCTCTTTTTCTAACACATGCCTAGCTCTTTCCCAGGCCGAGTCTTTGGGGGCCTTTGTAAGAAAGCTCTTCCTGCCTCTCTTCTCCTGTTCCCTTAGGAGTTAGCCTAACATTCACTTCCTCCAAGTGGCCTTCCCCTGCAGCCTCAGTCTAAATTTGGTTTTCTCAGGGACTCCTTTGAGTTAATCTTTCTTTAAAATACCCTGTTCTTATTCTTCACAGTTCTCACACTTCAACCGTATGTGTAATGTCTATTGCCATGATTAGATTGTATAGCACATAGAGTCAGGGCTAATTCTTTTCCTCCATTGTATCCTCAGCACTTACTTCAGTGCCTGATATTTAACAAGTGCTCATTAAATTTTGTTGAAAAATTAAAATGGCTAGTTAATGTCAGAACTATGGCTTTGAACTAAGATGTCTATTCTAACATTCTTACCCCGCAGTGACAGCCTTCCATGAACATCTATTAGCGTAGCTGCTCTAAAAGCTTCCATCATGAAGGAGCAGTGGTTCTGAATTTCAGCTCCCTGTAGCATATAATTTTTTCATATTTTTAATCTTTGATTTAATGACAAAAATAGTACCTTTCAATAAGCCCCTGGAAGTTTTTTTAAATAAGAATTTATGTCAGAGATAATTTGGTGCAAGTACTAATCTTAAATTTCTCTTACCCAAACAGTATGAAAAATCCTCTAAGGGCCCTGGCTTGGGTAGCTCAGTTAGTTGGACTGTTGTTCCAATATAGTAAGGTTTCATTTTCCAACCCTCCAAAAGTCAGGGAACATATAAGAATCAACTAATGAATGCATAAATAAGTGGAACAAAAAATCAATTCTCTCTCTTTCTAAAATCAGTCAATAAAAATAATTTTACCTCCTCTATGACTAAAGTAGTAAGTAGTAAACCTGTATCATACAGAGTATGGCAGTGTGCAACATGTTGGGATAGGGTGGGTGGGGTAAGAATAAAATTTTTAAAGTTAACAGATGTAGAATTTAAATCTAAACTTCATTACTTTGTTGCCTTATGATGCTGGATACATTTCTTAAATACTTCTGAGGCTCAGTTTTTTTTCGATCTGTAAAACAAAAGCTAATGCTTATTTAGCTCATGTCTGTTCTATTCATTTCTCTGTCTTCTCTATCTTACCTTCAACCTAGAACCAGATTTGGCTCACTAAATATGTGTTAATGAATAAGTAATGTAGCATAGTGCATGTGAAATTCTCAATATATTCTATTTCTATTATCATTATTATCCATCTATCTCTAACATCTATATAGCATACCTATTACAGTGTCTGTTAAGAAGTAGGCTTTAAACAATAAAAAGAGAGAGAGAAAGAAATAGAGAATGAAGAAGAAGAAGAAGAAGAAGAAGAAGAAGAAGAAGAAGAAGAAGAAGAAGGAAGAAGGAGAAGAAGTTGAAGAGGGTCCCCACTAAATAGTGTTAGATGCACTAAAATCCCTTTGATAATTCAAATGCCCTATAAAAATCTGATGCATTTTGTTTAATAAGCACAATTCTATCGTGAAACATTTGGATGCTCCTACTATGCAGATTGGCTCTGACATGGTGAATTTGGAGAGATTGCCAGTAATTATGTTCTAATGTTCTTAATTCTACTCTAATTCAGCATTAAAAGTTATTATTTTATTTTGTTTCCCATATAAAACTATATTATTGCTAAAAATAAAAATTGAGTGTGTTAAAAGCAAGGGTATATAGTGAATACATTCCTTTCATAGTTTTTAAAATTTATTTTAATTTTAAAATCTTTATTTATTAAATTGATTGGGATGACATTGGTCAACATGATCACATAGGTTTCAGGTGTGGGTTTCTATGTTACAAGATCTGTATATTGTACCACGTGCCCACCACCCAGCGTCAAATCTTCTCCTGTTGCCCCCCTTCTCCCCCACCTCCTTCCCTCTGGCAATTACACACTGCTGTTTGTGTTCAGGAGTTTCAGTTTTATATCTCACACTAGAGGCCCGATGCATGAAATTCATGCAAGGACCTTGGTCCTGGCCTCCGCCTGCCGCCACCACCATGGCCAGGGGCCCCTGCCGCCTTTGCTGTGGACCCTGCCCGCTGCAGCTTTGTCCAGAAGGAAGGATTTCTGGTCTAATTAGCATATTACACTTTTATTATTATGGAAATGAATGAAATCATACTGTTCTTAGCTTTACCTGACTGACTTATTTCACCATGCTGTTGTAAATGGTGCTAGTTCATTCTTCCTTATTGCTGAGTAACATTCCATTGTGTATGTGTACCACATCTTTATCCAGCCCTCTATCATAGAATACTTTGGTTGTCATAATATTTTTTAAAATATGGAGAAATGCACACACACATATGCATACTTTAATAAATAAGAATTGTGTGAATGTGTGGTTATATATATATATATATATATATATATATATATATCAAAGAAAAGTTGGGAAGTTTTAAATATTATATGTATGATAAATGGAGACCATTTGGTAGTTTGAAGGATATTTTCAAGGGCTCTTCCCATCACTTGCATCCTGTCTTTAATTACTATAGATGCATTTTGTTTATAAATTGTTACTTTATTAATTCAAGACTTATTGCAGCATCTTGGTAGATAATTTGCTATGATTTTATCAGGGTACTAACATTCCCTAGCTGTCATAAATATATGACAAAGATATCTAAAAATTAGAAAATTTTTAAACATTACAAAAGTATTAAATATTAAGTATTAAATATTAAAAATTATATTTTGATTGTCATTATAAGAGTCACCATTGTGTTTTATGTGGTAGATGCTATATGATGTTCATTATTGTTAGGTAAACATAATGAATCTGAGAGAAATATGAATATGGCACAAACATATCCATTTCAGAGAGGATAGGTGGCATTACCAAATTGTTAAGAGCACAGGAATTGACACCAAAACTCAGCTTCCTCACCTATCAAATGGAGACCTTAATAGTAACTATGGAAGCATCAAGCATATTGCTTGGCTTAATTTAACACAAAGTAAATACTACCTTCACCGTCCAGCCGGAAGAAATGAGGGGGCGTGGAATACATTTTGTGGTGGAAGGTATAATGAGTGCTCTAACATCTAAGAGCAGAGAAATGAGGAGGGGCCAACACACTGTACGAACCCCAGCGTGTGAGTACTGGTGTAGGAGATAAGAATTTAAGATAATGAAGTGGGACTGCAGGCAGTGGGTCAGGAGGCCTCAAACCTGGCAGAAGGGTAGAACAGGGGATGAGGGAAAAAGCCTGCACATTATAAAAATGTGCCACCGGATTTGATGCTTGTGAAGTGAAAAGACTCCCTTGTTATACGTTATCAGTGGTGCTGTTGATTTGAAATTTAGTGACAAGCCAAGATGTTGCTACAGTCAGATGTTGATCTACAGAGGCAATGGGTCCAACTTCTGGAGAATGCTGTGGTGTTCCTCCCCCCCCCCCCCTCCTATCTGGCAGTAATTTAAGCAGTGTGAAAACCTGTGCAAATGCTCTTTTGGGTCATTATAGTTTTGTGCATCATCGATAATATATTTGGAGCTGGTAACACATTAGCCCTGGTGAATTTATTTGTTTTTCACAAATCATTTTTGAAAACGTCACACTTTATCAAGGCTGCTCCATAAACCTAACATATTTATCACACAGAATTTTATTTATTAAATTTTATTTGCTGTCAAGAGAGACAGACACGAATACAATGTTTAAAAAGATGTCTATTGATGTGAGAAAAAAAAAATTGCCAGTCCTGAGGTGGAAGCTCAGTGAGTTGGAGAAATGTAAACGTCCCCCCACATTTAATCTTCACATGACAAAATGCATTATGGTCAAAACAGGATCATCTCCAAAGCGCGGCTCTCTAACATTCAAAAGCCTGCATAATATAAGCCTGTGCTTTTAGTTAGGCTTCTTTTTTTCCCTCCCCTCTCAATTCCTTGAGCAACCATTTTGCCATAAATGCTACTAGGTCATTGGAAGCCTCTTCTTTCTTACAACACTCTTTATATGTAGTTATTTCAGATACATTAAAGCCAATTATAATTACCTTGGCTATAAAACAACACCTCCTTATGCAAGGAGGATGTGATATATGGGGTGCAACATGTACTGGTGTCAAAAGCATCAGACAATTATAGTTGTCTTTGACATCAGGCCTGCCCTTCCCACCAATTAGTACACACGGCAGGGTGCAGTTCTAGAATTCTGCAGTGCTAGCATCTAGCGGTACTAAGTGGAATTTAGGACACTTAAATACTGAGGCCCAATAAATATTCAACTTCAGCTTCCGTTGGCTCAAGTCAATAGTCTGTGTTGTCTGCACATCATTTTTCCTCAGCAAGAAAGTACATATGGATTTTATTTTTTTGTGGGAGTATTAATCCTTCTTATCAATAAAGTGCTTAATTTTCATTTTAGCTCTATGACTCTCATGCATGTGATTGAACTATTTATCAGGCCAACCTTCGGACTTTTGTAGATAGTTGTGGACTTTTATAGAAAAGAAGTGTTCAGGAGAGTAAAAGGGACTTTTTAAAAAAAAAATCCTGATTGATTTTATAAAAATGTGATAGTCATTAAAATTATTCAAATGCTAAAATAAAACAGTGTAAATAAACTGAAAGGGCATGGTTTGAATTTTTAAGGACTTTATTTCTTATTAGAGGAATATGTAAGTGAAAATGTATATAGTGGCATAGTGTCAGGACTAAGGGATAAAACAGTGGATGTGTAGAAGATTAATCAGTTATTTAGCCTACGTGGCACTGAGAATCTGGATGGGCTCACTTTTATTTTTGAATTTGATTAAACTGATCAGCCATTTTGGTGATCTTTTGAACAATCGTTGAGGAGTTTCTAGCCCCATGCCAGACTCTGCGACAGGAACAGTATGTTTCAGGGTCTCTGCCTCCAAGTGGCTTACTTTCAAATGCAGTTGTCTTGGCTTATGCCATTTATGAGACAAGTCTTTTCCTTAGGTTTCAGGATTTCCAGTATTAAATAGTCTGCTATATTATTATAGACTTCATTTCTAGAGTCCAACTCTTGTCATTTCAGCTGAGTCTCCTGGGACGCTTTTTATAAGAGAAAATACACAAGAAACCATTTTCCTTCTTTCAATTGGCACCCAATTTCCCTCCCCAAACACCAAGTGTGTGGGGGTACCCAAAAGTATTCTTAAAAAAATAAATATAATTAAAAAGCTCAATAGGAGAGATACTGTTAGATGAACTTTTAATGGATGGTCAGTGCGATCTATCACAGCTATGGAAGATGACAGGTGGGGCCCGGAGCCCAGGTGGACAGGGAGGGAGGAAGGTTCTGCTGAGCTGTCCACACTAGCAGAGTCCACACAGATGCAGGCAGTTCAGCTCCCCTTCTTCTCAAAGTCTCAGAGGCCACCCTCTTCCTTCTCAAAGTTCTGCCCTTTCCCTTCAAATAAATTGATTGTATTCTGGAAAGAATGCCACCGAAAGAGGGCATTGGACATGCACCAAAAATGAGAGCTCTAAAGACATCGTCGGCCACGCATGGATGGTAGGAAGTTGTTCACTTACTCACTCAGCATTTATTTATTGAGAACCTACTGTGAGTTTGACAGTGTGGGGGTGAACAAGGAATGGATCCTGACCTCAAGCATTTGTGGTTTGGTACGTCTGAGACAAGCACATAGATAATTAAAATGCAAGGCAATGTGTGACTAGTGCCGCAAGAAAGCCACAGAGAAAACACTATGCAGTCGTTCAGAAGAGAAGGAGGATACTTGAATGACGTCACATACATAGCTGTTGTCTCCGAGTGGCTTTTGATCTAGCTCTTGGTGTCTCAGTTTTTCTCCACCCAAAATGAGGGCTAGAGCCGTCATAAGTACAAAATACCATCTGAGAGTAACTGTGAGTTTCTCTGCATTGAAGTGTTAACTTAAGGTGCTGCCTTTTTTTTTTGGTAAACAGACCATGGTCAGTGGCTGCTAAATATCCTCATCTCAGGGGAACGTAGCTACAACTGCTCAATAATCGTTCTTACAAGTTCCACCTTGGGTGACGTCAACCCAGACAAGCTGCCAACCCAGCCAGTTTTGTCCCGCAATACACAGGTCAAGCTACCAGCAGGCGAACCTCAGAGGCAAAGGTCCTGGACTCACCTGAGTTAAACAAGTCAGAAAACTGTCTCCCTTATTCCTGGAGGTTGGAGTAGGGAGTTGCCAAGTCCATGTCATCAGCTATAGTTTCCTCGCTCGAGTAAGAAGCAAACACCGCCATGCCGTTCAGACTTTGTTACAATTACTTTCAGCA
Organism: Vespertilio murinus; assembly: GCA_963924515.1. Classification (NCBI taxonomy): domain Eukaryota; kingdom Metazoa; phylum Chordata; class Mammalia; order Chiroptera; family Vespertilionidae; genus Vespertilio; species Vespertilio murinus. The sequence continues at coordinate 152,497,479 of OZ004704.1, forward strand.
TCATTCGCTCCCCCAAACCTACCTGAACACCTAACCAAGCATTGTACTTCAGAATTAAAAGCACCATAAAATACAGCTTATGAGTCTGTATATTACAACCACACTTCATCAGGACCTACAGTCACAAAGGTCTCTCCGGGCCACAGTCTTCCTGAACCCGCCCCCTCTGAGTGTGGGGTTGGGGTGGGGGGGTGGGAAGTGATTGCATTGAGGTAAACTGTGGCTGCAGCTTCGGTACCCTTTTAGCTCTTCCTCAAATTTTCTTTCCCCCAGAATACTCTTACGGAATTTCATCAGTGCAACAGCTTCCTTTCGAGTGGCACTGAGTGTATCTTTCCAATGGTGCATGCAGGATATAAGCTCATAACACCCATTAGCATTAATGGGAGTTATCCGCTTAAATCCCCTCACATCGATTAGAGAATAGGCCCCTTTTGATTTTAGAAATCTTTCCTGTGAGGATTTCCCCTGTGTCTAGTATGGGCATATAAATGGCCATTTTATTGTATTAAATATGTATCACATCCATCATGTTTAATGCTGTGCTGTGATGAAGGCTTCTCAGTTCTGGGATCAGCTCAGAAAATATTTAAACTTGGCAAGCTAAACAAGCCTCAGTAAGAAAGCCTAAGGGCCCCATTCAGAGGCACATTATCTACCATTTATGCTGGATTAAAAAACACACACACACAACTGAAATTACTCGGGGAAAAAAAAGTGTGGACAACATTGTTTTTGACTAAATTACAGGCTTTTAATATTCATTAGCAGTGACTTTTCCATTATTCAACTCGGAAAAATCTGTACACAAACCAAGAGAGAGAAAGTCATCGCTGCCTGAAATCCGCAAACAAACTGCTGGTGTTTGTTCACAACAAAATAACAACAACTGGAAGGGGTCAACTTAGATTCTGACCCAAGGTGTGCAGAGTGTCCTCAACACAGTTGTCTTTTTCCCTGATCATGATATTCATGGAGAGATGCAGGTTAGAAAATAATGAAATCCATATATATTTTTCCCCCCATTGGTGTTATATGGGTTGTAATTTGCAAGGCTCCTGAAGCAGAGACGGTATAACAATGTCCAGGTTGCGGCTCGTAGGTGTAATTGACCCACAGACCTTGGTTCTGCAAGGAGCAAGACCTCAGAACTACAGGCATTCACCTCCACCTGCAACTGCCTCTCTCGGGAGGACACCCAGTCTGGCCACCTCCTGCTGCCTGCATTAACCCGGTAACACTTCCTATGATAAATAGTAGCCTGGCTGGACATCGGTGCATGCGTTGTTTATGGATGATTAAAGTTCATGTTTCTTAACTAGGTCTTAGCTTGTTCACCTTTTCTTCTTCCTTCCTTATACCGTCTCTGTGCTCAGAGTTCTCTGGGGTGTTTAAGAGAGAAGTTGACTTACTGATTCTTCTCCCAGATCCCTCCCAACATTGTAAGACCTCCTGCTGAATTAATTGACTCCCTTTTTAATCAGCTGGTCAAGAAGGTATTTCCTTTCTTTTAAGTTTTTTTTTTTCCTTTGCGGAGAAGTATATTCAATTCACACTTAAACATATTTCCCGGCCCCAGCACCACCGTGTACGTTAAAGATGTCCCTTGCCCTTTTCAGACCTTTATTCCCTTCAAGGCTTTTACAATGAGAGGCAACCTCCCAACATGCCCAGCAAGTCACAGCAGACAGCATTCCGCAGTGGAAACGGGTGACATTTACAGAAGAGGAATATTAAGAGGACACGCGTGGACTTATTTGTTAAGATTAATGAGGCAGAATTATAAAAGATCTGGTTCCTCGTATGTACACACGCGAGTATGGAAGGGTGGGGAGGGCGGGCGGAGGGAGAAGGCGGGACTTAAGAAGACAAAGGCCTTAGGCAATTTGCGTCTGGGTTTACAATGGTTTTGCTGCAAGCATGCAGAACTAACTGGGTTTAGATTAAGGCAGTCTAATTAGTGTCATGTCAAACTGGCAGTGATCATAAGACAAGAGAGAGGTCACTCTTGTCATCTTCTTGGTCTTTTGCCCTTAAATATAGAGCTGCATAAAGTACAATCTCCTTCTTGTTAATGGAAGCAGAATATGTATAATCTGCGCATGAAATGAAAAGAAAATGTGTAAGGAAATTTCTTTTTCCCATTTCCTCGTCAGGAGCTGTGAATTTTAGTGCGAATTAAAGGAAGGCTAATTCTGCAGTCATCTCCTGACCTGTCAGGGTAGCTGTCACCCTGGCGTCTCTCAATGCAGGGCTTCGGCTTCTCCTTGCTGAGTGCAGCCTTTGCCGACTGACAGAAAAATACCGACCATGACAAGAAAAAAGAACATAATGTCCTTTTCACCCATCACTACTCAAAATTGCTCAATCTTTACTGACATATTATTATACATTGTTTCTCTGAAAAAAAGCACTTGCTTTCTTTTTCTGTATAAGAAGTACAAAACTTTCCGGAGACAAGGAACTGTTCTTTAGAAAAGATTAAAGCCTGTAATTATTTTAAATTGTCTATTAATATGCAATACGTTGCCCTTTAATATGAATAAGGTGTAGGGAGGCGCTTGAGTCATTAATAGGGCGCCCGCTTGTGCCTCTGTAGCTACAGATCTGTCACTTGTGTTTTTTTTTTATTTTTATTTTTTATTACAGATCAAAGGCACGGTGGCGGGATGGGCCGCTGAGTTTTGAGACCACTGTCCCAAGCTTGGAAAAAGCTTTAAACGTTTATTGAAGACCACTCAGTTTCTAATAAATCAAGACAATCAAGAGAGGTCTGGAAGTCAGATTTGAAGATTTCCCTCCATCGTTTATGTTCCCCTTTATGGAAAAAAAAAAGGAAGCACTCCATTCTCAAATTTGTTATTGGCACCTGGGAAAAACAGGATCAAAAGGGTGTATGTTAGGAGAGAGGAAAGTAAAGCATCCAGGGTTCTGTGGGCATCACAGAAGAGAATGTCAACATACACTGCATCGGTGAGGCCACCAAATGCAGAAAGTAAAAGATATCAGTGTGCAGGCTCATACCCCATTAATGACAGCTCTCTCTCTGCCACCCGTATTGCAAGTGGCTCAAACAGCAGGTGAGTTGGGATTTGTTACATCCAGGTCCAGGGGAAGAAGGTTTCAGTTGAGGTTTCTGTGGTGGCTGTCAATTCCCTTTCTTTTGATGAGTCCTGGATTCTCAGTAATCTTGGACCATTACCTTGGCTCCTGGAAGGCTCTTGTTTTGTGAGCAATATAGAGATTAAGTGCTTACTGCAAATTATTAGCCAATAGACACGGAAGCACTCAGAAAACACTGGTGTTTATTTGAAGGGGCATAATCAGAGTTATATTAATAGACATGGCCGTTGGGTACTCATTTTCCTGATCCGCAATGTTTTTTTGGATTATTGTCACTCACTGTTATTATTTTTTTAACTGAAGGAAGTATGTGCTATTTCATCACATGACATTTCTTTGAAAAATCTTTCGTGTCTAGACGTGGACCTTAATGCATTATGCAAAACCCAGGGATTTAGATTTTTGACATTGCCTACACTCACAATATATTCTAAGGGGAGACATTATACGCTAACTTCTTGTGAAATCCTGGAGCAGCTGCTTGGTTAATATAATATGTTGAAAAATATTTATGTAGTTTGTTTTCTTTTCTGTCAACCTTGGTATCTTATGCATTTTTTTTTCCAAATGGCCAGTAGATAAAGTAGTGACTTTAGTTTGACTTAATATTATGCCACATTGACAGATGAAAACTCCTTCTAAAAATGTCATTTGAGTGCTCGACTAATTTGCATTTAGCTCGAAAGCTTTTAGTGCTTTGCACATTCACATTATCAACATTTGGGTGAACATTAATACCCCAGCTAAACAAAAATGCTATTCACTCCAACCATTTCTTCCACTACATAAAAACTATAAACGATTCTCCTACCAAAAAAAAAAAAAAAAATGAATGCAACCAGAAAATCAATTATAGTAACTATTTAGAAATGTAAAGGAAAGGCAGTAAAAAAGTGACAAAAAATCTTTAATTGTAGGGAAAATGTGCATCTTTTTTTCCCCCCAACATGTGAATAAAATGCATTTCCTTCTTTAACAATCACAGTTACAATAGATCTATGCATCTCACAGGAAAAAATTGACAATTTGATTATGACTTGTACTTTTTGCTGGGGCCATGAAAGTGGTTTATGTTTGAAATGTATCAGCTGGAAAGTACTTATTACTCATAAACGCTCTGCTATTTCACTTTCTGCAAAGTGAGCTGTTAACAGATACAATTTGAGAAGAATAGCCAGAGGAGGCCTTTTGATATGCAGAAGAGCTGACCCGCGTGCTGAGCCTTTAATTGGGTTTTTAATTTTCCAGGCCATCTGACAATATCAAACATGATCCCAGTGCTTGAAATGTTGATTGGGGGCTAAGAAGGATGTACTACAACATGGCATTACGGAGAGAAAGAGGGAAGGACACAGGTAGAGAGGAATACGCGAAGAGCCACATGGTTCGCCTTGTGATTTTTGCTGGTTTTAGATAAATGGCATTTCATTTTAAATGATGAGCATCTGATAATTTAGTAGTTATGGTGAAGATGTTTGAAAATATTTCTAAATCTTACGTCTTGAGCTGTTTAGCTAAACAGATCGGCTCCCGTGAGTCGGAATTTGAAGGAAAAAAAACAACAACAAAAAACGCACATTTTGCAATTTAGCATGTTTTCTTAAGCAAACCTGCCAAAAGCAAGAAAGTGGTTGTTGAAAAATTTTTTTTAATTAATTTGCTTTCATTGAACATTTTCTTTGAAAAGCATTTGAGCCAAAGTGCTTCTTTTCCAGCTAGGAAATTCTAATTTTTATACAAATATATAATGCTAAAAATGGTCATTTTATTTAATGCCCAGTAGATGCTCATTTATAGCTATCAAAATGCTTGGAAAAAAAAGAAAAGCATCAGCTATATTTTGGCTTTGGACAGCTTACTCAGTAAACATTTTTTATTTGCTCATTTGTAAGGATAAAGTGAAGAATAAAATCTAATTTATTATTTTATTGGAAGCTGGTATCAGAGTGATGCAGGACTGTGGATTTAAGAAATCTGTAAATCTCTTTAATAAAGGCCTGGGGAATTATTAGTAAGGACAAATGTAAAATGCCTGACAGTTACATTTCTAAAAGAAAAACACAATAATCTCATTAAAGAAATTACTGACAGCGGCTCACAGATGTTAATGGTCGAAGCAACAAAGGACATACAATAGCAGAAAGTAGATTATTCTAAAAGGGGAAAAATGTCTTTTTCCCCTTTTAGAATTTTGCTATTGATCTAACTTATTGAGCATATCCAAATAAGTTGCAGCATTCACTCAACAACCCTCCCTTTTAGTAGTACTAGGGAATTTGGAATACAATATATTTTATTTCATAAATAAATAGAATTTAAGCACAAAGAATTGTTAAAGTCATTTAAGGAAGAGGTTTATATAACAATGATACTGAATTCTGCAACTATAAGGAGTATTGCCCAGAAGCTAAACAAATAACAGTTACTAGTTATGCTCTCATTTGCATATATATATATATATATATATATATATATATTGCATCTTGAAGACTACACAGGAAATTATTTAGATATATTTAGATAGTAAAGTCAGTCTTAAGAATTAGAATTTCATTTTTTTCTTTTTTATATACACCTCCTCTTATTTCTTTTAACAAGGAATGAGTCAATTATTTACTTATATGAAGGTCAAGAGCAGTCTAATAAACAAGGAAGATGGTTTTACTTTAACAGAAAAAGGCCCCTTGTAAAATATCGCCTACATTATCTCCTTAAGAATCACACACACTAACAGAGGAGGCAATTGGCTTCAGTTTAGGTCTATCTAGTGCTTTTTGAGATATTTTGTTCAATATGCCAAATTATGCTCTGTAACTTGCTATATTATGTCATACTGAATATTACCCATTTGGACCAAAATTAAGACAGGTGATTAGAACATTTCATTCTCCAATCTTTCATCTGATCCCCTTAAATGTTCCAGTGTCTGCAAGCTGCACACTTCCCTAAGTTGTAGTAAATATTCAATTATGTCCATTTTGTACTTGAGAAAATGAAGGCTCTTAGAGACTACTGATCGGGATAATGTTTTCAAATGTGTTAACACAGCTAAGGAATCTTAAATCCGGGGCCGAGACTCACTGGGCACGCTGCCCGACAAAGACCTCAGCAGTGGGAATCTGAATCCCCCAGTCACCGAGGGGATTCACTCCCGCCTAGATCGGCACTCCTGCATTGTCCTACGTCAGAATTCAAGAGGAAGTGGCTTTGATTTTAGGGTGCAACTTCTTTGATGGAGGAAAATATGGGGAAACTTAGGAATTATTTTTTTTTCTGGTTTAGGAAGACACATCTTATGCCTTAATATAATAACTTAAAACATAATATGCAAATACAAATACCATGCGTCACAAGTGGAGAGGTATTTGAGATAGTGGTCACACCATAGAGTGGATTTTGCATAGGATATTTAATTTGCCAAAGTAAAATTTTACTTAAATGTTTATGTGTTTTATACACTAAAATCCATCATAAACTTGGAAAAAAACAAGATTTTAAATTTTATATATTCACCTATATTCTAAAAATTATAAGCTTTAATTATTTCAACTTTGGGTTGTGAGGTATTGATACAACAAAAGAGAGAGTGTAAAGTAAAGAGAAACAGTTTTCTAAAGAACCACGAGAGGGGAAAAAAGGGAGAGATTCTCTCCATTTGAGGCATATGAAGCCGTTTGAATAGCTTGTGCATTGCATTTGTGAAAAAGAGATATAGTTCTTAAAAACATTTATATATATTATTCATAATTTTAAAATACCTTTCATGGAGTGGATTGATAATTCTCTGGGGGAAAGTGGGGGTGGGGGGTGCGGGAAGAGACTGGATTAAAATCGTACACCTATGGATGAGGACAATGGGGGGGTTAAAGGCAGAGGGTGGGGTGGGAACTCGGTGGAAGGGAGCTATGGGGGGAAAAAGGAGAAACAATTGTAATAATCTGAGCAATAAAGATTTATTTAGAAAATAAAATAAATATATCAAAATGAATATACATGATATACTGAATTGAATTAAGAGTCTGTAAAGTTATTTGGGCAGTGGGTGGGGGATTTGGGCCAAAAGAATCTTAATAGGTCTAACAAGAATCAATCTACAGGTAGCAGAAACTACCGCACAGACATAATTAAAACAACCTTAAGCTCGGTATAACCATCCTCACTCCTGGCAATCTACAAATGAGAATATGGCATGGCTTGCATTTCCCCCAGAATCCTCTGCTGGGTTAGGAAGGGGGAGAGGATATAGGAGGACATGATTAACAGTTTGTCTGTTCTCGCTGGCTAGAAGAAAAGATGTAACATTTATGGAGCACCAACTACATGTGTGTTTTCTCACTGGACTTAAAACAATATTCTAGAACAGTTTTAGATTCACAGAAAGACACAAATAGTGTAGCAAGTTCCCATATGCCCTAAACCCAGTTTCTCCGATTATTAACATCTACATTAGTATAGTACGTTCGTTTCAATTATTGAACCAATTTTGATACAGTGTTATTAACTAAAATCCCTACATTATTCAGATTTCCTTCTTTTTTATCCAATACTGCTCCTCCTTTTTTTTTCTCTTCAGAATCCCATTTAGTATACTACATTACACTGACATTTTTTTCCCTAGGCTTCTCCTGGCTGTGACAGTTTCTTAGTCATTCCTTATTTTTGATGACCTTGACAGTTTTGAAAAATATACAGGAAGGGTATTTTGCAGTATGGCCCTCTTTTGGATTTTTTTCTGATGTCTCTCTAATAATTAGACCCAGCGCATTATTGATTTTAATCACTGTCCTATTGGGTTGATAGAGGGCTTTACAAGCGAGGGAACTGCACTGAACAGAGTTGAAGTAAATTAGCCAAAGAGCTGCAGTAGTGAGAGATCCACCAGTGTGAGGCCCATGTGTGTTCGGCTACACTGCATTATTTTTGCAACTGTTATATATACTCTTATTTTTTAATATGCTCTATATTTGTTTAGTTCTATAAGGATTTAATTGCCCATTTTGCCAAAGGAGAAATTAACAAACAGGTAAATAAAAGCACATGGACATATAAAAATCAGTTTGGATGTTTAAATAAAGAAAATAGCTGAGCTCATGATTTTTTGGATGTTAAAATAGTTGTTATCCTTCAATAGACTCCATTATACTGTTTTTTGTTTTGTTTTGTTTTGTTTTGTTTTGTTTTTAGGATGCTAAAACTGCCCTAACTGGTTTTGCTCAGTGGATAGAGCATCAGCCCTCATACTGAAGGGTCCCCAGTTCGATTCCTGCCAAGGGCAAGTATTGTTTGCTAGCTTGATGCTAGGCGGGGTCAGAGCCCAGGAAGGAGGCAAACAATCAATGTGTCTCTCTCACATTGATGTTTCTCTCTGTGTGTCTCACCTATTCCCTTCCACTATCTCTGAAAATCATGGGGAAAAATCCTTGGGTTCCTCAGGTGAGAATTAACGACAAATAAAATAAAGTTGCTAAAATTATTTAACTATTTCCCGCTCTTCTGCACCCAATTCAAGGGTAGACCTTTAACCCTAGCTGTTGTGGCTCACTGGTAGAGCATCAACCTGTGCACGGAAGGGTCTCAGGTTCAATTTCTTTTTTTTTTTTTTTTTTATTTATTTATTTTTTTAAATTTTTTTTTTATTAAGGTATTATCTGTATACATAGCTTATCATTGCCCCCCCCCCAATATATGCCCTCCCTCCCCAGAGTTTTGTGTCCATTGGCTATTCTTATATGCAAGCATACCAGTCCTTTGGTTGATCTCTTATCTCCCCCAGATCTCCCTACCCCCCCCCACTGTCATTTGACAGACTGCCTGTTGTTTTACTGTCACTATATCAATCTTTCTGTTCATTCGTTTATAATGATCTTTAATATCCATAAATGAGTGAGGTCATGTAGTGTTTCTCTTTCATTGACTGGCTTATTTCACTCAGCATGATGCTCTCCAATTCCATCCAAGTTACTGCAAATGATGAGAATTCCTTCCTTTTTATGGCAGCATAGTATTCCATGGTGTAGATGTACCATAGTTTTCTGATCCATTCATCTGCTGACGGGCACCTAGGCTGTTTCCAAGTCCTAGCTATTGTAAATTGTGCTGCTATGAACATAGGGGTGCATATATCCTTTCTGATTGGTCTTTCTAGTTTCTTGGGGTATATTCCTAGTAGTGGGATTACTGGGTCAAATGGGAGTTCCATTTTCAGTTTTTTGAGGAAGCTCCATACTGTTTTCCACAGTGGTTGCACCAACCTACAATCCCACCAGCAGTGCACGAGGGTTCCTTTTTCTCCACAACCTCGCCAACATTTGTTGTTTGTTGTTTTGTTGATGTTGGCCATTCTGACAGGTGTGAGATGGTACCGCATTGTTGTTTTGATTTGCATCTCTCGGATAATTAGTGACTTGGAGCATGTTTTCATGTGCCTCTTGGCCTTCCTTCTGTCTTCTTTTGAGAGGATTCTATTTAGGTCCATTGCCCATTTTTTAATTGGCTCATTCATTTTCCTTTTATTGAGTTGTATAAGCTGTCTGTAGATGTTGGAGATTAAACCTTTATCAGTGATATCGTTTGCAAATATGTTCTCCCATACAGTGGGTTTTCTTGTTGTTTTGTTGATGGTTTCTTTTGACGTAAGAAAGCTTTTTATTTTGATGTAGTCCCATTTGTTTATTTTCTCTTTAGCTTCTATTGCCCTAGGGTTAGTATCAGTGAAGAAGTTCTTTAGGCATATGTCTGAGATTTTGCTGCCTGTGGATGCCTCTAGTATTTTTATGGTTTCCCGTCTTATGTTTAAGTCCTGTATCCATTTTGAGTTTATTTTTGTGTATGGTGTAAGTTGGTGATCTAGTTTCATTCTTTTGCATGTATGTGTCCAATTTTCCCAACACCATTTATTAAAAAGACTGTCTTGACTCCATTGTATGTTCGTGCCTCCTTTGTCAAATATTAATTGAGCATATTGATTTGGGTTGATGTCTGGATTCTCTAATCTATTCCATTGATCAATATGTCTGTTCTTGTGCCAGTACCAGGCTGTTTTGAGAACAGTTGCTTTGTAATACAGCTTGAAATCTGGTATTGAGATTCCTCCTACTTTACTCTTATTTCTTAAGATTGCTGAGGCTATTCGGGGTCTTTTATTGTTCCAAATGAATTTTTGGAGAGTTCTTTCTAGGTCTGTGAAGAATGTCCATGGTATTTTCATGGGGAGTGCATTGAACTTATATATTGCTTTGGGAAGTATGGACATTTTGATGATGTTGATTCTACCAATCCATGAACATGGTATGTTCTTCCATCTGTTTACATCTTTCTCTATTTCTTTTTTCAGTGTCCTGTAGTTTTCTGCATATAGGTCTTTTACCTCCTTGGTTAAGTTTATTCCTAGGTATCTTAATTTTTTTGGTGCGATGGTAAACGGGATTGCTTTTTTAGTCTCTGTTTCTGTAAGTTCACTATTGGTGTAGAGAAATGCCATTGATTTCTTGGCATTTATTTTGTATCCTGCTACATTTCCAAATTCGTTTATTAAGTCTATTAGCTTTTTGATGGAGTCTCTTGGGTTTTTTATGTACAATATCATGTCATCTGCAAATAGTGACAGCTTTACTTCGTCTTTTCCGATTTTGATGCCTTTTATTTCCTCTTCTTGTCTAATTGCGATGGCGAGTACTTCCAGTACTATGTCAAAGAGGAGTGGTGAGAGTGGGCATCCCTGTCTTGTTCCTGTTCTTAGAGGGAATGGTTTTAGTTTATGCCCATTGAGCATGATGTTGGCTGTGGGTTTATCATATATAGCTTTTATTATGTTGAGGTATGATCCTTGTACTCCCACCTTGTTGAGAGTTTTTATCAGGAAAGGGTGTTGGATTTTATCAAATGCCTTTTCTGCATCGATAGATATGACCATATGATTTTTATCTCTCAATTTGTTTATGTGATGTATCACGTTTATTGATTTGCGAATATTGTACCATCCTTGCATTCCTGGTATAAAACCTACTTGGTCATGGTGTATGATCTTCCTAATGTACTGCTGGAGCCGATTTGCTAGAATTTTGTTGAGGATTTTGGCATCTATGTTCATGAGGGATATTGGCCTGTAATTCTCTTTCATTGAGTTGTCTTTATCTGGTTTTGGTATTAGGGTGATGCTGGCTTCATAAAAGGAGTTTGGCAGTGTTCCTTCCTCTTGAATTTTTTGGAAAAGTCTGAGGAGGATAGGTTTTAGTTCTTCCTTGAATGTTTGGTAAAACTCTCCTGTGAAGCCATCTGGCCCTGGGCTTTTGTTTGCTGGAAGCTTTTTGATGACTGCTTCAATTTCTTCCCAAGTTACTGGTCTATTGAGATTTTTAGATTCTTCCTGATTGAGTTTTGGAAGGTTGTATTTTTCTAGGAATATGTCCATTTCCTCCAGGTTGTCCTGTTTGTTGGAATATAGTTGTTCATAGTATTTTGTAACAATCCTTTGTATTTCGGCGGGGTCTGTTGTTATTTCACCTCTTTCATTTCTAATTCTGTTTATTTGGGTCCTCTCTCTTTGTTTCTTGGTTAGCCTGGCTAGAGGCTCATCAATCTTGTTAATCCTTTCAAAGAACCAGCTCTTGGTTTTGTTGATCTTATGTATTGTGTCTTTGGTCTCTATGTCGTTAATCTCCGCTCTGATTTTTATTATTTCCTTCCTTCTGCTTACAGTGGGCCTTTCTTGCTGTTCTTTTTCTAACTGTTTGAGTTGTAGGGTAAGATAATTTGTTACCATTCTTTCTTGTTTTTTGCAATAGGCTTGTAGGGATATGAACTTCCCTCTCAAAACAGCTTTTACTGTGTCCCATAGATTTTGGATTGTTGTGTTTTCATTGTCATTAGTTGCCATGATGTTTTTGATTTCTTCCTTGATTTCTCTGGTAACCCAGTCTTTGTTCAATAGCATGCTATTTAGTCTCCATGTGTTTAATTTCTTTGGCTTATTATTGTTGTAGTTGATTTCCAATTTTATGGCACTGTGATCTGAGAAAATGCTTGATAAGATTTCTATCTTCTTGAATTTGAAGAGACTTTGCCTATGTCCCAATATGTGGTCTATCTTTGAGAATGACCCGTGTGCACTTGAGAAGAATGTATATTCTGTGGCTTTGGGATGAAATGTTCTGAAGATGTCAATTAATTCCATCTGGTCTAATACGTCATTTAGAATTGACGTTTCTTTACTGATTTTTTGTTTAGATGATTTGTCCAGAGGTGACAATGGAGTATTAAAATCTCCTACTATGATAGCATTGCTATTAATCTGTCCCTTAATGTCCTCCAGCAGTTTCTTTATGTATTTGGGTGCTCCCAAATTGGGTGCATATATGTTTACCAGGGTTATTTCTTCTTGTTGGATTACACCCTTTAGTATTATGAAGTGGCCTTCCTTATCTCTTGTTATGTCCTTCACTTTGAGATCTAGTTTGTCAGATATAAGTATTGCTACCCCAGCTTTTTTTTCGTTTCCGTTTGCCTGGAAAATCTTTTTCCATCCTTTCACCTTCAGTCTGTGGGCGTCTGTTTTTCTGAGGTGGGTTTCTTGTAGACAGCAGATGAATGGGTTTTGCTTTCTTATCCATTCTGTTACCCTATGTCTTTTAATTGGAGCATTTAAACCATTTACATTTAAAGTAATTATTGAAAGGTAGGTATTTGATGCCATTTTTATTCTATCCCCCTGTGTTCCTTCTTCACTTCCTATTTCTTTATTATTACAGTAGACCCTTTAGCATTTCTTGCATTGCTGGTTTGTTGGAGATAAATTCCTTTAGTCTGTTTTTGTCGGTGAAGCTCCTGATTACACCTTCAATTTTGATTGACAGCCTTGCAGGGTACAGTATTCTTGGGTTCAGACCCTTCCTTTGCATGACTTTGTATATGTCATCCCATTCCCTTCTGGCCTGATGAGTTTCTGTTGAGAAATCAGTTGCTAGTCTGATGGGGTTTCCTTTATATGTAACTTTCTGTCTCTCTCTGGCTGCTTTTAAGATTCTGGTTTTGTCGATGTTTTTTGCCAGTTTAATTATAATGTGTCTGGGTGTTGATCTTTGGGGGTTCATTTTGTTGGGGACCCTTCGAGCATCTTGGATTTGTGTTGGTTTTTTCTTCTCTATCTCAGGAAAGTTTTCTGTCATTATTTCTTGAAATACTTTTTCCATATCTTGCTCAGTTTCCTTTCCTTCTGGAACCCCTATTATTCTAATATTGTTTTGTTTTGTATTGTCCCAAAGCTCCCTTAGGCTCTCCTCCTGTTTTTTAATTTTTTTTTCTAGCAACTGCTGTAATTGGGTATTTTTTTCCATTTTGTCTTCTAGCTCACTGATGCGGTCTTCTGCTTCATCTAGTCTACTCTTGATGCTTTCTATTGAGTTCTTCATAGTAGCGATGTCATTTTTCATTTCTTCTTGGGTCACCTTCATTTCCTCTTGGGTCACCTTCATTTCCTCTTGGGTCTTCTTCATTTCCTCTTGGGTCTTATTCATATTGTCAAATTTGTCTTCCATTCTTTTTAGCCAACTTATGATCATTACTCTGAATTCTTGCTCTGGTAGGTTGCTTGCCTCTAACTCGTTTACTTCATTTTCTGGTGATGGTTGATTTTCTTTCACAGGCGGGTTGTTTCTTAGTCTCCCCATGCTCTCTCTTTATAGGGTGCCTGGTAACGTAGTTCTCTCCCTCCTGCTTTGATTTAAAGGCACAAAATACAACACAACCAGGTACAACACACAAGGCACTGGACAGAAATGTATTTGCAATATTAATATCCTCCAATAAAGGTGTCTAGAACCCAGATAACAAGAACATACAATCCAATAAAAAGAATAAGCAAACCAATCTTACACACACACAAAAAAACATAAATCTTTGATATAGTTAGCATTCAACATACAACAACAAAGGGGTAGAGAGAAGGCTTTTTTTTTTTTTGGTGGGGGGGCAGTGGCAAGGTAGGTGTGAATGGGATTGGAGCAGGGGATTGGGAATTATATATACACAGGACAGGTGAAAATTTTGGAGAGGGTAAACAGAAAGAGTAAGGAAAATCTATAGCAGTAAAGGGTTAAGATAAGCAGGACACCAAAGGTAAAGGGTTAGGAATAGAGAGATGTCATAAAGGTAGGTTTGAGATAGAATAGAGCATTGGAGAAGGCAAGGTATGAATAGTTTTTAGAATAGTAATCCCGAAGGAGGAAATATAGAAAAAAGGAAATAGAGGAAAAAGGAAAAAAAAATAGCAAAAAAAAGGATTATAATATGACACTTAAAAAGTAGTAATAAAAATAAACAAAAGAAAATAAGATAAAAAAGATAAAAAAGGTAAAATAGTAGTAGTAATAATGTTGATTACCTATAAAAATGAATTAATTAAAAAGGTAAAATCTAGTGATGGCAGATGAAAAAAATTTCTTGAGTAAACTTTGCAATTAAAGTAGGTAAAAAACAAAAATTCAACAGTTAAAAAAATAAAAATTGAAAATTAAAAATTAAACAAAATTTGCAGTAATGAAGGTCATTCACTTTCTGTGTTGCTATGTCTCGCACGCCTGTTCCCAGTCTGGGCGGTAGTGGCAGTTCACTGTGTTTCACCGTTCCTCCGTGTTGATTACAAGACCTGATTTTTAAGCCAGTCTAGAGACCCTATGTGCTTTAGCCTCTGGGTGGCAGTGTTTCTGGATGACTTCCAGGACTCTAAGGCCTTTCTAGCTTTTTCCTCTTCTCTGTGTCTTTGATGGCTGGGGGTGGGGCGGTCCGGAGCTGGCTGCACTCCCCTGTAATTCTGCGGCTACTTCTTGGACTCAGATCCAGCTGTGCTGCTCCTTAGATATCCCTAGTCTTAGGAGCCCTGTCCACAGACAGGCGCGCCTCCAGCTGAGAAGTAAATCCACGACCAGTCCCTCAGCCTCTGTGCGCCGCGGCGCTGGTGCGCAGGGGGGGGGGGGAGGGGTGTTGCTGCGCCGAGTGGAACTCGGTCAGAACTACAGGTCCCAGTCCCTCAGCCTCTGTGCTCCGCGCACGCTGGTGCGCAGGGGGGGGGGGGGGGTGGTGTTGCTGCGCCGAGTGGAACTCGGTCAGAACTACCGGTCCCAGTCCCTCAGCCTCTGTGCTCCGCGCGCGCTGGTGCGCAGGGGGGGGGAGGGGTGTTGCTGCGCCGAGTGGAACTCAGTCAGAACTACCGGTCCGAGGGGAACTCACCCACCGGATCGCTGCGAAATCTGAGCTCCTCTGAGATCGAGGGTTCGCGCCGACTATGTTCATTTGGTGTTCCTTGGGGCTGGGGATAATCAGGCCTCCGACACTCGAACCTCCTCCCTTCCAAGATCTCAGGTTCAATTTCTGGTCAAGGGTACATACATGCCTGGTTTGCAGGTTCATTCCAGGCTGCAGTCAGGGCCCATGCAGGAAGCAATCAACTGATATGTCTCTCTCACCTCAGGCTCTCTCTTTTCCTCTCTCTTACTCTCTGTCTCTCCTCTTCTCTTCCTCCTCGTCCTCCTTTCCACTCTTCTCCTCCTTTCTCTATTTCCTTTTCCTCTTCCTCTTCTTCCTCCTCCTCCTTATCCTCCTCTTCCTCCCTTCCACTATGTCTAAAAAAATTATGTAAAAATATATTTGGGTGAATTAACAAAAAGGGTAGAACTTTATAGATAGAACTAGAGGCCTGATGCATGGGGTCCCCTCGGCTTGGCCTGCAGGATTGGGCTGAAACCGCCTCTCCAACACCCCTCAAGGGGTCCCAGATTGCAATAGGGTGCAGGCCAGGCCTTCAGACCCCACTAGTGCTCACCCAAGGTAGGGGGAGAGGCACAGGAAGTTGGCCAGCTGGGGAGAAACCATGGGAGGGCTCCACGGTGTTTCCAGCCCATCTCGCTCAGTCCCGATCTGCCGGACCCCAGCAGCAAGCTAACCCACCAGTCAGACCATCTGCCCTGTGTTAGTCAGTGCATGTCATAGTGAGCAGTTGAGTGGCCTTAGCATATCATTAGCATATTACACTTTGATTGGTCGAATGGGTGACCGGATGACTGGACACTTAGCATATTAGATTTTTATTATATAGGATGCTATTTCAGAAATCAATGCTGTTGTTCAGTTGATTTAGAGTTCTTAGATAGTTAAATGGACAACTTCTAGGAGTTTAAAACCAACCAACCTAGGTGTTTAGTGATGGAAGGTTTGCTATATTTTGGGCACTACCTTTGCTACCTCTCTCCTGCCACATCCTCAAATATCCATTGACATAGCAATTGATCAGTGAATTATGGAGATAAAAGATGAATCAGATTTGTCCTTCAAGAAACCTCTTTTAGGTTAATGGTTCTGTGTAGATACAACGTTGAAACACATCATGCACAAGGAAGGACTATGTATGGTAATAGAGCTGTTTGAAGGACTTAGCTTGGGAACTTATAGAATTCACAGATAACTTGGTTCCACTCCAGGCTAATTCAATTGACATCTCTGAGAGTATGGTCCTGATATCAGTATTTCCAGATTGAAAACTACTAACTTATTTCCATCATACTTTGCCAAAAAAGTGTTCTTGAGTGAAGACTCTTCAAAGTATCAGTGATGCAAACAGCCAGTTGAATTGCTGGTACCATATTGCTATAAAATATGAGGAAAATTACATGACTTTGAGATTGTTTTTTCATTTAAAAATGGTTAAGACTACATTATAACTTAAGTCAAATAAATATGTATTTGTAGGAAAATGGTACAGTGTAGTAATTGTTTAATAATGCATTTTGGACTATCAGGAACATGATTACATTTTCAAGTAGGATAAACTTTGGTGCCTTTTTTTAAAATTATTTTTTTATTAAGGTATTATCTGTATACATAGCTTATCATTGCCCTCTCCCCCCCCCATAGATGCCCTCCCTCCCCAGAGTTTTGTGTCCATTGGTTATTCTTATATGCAAGCATACCAGTCCTTTGGTTGATCTCTTATCTCCCCCAGATCTCCCTACCCTCCCCCCTTGGTGCCTTTTTTAAGTAACCAACCTCCCTAAGATGCAAAACATTTTATACCCATAGATGCACACTAATTGATCACTTTTCCTACTACTATTACTATACAACCAAATACTCTGAAACTTAGTGGATTAGAACAATATTTATTTGGAACACAAATCTGAAATTTGGGCAGGGATTGGTGGCTGCTCTATTCATTATCAATTGGATGCTGGGAACTGGAGACTGGAATCATCTAAGGCTCATTCATTCATATGCCTGCCTGGTCCTTGAGGCTAGAACAGCCTCAGGCTCCCAGGGTATCTTCTGTCTTTTTTGGTCTTTCTACATGGTCTTCAACATGGAAGCCCAGGGTGCGAGGTAGGTGTTGTGTGCTAACAGATCCAGGGTAGCTGTATCACCTTTTCATACCCAGTCTCAGAAGTCATTTCCATGGTATTTCCACCCCAATTCATTGTTAGAAGTGAGTCACTAAAGCCGACAGCCACTCAAGAGGAAAGGAATTAGATGCCACCCTTTTATGGGGGGAGTAAAGATAGTCATAGATCACCCTGATCACCAAACAGCAGAACTTTCTTCATGATAATATTTAGTTTTGAACACAGAGTTTCTTTTGGTCCTTTAGTTTTAAATAACCAAACTTTCATCGTAGATGCTGAAGTCAGTCAATATATAATTAATATTAAGGCTATTCAAAAGAAATAATAGCTGCTTTCTTATGAAGGTAATTTCTGAAAGAGTTAAAAAAGAGTTAACCACATTTACACAGCACCTATCTATATGCTGTGTCATGTGACTACTAACACACTTCATAAGTTTTATCTCATTTAATGCTTTCAACAAGTCTAAAAGGTAGATACTTGTGTTATTCCCATACAGAAACTCATATAGGTGAAAGAATTTTCCCAAGTTTAAAAAGTGAGCAAAGGGAATACCAGGAATTTTCACCTGTTAGTTTTTATTCCAGAGGTCAAGGTCTTAATAGTCATACTAACCTATAAAGATCACAGGTGCCTAGAAATTCTGGATAATAAAATAGTTCACATTACTTATAAAAATTATTAATTATAGAGGGTATGGATTTTTTTTCTTTTTAAATAAAATTATCCCAGTTCTTGTTTTACCACTGAAATTTTGTATTTTGCTCATATTTCGTATTGTGCCCCAGTACTGTTCATTTGCAAATTTAAGATCTTGGCATAAACTGAAATCAAGTAAAACTTATACTCAACCTTAAATTCCTAGCTTAAGAATCATTAATGTATTACTAGAGCTCTTTCCAAAAGGCCCAATCCACTTGGTAAGCACAGCTTCCCTGTATTTTCTGGCAATGGGAAGTCAAGGAATATTGTTGTTGGCTATGTGTGATCCATACTAATCCTCTGAGTGGACAATGGAAAATCTGTAAAGAACACATAAGCCCAGCCAGGTTTCAGGTTCCATCCCCAGTAAGGGGTGTACAGGAAGTAGCCAATAGATGAATCTCTCTCATCAATGCCGCTCTCTCTCTCCCTCTCCCTTCCTGTCTAAAATAAATGAAAACTTATTAAAAATGAGCATATAAAACTTGGTTTGAAGTGAGTATGTTCCCATTTAAATATATTCTTTTGTCTACTCTGGGTCAAAAATGTCAGAACCACTTCACATCTTTTTTTTTTTTTTTTTTTTTGCATATCCTTATTCATTTGGATGAAACCAGATTTGATGTAAGCAATGAAGAGGGAAAAACTTTCCTGGAAAAGCATGCCCTCACACCCTACTCCCCACTCCCCACTCCCAACATATTTTTAATCATGTTAGAAAAAAAAATTCCCTTTCCATTGAGGACTGTTTCAGCCTCCATCCAGGGAGGGAACTAGGTGTTTCCAGGGCTCCTACTGTGAGGAGAGGCAGCAGCAGTGCAGTGTGCTCAGCTGCCTAATTAGGCCATGGGACAGCCTGGGCAAGAGGACATAGGTGTCAGGTGAGTGATCAGATAATAAGTCTGGAGCAAGGGAGAAGGGGGGCAGAGAAGAGTTGAATAGAGGAGGCAACAAGGTTAAAGTCAGGGGGAAACAGTCCTAGAAATGAAAAATCACTTGAATAGTCAAACACATAAGAATCTAGGTCTTATTTCTATCCCTCTCTGCATACAGCTATATGCCTTTCTGGTTGTGTTTATTGTTTTAACTCAGAAATATATGATGACCTAAATTGTATTCTTACCTTGGCAATTCAAAAAGTGAGTTAGATATCTTCTTTACTTATGATGCTATTCTTTTATCCTGGAATCAAATAACCAATAATTATTAATGATTCATGCACTGGAGGGGGGTTTGTCCCTCAGCGGGGTCTGCCTCCTCTCACAGTCTGGGAGCCCTCAGGGGCGGGAGGCAACCCGATGATCAGGGGAAGGTGATACCCCATCACACCTCTGCTGCTGCCACTGCCAGCAGCGCAAGCCTTGGCCATCCCTGGTTACCCAAGTCTCAGGTGGCCCAGGGTGGCTGGGAAGCCATTATCTGAGGCTTGCCTGCATCTCGGGCCTGCCCTGGGAGGCTGGGCAGCCACCATCAGAAGCCTGCCTGTTTTGGGCCAGCCCTGGGTGGCTATACAGCCAACATCTGAGGCTTGCCGGCGCCTTGGGCTGGCCCTGGGTGGATGGGGGTCTGAGAGGACTGGGGGACTCTGGAGGCAGGAGTGTGGAGCAGCCAGGCCCTCCTGGGGACAAGCCTGGCCTTGCTACATGCCTGCCACCCCAGCAGGGCTGAGAGGACTGGGTGCCCACCTTATGGGTGTGGGCACTGCCTTTTTGAGGGTGCGTTATTCAATTATCATATTCCCTCCTTCTTGGCTGTGGGCACCACCATCTTTACAATGCCATGAGGGTCAATTAGGATATTCCCTCTTTATTAGACAGGATGACTTTCAATGTATTCATTCAGTAAACTATCTGGGTTTATTGAACTTAAACTAGATGAGGTATTGGGGACATGAGGATGATTATAATTTAGCTTTGGCTACTAGGTGAGATAGACAAATATATCGATGTTGGTGCAATGTGCTTATCACTCTAGTAGGAGCACGCAGTAACAGATGGGTTAGCTACACAATGAGGCTGCTGGGGAAGGCTCTTCAGAAGTAAACGGGGTTGTGGACAGAGCAAGTGTCCTCTGGGAGGAAAGGATTCCATGAGAGAGGGCTCAGTCTGTGTCATGGCACAGAGAACAGAATACATTGGGGTATGAGTATAGTTTGGGTTTCTGTAGCTAAGGTGTGAGGCATGGAAAACACAGTAGTTTGGTAAGAATGTCCAGGATGAGAGATCCCAGAGTCCCATCACATTCACCAGCTCTCATTGCATATAATAATCCAGGAGCAACATTGCATAAACCTAAAACTGAGCTTTTCAAGGTGTCCTGTTTTCTCAGCTGCAAAATGGGGGCAATCATTTTGATTTTCATTCCTACTGACAACACCTAATTCATCATGTTATTGTTGCTTGTCTATATTTTTGCAATAATCTTCAGCCTTGCTTCCCTGACTTCAATCTCTCCTTCTTATGCCATTACTAGATTAAAGACCAAAATACGACAAGGGGTCATAAAAACTACATTATCATCTGTCTTCAAAGCTCCCCATTTCCCCAAGGATGAAGTCCAAACCTGCAGACTTGTGAAAAGGCAGCTAAAACTTCCCACCAACTGATTCTAACCTGATTTTATTTTCTACACCAATATATTCCATATTCTTGCTTTCGTAGACTGTGTGGCCTACGGCATCCTTTGTTTGATATGGTCCTTCCACCTGGGTTATTCTCCTTTATGCCAGTAGCTCCTTATTTAGTTTTCAAGACCCAGCAAACGGACTGTTGGTGTCGTCAGAAATAATATCTGCAGCTTCTGGGTTCCTAAACAGCCACCATATGATGGAGAGTCCTTGTCCAGAACCCTCATTCTGCTATTGCAAGTTAGGAGATTTTAGCAAGACATGACTTTTCTAAGCCATAATCTTCTCATCCATAAAACAGGTAAGATATTAATAATAACACCTACCTCACATAGTTGTTTAAATTAAAAAAACAAAAATAAACCTCTATATAAAATTTTCAAGTTTGTGTTAATGTGATGCTTTCAAAGGAGAATGAGAAGTAAAAACAACTGCAGGCAGGATTTACATCCCCAGAAGTCCACACACCTTGTGTGATTGTGGGCACATCCCCGAATCCAACGACAATGGGCATGTCTTTAGAATTGGAGCAATGTCAATAATCTCTACATAAGGGAATTCTGAGATGGTTCAATGAGATCATATATGTGAAAGCAATGTGAAAAGTATAATATTCTATGACTATACAAATACTAGTTGTCATTATTTGTTTCTTAAATGACCATGGCTATTCTCTCTCCTAAACAGAATTATGTGCACTTCTTGAGAAATTTGAGGGTAGGCAGAGATTTTAACCACATTTACTCTCTCGCAGGACAAATAAGTACAGCTCCTAAGATGGGTGTCTATCTTATCAATGCTCGTGTTTGGTGTGAGGGCGGCCAGTGTGCTCGCCAGGCTGTGCTCTGCAACCACAGCTTGTCTCCTCAGCCTGGGCATCGCTCCTCCATGGTGGTGGGGGTGAAAGGCTAGCTTATCTCTTGCCTACATTTCCATCTCAAACATCTGAAGTATTCGGGGGGGGGGGGAAATTCCTTTGCCCTTACTCATCCTTATCAGAACAGTTCCTCCTCCGATTTTTATTATTACAGTTTCCCACGTTGCTATAGTTGCAGGTCTCATCTTCACGCAGTGTTCCTTCTCCAGTATGTAACCCAGCGATGTACCAGCATTTCCTTTTACATTATAACTTACTGGAAAAATTCAATTTTCACATCTGTCTGGTGAGTTTTGACTGATACTCTGCTTCCCTATGCCGACATTACTGGGAGTTCCGTGGATGTAACACTGAAGAGTGCAGAATAAAAACCAAATGTTAAACTTTAGCTCTAATGCAGGGAGCTTCTTTTTTCTATTGCATAATTGCTTTGGAAGCTATTCTTATCACTCAATACCTTTTTATTTTTGCATGGACTACATGAACAATTGATTGTGTGGATGGACTTCTGGGTCATTTTTAATTGATTAATGTTCTATAGTAAATGGACAGTTGGTTTTTGTTAGCCATCCCTCCCTCCCCATCCAATGTTGCCTATTTCTAGACAAAATGTAGGCATGAATGACAAGCCTGGCACTGGAGTCTAATCTGAGCACCGTTTTTCAATTTGAAAAGTAAGAATTACTTAAGTGCCAAGAAAAAATTGGGCTGTAGTTTTTGCACAAAACTGGTATCATTACAACTAATAGCCTTGCAAAAGTCTGCTGGTGATTTATGTTGTGAAAGTCAGATTAGATATTAGCAGCAATAATTTTGCTCCTCATGTCCTCACAAAGAATGAGGTGTCAGTTGCAAGTTGATAAACTTCTGTGGTCTTTTTTTTTAAACAAGAAAAATCAATTGCATTTGAACACTATACTGATCATTATTGTACTAGAGGCCCAGTGCATGAAATTCGTGCATGGGAGTCTGTGTCCCTAAGCCAAGCCTGTACCCTCTCCAATCTGGAACCCCTCAAGGGATGTCCGACTGCCTGTTTAAATGGGAAGTTGGACATCCCTCTCACAATCCAGGACTGCCGGCTCCCAACTGCTCACCTGCATGCCTTCCTGATTGCCCCTAACCCCTTCTGCCCACCAGCCTGATCACCCCCTAACCACTCCCCTCTCAACTTGATTTCCCCTAACTGCCCTTCCCTGAAGGCCTGGTCCCCCCACAACTGCCCTTCCCTGCAGGCCTGGTCGCCCCAACTTCCCTCCTCTGCCAAATTGGTCACCTCTAACTGCCCTTCCCTGCAGGCTTGATCACCCCCAATTGCCCTTCTTTGCAGACATGGTCCCTCCCAAACTGCCCTCCCCTGCTGGCTATCCTGTGGTGGCCATCTTGTGTCCACATGGGGGCAACCATCTTTGACCATATAGTAGCAGCCATCTTGTGTGTTGGAGTAATGGCCAATTTGCATATTACTCTCTTATTAGATAGGGTAGAGGCCTGGTGCATGGGTGGGGACTGGCTGGTTTGCCCTAAAAGGGATCCTGGATCAGGGTAGGGGTTCCCTTGGGGCATGGGATGGCCTGGGTGAGGGGCCTGTGGCGGTTTACAAGCTGGCCACATGCCCCAAGTGGAGGGCCTGGTATCTGGGATTTATTTATCTTCTATAAATTGAAACTTTGTAGCCTTGAGTGAAGGCCAGGGCAGGCTAGAAAACTTGCCTTCTTCCATCGTCGGGGGCAATCCAAGCCTCCTGCTCTCTCCAACTCTGTGGCTGCCACCATTTTTGTTGGGATTTATTTATCTTTTATAATTGAAACTTTGTAACCTTCAGTGGAGTTCAGGGCTGGCTAGGTTGTGAGGAAATCTTGACTTCCTCATTGCCAGGGAAACCCAAGCCTCCTGCTTGCTCCAGGGCCACAACCAGCTTGGTTGGGTTAATTTTCATACTCACTCCTGATTGGCTGGTTGATGTGGTTTGTGGGCATAGCAGAGATATGGCCGATTTGCATACTACTCTTTTATTATGTAGGACTAGAGGCCTGGTGCATGAAATTTGTGCATGGGTAGGGTACCTAGTCCTGGCTGGTGATCAGGGCTGATTTGTGGGGCAATTGGTGGGGTGATCAGGGACCCCCACTGGCACCAACCTTGGCTAGGTGGGGCCTGTGGGTTTGGGGCAGCTCCTGCATTGAACATCTGTCTCCTGGTTGTCAGTGTGTGTCATAACAACCAGTCATTCCTGCAGGATCAGGCCTAAACTGGAAGTCAGACATCCCCCGAGAGGTCCCAGATTGGAGGAGGCTGGGCTGAGGAACACCCCCCTAGTGCACGAATTTTGTGTACCAGGCCTCTCGTATTATATAAAAGGAAAACATCCATGAAATGATGTTTTATACAATTAAAATTTCAAATTGAGGCCCTGGCTGGGTAACTCAGTTGTTTAGAGCATTATTCTGATATACCAAGGTCGCAGGTTTAATCTCTGGTCAGGGCACATACAAAAATCAACCAATGAACATCTACACAATGCAATATCTAGTACTATGTCACTATAAAATAGAAGGAACTTACGCCATTTGCAAAAGCATGGATGGAACTGGAGAGCATTATGCTAAGCAAAATAAGCCAGTCAGAGAAAGATAAAATTACATGATCTCACTCATATGTAGGGTATAATGATCAACATAATTTGATGAACAAGAATAGATCCAGAGACAAATGTAGGGAAAGGGGGGTTAGAGAGCAACCAAAGGACTTGTATGCACGCATACTAGCATAACCAATGGACACAGACACTGGGGCAGTCGGGGTTTGCCCAGAGTGGGAATGGCTGGGGGTGGGGGTCATTTGGGGAAAAATGAGACATATGTGAAACTTTAGACAATAAAAAAAACCCACAGTAAATTCAAAGAGAATTAAAAAAAAAGAATCAACCAATAAATACACAAATAAGTAGAGCAACTAATATCTCCCCCCACCCCCTCTCTCTCAAATAAATAAAAATTCAAATTGAGGTCTTTGCTTCTTAATTTTTGATATTTTTTAGCACTATGTCACAAAACTATAATTGAAAAAATAAAATAATGTTATTGTTTCTAATTTATATCTATACTAGGGGCCCAATGCATGGAATTCATGCACAGTGAGGCTATCCCTCAGCCCAGCCTACACCCTCTCCAATCTGGGATCCCTCTCACAATCCAGGACTGCTGGCTCCCAACTGCTCGCCTGCCTGCCTGCCTGGTTGCCCCTAACTGCTTCTACTTGCCATTCAGATCATCCCCCTAACCATTCCCCTGATGCAAGTATTAAATATGTTAATATACATAAAATGCTTTAGACAGTGTCTGACACATACTGAGCTCTGCTTAAGTGTTATGTCTTCCTGTTAGGTATAATTGTCATTACTATGGTTTGACATATTATAGATAATCAATACACTTTTTTGATAAAACATAAATAAAATATTTAGTATGGAGTAGGTGGAACAGTATTATAGTTCAATTTTGTAGGAAAGAAATATTAATTATAGAAAAATTTAACCTCACCACCTGTTTCAAAAAAAAGGGGGGGGGGAAGATGATCATAATAATGACATTGAGTCATCCAGAAAAGTTACAAATAAGTTGAGAAATTTGTAAGCCAGATAGATAACACTAAAATGTTCCTGTATGTCATGAACAAAGTGCTCTTGTATGTAACTGCCATGTAATTATTACAACAAACCAACGATGGACATTATACTTCACTCTAATGTAAGGAGAAGAAAACTTCATACACAAGGGGGTTCATTGGCTTAAGGTCTCTTAGCCATGTGTGGCTATAGGAATCCAGATGTTCTGAGTCAGAAACATGTTTTTCTACTCTAAACTGCACTCAAAGCAGAGACTTTGCCTGTTAGAGTTCTGTGATGCATCTCTGGAATCATTTGTCTTTCTGTTCAGCTTGCAGTCTTCCCTTATCATCCTAATCCAGAGGAGGAGTGGGGAAAGGAAGAGGGAAGAGAAAGGGCCATTCTGTGAGCTTAATCAGGATCAGATACCTTGCATGTCATCCTTTTCACTCTCTCCCCTCTTGTCCCCTTGGGCGGTCAGGAGACTGGGAGTTCGACTGCTTGCTATGATGTGCGCTGATCACCAGGGGGCCGCATGGAACATGGCAGGTGTTGGTGATGCGGCCCTGGCAGTGGGCAGCAGCAGTAGAGGCGCTGCTGGCCCTGACAGGCCCCAATGAGAGTGGGATGATGGAGCAGGCGAACAGGCAAGCAAGGTGGGTGTGAGTGGGGGGCCTGATCTCCCTGCAGATGGCCCTGCAGAATGTGACCAGCAGTGGTGGCGGGGATGAGGCTGCCACCTGGCTCCCAGGTGCTGAGGGAGTCCAGTAGGGGGCCTGGCCCAGATCGATCACCCTGTAAGCGAGATTGTGGAGCAGGTGAAGGGGCAGCGCCAGGCCAAGGCCAGGTGCCAGGGAGGGCTGCAGGGCTGTGAGGCTGGGGGTGCAAACTTGGGCTGCGAGGCTGGGGGTGTGAGCTGGGGCCCAATCTCCTTGGGCCACCCTGAAGGACCCCAACGGTGCACAAATTTGTGCACTAGGCCTCTAGTTGAAATTGTATATATTTAAGGTGTATGACATAATGTTTTATGGTGAAGTAATTACCACAATCAAGTTAATTAACACATCCATCAGCTCACAGGTTTTTTTTTGTTTGTTTGTGGTGAGAACATTTATGATTTACTCTCTCAACAAATTTCAAGGATGCAATTCAATATTATTGGCTATAACTATCATGCTGTACATTAGATTCTCAGAACTTATTCATCTTATAATTGAAATTTTGTATCCTTTGGCCAACATCTCCTATTTCCCTCCGGCCACCCCCTCTCCCAGCCCCTCTCAGCCACTTTGCTACTCTGTTTCTATGAGCTCAACTCTCAGATGCACATGTAAGTGATACCAAACAGTATCTGTCTTTCTCTGTCTAGCTTATTTCATTTAGCATAATGCCCTCCAGGTTTAACTATGTTATTGCAAATGATAGATATTCTTCCTTTTTTTATGTCTGAGTAATATTGCTGTGAGTGTGTATCACACTTTCTTAATCCATTGATGAACACTTAGGTTGTTTCCATATCTTGGCTATAGTAAATAATGTGCAATGAACATGGAATGTAAATCTCTCTTTGATATCTGAATTCAATTATTTTGCATATATACCCAGAAATGGGGTTGCTGGATCATATAGTAGTTCTATTTTTAACTTTTCTAGGAACCTCCACGTTGTTTTCCATAGTGGCTGTCAATTTACATTTTCACCAACAGGGTTCAAGGGTTCCCTTTTCTCCATATCTTCACTAACACTTGTTATCTATTGTCTTTTTTTTTCTTTCTCAAATAGCCATTCTAACAGGGGTAAGGCGATATCCCCTTGTGGTTTTGATTTGAACTTACCTGATAGTATTGTTAAGCACCTTGTTGAATTCCAGTTGACAATGTGTATGTCATCTTTGGGAAAATCTCTATTCAGGTTCTTTGCCCTTTTTAAGTGCATTGTTTGTGGTGTGTGTGTGTGTGTGTGTGTGTGTGTGTGTGTGTATTTGCTATTGTTATACAAGTTATTTATATATTGTGGATGTTAACACATTATCAGATATATGATTTGCAACTATTTTATCCCATTTCATAGGTCGCCCATTCATTTTGTTGATGGTTTCCTTTGCTGTGCAGAAGCTTTTTATTTTTTGTTTTATGTAGGTTCACTTGTTTAATTTTACTTTTGTTGCCTGGGCTTTTGGTGTCATATAAAAAAAACACACCACAAAAGCAAACAACAACAACAAAATAACAAAAACATTGCCAAGACCAACATCAAAGAGCTACTCCTGGAGTTTTATGGTTTCAGACCTTACCTTTAAATCTTTAATTCATTTTGAGTTAAGTTTTGTACATTATGTTAAGATAGAGACCAATTTAATTCTTTTGCATGTGTTAATCCAGTTTTTCCAGCACCATTTATTGAAGAGACTATCTTTTCTTTAAGTGTGTATTGTTGGTTCCCTTGTCAAATGTTAGTTGACCATGTATATTTATGTTTCTTTCTGGACTCTTGATGCTGTTGCATTTATCTATGTGTCTATTTTTATGCCAGTGCTATATGGTTTTGATTACTATATTTTTGTAGTATAGTTTAAAATCAGGAGTTGTGATGCCTCAAGCTTTGCTTTTCCTTTGCAAGATTGCTCTGGCTATTAGTGATCTTCTGAGATTCTATCTGAATTTTAGGATTGTTTTTCTATTTTTGTGAGAAATGCCATTGGATTTTTGATAGGCATTGGATTAAATATTAGATAACTTTGGGCAATAGAAACATTTTGACAATGTTAAGTCTTTCAATCCATGAAAATTATATTTATTTCCATTTATTTATATCTTTTTTAGTTTCTTTCATCAATATCTTTAGTGTTCAGTGTGATCTTTCATCATCTTGGTTAAATTTATTCTTAGGAATGTTATTTTTTGATGCCATTGTAAATGTGATTTATTAAATTTCATTTTTTCAGAGACTGTTATTACTGTACAGAAACAGAACTGGGTTTTTTTGTATGTTGATTTTGTATCCTTGACTTTGCAGAATTTATTTGTTCTAACCATTTTTTAATATATCTTTATTGATTTCAGAGAGGAAGGGAGAGGGAGAGATAGAAACACCAATGATGAGAGAGATCATTGTTTGGCTTTCTCTTGCATGCCCCCACTGGGAATCTAGCCTACAACCTAGACATGTGCCCTTGACTAGATTTGAACCTGGAACCCTTCAGTCTGCAGGCCAAGGCTCTATCCACTGAGCAAAACTAGCCAGGGCTCTAAAAAAAATTTTTTTTGATGTTGCCTTCAGGGTTTCACTATTTGCTGGAATGCTGTAGATCTGCTAGGGTTGAGGGAGTTAGCCTCAGCTCCAAGATAGCTGAGGAGAGTCTATACCACAGTGTGACTCCAAAGCCAGGCTCTTCCCACCTCCCCGGGAGCCTGCCTGCCTCAGCTCATTCCCACTGCGAGAGTTGCTGGGAGCTCTGGGTGAAGCAGCTCTGCGTTTGCAGAAGGCACTTGGAGAAGCCTGATCACTCAGGGGTTACTGACCTAGCAAAGCAGACTGTCTGTGCCAAGACAGAGCCAGACCCGGCATGTCATGCCTTGGTTTAGCATGGCTCAAAATACGCAATGCGAACTACAGGTTCTTCTTACTAAAGTCCTCATGGTTGCATATTTATTTTAATGTCTTCAAAAATATAAGTAGTAATTATAACAGGAGAAAGAAAATTTCCCCAATAAAAAACTCATTGAGTGAAATAGTTATTGGTTATTTCAAAGAAAACATGATGTAAATAAAATACAGGTTTTGTGTGGACATAACAAAATAAATCACAAGAGGGTATCGAAACATTAGAAACCAAATAATGATATAGCAATACATGTGCTTCTTTAAGACATTAAATAACTAGGTCCAATGGCAAGTGTAATAACGATTGCAATTTTGCAGTCGTGAGGAGCATAAATGCTCTTTTGAGCGATCTGCAGTAGCTGTCATGTGCTAGGAAAATAATCTGTGCTTTCTTTCGGTGCCAAAGTCACAGGTATTGCACATGCCACTGTGCTCTATTCCCTGCACTCATAAGTGAAATGATAATGCATTTCAGTTAGAACTTAGTGAAATCCTGATACAATTCACCCCTTCAAATAAGAACCTCTGATCAGGTGTCCAAATGAATTGGCTTTAAACCCCACTAGCTGCTAGCACTTTGCAGCTGTTACTTAAGCAAGTGATTCTAAGCCTGAAAGGGGGAGAAGAATACTGGGAATTGATGGGGTTTATGGGTTTGTAGAGGTGAGATTATGCACAGTGCTTGGTACCTTGTAGGCACTCACTAAGTAGTATAAACTTGCTCCTAGTGTCATACTTGGGGGGTGGGTGATTATTCAGCCAGTGGAGGCTGCATTTTAGGCACAGTCCAAATATCAGAGACTGGTTTAATCCTCTACTTCCCCCCAAGGGGCTCAAATGAGATAACTCCTTTTTTTTTCCAGGAGGAAATGAATAATCTTACTAAACGGGCTTGCTTTTGTTTAAACTTGCATTTTATGACTAGGAAAAACTGACTCCATTGAGGCATGCATTTAGAAGAATGGATGAAAATAGGGATACTAAACACCTCTAGTGTTTTTGTGTGTGTGTTTTTTTTTTGGGGGGGGGCATACAATAATGGCAAAAGATGACACATGCAGTGCCATTGTCTGAAGAAGTAAGCATTAAAAGTAATGGCATTAAAAAGGGAAGCAGAATTTACCAAGAAATTTTGTGAGTAAAGAAGGCATCAGAATGTTCTCTTTCTAATGTGTGCTACTGTGCTATTGTATAGGTTGGATCTCCTCTTTGAAATAGTTTTCTATTATGGGTTAGAGAGATGCAAACTCCCTCATGATCTGCTCCACTCTAATGCTTTTAAAGTGAGTGAGTTTAATATTCAAAATAAAAAATGTGCATGCAGATTTACCTAATGGGAATCTGTCCACTTTACTTCTTGGTAAAAACCTTGCATCAGAAATGAGATTTGGGAAGAGATGAGCTAAAAGAGTTTGAAAATAGTTATTGATGAGTTGTAATGCTTACTGTTAAGTAGAAACCATGAAGGATCATTCCCAGTGCACCTGAATGGAAAGTTAACAGTGCACATTGCTTTGGTAATGGGGCTGATATGCAAGTCTTTGGAAAAGATGATATATGGAAGAGAAGTCCATGGAGAGGACATTATGATATCAAGGCAATGACAAAACAAATTTCAATGCAAATCTATAGAGACTGTATAACAATGTCAAGGCGATGGCAAAATATAAGTCTAGAGAGACCATTTTATAATGTCAAGACAATGGTAAAACAATATCCTTGAAAGGGTATTGAGACCCCATTGCCATGTTAAACTGCAATGTCAAAACATTACCATTGCAAGTCTTTAGAGATTATGTACATCTTTTAAGATCATAGCAAAAACAATGGAATGTAACATAGCAAACAATGGCACCAAGTAATGTACTGTAAGTCCCTGTTACTGCGGAGAGAAGATGGTCCAATGCAGAGGCGGAGTCAAAAGGTTGTTAAAGAAACATAAACAAAGGCAAGCTGTAAGACTTCCAGTGAGCACTCAACTTCTACTCTTGCTTTGAAGAGCAGGGATGCTCTAAACTTGAGAATTAAGGTTGCAAGGAAGTTTAGCCAAAGGCTGACAAAAAGTCAAGGATGGGCGGCTGAGATATTAGATACGTATAAGCAGGTGATTTATAGAACTGGAATCTCACTCCTTTCCCCTCAATACCTGGTTTATTGTTTTAATTTTTCAGGTGAGTTGTCTTCATGGCATGAAGTTCACAGATCCCCAGTTTCTGATTCCTGCTTTGTCTGTGACCTTTGTGATGTAGCACCCAGTGCTCACTGTTTAAGCGTAGATCCAGCTCCTGGTTATTACTATGTGTCAATTATTGTGCTGGCCACCGAGGGTAAAATAGATTTTCCTATGAAACTGGGAGGAGCGGGCAACTACCCA
This sequence comes from Vespertilio murinus, assembly GCA_963924515.1. Classification (NCBI taxonomy): domain Eukaryota; kingdom Metazoa; phylum Chordata; class Mammalia; order Chiroptera; family Vespertilionidae; genus Vespertilio; species Vespertilio murinus. The sequence continues at coordinate 152,528,775 of OZ004704.1, forward strand.
CCAGAAGTGTTGATAACAAATGGGAAGTAGAATGCTGCGGGCTTTCTAATTGCAGCCCCGCTGCCCTCTCACTTTGTAGATTTGTTCAAGGTTCGTTGTATATAAAACTGGACAATACACATGTGGTTGCTGCCATTTGCATTCTAGAAACTAGACTGAGAACCTAGGGCTGTGCGTCTTGAACAAATTGTGTGGCTTCTCTAGATTTATTCAACTGTATAACGAAGGTGTTGATTTTACTTGTATATGCTCATTTCCAGTTCCAAATGTGGTTTTCAGAATTAACTAAAATGGTTATAGTATGTAGAAACAACGAACTGTCAAAACCACTGTCATAACCCGTCCCACCACACACCCCAAATAGGCGCCATTCTTCTTTATAGGATTTTATCTGTGTTAAGATTTTTTTACAAACAAGTTTGTTTCTGGCTTTTAAGTCAAAATAATAGCTATGAATACTTATGGATAATCATATATATATATATATATATATATATATATATATATGCAATGGTTTAGAAACAGAGACTGTGACTGTAGGGGAAAATATTACTGAGCATCTCAGAAGCTTGGGAGCTTTGGGTAACTCCTGCAGGGGTAGAGAGTGAGAGGAGCAGAATGCACTGCAATCCTCCATGCCTCCACTTTTCCATCTGGTATGTGATAAACACAGACTCATTGGAGACTCAGAATGGGCAATAAAAATATTTTATTTTAGCATTGCACTAACAGAAGAAGAACACAATTGCCACTGTTAATTGTGTACCTCTTAAGTATAGATTTTTCTGTACTCCACCCAGATTTCTCAAACCATAACATAGCCTCTATATAGCTTTCAGAAACAACTGAGGCTAAGATAGTCCCGTTCTGCATGTCCTGTGGGCCCAAGGCATTATCAAATGTTTCTATATGACACTTTCACAAAGCCACATTGCTAACAGGTACCTGAGTTAAAAAATGGAGTCTAGATTTTTCAGACTTCAAAGTCTGTAGCCAACTGATGGTAATCGGTGGGAACCATCTCCGGCTAAGGATGCTTGTCCTTTCAGGCATTGGCCTTCTCATCTTTACTTCATCTTAGGCCAATCTCTCTTATATCTCCAGGCTTTTTGCTTCAAGTTTAAAAGCATGCATCTCATGTATCTTTGAGAAAGCCTTTCAATAGTAGCATATTTTTATCTGGATTTTTATCCTCATGGCTGGCTTTTTAAAGGAGTAGTTCCTCACCTCCCATTTGCACTTAGGTCTTGTGCTTTTGAATCTTAGGATTCATGTGTGTGTGTGTGTGTGTGTGTGTGTGTGTGTGTGTTTTAAATATATTTTATTGATTTTTTACAGAGAGGAAGAGAGAGTGATAGAGAGTTAGAAACATTGATGAGAGAGAATCATCGGTCAGCTGCCTCTTGCACACCCCTCACTGGGGATGTGCGCTCAACCAGGATACATGTCCTTGTCTGGAATCAAATCTGGGACCTTTCAGTCCGCAGACCGACGCTCTATCCACTGAGCCAAACCGACCTCGGCTTGGGCAATTTTTGATGGTTCCTTCTTGTCCACAGCATGCACCACACACACACACACACACACACACACACACACACACACACTAATACTTTTGTGAGGCATGTAAACCCTTATAATCAGTCTTCTTGAAGAGCCTTTCAGTCTCATATAGCTCTCCTGTACCTAATTTAGATTTTCTAGCCATCCTGAACTGCTTTACAGTTGCTTTAAAAAATATTTTTATTGATTTCAGAGGAAAAGGGAGAGAGTGACAGATACATCAATGATGAAAATCATTGATTGGCTGCCTCTTGCAATCCCCCTACTGGGGATCAAACCTGCAACATTGACATGTCCCCTGAACAGAAATTGAACTGTGACCTCCTGGTTTATAGGTCAACACAACCACTGAACCACCCTGTCTGGGCAACAGTTGCCCTTTTTAACTTCCTTGCTGTTTTAACTAATATTTGGATAACAAATCTGTTTCCTCTATATCAGTGGTTCTCAACTTTTCTAATGCCACCACCCTTAAATACAGTTCCTCATGTTGTGGTGACCCCAAACCATAAGGATAAGGAATCGGAATGTAATGAATCAGAATGAAAATATCTGTGTTTTCCGATGGTTCTCGGCTCTACAGCAATGGTTCTCATCACAATTCATAATCTTATGATTCACAGCAGTAGCAAAATTATAGTTATGAAATAGCAACAAAAATAATTTTATGGTTGGGGGTCACCACAACATGAGAAACTGTATTAAAGGGTCGAGGCATTAGAAAAGTTGAGAACCACTGCTCTATATGCTATTACAAAACTCACTATAAAATTTTTAATTGGGTTCTGTCTTTTATTATTCACGTGTAAATTAATATTATGCTCTCAGAAATTTAAAATATGAATCTGTGAAGAATTAGCATACAAAAAATCAGAGCTCACTGTATATAGAAGCATGGATTCCAGAGTACATACTGTGGTGGCAATAATGAATAGCTTTGACCTCTTCTATGCACCTTTTTGTCCTTCTCTCCAATAATCTTTCCTTTCATATCTAGTTATGTTATTTTGGAAGGAAGATTGTGACTGAAAGGATTACATCAGGATTAGTACAGTGACATGAGTCCCTCAATAATCATTGATTTAACTGTTCATCTTAGAGAATTTAACATATCTCTATAACAAGCACAAGCATTAGGAAATATTTTATTTCAAAATACTAAGACTGCAACACTTACCCACTGACAATAATCTCATTATCAGGAGTAAAGGAATCATTTTTACTTTCTTCAAGGCAATATCTTGCTGCTCTAGTTTTGTTATCTTTGCCTTTCTCACTTTACTCATCTGCAAAATGGGGATAATAAAAATACATTTTTTGAGTTTTTTTTAAAGGATTGGATGAATTAATAACTAAAAACACCTAGTGTAATGCCTGGTATTGAGTAAAATCTCGATAGAGATAGAATCATTATTTTTCTCATAGTTTCTCTTTCACTAATACAGGCAAGAAATCATACAACTTTGGAAATAAGATCTATTGTTAGTCCTTTGTTCATTGGTGTGATCTAAACACATTGTTGTATCTCTTTTTGATTTCATGATAATTATGAAATGAGAATCTTTAAAACCATTCAATGTTCAGTGATTATAGCAGGAAGATTTTGGAAAGTAGAAGGGCTCTTAGGGAACTCAAGAAAACACTTTCCTCCAACACATAAGGTCCTTGTGGCTACACATTCTAACTCATTTCCCACCCACTATTACCTGCTGGGAAAACTGTATATTATAAGCTACTTCCTGTAACTTTGAATTTCTTATATTGGTATTAGAGAGCTAAGAAAAGATATATGGGATTGTGTTCTCTCTCCCCCTTTTCCCAGTCTAAGTATATCCTGCTTTAATGTCTTGGGAATATGTGAAATACCAAGTATAGAAACTACTTCTATTATGAGGCTTTCCCAGCCTGTGTCAAGTAATAATGGGTCATTGGATGAACCATAGTTCTCACTGTAAGACTGATAGATAATCTTGTAAAAACATAAATCTAATGAATATTATTAATTTAATAAATGATTGATTATATGTCTTCTGAAATCCCAATAAATAAAAGGTCTGCAAGGCAATAGTGTATAATGTGTTTCTTTTTTCTTTCATAAAGGTTGATGTTCAATATTATATTAGTTCTAACTTGCTTCTTTTTGTCAAGAATTTTGCTTTCAAGTTCAAGAATTATATATATATATATATATATATATATATATATATATATATATATATATATTCTACTAGAGGCCCGGTGCATGAAATTCATGCATGGGAGTATGTGTCCCTCAGCCCAACCTGCACCCTCTCCAATCTGGGACCCCTCAAGGGATGTCCTACTGCCCGTTTAGGCCCAATCCTGGTGAAATTGGGCCTAAACAGGAAGTCAGACATCCCTCTCACAATCCATGAGTGCTGGCTCCCAACTGTTCACCTGCCTGCCTTCCTGATTGCCCCTAACTATTTCTGCCTGTCAGCTGATCACCCCTAACCACTCCCGTGACAGCCTGATTGATGCCTAACTGCTCCATGCCAGCCTGATTGCCCCTAACTGCCCTCCCCTGCAGGCCTGGTCACCCCTAACTGTTCTACCCTGCAGGCATGGTCTCCCCTAACTGGTCTCCCCTGCATGTCTGGGTCCCTCCCAACTGCCCTTCCCTGTAGGCCCAGTCACCCCCAACTTCCCTCCTCTGCCAAACTGGTCACCCCTAACTGCTCTCCCCTGCAGGCTTGATCGCTTCCAACTGCCCTCTTTTGCAGGCCTGATTGCCCACAACTGCCCTCCCTTGCAGCCTGGTCCCTCCCATATTCCCTACCTGCTAGCCATCTTGTGAGAGCCATCTTGTGTCCACATGGGGGCAGCATCTTTGACCACACAGGGGCAGCCGTCTTGTGTGTTAGAGTGATGGTCAATTTGTATATTACTCTTTTATTAGATAGGATAGAGGCCTGGTGCAAGGGTGGGGACCAGCTGGTTTGTCCTGAAGGATGTCTGGGATCAGGATGTGGGTTCCCTAGAGGCATGGGGCAGCCTAGGTGAGGGGCCTGTGATGGTTTTCAGGCCGGCCACACCTCCCAGTGACACAGGTGGAGGCTCTGGTATCTGGAATTTATTTATCTTCTAAAATTGAAACTTTGTAGCCTTGAGTGGAGGCCAGGCTGGCCAGGGCAGGCAGGAAGCCTGGCTTTCTCCATCCCCAGGGGCAACCCAAGCCTCTGGCTGGCTCCAGTTCTGTGTCAGCTGACATATTTGTTGGGTTAATTTGCATACTTGCTCCTGATTGGCTTGTGGGCATGGCTGGTGGGCATAGCAGAGGTATGGTTAATTTTCTTGCTTCTCTTTTATTAGATAGGAGACACACACATACACACATATGCATACACATATGCATGCATACATACATGTATGTATGTATGCATGCATATGTGTGTATGTGTGTGTATGTATGTATGTATGCATATGTGTATATATATGCATACATCTCCATGCATGCATATACACATTTATATTTATTTCTATATTTTTCTGCATACATAGTAAAAACATGAGTCCCTACTCTCTGATGTAAATGCAATACCACAGTTTTCCTTCTGGTTTTATTCTTTTCTTATTTGTAACTTCTTTCTCTGCCTTTGAGAAATCAGACTCTCATTATCTACAAAGTATTAACTTATTTGTTTATTCAAAGTATACACATGAGGTCATTTTAGAATTGCAAACCAAAATCTCTGTAAGAAACACATTTATTAACTTAAGTACAGTGTCTGTATGCAGTCCTTGATCTTTAATCTTAGCCTATCTGGGCACTTCACTGTTTTCCTCAGTTACATAGGTTAGCTCTTTCATTCCCCATACCTTCAGTGTGGTTATAGTATTCATTTGAAATGTAGTTATATGGTTAGTTCTATTTGCTATAGTTTGCATTCACTTCTTGTTTCTACACATCCTGATAAATTTTAATTATCTTTTTGGAATGTGAAATGATATTATGATTTTAAAATTCAGACCTTCCTGGCCAATGTGCTCAGTTCGTTGGGAATCATCCCATGCACTGAAACATTCCCAGTCAGGCCACATACCCAGGTAGGAGTTGTGCAGGAGGCAGTCAATTAATGTTCTACTCTCAAATTGATCTCTCTCTCTCAAAATCAATTAAAATATTAAAGTGTTATTTAAAACTGTATACTCATGGAGGTGTTATTTATTCCCCATCTCAACTCACACCTAGTCCCCCTTTCTTCTTCTACTTTTCCACCCATCCTTTCTAGAAAAGCAGTATCTTTAGTTTCTTATTTATCCTTTCTGTATTTCTTTTCCAAAGATGAACAGATATATGATATATGTGCATATATATATATACTTTCTCAGTAGATTGGATACTCTTCTCTTTATCAAGCTCTTTTCCTGGAAGCTTTGAAAATTCCCTGAAAATTTCATATATTTTCTTCCAGACTATTATCATCAGAACTTCTCATTATCTCTGATCTAATTTTTATTAGCCCCATCTTGATTAAAGTTTTGTTATAATTATTACTTATCCTATGACACCTTTGTGGCCAATGTCTGCATTAGATTTCCTTTTCTGTTTATCACTCCCGAGACAGGTCACAAAAAGATTATCCTCAACAAAAACAATTGAAAATATCAGCCTTCATTCAGCTTCAGAATTCACCCTCTTGGAAGGGGGTGGGAACATGTGTTTTCTGACCTGGACCAAGTCTAACCTGGCCCTTCACTTCTGTGGCATACAGCCTCTCCAGTGTTCCATGGCTATGGGAACAGAGTCTCTACAAAGAAAGCAGCAGGCACACCATCAAATGACATTTCATTCTTTCTTTAATGATCCGTTTCTTTGCTCATGAAACGAGTCTGTAAAGATTATAAGTGTGTCTCAGGGGAAGAAAAAAATAAAAGTATAGTAGAGCCAAAACTTGAGCAAGTTCACAAAGAACCATAAGGGGGTGGACGAGGTATTAGAATATAAATAGAAAGTACAGTATTAGCTCCAAACAAATGCTTTCAAAGTCTTTGTGTGCACTGACAGCTTCAGGTATTTGATGTAAATGAATTTTTCCCTAGAAACAATGGAATCTGTAGCTTGTGGTGACAGTGTTTCTTTTCTAAACCTTGCTTTTCTTTTCTTTTTTTGTTTTGTTTTGTTCCTGAGGTGAAAGCATAGCTAACTTAGGTATATATTTGCATCAGAAAGACTCCCAGCAGAATCTATACTAGTCAGTGATCATTTCTTTATTATTTCTGGTACCTACTTGTTTGCAATTTTCCCTTTTAAGTCCCCTGTCCTCCTCCTCACAAAGCACAAACACAGTCACTGTCATGCACAGAAACATGGAAACACTTAAGTGATGATGGCGATTGGCAGTGCCCTTTTTATGCAATATTTCAAGGTAAAGCCTATATCTACACTGTCTGCATTTTATGCTTGCTGAAGCCCCATCAATTTGTGAGAATCAACTCATCTCCATTAAGGACACCTCCACTTACCTAGGTGCTTATGCCAGAGATGTGAGACTAATTTCTGACACATTCTCTGTCCCACAGAACCCCTACTCTGATCAATCATCATGTCTTTGGGAATCTATAATAATAAAAGCATAATATGCTAATTAGACCAGATGTCCTTTTCCACGTCCTTCCCAAAGGCCTTCTGGATGAAGCCATAGCAGCAGGGGCTGAGGCAGAGGAGGCAGAAGTGGGGGGTGAGCCTCTTGAATGAATTTTGTGCATCAGGCCTCTAGTATTCTTATAAAATATACCTTGTATCTGCCCTGTCTTCTTCACTTGTTGCCACCATTTTAGTCCAAGCTCTCTCTCTTGCCTACCGACTTGACCTCTTCTGCCCCTGCCGTAATTCCATCTCCACATGAACCAGAATAATTTCTTAAAATTTAAATAACATACTATTTTTATAATTAAATGCCCCCTGCCATTCTCCACTGACCATGGCATTCGACAGTACTTTGGAAAGACTCCAAAATTCTTTAGGATACCTACAGGAGCTGGTATCTTGTGCCCATTGCTTACCCCTCCAAGTCCTCTCACTCAACTTTTCCTCTGGCTTTCTGAGTTATATCTACACTGCCCTTCTTGTTTTAGACAAATAGCCAAGCTTTTTTTTTTTTCACATCTCAGCATCTGGAAAGTTCTTGCCTTCCTCTTCTCACCTAATTGCTACTAACCCTTTAGGACACATCCCCAGAAATGCTCTTCCTAACTCATAGCTTAAATCCCAGTTCCCTGTTATTATTATCTTCTACTACCTTGCATCTTCCTTCAGAACAGCCGTCACATTTCAAATGATTTATTTGGGTGCTTAGATTTGTATATTCTTGTTCACTGTGCATTCCAGACCTGGCACAGTGCCCAGCATATGGTAAATGCTCAATAAATATTTGTCGAATAAATTAATATTATGGTAATTGTATGCATGATCTCAGACCATTAACTGCATTGTTCAGGAAAATCATAAAGACTGATGAATTATATATCATTTTCTCCCAAAGTGTTTTGCATTGGTTTTCAAATGGATGACTATCATCCTGCTCACATTACCATCACCATGAAGTTCTCCCTTCTGGAATTTGCCCACCTACTTACCTGTTTGGGAGCAGGCACTGCTGGTGCCCACATAGGTAGGGTGATTTCAAGGGTGTCTGGAAACATGGCCAGAGTTTCACTTTCACTAGCAATATCATTAGATCCTCAATTTTTTTGGCTCATAGCATTAAAATTTCCCTACTGCAAAACTGTTATTTAGGAGAAATAACATCTCAGCCATTATTGGCCATTATCGCCATATCCCAAGACAGAATGCTCAGCTAGTAACCAGATATCTTAGGAAAGGAGGCACAGTGTGGGTACATTTTGATTGAATTGAAGAACTACAAATGCCAAGACACATGAACATATTCTCTTAAAGTTGGTGTTGAAGAAAATGGGCAATATTGTTTCCCAAGGAACCTGGGCTAGGCATCTACCAGGAAGTGAGATAAACCAAGGGATGTTGCAAACAGTAGGGATGGACATCTGTGGGGACAACAGTTTAGAAGACACATTAGCAAGCTATATTGCCCTTCTTGGATTGGCTTTGTCTGTCTGGCAAATGCTATCCTCACATTGAATATTTAGATTTTATTTTTTTCATGTTGTCTTCTGGCAGAAAATTCCTTTTTTAAAAAACAATTTCAGTAACAGTTTACATTTGATATTATTTTATACTAGAAGCCTGGTGCACAGATTCATGCACCAGTGGGGGTCCCTCAGTGTGGTCTGTGAGGATCAGCCAAAACTGGCAGTCCAATGCCATCTACTGCTCCTGCCTGCCATCCCATTCACCCCAGCCCCACTGCACCTGCTGTGGGCTTTCACCAGTCAGTCCAGATCAGGAGAGGCTCACACTGCTGCAGCAGTAGTGCTCATCAGCTGTGAGCCTGGCATCTGGTACCCATAAATCAGCTGAGTATTGCTCCCACCATAGGGAAGCTCCTGCATTGAGCATCTGCCCCCTGGTGGTCAGTGTGCATCTTAGTGACTAGTCAACCAGGTGTTCAGTCATTTGGTTGGTTATATATATATATAACCAAATGACTAGGATATATATATATATATATATATATATATATATATATATATATCCTAGAGGTCCAGTGAGCAAAATAGTGTGAGACCCCAGACCCATGCTGGTGGGACCCCAGATGCACTGCACCATGAGATCCACCAATGCACCTCCTGGTGACTGGTCATTTGGTTGTTATGTTGTTACAGCATTACAGCCACTGGCCTTTTATAATATAGATACATTAATTTTAGGTGTACAGCATAGAGTTAGACAATCATATATTTTACAAAGTAGTTTCCTCAATATTTCAAATAGTCGCCTGACTCCATACTGTTATTACAATATTGCTGATTTTATTCCCTGTGCTGTGCTTTATGTACATTCCCATGACTACTTTGTAACTACCAATTTGTACTTCTTAATCCCTTCACCATTTTCACCCAATCCCCTAACAAGCCTCCCCTCTGGCAACCATCAGTCTGCTCCCTGTATCTATGTGTCTGTTTCTGTTATTATGTTTGCTTATTTTGTTCTTCAGATTCCACAAACAAGAGAAACAATATGGTATTTGTCTTTCTCTGTCAGACTTATTTTACTTAGCACAGCAACTCCACTTCCAGGTATATATTTGAAGAAACTCAAAACATTGATTAGAAAGAACATAAGCATCTCATTTTTGTTGAAGGATAGAGGGAGGCTAGACTATATACAGTTATAAAGGTGGGAAATGTGCAATTACAACACAAGGCTATTTGTATTGTATCTTTCAATTTTAACTCACATACCTGGTCCTTGGTGCTTCCACATTGGCCCTTGTCTCCTGGGCTTCACACCTGACTTGACCTAAGCAAGGACCTACATGTCTAACCCCAGCCTGCATCCCTGACTCTAACCTCTCCCGACTGAGTACTTTTCTTTGAGGGCTTGCCTTTAGCATTCCTCTCCCAGGACTCTACGTGTGACATTTCAGTTTCTTGCTATAATGAACCTGGTCTCCTTCCTATCAGATTGCCTCTGTTTATAAAGCACTTTTAAAAAACATTTTCTCATCTGATTATAATAGCAATTGTGTGAAATAGGAATACATTTCATAGATGAGGAAACTGGGTCCCTTTTCAGATTAGGTTGACTTACTCTTTTCTGTTTGCTTGGAGATAATTATTGCTAATAGAATGCTAACAGATTCTGATAAGGCAAATAATGTCCCCTTGGACCAGCGGCCCATTTAAAATCACTCAAATGGAAAATAACTAAAATAAGAATGGAATGTTCTACAATATCTCAAACCACAAATCCGTAGTGTTCGAAGCCACAGAAAGTTGGCCCAGTGTTGAGATGGATTTGACAGGGTATCATATTTATCGAATAAAAGACAGTCTATTGTGGGCACTCTCCTGACACTGAGGGTCTTCTCTAGGGCCTTCAGGACGAGGGATGTGTCCTGAATTGGCATTCTGGTCAGAGTCTGGATTCAGTGTCATCATCTGAAGCTGAAATTAGCTTCTGGTATTTGCCAGGTTTTTAAACTCAGTCCAGCAAGTGACTCCAAGCTGTTTTGGCAAACATTACAAATCTACCACTCTTCTCCAACTGGGCTGAGGGCATGACACACGTGCAAAGAAGGCTGCCAACATTCCTCTATCTTCTGGTTTAATCATAAACAGAGACTGGGGTGGTGATAGAGAAAAAGGCCAGTCATTTAATCCCAGAGCAAAGCATACACTTAAAACAATTAAGGGATATTTTCTTGATGATTTCATATTTGAATCCAATTAAGTTCTCCGCAGGTTTTTAGACAAACACAGCATTTTCTAAAATCTACCCTCCCCTTACAATTGACATATTCACTGGCATTCTCCTCAAACTAAATTACACACACACACACACACACACACACACACACACACACGCACACACACACACACACACTGAGTGGCCAGATTATTTATTATAATCTCTGAACGCATAATAATCTGGCCACTCAGTGTATATCCTATATAATAAAAGGCTAATATGCAAATTGTTCCCTCCACTAGGAGTTTGATCAGCAGGCAGGCCGGCCAACTGCCCGTGTCCTTTTCCTCTGGCCAGGCTGGCCAGACCCCACCCATGCACAAATTCATGCACCAGGCCTCTAACACACACACACACACACACACACACACACACACACACACACATACACACACACACACTATGAGTGGCCAGATTATAATGCGTTCAGAGATCATAATAATCTGGCCTCTCTCTCTCTCCCTCTTTAATATATATATTTTTAGAGGTTCGATGCATGAAATTTGTATAAGAGTAGGCCTTCTTTTCTCCAGCTGCCAGCACCAACTTCCTCCAGCAACCAGGACCCGAGCTTCCCTCTGGCTTCCCTCCAGTAGCCAGCACCCGGGACTCAGGCTTTGCTCACAGAAGGAGGCCCTGCTTACCCACTGCAGCCCGCTTGTCATTGGCTTGGGCCTCCCTCTGTGGAGTGATCATGGAGCGATGGCTGGGCTCTGACCAATTGCATTGCACCTGCCTTGGCTGGCCTGGCACCAGTGGGTGGTGATAGAGACCAGTGGTGTGGTCCCAGATGGTTGTCCAGATGGTTGTCCAGATGGTCATTCTGCAGTTTGGCCATTTGGTCAATTTGCAAATTACGCTTTTTTTTTTTTACTATATACTAGAGGCCCGATGCATGAAATTGATGCAAGGGTAGGCCTTCACAGTTCCGGCTGCCTTGGCCCTCCCAGCCCTGGCTTTGTCTGGAAGGTTGTCTGGATGGTTGTTCTGCTGTTTGGCCGTTTGGTCAATTTGCATGTTATACTTTTATTATTATACCATAGATGTGCATTATTTGCATGCCATTGAGGGAATTGATTTTTTTTTCCTTTTTAGAAAACATGATGATGGGGTTTCACTGTACTTATGCATCCTTCCCATCTAAAGAGCACTTAGCATATTTCATATTTAATACATTTACATTATTCTTGTCATTGCCACCCACTTGCTGGTTTTAAGTATGAAGGTCAAATTCATCTGAGTTGCTTGCTATAAATGGTATACTTGAGATTCAGGAAAGTTAGGAGCTTTGAAGCATAGTGAGTCAGCAACAAAGAAGAGAATTAATTCATTTAAGGTCTGCCATATGGTAAATAAATATAAGGACTTTCTTACATTATCTTATTTAGTCTTTACTACAACACCATGAGATGGGTGTTATTATTCATTCCTGCTTAACAGACAAGGGAACTGAGGTTCAAAGGGATTAAGTTATTTGCCCAAGATCACACAGTTAAGTGGCAGAGCTAAATCTGTCTGCTTGAGAGCCGTGTTCCTTCCATGTGCATGGCCCCTCAGTTCTGAACCAGTCTCTACCAAGATCAAGCATTTTCTTCAATTTATTCTCAGGAATACACAATCCTTTGAGGCAATCCTTACAAGCACTGTTCACTAGAAAACACACGGTGATCTGTTCCCTGGTGTGCTTTCTAACTTTATTCTGGTTTTTCAAGTTTTTCGGTCCTTGCTTTTCTCTAGACTTACTCCAGCAGATGTGAAGTGGGGGACAATGCAGGCTGCGACTTGCTAAGTCATGATGAGCATCACGTTGGTGGGAAGTACTTTCATTTGTCACAGATGTACCTGATGGTCTCATGGAAGTACACAGCTTTGAACTCTAGAGCTAACTGTGATCTCTGTCGTAGGTCTCAGAGGCAGTGGATTTTTGTTCCCTACCCTCCTCCTCATGGTTAGCTCTAAAGAACCAACAGCTCCATGGCAGGATTTTGGGTTTCTGAACAATGCAATTTGGGTAGGGGCATAAGGGAGAACAGTGTCCTAAAAATCTGTTTTTTTTTTGCGTAGAGTTGGGCAGATTATGAGCCTACAACAAAATGGCCATGCCACAACAGTATCTCTCATCCCACATAAGCCTTCTTATCACGTGACTTTAACTTCTTCCCATTGAGAGGTGGGCTCTCCAGGCCCTTCCTTGAATCTGAGTTGACTTGTGACTATGGCAGAAAGGATGCTCTGTGACTTCTAATCCTAGGTCATGATACAGCTTTGTTTGGCCTGGCTTTTATGGAATACTTATTCTTGGAAATCACTCCCCATGCTGTGAAGAAATCCAAGCAAATAATAGAGAAGCCTGCATGGAGAGTTCCCTGTGGGGAAGAGCTAAGACCCTTACTTTTCAGCTCTGGCCAAGCCTCCAGCTGACAGCCAAGGTCAAGTTGGCAGTCAGGTGAGTGAGCCATCTTGGAAGCAGATCCAATAACCCTCAGCTTAGCCACACCTGCTGATCTTTGTGGAGAAATACAAACCTTCCCATAGCACACTGCTCAACTTGCAAGATTAATGTGATAAATAAAGGATTGTTTATATTTTAAGCCACCGGATTTTGGAGCAGTTTGCAACTGGAACAGAAAGCATGGCATGGACATAAAAAATGATGGCAAATCATTAAAACGTAGCAAATGTATACAAACAGCTTAGAAAGGTAAATGTATACTCAGGTATTATAAATCCCTCTAATTAAACACAGAAGGGATTTTTAGTTAGTTCCTTGCCTTAAAGACGAAATTTATAAAATGTATTTTTGGTACAAAATGTCAAGTAAGCATATTTAGTCAGAGAGTTTATCCTTGCTCATTTCTTTAAAAATGCAAAGTGTACTGAATTAGGCCATGGACTCCAGAAAAAGAGAATTCTATGACAAAAGAAAAAAAAAGGGAAAAGCTGATAATATGGCATGAGATTTGCAATAAACACAGTAGTAATAAGAATGCCATTTTGGGATTATATAATTGTCTTTCTAAAAACTCAGACATCAGGTGAGTTTTTTAGGACAGCAACATCATAGAAGAGGCCTAAACAGTGGTCTTTTGTTCTCTCTCTCTCTCTCTCTCTCTCTCTCTCTCTCTCTCTCTCTTTCTCTCTCTCTCTCCCTCTCTCTCCCTCCTCCCCACTCCCTCCTTTAGTCCTCCTCCCTCCCTATCTCAACAAAAAGCTAAACACAGAAAATGTTATGAGTTATTTATATTCAAGGAATAGACCAATCTTAAACTAGTCTGCACTTATTCCCATAATGGGTAGAAATGAATGACATTATCATTTTAAAGTTTTTATTAAGTCACTAGTACCCTGGATGATTTCTCAATTAGGCAATTATATCCCCAAAACATTGTTTTATTTTGGCCTGCTCCTTTTTGCCTTCCCCAACCAGGTGCTTTCATTTCTATTTCCTCATTCTTCTTCTTGGTTTCCCAGACTCTAGTCAGTTTTCACTCTAAATTGGCTAAAATAATTCCCAAGAGATCCCAACCATTATGTTGATATTATCCATTGTCTTCCTTTGAATTATACTCACCATTTCCCACATTTATTTTAATAATAATAAGCATTTATGAAAAACCTACTATGTCCCAGATACCTTGAGGTTTCCCTTAGTCTCTTAGGGCTCTTATTTCTCTCTGCTTCTCTGTTTTTAGCACCTGATCTTCAAATCCTTGTTTTGTAACCTAAATTATATTCATTTTAAAATGTCACCCAATGATTTCTATCATCTCATTCCCATGATAGTAAAAATTATTTTTTAAATTGAGCCCAACTTTGCTTCGGCTTAGAATTCTCTCTGGTAGCCATCTCAGACCGCCTGTTCCTCTTTATTCCATCAAATAGCACCGTTCTTTCTGTTTGCTTCTCTTCTATTCACTCTGGCGATTACTGAAGTCCTGCTGTAATTTATCTTGTTTGTTCTGTCTCTGCAAGAGAGAATTTACATTATATATTTCTCCAAGGCAGGAACAGTGTCTATTGTTTTAAATTCTTCTCATTTGTCCTTTAATGTGGTTGGTGACAAAAGCATGTGACAAAACTTAACAAAATGGAAAAACAAATGTCTTTATGATTAATCTGTGGAATTTGCAAATGAGTACCACTCTACATAGAAGAAAATAGATTATGGATATTAGAAATGGGTGCGATGTAAATGAATTCATTTTAATACATCCCATTTTTATTAACATATTTAAATGTGGTTATTATAAACTCTTCAATATTATAGGAGTGTGGGAGAAAAGTGAGTCATAAAAACAATATTTTAGAAGACAGATCAATAGGAGATATGGTACTTAATTCTTTAATATTTAAATTCTAGAATAGTTCTCAATCTCTTCAGATTTGTTCATCAATAACATATTCAAATTCATATGAATAAATTACATTTTGGAAATGAACAATGATAAGATAATGGAGAATTGTGAGCTCTTGGACTTTATAAACTGATTACTTTTCATCACTTATACTAGTAGATGTGGTGTATATAATTATTTTCCCTCACTTTACACCTTCCATATTCTCATAGATTAGTAACTTCCCGACAGTCTTCCTGTTGCTGTTGTGTTTTTTTTTCTCATTATGTATAGTTGCTTCCCAGTGTTGTTGAAAATGGTGTTGAAAAGAGGACAAGAATTGTCAGCTGGTGATGTTAATTGCTGCCCACAACCTGAGAAATGAGACAGAGATGGATGCTCTACATATGCTTAATGACCCCCCCCCACCCCCACTTCTCAATGGGCTACAGTGTTCCTGCTAATGGTCTATCCCAAAACTTGGAAAACCATCTGGGTCAAAACACCTCTACTGCTTGTCATCTAGTGAAAGGACCACTTGGAGAGTAGAACTCCAAAATAAGATGTGTTGACCTGCTTGTTTTTGAATGTCTTGAGTAATTCAAATTGAACTGGTTTCTTTGGATACAGTACAAGGCGAAGCTTTTCATGGCAGATTTTCTCGGATGAGCCACTCTGCTGAGAGCCCGGGAACTGTGTGAATCCTAGGTCAGAGCTTTCATTGGGTAGCCTCCCATTGTGCCTAGAGTAGCATTGCAGGTAGCGCTTCTGGAGATAGAGGCAAGACATTTCAGGTTAGTGCAATCTGCCTTGGACCGGGCTGCACAACACTGAATGTGACAACCTCTGAATATGATAGCCAGAGGAAGGCTGGATACAATCCTAGTAGTGGGATTGAAAGTTTTCCTTATGTCATATTAAGATGCATGTAGTTAAACTAGACCGATGGATAGCTGAGAACAACCATGTTGACCTACACTGTCTAATGGGATAGATACTAGAAAAGCATGGCTATTGTACTTGAAATGTGGCTATTTTGAAATGAGATTGCTGAAAGCAATAACATAGTTCAAAGAAAAAAAGTGATATAATAGTTTTATAATGAATGGATGTTGAATCAATAATATTTAAAATATATTAGTTTAAATAAATTGTATCATTAAAATAAAAAATTCACCTGTTATTTTTGTATTTTTTAAAAATGTGGTTACTAGAAGGTTTGAAACCACATATGTAGTTCACATTTTATTTTATTGTGCAATGCTGATTTAGAAACTTCTAGTAATGCAGACCTCATTTTGAGCCCTGGCTCTGATCCATTGAAGTCCTTTAATTTCTCTAAGTCTCAGATCCTTCTTCCATAATAATGGTACTCACTATAGTATTTTTATGAGGATTAACAGATCATGCTGGTAAAGCACTTGGCAAATTACCTGGTAACAAAATAAATACTTAATAAATGTTTAAATAAAAGCCTAAAATTAATATTCTAAAAATTATAGACCTTCCTTTGATTACTAACCATTTATGTGTCAATGAAAAAGTCATTTATTCTCTGTTTCTAAGTTGACTCAAACATTAAAATTATGGGTTTGTATAAAATATTTTTAATTAATTCATCCCCCAAGATGTCCCAGACTGTGAGAGGGTGCAGGCTGGGCTGAGGAACCCCTGCCCCCCAACCCTAGTGCACAAATTTCATGCACTGGGTCTCTAGTATAATAAATAAATAGACATAATATATTTGATCTTCATCTTTGTTTGTTTGTTTGATTGATTTCTTTTTCTGAAATGTCATTGTCAGTATATAGGAATGCAGTGGATTTTGTACAGTGGTTTTGTATCCTGCAACTTTATTTGTTTATTGTTTTCAGTGTTTTCTTTTTCTGGTGGAGTCTTTAGGTTTATATATAGAGTCATCTCATCTGCAAAAAGTGACACTATTACTTCTTTCTTCCCAATTTGGATACCTTTTATTTCTTTTTCTATATGTATAACCCATAGACATAGACAATTGTGTGATAAAAGCCTGGGATGGGAGGAGACATGTCTAATACTTTAAACAATAAAGATAAAGTTTTAAAAATGAAAAAAAGCATGTCTGCATAAAAGTTGAATTTCTGCAGTAACAAATTAAACTATCAATATCTACTTTCCTTCTTTCTTCCCTCCTTTCTTTCTTGTATGGTTTATCATCTATCTATCTATCTATCATCTATCTATCTATCTATCATGTATCTATCTATCTATCTATCTATCTATCTATCTATCTATCTATCTTTATATCTATTTATCTATCTATCTATCATCATAATCTATCTATTGCCATCACCATTATCATTAGCATCATCGTATCATCTATCATTGATCTGTCTGTTTTCAAGTATTAGCATATTAGCTATTGTCTTACTCAATAAGTGATCAGCATGAGGTGTAGTTCAATAATCACACGTCACCTTCTGATGACCAACTCTATCAAGAACACCTGTATTATCTGATATTGCCTGGACGGAAAAGCACAAGAACTTGTGAAGACATTTGACAAACTATCTTTTTTTTCCTCCTTTTTTTTGGCCTGTGTGTTTTTAAATTCTTTATGTGTAGATTAATGTTAAGAACAATTAATTTTACTATAGGCTAATCTGAGTGGTGCGCATGTATATGTGTGTGGAGTAATGACAAATATCACTGCCTTACTTTATTTTCTTGTTGACTCAGAGACTCTGAGTCCGTGGGACACTGTAGACCACATTATAGCACACTTGTGGATGGTTACTGAGATGGTCTTTGCCATAAGGTAGACTGAGTAGGGGTTCCAACTTGACCACCTGCCAGTAGTGTAATGCTGGGTAAGTCACTTTTCCTTTCTGTGTTTGCTTCTTCATTGGGAAAATGAGTGTTGTGAGGATCGAATGAAATCATGTATATTAAGTGCTTCCCAAATTCCTGGCACACACTCTGTACTTAAAAACAATAATAGTAATTATTATTATATAACTACTAGCCCTGTGCATGAATCTGTGCACCAGTAGCTCTCTGTGGGGCCTGGCCACTCCTCACCTGCTGCCCAGAGGCTCTCTGTGGACCATCAGCCCATCTGGGACTGAGCGCGGAACACTTGCCTCATGGCCACAGCGACAAAGCAAGCATTCTGCCAGGCCACCCATGTTGCCCACTTTCGGTGGCTGCTCCCTCCAGGACTGGGGACTTCGGCGGGGCCAAGAGGACTGGGTACCACCATATTGTGGCTATGGGTGCTGCCATTTTTGTGACAGAGTGATGGTTACTTTGCATATTACCCTTTTATTATATAGGATATTATTAATTCACACCAGGATGAAATCAGCAAGTAGCCAAACAATGATTTTAGATTTTGTTCTCTGCAGAGATGGGAGGTACAAAGCACAGGATAGTGCAAGTGGGTTTCCACATCTCATGCAAGACTAAAGGGAATGTAGTTTGAATGCCAAAGAAATTCCAAAGGATATTCTTCCCAAACCAAACTTGTATCAGTGGGTCATACCTGAGGGAGTCATAACATACAAAACTCCCTTTCTATAACACTACTTGTTATATTGATTGGTTTTACTAGCTTAACCTTTTTTGAGTCTGTTAGTCTTTCATAAATGTTATTAGTGTTCAGTGTACTAGATGTTAAATGGATAGTACAGTATATTGATTCTGAATCTAATTTTGGTGTCCAAGGTATTGAGGATAACTGAATCTGGCACTTAGAGCATTCTCATACTGCATGAAAATTCTCTAAAATATTTCTGACTGAAAAAAGACATAATAAGCACATTTACAGAGTTCCTAGTAAAAATTAAGTCTATGCAATTTTTTTTTATTGAAGATATCATTAGGCAGCATCGAAGGACTAAATTTATTCCGATAATCATTACAATGATGAAAAAATTCCTTGCTTCAATAATTGATTTATGCTTCATTTAAATGTACAGAGTAGTTCCAATATAATTTCTTATTAACTCTAATGACGAATTTTAAAGTAGCATGACTCTGAAATAAAGATGAAAATTCTGCACACAACTTATTGCATTTAAATGGATTTAATATTTAATATTTAAAAAATCATTTGATGTAAATAGCTATCATGAATCACTGCAAATATACTAAGATGTAATTAAATGCTTTTTTCTTTTTAAATGCATCTACTTGCTTCATAATAAATTTTTTGTACTCTTTCTTCTTTTGTAGCTGTGCTTTTGACATTATTTTTAATTGTGCAAAAACATCAAATAAAATTCAGTGAATTTCTAAAAATATCTCCTCTTTGGCAAATTCAAAATAACTGAATTATTGCTTAACATTTGCTTTTATTTTGCAATTGTTTAAACCATGTTAGTAAACATTCATATCTAAGAGGGAGAAAAATAAAACTTGGAGAGGGGAAAGATTCTATACCTAAAAAGCTCACACTAGATAAGATTGTGCCCACAGAAAAACCACTCTGTGACCATGTTCTATACTCAAAATTTTCTGTTTTAACAATACATATCATCATAAGTGGAGGCAGAATTGGCATAGTTCCTACTGCTATACTCAAGAATCAGGCACCCAGGAGTTCAGTAGTCAGAGCAGCTGGTAGGGATGTGGGAGTCTGTGTCTGTCCTGTGGCACTGTGGAATTATGTCATGTAGAGTCATCCTAGGGGTGGCCCTCATCAGAAGGCTGGGCAACATGGGCTGAGAGCAAATTCCTTTTGACCATTAAGAGTGTGGCTGAGATTCACAAACACAGACACACTCAATTAATAAGAAAGAAATAGAATCCCAGAAGAGTCCTAATCCCCATTCCATAAAGCATAAATATAGTTTGAATCCTATATAATAAAGAGGTAATATACAAATTGACCCTCACACCCTCACAAGATGGCGGCTTATGACCAGGTCAGCAGAGGGGTTAGTGAGGGACAACAAAATGACTGAATAAGCAGGCTGCGTGGGGTGACCAGGCCAGCAGGAGGGAGGGGCAGTTAGGGGCTACCAAGCAGGGGGGGGAATTTGGGGGTGAGCAGACCAGCAGGGGGCCCAGTTGGGGGTGAGCAGGCCATCAGTGTGGGTCAGTTGGGAGTGATCAGGACAGTGGCAGGGGCAGTTTTGGGGAAACAGGCCAGTGGGGCAGGCAGACTAGGGCAAGCAGGCCAGCAGAGGGGCAGTTGGAAGCCAGCATGCTGGCATGGGGGAAAATTGGGTGTGATCAGGCTGGTGGGGGGACATATGAGGGCTAGCAGGCCAGTGGCAGGGGTAGTTGGGGGCAAGCAGGCCAGCAGGCAGAGTGGTTAGGGGCAATCAGGCAGGTAGGCAGGTGAGTGGTTAGGAGTCAGTAGTCTCAGATTTCGAGAGGGATGTCCGTCTGCTGGTTTAGGTCCGACCCCTGTAAACCGGCAGTAGGACATCCTTTGAGGGGTCCCATATTGGAGAGGGCACAGGCTGGGCTGAAGGACACCTCCCCACCCCATGCATGGATTTCATGTACCAGGCCACTAGTCTGTTATATAAGTACCATGCTAATTTTCTTTCTTTCTTTCTTTTTTTAATTTTATTGATTTTTTACAGAGAGGATGAGAGAGGGAGAGAGAGTAAGAAACATCGATCAGCTGCCTCTTGCAGACTCCCAACTGGGGGTGTACCCGCAACCAAGGTACGTGCCCTTGACCGGAATCGAACCTAGGACCTTTGAGTCTGCAGGCCAACGCTCTATCCACTGAGCCAAACCGGTTACGGCAACCATGCTAATTTTCTGACATATTCTTGGAGTTCATAGAATGACGATGTAAGTTAATGTTGGTTAAAGTTACGGTGACTATATAATTATGTCATCTAAACCAGGATACTTTTGAGACAGGAGGGAGGCCATGGAAATGTGCACAAACCAGGACTATCTTAGGCAAACAGGGGCACGTGTTCACTCCAGATGGACTTTTAAAACTAGAAAGCACTGTTCAACTATACAGTGTGATAGTGGAGTGCTTATGGTTTCTGAAACCTCACTTCCAACCCCAGTTTGACAAGGTAAAGAGAGCTTTCCTCTAATGTCATGGGAGGAAATGTAGCCGCCCAGCCTGTGATGCTGAGTACACGTGTTCACATGAAGTTAGTATTTCTAGTGAAGAATTTTTTAACTGAAAAATGAAAAAATAGCTTTGTATTTTAAAGCATACAAAATTATTTTAGATTAATTTATACTGTTTCTAAAGCAATAATAATCAAAATTTCTTTCTCAATTTTTCCCTTCTTTAAACCAGCATTTTGAATCATGTGATCAGAAAGGATGGATGAGGATACTTTTGTATTTTTTTCTAGTTTAAATAGAGCTAATGGAGAAGAAAGGTTGAATGCTATTCGTCAAGCTTATTATCATAGTTATTAGAGGCCCCAGGCACGAAATTCGTGCAAGGGGCTCGGGCCTGGTAGCCCTGCTGCCTCTCACCCCGCCCCCGCCCACTGGTCGCTCTGAAAGGTCCTTCTGCTGTCTGGTCTAATTAGCATATTAGCTTTTTATTATATAGGATTATTAATTTTGGCCCCCCAAAAATGAGTCTATTGAATTGAATAATCTTGCCTCTATTGTGCTTGGAGTAAAAAAAATGAGGATAAAAATACCGTAGTTTTGCAATTCTTCAATAGAACTCCTAACATGAAAAGCATTATTTACTGGAGTTTAGATTATTTAATCAGCATTGTGCAGGGTGAAAAAAAATGCAGATAAGCTACAGTAAAGTTGGCTTTTTTCTTTCTAGAATACTAATAGAAAGGACTTATTCTTTTATGACATCTTAGTAGTAAGCTGGTTGTTAGAATCTGTGCTATCAGGGATTTTACTAAATAATGGGCTAACTGGTTATAGCACCTTTATTCCTAAGAATCCATGGATTGCTTATTTTTAGAATGGTCTCACTTCACATAAGGAATGTACTATCTTCCTGTCGCATACAGCAGGACCACATCAACAAGAATAACTTAGCGGAAACTGAGTGAAGAGTAATAAGAGCAAATTACATTACCAAACACAGGAGAGATGACATTCATCTTCTTGACCTCAAACTCCATCATATTGAGAGCAGATTTAGAATTACAGACTCCTATTTACAAAAGAAATAAAGTAAAAAGCATTTGAAGTAATATATAATTGAAACACTAATTTCCAAATCAAAGAAATTCTCTCTACTAATTTCTAGGACTCAATTTTTCTTTTGATGCATATGCATAAAAATTCTTCCTCAGTCACATCTGACAAGCAAGGCTAGAAGCATAAGAACTGTCCCCTGAACCATGCAAATACTATTGGTCAATCTAGAAGAAAGGCAATGTTTCATTGACATTTGAAATTTAAAAAAAGGGGGGTGGTTATAGCTAACCATACATTTTATAAATGAATATAATTTTTAAGTGGGTACTCTGGGTGTCTTAAGTAATAACCTATATTTTTTGAAACCAGTTCTCTACAATAAGCCATACACTGTTTAACTTAAGGCCTAATCATCTCATATTGTTTCTGAAAGAAGAATGAGCCCTGTGCATACCAAAGTATGTTTATTTTAAGTAAAAAAAATGATATTAGATATCAGAGATAGCTTTATGACTTCAGTCACCCTTGAGATATTATTAACATCAGTTATACTTAAAATAAAAGTTGATTTTACAGTTTTCCCCCAATTTCAGCTTCCATATGCCATTATTTCATGTAAATAATCAGTGATATACATCTTGGAGTTTTTTCACATATTATGAATTTTGACACAGAAACACCACATATTTTTTTAAAAAAATGCATTTTTAATTGATTTTATAGAAAGAGTAAGGAAGAGAGAGAGATAGAAACATGCTTAAGAGGGAAACATCAACATCAATTGGCTGCCTCCTGGATGCCCCCCGCTGGGGATCAAGCCCATAACTATGTGCCCTGACTATAAATTGAACCTTTGACCTCTGAGTGTATGGAGGTGTTGCTCAACCACTGAGCCATACCAGCGGACCAGAAATGCAGCATATTGTTTAGGATCTGTCCTATTCACAGGTTGTATTTTTTATATTTTATGCTCTTAATTTTAAAAGCATGAAAGTTCAACATTTCATAGTCTGAATACCAATAATACTAAAATTATATTAAATTTGCTCTTTATAAGGAGCCCTTTATTTATTTACTAGAGGCCCGATCCAGGAAGATTCCTGCAAGATTAGGACTTCCTGCGGCCATCTCCACTGCCTCGTTCTCCTGCCTCCATTGCCTTGCTCCTGTCTCCACAGCTTCGCTCACTTCTGCAGGGCTTGGCTTCCTTCTACCTGTCTTCAGTCTTTGCTCCGAACCTGCATATACAAATTAACCACCATATTTGTTGGGTTGATTTACATACTCACTCCTGATTGACTGTGGGTGTAATGAAGGTATGGTCAATTTACCTGTTTCTCTTTTATTAGTGTAGATTTTTAAACATCTGGGAGTTGTATGGAAAAATGCTAATCATTGGACGGTAGCAAATCTGGATTCATAGTCTTACCCACATTTCATTATAAACCAGCTGGCATTTATTAAGGACTTACCAGGGCTAGACACTGTGCTCTGTGTTTGCTCAGTGAGGATCCATTGACTCTGACCCAACTTTATAAGGTTCATCAACTATTCTTCTCCTTTAGCAGACAAGAAACCACAACTCAAAGGAGGTTAAATAACTTGGCCCAGCCCCACATGTATTAAATGTTGGAGTTTGTACTGGGACCAGGCAATGTAGTAGACACCTTCTGACAAAACCCAGCTGGGGCCAGGACTTGATCAGTTAAAAGAAAACACTTTAGAAAAGGAATCATTGAAAACATTACATATATACATGTGTAAGACCTTCTGAATTAAAATATGTAAGTGTAGGATCATTTGAAACTTTATTTGTTTTATCTTCCTTCATATTTTGATGTAGAGTGAAAGCATTTTCTTTGACTACTAGGGGCCCAATGCTAGCTTCCCTCCAGCACCCAGGACCTGGGCTTCCCTTGTAGAGGGAGGTCCCGCCCACCCACTGAGCTTCCCTCTGCTGGGCAATCATGGGGCAATGGCCAGCCCCCGACCAATCTCATCACACCCGCCTTGGCGGGTGTGGCACCAGTGGGTGTCAAAGAGTGGTCCTGGATGGTCAACCGGATGGTTGTCCAGATGGTCATTCCACTGTTCAGCCGTTCTATCGATTTGCATATTACGCTTTTATTACATAGGATGGATCTACTGATTGAGCTTCCATAGAACTTTCCTGCACAAGCTATATTTTCACTGCATTCTTCACAATTTTGAGTTTCAGTATCTTTAAGTGGTGCAAAAACAGTTGTAAAGGAATACAAGTGAATTTCTATGCTAGGTTCTTACAAATTTTGTTTCTAATGTCTTATGGTTGTCTCATTCACACTTAAATGCACAGCAATTACTTTTTGTAAAAAGCAATTTGTCCTTATCCAGTTTAACATTCATCATTTTGATTTTCTTAAGAACAACTCTCTTTGCATACTTATACTTATTTTATTTATTTAATTAAGTAATGAAATTACAGTAATACTGGCATAGACAAATTAGAAATGAAAATAATATGGCTTAGGAACTACACAACTCACCTGGCATTCAACATATCCTGGGGACATCAGTCTGTATGTTTTAAAGAGGAAATGATAATTCTGTTCTCTTCCCCCTGATTCTTTGTGTCGTAATTCTGGAATAACTCTGAATGAAAAATTTGTGTAAATGCAAAGTAGGAAAAAGGTAATGTCAGGGTTATAAACTGCCCCAGAGTCATAACACATAATCTAAAAGTAGTGATTATAACATGTGACCATTAAAATTTATAGATATAAATACATATACATATACTCTCAGAATTAAATTTTAAACACTTAGAGTAATTTTTATGTGTTTTTAGACTTTCTTAAGAGTCTTCTATTCAAGCATAAAAAGAATGTTGCAAAAGTGTTAAGAGCAAAAAAATGTAACTAAATAATGTTTCTTTATTCAAACCATGATATTTTTGAACATAAAAATGTTTAGCAGCCTATTATGAAGCAATCTTTTATGCCATATATTACATTAAAATGACATGATAGTTAAAACATATTTCCACTAAAGTATATATTTTTGACTTGAGAAAATAATTTGAAACATGTCAACTTAAAACCCATAATGCTGGTTATTTTAGTAAACTAAAACGGAGGCACTCTCATTCTAATAAGTGTATGCCAGGCCTGAAGTTGCACCTTCCTGTGCATCTTACATTCTCAGTTTATCATATTTAAAAATCCACACCTCATATTTTCTGTTACCTTATATGGATGGTGCTAATGACACACATAGTAAACCTTCTATTAGCCTTGTAGTTGAATAGGATTTGTTTAATTTCAGCTGTCAAATAATGTGGAATGAAAAACAACAGCCATTCTAGTAGCCCAGGGAGTTAAAAGCAAATGTTTCACAAACAGCAATCATTTATTGATCGAATTCTCTGCCAGCATACAATTAAAAGTGCAGAATATGTCCATTTGGAAGGCAGATGATTTACTTTTCTGATTGGTTTAAAAGAAACTTCTTCAAAGCAGATAAAAGAAACTAAAAGTCTGCGCATTTTTTTCTTATTATATGTAAAAGGAATCATTCCTTATTATGTGTCATGAAATATTTTCTGAGTGATTTAGGTCATTGGGGTAGAGTCCTCATGAGGGGGATTAATGCCCGTATGAAACAGCCCCAGAGAGGTCGCCTGCCCTTCCACCATGGAGATCACAGCGAGAAGACAACTGTCTATGCACCAGGAAGGGGCCTTGGACACACACGGAAATTGCCGGCCTTGATCTCAGATCTCAGAACTGTGAGAATGAAATTTCTGCAGTTTATAAGCTATTTAAACACAGAGTTTTTGTTAGAACAGTCCCAACAGACTGAGACAATACTCCAACCTACTTCTCTGTGCGCAAGCAGAAAACTGGCAGAATGTGGACCTGACTGCACTGGACAGTGGCTATCTCTTGGGGATGGAGTTGGACCATGCGGAGAGAAAGAGTTTCATTCTTTACTCTCTACATTTCAAGAGAGAGAGAGAGAGAGAGAGAGAGAGAGAGAGAGAGAGAGAGAACAGTAATGATAGAATCACAGGTGCTTTTCAATACTCTACTTTGGGCCTTTATGTATTTTCTAAATTTCCCAAATTGATTGTATATTAATTCTCTTTCATAACCAGAAAGCAAATCATAAGGTTCTCAGGAGTCCATCACTAAGTGGGGGCTGTTTTGAAGATACCTTTTTATATCTGTAGGTTGTTAAAGTCTGTACAGGCCCCAGAAAACATTGCTCACCATTCTTCATTCCAACTGGGAAGTGAGACTGGGGCATGGAGCAAGAGGATGCTAACCCTTCCTCTGCCTCAGTTTGGTAAAAGGCCTGGCAACAAATGTTTTCATTTTGGGTCAGCTCTCCCTTTATGCCTTCCTGTCTACGTTCATATTTTGAATATATCTATTTATATTTTGATACATTCTGTTCTTTTTGAGTCAACATTTACCATTCATATTTTGTTGGGAATATACCTATTCCCCTATTTTCAAATTTATTGCTATGAGAAGAGTATAGAGATGAGAATTTAGTCAAGCACTAGAGTTTGGAAGGTGTTTAGCAGACAGGATGAGAAAGAATATCAATATGGGATTCAGAAAAGGAACATACAGAAATTTGCAAAGAAAATTTTGTTAATGCAGAAACATGTGAGACAAAGGGAAGAAAATTTCAGAATGTATTAATGTGGTTCTAGGGGTGGGCAAACTTTTTGACTCGAGGGCCACAATAGGTTCTTGAACTGGACCGGAGGGCCGGAACAAAAGCATGGATGGAGAGTTTATGTGAACTAATATAAATTCAAAGTAAACATCATTACATAAAAGGGTATGGTATTTTTTTTTAATTCAATAGTTTTATTCACCGAATCCGGCCCACGGGCCATAGTTTGCCCAGCCCTACTTTATATAAAGACTTGTACCCACTTTATCTGGGGTTAAAGATCAAATTGGGCTATTCCTATTTCTGGTGCCTTCTAGATAGTGTCTCAGATACACAGAGAGTCTGGTAATTGAAATTAATCTTAACAGTGTTCTTGAATGCAGTCACTTGGATTCAGTGTGTACTCCTGAAGGGATTCTAAAAAGGAAAGAGACCTATGAAGAGCTCAAGAGTGATTGGGAATAACCTCTGATTTAGGAGAAAGCAAGCAAATTCTACAATGCTTCCTCTAGGTTTTTGTTTTATTTTTTAATGTTTCTATTGATCCTTTTTGAATAATGCCTCTATAGTTATTTCAAAATCTAATCTATTTGGCTCTACTTTTGATTTGAATAGCTCTCCTTCCAACTCCCATAGTAGAATTTGAATTGCTTTTAACTGATAGATTTATTTTATTTTATTTTTTTGCGGATCATGGACTAGACAAATACATATTGACTTTAAGAAGTTTACTTAAACTTCTGGTTTGAGAAAAGGGATCTACAAAGGGGTCTTTGTAGTTGAATTAAAGATGTTTAAGTTTCCTTCTGTCAATCTGCCTATTGAAACATACAGCTGTTTCTAGGCAGAAAAAACAAAACAAAAACACAAATAACAACAACAACAAAACACACACACACACAAAAAAAATACCAGTTAGTGTTATTTACCATTTTATTCAAAGGCTTCACAATAGGAGCATTTTTCAATCAAAGATTGCTCTTTTCCTTGGTAACCACATCTAGCCAAAGTTTAAAGACTGTGTTAGAAGATCACACAGCAATCTCTAATTTGTAATCAACTGTAGCCTTTTAAAAGAAGACCGAACTAGAGAAAATGGATGTCAGAAGAAAATATCTGATGAGCTTGAGTCTGTATTTTCTGTTTTCAGTGTGTCTCAGTCATCATTCTCTGTATCACCAGCCTCTCTGAGGGTAATATCTGACTGAGTGAAATTCCTGACTTCATAAGACACAGCAGAACTTTGAATTTCATGGAAAAATTCCTGGCATTTGGCAGTAGATCACTGAGATGACATTTATGGCAACAAATTTTCAGAAAGAGACATGGAATACAATCAAGTATAAATGAGGAAGCACTGGCAAATAATGCTTTCTTTACTGAAAAAAATGATTAGGGAAAGAATACTTTCTTTACTGAGAAATAATTTGGAGGGGAAATAGAGAATGTTTACAATGTGGAAAATGAAATGTCCTTTTTGGAAACATTTATAAATTCTTTATTTCATTATGGAATTATCCCCTTAATAGACTTCACAATGTATTTTTCTTTTTCCCCCTGATTGATAATAAATTCAATTTTAAATTATTTCTTGTTCCAGGTGCTGTGTAATTTTAATTTAGAGTGAGTTCAGGGTATTTGGACAGCCTCAAAATAGTGTCTATAAATTTCTCTTTCCAAAAAGAATTCTCCTCCTTGACTTAGTTTCCTTAATGCAGTGTTTCCCGAACTTCTCTCAACCTGGTGGAGTTGTTAAAATACAGATTCCTGAATCCCAACTAAGAAGTGCTAAATTAGAATTTTTGGGAACATATAGGTAAAATTGTATACTTAACTAATGCTCTAAGCTTAGAGCAATTTTTTGGGAACAATTTTAATTCTGTATTTTAACAACTCTACCAGGTGATTCTCATCATGAGAGAAGTTCGGGAAACACTGCAAGGCTTAATGCATTTCCTAATCACCTCAGCTGAAATTTATCCTGACTGTACGCTTTTAGAATTATGACTTTAAACAGATCACCTGTGTTTGGTATGTGTTCATACATAATCTAGGTGCCACGTGACTATGTTACCTTTGTCCCTCTCTGACAGTGAGGAGGGACCACGCAACTGGCACCATCCTGTTTGAAATCCATTTTGGGGAAAAAAAAAACGCAAGGAATAAATAAGAAACTTAGTAAATAATTAATATACCAATGGCCATTGACTAAATTTTGTTTAACTTTATATAACTTGTAGTGCTTATGACAGCAACAAAACTCAGAGATACTGTTCCTGTGCCCTCATCCACTCCCAATCTAACCTTTATATTGCTTAATGCCTGAGTTACTGTTCTACTACACCAATCCTTTAATATTATTTGACATTCCTTAATAGCTATTCATATCTTTGTGGATAAAGTTTTAACTCAGCTCAAGGAACAAAGTTTCACTTTATGTGGATCTATCTAGGCCTCTGGCCCGAACCCCAGCGATCATTCCAGTGCACGCCCTTCACTCCCCAAGTTTACAAAGTATTTCGAGTTTCTCCAATGCTCCCCTCAGGCTCTTTCACGTCTCTGCACCCAGATGGACGCGGCTCCCTTATCTTTCCCCTTCTAACTCTCCTGTATGCTTTGGAACTCATTTGTTCACTAGAGGTTTGTTCAAGATGCCCCGCCTTGGTTACTGAGTTTACTTCCCGGGTGTAGCCTTCCCTAGAACATTTCTATATGTATCTTCTGTCAATATGTTGTAATAGAATAACTGTTGGCTCCCTTGACTATTTCTCCTAATGGAATATAGAATTCTTAAAGATTGTATGTAGGTTGGTGCTCAGCAGAGTGTAGTTGCCTGATAGTCTTTTGATAAATAATGTTGAATAAATAAATACTGCCTTTTTAGAACAAACAAAACACAAATAAAGGTATGTGAGACACCTATAAGCAAATAGTTATACTATTCAATTTGACTGTTTTTAGGGTAATGCATGGGCTTTAAAAAGGAAATGCTAATATTTTTAACTTAGTTTGAATGGTGCTACTAAAGCTGCAACTGTCAGCCATCTTTCTTAAAGCCAATGGCTCTTCTTAACAAAGACTGCACACTCACTTTTTAAGGTTCCAAGATTAGGTAGGAACTGGGTCTTTACATAATTCTTCTTGACTCGTTGTGAGATCTACTACCCCCTGTGCTGTAGACTGGATATTTGTGCCCACCTCCACAAAATGCACGTGTTGAAACTTAATCACCAATGAGACTATACTTGGGGATGGAGCCTTAGGGAGTGGCTCACTTATTCTGGTGGAGCCCTCATGATGGGATTTGTGACCTGAAGAACTTCACTCCTGCCCTGTGAGGACACAGTCAAAACCCAGCCATCTATGAACCCGGAAGTGAGCCCCCAGCCGATACTGAATCTACCAGCCACTTGATCTTGGCCGTTCCAGCCTCCAGCACAGTGAGAACCAGACTTCTGTGTAGATAAACCATCCGGCCTCTGGAATTCTGCTAGAGCAGCCCAAACAGATGGAGACACCCTGGCTGCCTTATCTCTTTGGACCTCTCCTGAAAACAGCCCATTTTTTTCAAGCTGGTGTGCCCATGAATAAAGTACTTAAGAATTGTTTAGCTGTTGGCTGTTCATTAAACATTGGGGAATGAATACTGTTTAGGTTGTTAAATTGTTAATATGAAAATTGAAAAATAAGTTGTCATTTTCGGCAAGAGCAGATGTTCGTGGCACCTCTTTTTCAGCGCATCTGTCTATTAATGAGGGGTTAGCTGGAGCTTTGTGAACACACAGCTTTAGTTATTTAAAAAAAATATTCCATTGGCTTTCAATTTACATCATAACAAAAGTGTGTATAATGCGGCAGAACTGTTTTATGTGATTAAGAAGTGTTTATTCTGGATTTGTAATTAATTTAATTGTGATATCTAGAGGACTGCAATTTTGAAAAACTTTCAATCCTGATAGCCTATTATTCATATGACAACACTAAAATAAAGTGACACTATGACAAATGGAAATATAACAAGCAGTTGTCCTGATTTAATAACATTTTGAAAGAAAAATCTATAAAATTTCTACATACATCATATACATATATATAATATACAAAGAAAAATTCTGTTTTGCCCTCAAATTTTGCATCTGATCTAGAAAGTTCACAATTTGATGAACATCCGAACATCTTACCAATGCATTTTCATTATTTAAAACCAGCTTGAGAAATTTCATATGGTAAAATGGACCGAGGAAAAGAAGTAATTCAGCTGCCTCATCAAATGATTTCTTTAAACCCAGGTCCCATTTGAGGTCAGTGACACACCCTCATTTGTTTGAACTATGGTTTTTACCAAATTCAATCAAACATTAAAAGGAAGTACTTAATTAGTTATGCTGCACTAACAAAGAAGAATTATGACACCTTACTAATCTATGTTATGGCAAAACCCTGACCCCACAAAAATGATTGGTGCCATTAAGGAGATTGATTAAAACACATAGGGATTATAATTCAAAGAATTGGTGGAGAGAAAAGCCATCACATTCAAGCTGCATTATTTTTTCTACTCAGATGCTGCACTGAAATGACATATAAACTTGTTTCCAAAGCTGGGTTGCGTTGTGGAAAGTGTTAATAAAATGAATATGGAATAAATGTGTGGTTTCCACTTCCATTTAGTTAAATTTATTTCAAATACATTAAAGCCAGTAAGTAGTTTTAAATTCAGAACATTGCAAATATAACTTCTTTGCCACCTAAATGCTAAGCTATAAAGATTTCTAAAACAAAGCTCTATTTGTGATTTAAACACGAGGAGATTCTGCCCAATTATTCCCTCAAAAGCCCAAATCCAAATTTCAGCATAATTGCTCTCAGATTATGAGAGGAAGATTTGAAAATAAGGAAAAGTGAAAAAGAAGGAGATAAACCACATACAAATAACTATTATTTGACATTTTCACATTTTCTCCTTATCCTTTTGAATGAAAATGTTTTTGTGTGATTGTTGCTTTCTAAAAGATACTGTTATTAGGCTTTGTCTAAAATATTTGAAATGACTTGGTTTTTTGTTACATAAAAACACTTTCGAGTTCCTAGTATTCAAATATTAGATCATAATTATAGAAATTAGAAATTGCCTTCAAAACAAGTAATGTACCTACCATGTGTCTATTTTTTACTAATAATTCTTTATTTCTTCCTAGATTTAAATTTGGTGAGAGCTTTACAAATAAATTACCCTGACTAAGTAGCCATACGTTACATTATAGATCATCCTCCTTGGCCAGACAACCCACAGAAGGTCAAAGAGTGCAATGAAATATTTTTGTTTTTCACCTGGGATAAATAGCGAGAATATTTCTCAGACTTAAATAGTACTTGAACATACATAAGGTTAAATAGTGTAGTATTATATAGAAAGTTAATTAATACCTAACATCTTTTAAAAACCAATGCAAGAAAATGAAACATGTGAAGTAAACAAAAAACCTATGTATTGGGGGAGGGGAAGTTTTAAAGCGCACTAACATTATAGAACCCTAAATTATGCTGACCTTCTAGACACAACCTTTAATGATACATTTCCAGGAGTTCATACATGATTGTAAATATTGATCTTTTCTTTTACAATTGAAATCAATTGACTCAAGGCCTTTGAAAATATGAATAAGGCTGAAGACTCACAGCTTTCAGATTACCAGTGGTTTCAAATTTTGATCAATTTTAATTTTATGAGGTCTTTCTCATAACTAGGATGAATATTAGCTTTCTTAGGATTTGGTATCAACTAAGGGTGAAAGGATGGATTAAAATATTCAAATAATTATGTAAATTCTGCTGCCCAAAAGTGGAGAGAAATCATTTGATAAAGGTACCATACCATGATAACTAAAAAACCCCATTTATTAACGTAATTTTCAGAAGTACAGATTGTGTGTGGTTTAGCGATGCTGTATGAAATGTGTGAAATCCTGAGCTCTTTAAAATTGACCAAGGACCTTGGAAAAGTGTGGCATCTGGTTTTCAAAATCAACCATGTGAAAGTAACAGTGCTCCTGAGCATGAGAAAGCACAGCTTCAAAATTCAGTGTGGATTTCCAGCTTGGCGCTGACTGGGCCTCGTTATCAGTATGCGAACTGGGGCAAGTTGCTTCATTTCTCTCACTCTCACTTTCCTCATCCATAAAATGGAACTCAGAGCAGAACTTGCTTCACAAGGAGGTTGTGAGGAGTACGTGACTCATGGAAAGCACTTAGCAGTGTTCAGCATGGGGCTGGCACGCAGTAGGTGCTGGCTTATTCTAGTGATGACCATATCATTAGTCTTATTACATTCCTGACATTATGTTCAACTACTATTTATGTCACTTTGCCTATGTTGCTTCAATTATTTATTGTTCTATGTAAAAATGTCTAATTTCATATGTGTACCCACAGAGATCTGTTATGTATGTAAAATAAATTCCATGAGAAGTGAGAGATAACATTTACACATTTCACCTATTTGTGTCCTTAATAGTCATCTATTGTGCATATAAACATGTTTGCTAATCTCAATCTAGTATTTTTTCCCCTTGTGGAGACTTAGAAGATATTTATCTTGCAATACGAAATACAAACTGAATTACATCTTCAGAAAATTTTTTAAAAAGGAATTCTGTACAATTTTTACAAGATTTTCCTAAATATAGATATATCATTGCTATAATTAAAAATATTTTAAAAATATATTTTATTGATTTTTTACAGAGAGGAAGGGAGAAGGAAAGGAATACAAACATCAATGAGAGAGAAACATTGATTCAGCTGCCTCCTGCACACTCCCCACTGGGGATGTGCCTGCAACCAAGGTACATGCCATTGACCGGAATCGAACCTGGGATCTTTCAGTCTGCAGGTCGACATTCTATCCACCAGGCCAAACCAGTTAGGGCAAAAAAGTCATTTTCCTTTAAAATTACTAAAATTCATGGTGACAAAATGACACTTGAAGCTTCTTGCTATATAGAAAGGCCTACTTATTTTTTTCCTGTTAACTCCTTTTACTCACATAAATTTTATGCAAGAGGCATTTAACTAGGTGCTTAACAAATAACAAAGTATTGCACAGGCCCCATGGGTTATGCCTTTTCTAAAATGAAAAGTTTTGCAAACAATTTAATCTTTCTCTATCCTAAAAAAAAAAGTTTGTGAATGAGCGCAGAGAATTTTATAAAATCCCCATAGTGCTCAATGGAACTGGAGGGAAGGAAGCTTGTAAAAGGACTGCAAGCTCACCGCTGCCGACTTGCTGGTAAAATATGTAAACTGGCATCTGTAGTTAGTACCCTCTGCCAAAGTGCTCATCTCGCAGCACCGTGGACGTGCAGTGCCCCTCAGAGCCCCTCATTGTCCAGTGTGTTAGTCGATGATGTATATAGTGCAGTTAATGGAGTTGAATAGATCTCCACATTTCACAGCCCAGTGAATGTGTGCTCCATTTTCTTTCTGGCTTCTGTTGCTAGATTTTTTTTTTAAAGAAAGCCATTTTATACATTAAAGCTAAACTTGTGACTTTAAGAAACTAGTACAGAACTGGAAAGGTACAATTGGAATCATATAATTATTTATGCTAACATAACCATGAGATCACATTTCTTTGACATTTGGGAATCATTTAATTATTTCTTAATTAGAAGTGGTGTGAGAAGTGAGAAGCAACTGTTTGCAATTGCGCTCACTATAAGGAATTATTGTGTGACTGATTAAGGATAAATGGATGCAACACTAGTAGGTTAACATGTCAACGGGGCTTGATGGGGACTTCAGACTGAGCCCCTCACCCAGCAGGACTTGATGGGGTCCTCAGGCCACACACCCCCACCAGCACTGGGCAGGGGGACCTGAGGCTGTGCCCACTATGGCACCAGGCTGGGGGAACTGAGGCTGCACCCACCCCCACCTGGAGGGGTTTGACTGGGATGGGGCCGGCCTGGTCTGGGTCTCCTGCATTTTCAAAGTGCATGAGGGTGGTGGGCGGAGACTTGATCCTAGGTCCCGCTGCGTGCCTCAGACTCTGACAGGAGGGAGATTTTCATATACATTTTACTAGTTTTCTTTTTATCTCTGACACTTCTATTAAGAGAAAGGGCAAATAGCAATATTAAAATATTTCCTCTAAGTTCCCTTTAATGTGCACAGATTTTGTGCACTGGGCCACTGGTTTAATATAAATTGAATGTGTTTTGTCCATGCTGATATGATCACATTTGAAAAATCTTGTCAGAAATGACATAATTTTTCCTTATATTTAAACATCCTATTTTCAAAACCATAGTTTAAATACATTGAAAAACCTCACAGATTTAATAATCACCCAAATAACCCTACACTATCCTGGCATAGCACATCACAACTGCTAGAAAATCTTCACAAATGGGAATTTTACTCTCACACAGAGGTAGAATGGCACATTTTCATTACTCCACTAGAAAACCAAGGCTAAGTACTCAAGTGAACTATAATAGAAGCTAAAAGTAAGCTAAGTGCATGGAATTAGCATCATAACTGGGTATTTGTCCCAGACCTAAAAGGCTAGGATAGCATGGTTGGAAGTGACATTGGAGAAGAAAACTGAAAATCCTGGAAATGCATTTATATCCATTCATTCTTTCATTAAAACTTTTGTTTTGACATCTACCCAGTTCATGGTGCTTACTTAGAATTGTGAAGAAAGAGAAATGTATCTCAAGATTCACAAAAATCTAAAGGAGAAGACAGACACCTATATAAATAACTACATTATAATATAACTAGAGGCCCAGTGCATGACATTTGTGCACTGGTGGGCAGGAGTAGGGGGTCCCTCAGCCTGGCCTACATCCTCTTGAAGTCCAGGATCCCTTCAGGGATGGTTGACTGCCAGCTTAGGCTCGTTCCCCATGTGAGCCCAGCTTCTGGCTTTCTGGCTGAGCAACACTCCTTCTGTTGGAGTGCACTGACCACCATGGGGCAGCTCCTGCATTGAGTGTCTGCCCCCTGGTGGTCAATTCACATCATAGCAATCAGTCATTCAGCTGTTCAGTCAGTCGATTTGCATATTAGCCTTTTATTATATAGGATAATCTCTATTACTTTTGGAATTTATGAATGACCTGAATGTAAAGGCAGAAAAAAACAATCATCATCACCCATATGTGTAACTAACACTGTCTGCATTCAAGGCACCATGTCCAAATGGCAGGATGTAGAAATTATTGGTGTGGTGTACCCAGTGGGAGACAGAGCCTTTCAGAAATAAGTTCAACATAGTTCAATGAAGAATGTTCAGTCAAGAGATTTAGCTTTAATTAGTGAAACGGTAATGTTAGAACCATTGAAATCAAAGAAGGACTCATGCATTACTGTTTTGGAACCCAACATTAGAATCTCTGGTTTCTTCCTCTGTTCTTCAATCCCAGAGTTGTATAATAAGTTATATTTCCTTCATTGATTTACTTCAGATAAAAATTCTGTCCTCCTTTGATGGCAGCAGCTGAATCAGCAACTCCAGGAGCCAGGCTTCTTGCCATCTCTACTAGAATAACTGTGGAGGCGCAATGGTCAGGGCTACGAAGCTATCTATGAAAAGTCACCTTTATATTCTTCACTAATACACATGATGAAATGTGTGTATATATAT
The DNA here is from genome assembly GCA_963924515.1 of Vespertilio murinus. Classification (NCBI taxonomy): domain Eukaryota; kingdom Metazoa; phylum Chordata; class Mammalia; order Chiroptera; family Vespertilionidae; genus Vespertilio; species Vespertilio murinus. The sequence continues at coordinate 152,565,439 of OZ004704.1, forward strand.
GTGTGTGTGTGTGTGTATATAAATGTGTATATATATATATATATATGTATATGTATATGTATATACATAGAAATGCATATATATGGAAATGCATATAAATATAATACATATATACACACACACACATCTGTGTGTGTGTGTATGACTCTTTCTAAGGTATCTTTCTTCCATAACAATTTTCCCTTTTTAGATTTATATTGATTATCCTGCCTCTATTTTTCTGTAAAATAATTAAATTGCATGAGCTGGCTTGTAAAGTCCCTCTTAGCTCTACAAATACATGCTTTTGTCGAGTCTTCCTAAACAAACAAGTCTCTGCTGAATTTAACTGTGACCTACTTGCCGGCTTCACTGGTCACAGTTTCCTATCCCAGAGGGGTAGTGACCCTGCTCATATAAATGGGTAGTTTGCTTTTATTAATTCATTTCATTTATATCAACTTTATGTCCAGTAATATCTGATGATAATAATTGTGACAGTTGGTCAAGGAGGACCTAATATCTAAAACAGCTTGGAAATCCTCCTGCTCGCTATTTCCTGAAATGGTGATATTTTCCTCGCCTCCTTAATGGAGGATGTTAAAGTACTGAGGAAATGGTGCCATCTGAAATGTGATATCTTAAAGAGAAATATGATTTGACTGTCCCCTCATGATCATTAATTAATTTAGATCAATTTCTTTTGATAGTGATATTGGAGTTAACTGTTAGGCACAAAATATGTTTAATCAATGCACTTTAAAAATTATCTGAACTTTCATTTTATAGGAGCAGAAATCTCCACAATGTCAGTCTTATATTTCATACCCTCAGTAAATCAAACCACTGATACCAGTGTTATGGCAAGTTCAGTCAGGAGCTAAGAATGTGCATAGCACCATACAACTACTAATTAGCTTGCTGCAAACAGTGCAGCAGTGTTTATTCTCACATAGGTAAACTGAGGCAAGGGCTATTTGAAAAGAGGGCTTACTTAGACTACCCTTTAAATCAGTGGGGTTCAGATTATTAATTTATTTGTTGAACCCAAATGATCCTTTGTTTAAAAATGTAATATACTGAAAATACTTCACAAATTTAATTTTCCCTTCATCAACACATAGAGCACTTACAAACTGAATAATTTGCATTCTTAAATAGATAAATGAATTAGTGTAAAAAGTAGAAAAAGCCAAGCTGCTAAAATGCACATTATATGTTAATTTTCACAACCTCTTAACAAAAATGAACATTTTAAATGTACCTTTTGTCTTTGACTCAGAAAAAGAGAAAGACAAGGAAATTAATATTTTTGTAATATAGATGTCATCTTATTTTTCATGCCTGACTCATTTGAAAATGTAGATTAATTTGCAAACAATTTAGAAAGCTGAACTATTGAATTGGGTCCTCTAAGATTTAGAATTTGTCATCTTTTAAAGTTGACACCCAGCGAGAGCTTGTCAATTACAAAGAAGTGAAATGAAGTGAAAATAAGTCTCATCTTCATCTTCTTGTTATATGCTTGGTTGGTTATAGAGAGACACCATTTACAAGCTCAAAATAATTATTCAGAAAGTTACGCTTCACTTTAAAACCAAATTTGAGCAAGGGAAAAGGCCATTCTGCAATGGTTATTTTATTCAGTGGGTGGGGAGACTGGGACGGGGCAGGAAATGCTACATGGACACTTAAGGCCAGTAGCTGGAATGTCTCTTATGCATTTCCATCTTTTCTCATGTTGGTAACGAATAGAGATGATTTCAGATTATTGCTTTACAAACAAAAAAAGCTACCTGTTGTTTATACTTTTCTATTGCTGTTCAATAAAAGTGAGAATTTGGGAGAAATAATTATAATGTCATTTACACATGTTATCAACGTGTGAATTGAAACACCCTAACGATTCCACTGCCTTGCAGACCTCACGCTTTAATTGCTTTTTTCCACCCATTGAAAACATAAGAGGCAAAATGTTTTCATATCCGGTTAGCTGCGAACAACAATGGATTGCTTGTTGTCGTCAAATAAGTAGGTACATTTGGAAAGGCATACTTGGATGAAACCATCTGACTCTTGGCTTTGACCTCAAGATCTACTGCTAATGGGCAAGTCTGTTACCCTGGGAAATGCAACAGTATATAGTACACACAGCTCCCCAGTAAATTCATTTCCAACTTGTGCTCAGCTCAGAGATGTTAAGCAGACTTTAAAAACCTGCCTCTGAGAATGACTGGCGGAGATGAACAGAACCAAGGTGTCCGTTGAAGCCGGGTAGCGGAAAGAGGGATGTTCCAATAGTGTTTTCCTCCTTCCTGCACTCTCATAGGGCAACTTAATACCACACACTCTTACCTCTGCAGGAGAGGACAGAAGGAGAAGCTGGACAGGAGCCAGAAGAGGTGTGTGATAACATTTAAATCATTTAGAATGAAGAATTGAGACATCATTTCTCCTCCACTGCCTAATCTAAAGCCCTCAGGCCAACCCTATTTTCATCACAGTGAGAGGGCAAAGGTCCCAAGTGAATTGTTTGATATTTCCATCTCTTAAAAAGGAAATGCCATCACTTCATAGACCTGACTTGACAAATCCAGCATTTTATCTACCTAAACCCTGTTCATTTTCGAGGCCATGCTGAAGTCTCCTCAATGAAACTGTCACTTGGGACTGACCTCAGTGATCATTTGTTGCCTTGTCTCAAAGTCTGTGATACTTGTTTATGGCGCTCTTTGGGATTACTGTCAATTTCTCTGTACTGATGCTACTCTTGAAAATAGGAATTATAAAAGTAATTAATAAAGTGACATTAAAATGTTTGGATAATAGAGAAAAAGATAATCCTAATTTGCCCTGGTTGGGTAACTCAGTTGGTTAGAGCATGGTCTCAATATGCTATTAGCCTTTTTTCTCTTTATTGATTAAGGTATTACATATCTGTCCTTATCCCCCCATTGTCCTCCTCCATCCCACTCCCATTCATGCCCTCACCCCCCTGATGTCTGTGCCCATTGGTTGGGCTTATATGAATGCACACGAGTCCTTTGGTTGATCTCTTCCCCTTACCCCCACCCTCCCCTACCTTCCCTCTGAGGCCATTAGCCTTTTATGGACTCAGTTTCTTATTGTATAATTGGATAATGCCACATATTGCATAGCGTTTTTTGTAAAGATTAGAAATAATCTTAAATGTTAAAACTTAGCTCAAAGTAAAACAATATGAGTGATGATTATATATATATTGTCTTTTTAAAATAATTAAATCAATTTAGAATGCCTCTGCCCGTGTGTGGGATACCAGGTTTTTCATGTTTCTCTCTCTCCTTTCCCCCCTCTCAAATTAATAAAAAATAATCATAATTTAGTGCTCTAACCCAATAACTCTAATCTAGATATAGATCTGTTATATTTAGATATTGTGTGTTTAATATTATTGGTTAAGATTAGAAAATGGTACCATATGTTTTAATGTGCATGCCTTTGACTGCTGAGTGATTATATACTTAGTAATGAGTTCTCTTTTTGAATCACATGTTGATGACATTTGCTTACTTTGGATTAAAAGTTCTTATTTTATTTAATCTTTATAATTCTTTATTTAATATTTTCATAATAATATCTATACATAGTTATAAATTTTAATATTTAATATATTTATATTTGTATGCCTATAAAATATATACAAATATACTTATTTGAGATCTGGTGCAATATCATTTGTTTTGTTTTTTTATCATCTAACTTGCATGGTAACCTGCCTGTAATAGGTGCACAAAAATAATACCAGTTGATGTCATTCTGATCTTTAAAGATTGAATAAAATTGGCGAGGTAAATGCTATAATTCCAAGAGTGCAGAAGTTGTCATGGCAATTTCAGGTTATATGTTCTTGTTTCTGCTGAATTCTAGATCCCATTGGAGTATTCCCCTGAATGTTCATTCTTTTACCTCTTCTCGTGTCCACAAAAATGTCAAAATCTTTTTATTTTCCAGTCAGCATACTCATGTTTGGAAGAGATTTTTATGAATGTTTAAAGTTTTATATTGAGGTAATAATTTAACATTGATATTAGAAGTCCCTGAACCTCACATTGCTATTACACATTCTCTGGTATGAGAGCAACATCTGTCCTTCAAGATTTTCCATTTCTCAATTCTAGTATTTTATTATTCAGAAATGAATGCATATATATATACATACACATAAATAAATATAAAAATATGTATGTATATGTATCCCATTAATATATTCATCAAGTACCTATTATGTTTCATTAAATATAAAATGTAATTAATTGTATATTACCATTATTTTACATATCACTCAGAAAAAGTTATTTTGCCATAAACTATGATAACTTTGTGAAAACAAAGCTCACAAATATATATATATGTATATATGTATATATGAATACAAAAAATATCCAGCATGTAACAAGATAAAATTCACAATGTTTATCATCCAGTCAAAGACTACCATGCATGCAAAAAATCAGGGTAACATAACTCATAATGACACGGGGCAATTCACTAATCAAAATAGACCTCAAAATGTATCATAGACAGAAATATAAGAGAAAACTATAAAATTCTTAGAAGAAAGCAAGGAGCAAATCATCATGGTCTTAGTTAGGCAAAGATTTCTGTCATATAACACCTAAAGCAGAATAAATAAAAGAAGAAAATTTAAAAAATTGTTCTTCATCAAAATTTAAAACTTTGGCACTTCAAAATATATCATTATAAAAGTGAAAAGACCAAGCCAAAGACTTGAGGGAAAATGTTTTAATTCACACATCTAATGAGATATGTATAAAAATATGTAAAGAACTCTTATAACTCAAAGTAATAAGAAGATAAACAACCCAATTAAAAATTAGCAAAAAGTTTGAATAGACAAAGATATGCAAAGGGCTAACAAGCACATGAAAATGTCCAACATTATTAGTCATTAGGGAAATCAAGTTAAAACCATAATGAGATGCCACCTCATATTCATAAGAATGGTGATAATAAATTAAAGGCCAACAATGATACATGCTGGTGAGTATGTAGAGAACCTGAAAGCCTCTTAGAGAGCTGGTTTAAATGTAGTCTCATTCAATAACTTTTAAAAATAACTTAATAGTTTCTTAAAATGTTAAGCACAGAATTAACCTTATAATCCAGAAATTGCACTTCTAGGTATCTAACTAAGAAAAATAAAAACATATGCCTACACAAAGTACTCTAAATGATTAATTATACACTTTAAACAGGTAAACCTTATTGTGATAAATTATACTTCAATAAATCAGCTTCAAAAAAATGTCGAGACATGGAAGATATCAAAATATCCAAGTATATTTGATGTTATTAAAGGAAGATTATATATTACAAATAAAATTATTAGATGACTAAAAACATAGCAATAGGAATTATCCATAATGAATCAAAATGAAGAAATAATTTAAAAAGTAAGGTTAACAATGAAATGCTATGGGACAACTTAAAACAGCTTACTGTATGTGTAACTGTAGTCCCCAAAGGGAAAGTGTGTATGAAGGAGGGGGGAGAGGAACAGGCAAAAAAATATATTAGAAAAAATGGATGAAAACTTCCCAAACTTAAAGAAATATATAAACTGACAGATCCAAGAAGTTCAATGATCCCCAAGTACAAGAAACATGAAGAAAATTACATCAAGGTACATATTAATCAAATTCCTCAAATTCCAGTGATAAAGAGAAATCTTATAAGCAGCCATAGGGAAAGAATCCCATTACATAAAAAGAAACACAGGTAAGGTTGACATCAGTTTCTCGTAAGAAAAAGAATACTATATTCAGCAAAAATACTTTTTCAAAAACAAAGGTAAAGGTTTTTGTTTTTCAAGCCTGCAAAGGTGAAGAAAAGTACCACCAGGAGACCCACCTTATAGCATCCTTCAGATAAAGAAAATGAAATAAAGTGGAAATATAGAAGGATGGATGAGCACCAGAAATGGTGACTACAAAACTAAATGTCATATTTCTCTTTAAAATCTCTAAGAAGATAATTGACCATTTATACAAATAAAGAAAAGAAATCACAAGATATTTTGAGGTTTATAACAGATAATTGAATAGAACTTATGACAGTAGCAACAAAGGCTGGGAGGGGCAAATAAGCATTTACACTATTTTGAGGTTCTTATTCTACATGTGAGGTGATATAATAGTTTAAAATAGACCGTGATAAGTTAAAATATATACTATGTGTAAAACAAATGCCAAAATAAATAAATTATAACTAATAATCCAATAAAAGGGATGCATCTAAGGAATCAAAAATTATCAATTTGGCTGCCAGTGTGGCTCAGAAAGTAGAGCGCCATCTTGCTAAGGCACTAACAATCTTCCCTGCTAGGGCACTAATCTTTTCTCCAACCAGAATCAGACTCTGGGTCTCCCAGCTTCTGTTAGCAATCTTAGGCTTAATATATATATAATTGATTTTTTTACCGAGAGGAAGGGAGAGGGATAGAAAGTTAGAAACATCCATGTGAAAGAAATATCAATCAGCTGCCTCCTACACACCTCCTACTGAAGAGGTACCCACAACCAAGTTACATGCCCTTGACTGGAATCGAACCTGGGATCCTTCAGTCTGCTGGCCGATGCTCTATCCACTGAGCTAAACCGGTCAGGGGGGCTTTTTTTTAAAAAAAAAAACAACAACAACACAACAAACAATAATAATACATCAAAAACCACAAAACATACTTCCACCTGTCTTCTGCTTTCTTTTCTATTAGTAAAAGCTAGAAACAAAAAAAAAAAACTATTTCAAATTAACTACAATTTTTGGTAAGAAAAACTCTCAATGGGGAAGACATTACTGTATACACTCTATGAACAAAACATGTTCCTTCATTTTATTTTATATGAAGTAGTGAAGTTCATTGTCTTTCAAGAACTTCAAGCAATTTAAAAGAATAGCATTACAGATGCACAATTGTCTATGAATACTGTGTCTATGTTGGAGCACAATAAAGAATTATGAATCATTTCCACCCAGTGTTGTAAATTTAATTTTCAAAAATATTATAAAATGAAGTAACTATTATTATAAAGATGTTTTAAGATGACATTTAATTACAATGTAGGATAATTTATTTTACCAGCTAGAGTGTGTTGGGCTAATTGCATTTATTTATGTTTTATGCTTGTGCCATCATAACAAACAACCTACTCTATATGTTTATTTTACCTTTTTTCTTGTAATTTTAAGAGATATTCTGGATTTTTCTCTAAATTTTGGTAATGCTTCTTAATTGTAAGGGAAACATTTTGTTGCCCTTACACCTCCCTTATGGAAGAATGCTTTGATCTCTCTAGAAGTTTAATTGCATTTCATGGAATGGTTCCTCTTTGCAATTAGGTCTAGGCTTGGATGCTGATTATATTTTCTTTCATGTTTCCATTCAATCATTTCAGTGGTAAATCTTCCGTTTCACCAATGTGTGCTTTCATCCCAGCCCCTGATAACAGTAACTTTTGAGAAACCACATTCCTTCACCTGATAAAGATAGGCTCTCTGATCACCCTTGGAGTGTTTTTGGCAAATTAGCCTCTGATTGTGTTAATTATTCTTCCCTTTCACAGACAGCTGCAGTTCAAGTTAAGATACTGTCATCTGTCTTATTGGGTTCACTCTACTAGGAAGGTGATCATCGTTGATAGGGTAAGAATCCTTGTTTATTAAATGAAATGAAGTATGTAAACTTTAGTGAAATTATTTGGAGTCACTTATCTGAAAAAAAAAAAAGAATTTTATCATGATAATTGGCAGTGATCTGTCCAGATTTCTGTCTAAAGACAGACTAGTCAAGTTCTATCCAAAGGACAATCTGCTTGTTGGTTCTGTTTCTAAAATTTTCATTCTGTAATCTTCTAAAGACTCCGTTAATATTAGCGCCATCATTCTCTGATACTAAGATAGCAAAGGATCATATAGTTTGAGAAAAGAAAAAAGAAAGCAATGAAATAGAATTATGTGCTCACTGCTTTGTTTTCTCATACAGACTAATCAGTTCTATTTAGGAAGTGTGTTCTAGTGGTTGGAGGTGAGCTGAAAGTTTCAAGAACAATTCTAATAGAAATTTAATTGTCTTGGGTAGAGAGCACCAGCAATGTTGGACAATCAATCTGTATCTCAGTTTCTCCATCTGTAAACACACACACACACACACACACACACACACACACACACACACACACACAAGAAACCCAGCAATACCCAATTATCTTAGAAATACCAGTATACTAGTATATACATTGGTCAAGGTCTGTGTATAAAAATGACCTTACAACTGCTGAAATTATCTTTTTTTGTAATATTTTAAGTCAAATCAATACTCAACCAGTATTCAACTATAGCTAACTAATTTTGTTATTGCCTTATTTATTTACCTTCTCATCTATTCAAAAATATTTGTTGCACACCATCTAAGTGCCAAAAATTATACAAGTCACTGTAGATACAGCAGTGAATGAGAAAGACAAAGTCTGTGCTCTAGTGTAATTTACATTCTAGCTGTGGTTTGGGGACAAAACAATAAAATAAAAGGACAATGTGAAGAGGGGCACTCTTTAGAGCGGTCAGAGGATTCCTACCTGCAAGGGTAATGCTGAGGTCATATGAAGTAACAAAGAATGTTCCAGGCAGAAAACATCAAGTACATGACCCTGGCTGAGAAATCAATTATTAAATACAGAAGAAGACCAAGATGACATGACATCATATACAGGGTGTCCCAAAAATGTATACACACTTTAAATAATTACATAAAGGGAGTGTTTATTAAAATACATTTCAAAATGTAATAGAATCTACAGACATTGTGTGTATACATTTTTTGGGGGAATGCCCTGTATATATATAAAATCACAACCACTCTTATACTAAGAACTTTTTTAGTTTTTGTCCTTTCTTATTCTTCCTTTTAAAATTATTGAAGAAAGGGATGCATCATGTTCACAGTAGAGAACACAGTAAAGACATCAGATTATTCTAAATACAATGGGGCACTTTTGAAGAGTTCAGGAGGGATGTATCATGATCTGATTTGTTGTCTGTTGTGTAGACAGTCCTATCTAATAAAAGAGTGATATGCAAATTGACCATCACTCCAACACACAAGATGGCTTCCCCCATGTGGTCAAGGATGTCTGCCCCCATGTGGACACAAGATGGCCACCACAAGATGACCAGCAGGAGAGGACAGTTGGGAGAGATCAGGTGACCAGACCTGCAGGGGAGGGCATTTGGGGGAACTGGGCCTGCAGGGAAGGGTAGTTGTGGGGGGTCCTAGGCCTGTAGGGAAAAGCAGTTGGGGGGGATGACCAGGCCTGCAGAGGAGGGTAGTTAGAAGCAAACAGGCTGGCAGGGGAACTGTTAGGCATCAATCAGGCTGGCAGGGGAGTGGTTAGGGGGTGATCAGGCTGGCAGGCAGAAGCAGTTAGGGGCAATCCAGAAGGCAGGCAGGTGAGCAATTGGGAGCCAGCAGTCCTGGATTGTGGGATGGATGTCCTAAATGGGCATTCAGACATCCCTCGAGGGGTCCCAGATTGGAGAGTGTGCAGGCTGGGCTGAGGGACACACATGCCCATGCATGAATTCGTGCACCAGGCCTCTAGTGAATTATAAAGACCAGGAATGAAAGCAAAGAGAACCAGTAGAAAACTCTTAAAGCCATCTTAAGTGAGCAGTGATGGAAACAAGTTCTTGAATTTTGGGAGATAAAGCTTAAATGTCTCATAATAGTTCCATTTGGGATGGAGGGGGCAGTCAGGAAGAGGGAGGAATCAAGATGACTTCAGGTTTCTTAACTTGAACAACTGGATAGTGGTTGGTGGCATTGACTCACCTGGGGAAGATAGAATTAGGAAGAGAAATAGGGCAGTACATCTAAAGTCCAGTTACAAGCCTGTTAACTTAAAGTTACCTACCTATTAGGCATCTAAATGTTAATGTCTATATATAGACAGTTCTATATATGAATGTGGCCCTCAACCCAAGTCTGGCAATACATATCAGAAGGAATCACCACAGAGATAGAATTGAGAGTGCACAACAAATGGTAAGTAAATAGAGAAGAAAAGATCGCCCAGGATAGAGTTCTGGGGCTTTTCAATATTTAGAGGCTGAGCGTGAGGAAGGAACCAACTTAGGAGACTTGTGATAGGGGAAAACATGAAATAGCATGATATGGAATCCCTGGGAATAAAGTTTCAAAGTGGATAGCTATTTTCAGTGCTTCTGAGAAGTCAAGAAGATAAGAATTTTTTTTTTTTTTTGAGACAGAAGTTATTGTTGGTCTTGTTGGAGCAGGTTCAGGAGATAGGAATTGGATGGAAACCTAAGGAGATAATGAGAAAGAAGTTAAGAGAAACAAGAGTATACAGGAGAAAGGGAAAAGGCAAGGGCACATCTTTATGAGGCTGTGTCTCCAAACATCACTATTAAAGCTAATACGCATTTTAAAGATTCATTCTTTTTCTCAGGATTTTCAGTTTATTTTTGTTTGTGTTTTCAGGACCTTTAACAAACATTTACTCATCTTCTTTTTATGTATAAGGCACTGTTCTAGACTCCAATTTTCACTTAGGAACAAGGCAAGCAAAGAGAGACATATAACAAACAGTAGAAATAGTGGACTATGAGGTAATAGATGCTTTGGGGGAAAAAATAGAATTAGAGCAAAGTAACAAAGACCTGAAGTGCTAGGATTATAATCTAAGTAGGATGTTTAGTTTAGGCCTCAGATGGTGACATTTGTTTAAAAACCCGAGGAAGGTGAGAGCTTAGTTGGGTGGTTTATTTGGAGGAAAAAGATGCCTGGTGGAGGGAACCAGTAATACAAAGGCCCTGAGGCAGCAGGAAAGCAGGGAGGGAAGAACGACTCAGAGTGAAGAAAAAGATCAACGCAGGGAAGGAGAGAAAGGGGTAGCAGGGGCATTTTCTTGATTCTGAATGAAACAGGGGGCACGAGTTACAGAGTTTGAGAAAGGAATATGACCTGTCTCACCTGACAATAATTCAGCTAAGCAAGATAGTGCCTTGTATCAGGACAGGAGTGGAAGTGATGAGAAATGGAGTCCTCAAACTATTTTGAAAACGGAAGTCCTTGATGCCTTAGTTGTCAAGTGTAAGAGAAAGAGCGGAGTCATGGATGACTCCAGGGTTACTGATCTAAAATTTGAGAGGATATAGTTGCCAACAGCTGTGATGGATAAAGTGGCAGACACAGTAGGTTTAAGACTAAGAGTTCATGTTGTGTGAGAGGAGGTATTCAAGTAGAGATGTCAAGCATGCACTTGGAAATACATGTCTAGAGTTTGGTACCTTGCACAGTGACGGCTAAGAGCTTTCAGAACCATGACAAATCTATTACCACTATTTCCTCAGTTTCACTTAAAGCCTATTCAGCTAAGGCCCCCAAACACACCTGATCAAGTCGTGTTGGGATGCAAGAGCAGAGAAAAGAGTGAGCATCAACAAATCTGTTTCTAGACAAAGAACACAACATGGATAATGCCAATCACAATGCAGGCTAACCAGGTATACCTAATACAGATTCATTTACCCACACTAAATTTTATGGAATTTTAAACCCTGCCCTTTGGACCCATACGGTAGGGCAACACTCAATTGAAAGTCTCCCCCGACCCCCATATAATCCCTACATTGGGCTCAACATATTAAGTAAAACGGCAACAAGAGAGAGGGTTATCTATACACGTAAATGCCTAAGCAACATTAGTTCTACAAGTAGCTTTGAATGCACTGACCACCATGCGGCAGATGCTCAATGCACAAGCATGGAAACATGGAACAGACTGATGAATCTCAGAGGGGAAGGGTGAGGGTGAAGGCAGAAAGAGATTAACCAAAGATCTTATATGCATACTAGAGGCCTGGTACAAGTGCACCAGTGGAGTCCCTTGGCATGGCCTGCAGGGATCTGGCTGAAACCAGCAGTCTGACATCCCCTGAGGGGTCCCAGATTTCGAGAGGGTGCAGGCCAGGCTGAGGGTCCCCACGAGTGCACGAATCCATGCACCAGGCCTCTAGTCAAGAAATAATAACACACAGTTAAACACTGGATACAGTATGTCATATCTTGGCAGCCCAAAGAAAGATGCCCTTGACCCAGATTATCTTTGGCAAATGTTTCTGTGTATATGTGTCTCTCATAAAATGTGACAAGGGCAAAGAGATAATAACAGGCACAGTTAAGCCTCAGAAAACTACAGGCTTTAAAAAAAAAACAATAAGGAAAATGGGGAGCGACTTTGCCTCTGATTTAAAATACCCGGTGCAATTAATGATTGCCATTACATGTTCCCTATTAGCCTGACTTGCATAAGTATAAGGAAAAGTTCAGGGTCTAAGAGCTAATCAAGAAAAATATCACTAAGCTTTGGGGTCAGTTAATTAACAGTGAAGTCATATTTTTCACGGTTAAGTCAGGCTCTTCCTTTTGACCTGATTTAATTGCTGCTTTTAAAGTCCACTGGAGGAGTATTCTTGCATACAAAAATCTATCGAAAGTCATCACTCTTTTGAGGTGTGATGAGACCAGACTTAAAAACACTGGGGTGTAAGTTTAAATTGGCACAATCTTTGTGAAAGTAATAGGGATTGTGTATTGTGAGGCAACACAAATCACTGTGTAATAATATAGACATGACAATGCATATTAAGTGGCAAGGAAATATCAGTACTTTTGCCAGACTCATAAGGTTTGTCCTATAGAAATGTGGGTAATGATGATAAGCATATACAGGTATTTATCATAGCATTATTTGTGACAGTAAAAGCTTTGGGCCCTAAATGTCTCAAATTAAAGTATCCAAATCAATTACAGCAAATTCATTGACATAGTATATAACACTAAAAAGTAAAAATACAGTAAACGAATGACAGAAGACAGTTTTGATGATTGAGTTGAGAGTATTAGAGCAGCAAATAAAATTTTACATTTGAATTATTTAAGAATACTTATGCATACTTCTTATAAATATAGAAATGAAATACTTTAATAGTCACTGTTTCTGCATTGTAGACTATGGGTTCTGGTTAACTTTTGGCTTTACCGTTTTGGGGTTTTGATGTTTTTATTATCATTGTGCAATTTTTATAATACAAAACTAAAGGCCTGGCGCACGAAATCATGAGCCTAGCCTGCGATCAAGGCCATCTTTCCCAGCTGTCTCCAGCCAGCCCTGCCTCCTGCCACCATCCAGCCCAGTTCCCTGTTTGGCATCCAGCGATGGGAAACTGACCACAGGGGAGGGACTGAGAGGTTGGCCTTTCCTGACCGCTCACCAACCCCACCAATGATTGCCCTCTGTGTGTGGGGTGACTGGTGCGGTGGGAGCCTTGACCTGGCACTGCCTACATTCCCCACCACCCATCCCAGTTCCCAGTTCACCATCAGTGGAGATCGGAGCCTGTGGGCCAGAGGGAGGGGCCAAGGTGTCAGCCCATTCCATCCACTTTCCAGTCACACCCCCTGCTGCCACTCACCCCAGTTCCCTATTCCCCACCGGTGATGGGAGCCTTGATGGCCGGAGGGAGGGACCAAGAGGTGGTCGGTGCACCTCATAGTGACGGCTCAAATGGTTGCTCTGGTCGTTCTGCCATTATGGTCGCTGGGCTTTTATTATATAGGATATTTCAACTTGTTCTTAGAAAATACAGTTTTAAGCCTTTTGGCTTAGTGTGCTACATCCTCAATGTTTGGCCCCTTAAGAGAAGCTTAATAAACCCGGTTGTAACTTCTGTTTTCTTATAAAGCTAGAACTCATGAAGAAAATAAGTTTGTTTTTTTTATGAATGCATTTGATGGCAATTTTAGGGCTAGATGTTGCTATGCCTTATATACATTTCAAGAAGTGAATTCAGATCCTAAGAACTGTGAATGTTTTTTTTTCTAAGTTTTTCTGGGAAATTAGAGCTATTTCCATTTCATCTTTTGATAAAATAAATATTTGGTGTCAATATTTAATCACTAGGATTCTTCTCTCTACTGTGAAACATATGGTATATGTTTTCAGTAAACATGATGAATAAATACTAAAGAAACTTACATTTTGAAATAAGATAAGGTAGCAGCCAGCTTCCGCTGTGAGACTCAAATTTACCTGTAGCTTCCTCTGTTGACATGGTGCGTCTTCTTGATGGGAGAAGATCACATTACCTGCACCTGCCACCAATTCTGCCTGGAAGCAAATACTTAAAACCACCTGTTGACAGGTGAAGCTGTGTGATAAAATCCAACACACAGATACTTCTGATAATATATCCAAAGGAAAAGGATGTTGCCATTTTTAGGAGTCATGGGGTAATTTTTCATTTCAAACAACAAGAGCATTTCCTTGATAATGTAAATGAAGGAGTTCCTTGGCAAATATAAAATAGGCTCCCTCTGAAAGGCCTAATTTATATTTAGAAGTAGTATTCATGTTTATGTCTACATTTAATAGTTAGCACTTAAAAAAATAAAAGCAATTTTATTGACCAATGACTGTGATGTATTTATTTCAAACATTTTATTGCTCTTTCTAAAATGCAAATTATTTATTGATTTTTAAGGTGCTGGATGCATGAGTTAGGCAGTATGGTATTTTTAAAATATTAAAAGCACTAGTTAATCAACTCCTGCCCACAGAAGGAATTAACATTTAATTGACCTGGCCTTAAGCTTTCCAGCATTGCTGGCAATAATAAATCCATCTATGAAGGTAGCAATTCCTATAGATGATTCTGACTGATATTCACCCAGATGGGGATATGTCTCTCTGTTGGATCTTCAAGATCACCTGAGAGAGCTTGAATGCTTTCATATCTTTGAGTCCCACATCATACCAACTAAATTCAAGTCTCTGGGAGTGAAGCTCTGAGGATCGATATTTATCATGCACCTCAGGTGATATCTATACACACTGAAATGAGTAAAAGATAGTAAACCAATATTTGTATGTAGTTTTTAAGGACTGAATAAACAGTAGTTTTCAAATGAGAATGAATTATTTCATATATATGTAATACATATAATATATAGTACAAAGTAATTTGACTGCTCCTAAAAATTTATAGATGAAATGTGTTTTCTTTTTTGTTGTTGTTAATCCTTTCCCAAGGATATTTTCCCATTGGTTTTTGGACAGAGTGGAAGGAGGGAGGAAGAGAGAAACTGAAAAATAGAGAGAGAGAGAGACCAATGTGAGAGAGACACATTGAATAGTTGTGTCTGCATACACCTTCTGCATACACCCTGCACACCCTGACAGGGCAAAGGATTGAACCTACAATCCAGGAATTGAGCCCATGACCCTCTGGTGCACCAGCCTGCATTCCATCAGGCGAGAGTGAGATGTATTTTCTTACATAATAATTCTACCAATTACAATGATTTATTAGTACATTTTTAAATGCCTTGAAATACAGAAACACGATGTGCCCCTTTCCATGGGTAGGAGACAAACAAGAAGCTCCAGGTCAATGGTCAACAAACTTGCAAACCATAGTTTGGGGGCTCTGTTGACTAATGAGTTTGCGGACCACTGCTCTAGGTGGTAGGTAGGCCCCCGCCTGGAAATTCTGGACCAAAGACTCAGCCTGGCCCAGACATGCCCGCAGCGCTGAAGACATTGTTTTCTGTCATAATAACATCTCTACGTCTGTGCCCATGTGCCATATCCATTACCCTGGAAGACCTTAGATATTGGAACAAGGGAAGCCTAAAGAAACACCAAGGCTACAGGATCCTTTGCGTGAAGGGGAAAGATTTTTATGGATAACTAGTCTCCCTACTCGTTTTCCTGTTCCCTCACGATTATGCCAAATTAAGTAAACAAAAGCAAAGGGAACAAAAAGCCGCCTTAAATAAAGGAAAATTTAGGGGAAGGAAACATTTGAGGTAGGAAAGGGAAGCAGGCGTTTTAGAAAACCCATACATCCCTGTACGTTTGCATTTCTATGACCTATTTTAATTCAGAAGTTTCAGTATGGCAGTGCCAGTTCTTATCGGTATGACATTCAATGCTAACCCACCAGAGGGCAGGCGTTTTATAAATGGCTCTCAGACAGCAATACCTCAAAGGACTACTCCGTGGTGTGTGCTCTGACTAAACAGTTCTTGTGTGGGAAAATCGCTATTTTTCTATGGGGACTTGGGAAACAGCACATCTCTGCGTTCATAACGTGCATAATTGGTTTCTGCCTGCACCCTACTCTTCAATTTTCCTTCAGAAATTCTGATGCCCATATTTCCATGCAAGCATTATTTACATTCTGATCGGACACACCAAGTCATTTCTATTTATGAACAGCGTCTTGTAATAAAACCTGACATTTCTCATCACTACCATTTGCAGTCTACTTTTATGAAATTTAATACACGTCAGACATGTGCATGGTCTCCAAAATAAAAAAAGACAAAGAAGAAACATCCTGTATGTCAGTAAATATCCCGAAATTAGCTTGCCAAGGAAAAAATTTTCGTGGTCCAGACGCAGTCTGTCAAATATGGTAGCCGTTACCACTTGTGGCTATTGAGCACTTAAAATGTCCAAATTCTGATGTGCTATACGCATAAACTACACATTGGATTTTGAAAATGTGCGAAAATATGTGAACTATCACAGCAACAATGGTTTAAATTAGTTACATGTTGAGAGTATATTTGGATACAGTGGGCTCAACAACATATGATGTTAAAGTTGATTTCACTTTTTTTTTTTACTTTCTTATGATGTGGCTATTAGAAACTTCTAAATCACACAGGTGCCTTACAATATATTTCTATTGGAAAGCACTGATCTAGGTCAAGACATGCACTGCTACTATTTCGTGTAGCAATGAGGTTTGTCAATATTGCAACGTAATTTCATATTGTTCCAAGTAGTGGGAGGGTTTTGATAGGAACTCTTCTAGCCACTAGTTTTAGGTAGATTAACTGGCCTAATTAGAAGCAAACTGTTCAAAGAGCCCCAGAGGAGGGAGGGGGAGGTAATGTGGATTCATACAAGCTTTCCAAGTCCTCAAGTCACACATTCCTGGTTGACTGGGCTGCTTAGCCAAGCTGAAACCAGTCTGATTGTCACGTGGGGCACATTAATTGGAGAGCAGACTAATTTGCAAGAATGCGTTAGTGCCCTTTAAAGGCGATTTAAAATTCAAAATGATGGAAATGGCATAAAAGCATGCTTGTCTGATTACTCTTTGGAATCCATCTGGAAATCTCTACCATTTTTCTGTTTTCATTGTTAGACTTCAAGTACACAGTAAAACCTTTAAGATTCCCAAACATTGCACGCTCCACCCTAGCAGCAATAATTATTCTTCTGTTAAATACAGACTGGGAATTCCTATCATCAGACACATGGGGATTATAAATGAAAATACAATCTGTAGTTTTAATCAGAGTCCCATTAGAGGAATGAAAGAAATACCACAGCAACACCACCAAATGTATTTGCAACCGAATAGGGACATTTTGCTTTGACTTCAATAAAGCTTACAAGAATTTGAGGAAATACCTCCACCTCTAATATAGCTGCTATAAGACTAATAATAACTTATACTTATATCCACTTTATACTTATGAATAATTTTACATCCATTATCGCATTTAATCCTGACAAAGAAGAATGACATTATCATTTCCATTTTGAAGACAAGGAAACAAATGTTCAGAAAAATACCGAGTTATCCAGACCTTTGAATTACAATTTCCCAACTGTGCTTTTTCATAATCACACAGGTAGAAAGTAAACAACTGTATTGGTAGCTCAAACACCAAGTCTGGGGCTCTTACACAGGCCCGGTAGAGATGAATAATATGAAGGGAAAAGTGAGTGGACAGTGTTACTGGAACTGACTTCAAAGAAGGTGATCTTAATTTTGTAATTTACAGAATGTAAACCTAAGAGTTCTTCATTTTGTTATGTGTGCATAGACTTTTCATTGTATAGTGTAACAACAAAAGCACGTTTTACTTTTGTTTTATTAAAGAATCTGTGTTGGTTTTAATTCGACAACATCACATAGTTGGCCCCAAGCAAGTAATGTAATGAGAGAAAGAGCTCCAAATGGCCACTAGTTTATTTGGAATTCTCACACAGAATATGTTAAGCAGCACCGTCTTAGAAGGGGCTCAATAATACTGAACAGAAAGAAAATTTCAGGGTTGAAACAAATATTAAACTATGGGATTTGTTTTGTGAAAAGATATAGGTTTCTCATTCTTTTGCCTTTAATCCTTTAACTTCATATAGACATACTGAGTTCTCTATAAAAACATGGGAAAGAAAAAGCCTTCAGCAGTAAGTAGGACTTTTGTAACAGTAGAAGTCGGCTACACATTTCAATCCATCAATGCTAATTGACACCTCTATGAAAATCTATGCTTACCAGAGCTTTAAGAAATGAAAGCAAGCACCACCTCTTATAAACGGTCCTAAATAATAAAATAGTAATATGCAAATTAACTGTCACTCTGCTACACCCACCAGCCATGTCCACCAACCAATCAGAGCAAGTATGAAAATAAATCCAACCAAGATGGCTACAGCAGGAGGGAGGCTTGGGTTTCCCAGGCAATGGAAGAAGCTAAGCTTTCTGCCTGCCCTTGCCGGCCTAAGCCTCCACTCAAGGCTACAAAGTTACAATTATAGAAGGTAAACAAATCCAAACAGAAATGTCTGCCCCCATGGAGTGTGCAGGAGGCTTGGCTCCACTCCAGGTTACAAAGTTTCAATTGTAGAAAGTAAATAAATTCCAGGCGAAACCGGTTTGGCTCAGTGGTAGAGTGTCAGTCTGCGGACTGAAAGGTCCCAGGTTCGATTCTGGTCAAGGGCATGTACCTTGGCTGCTGGCACATCCCCGGTAGGGGGTGTGCAAGAGACAGCTGGTCGATGTTTCTCTCTCATTGGTGTTTCTAGCTCTCTATATATCTCCCTTCCTCTCTGTAAAATATCAATAAAATATATATTTTTTTAAAGTAAATAAATTCCAGATACCAGGGCCTCTGCTTGGGTCACCAGGGGGCATAGCTGGCCTGCAAACCACCA
The DNA here is from genome assembly GCA_963924515.1 of Vespertilio murinus. Lineage (NCBI taxonomy): Eukaryota > Metazoa > Chordata > Mammalia > Chiroptera > Vespertilionidae > Vespertilio > Vespertilio murinus. Next base: position 152,584,521 of record OZ004704.1, read on the forward strand.
CAGGCCCCTCACCCAGGGTTCCCTATACCCCAAGGGAATCCCCACCCTGATCTGGGACACCCTTCAGGGCAAACCAGCTGGCCCCCACCCATGCACCAGGCCTCTATCCTATCGAATAAAAGAGTAATATCAGATTGACCATCACTACAACACACAATATGGCTGCCCCATGTGGTCAAAGATCCTGCCCCATGTGGACACAAGATGGCCAGCAGGGGAGGGAAGTTGGGAGGGACCAGGCCTGCAAGGGAGGGCAGTTGTGGGTGATCAGGCAAGCAGGGGAGAGCAGTTGGGAGGCACCAGGCCTGTAAGAGAGAGCAGCTGAGAGGGACCAGGCCTGCAAGGAAGGACAATTGGAGGTGATCGATCCTGCAGGGGAGGGCAGTTAGGGGTGACCAGGCTAGCAGGGGAGGGAAGTTGGAGGCAAACAGGCTGGCAGGGGGACAGTTAGGCATCAATCAGGCTGGCATGGGAGTGGTTAGGGGGTGATCAGGCTGGCAGGCAGAAGAGGTTAAGGGCAATCAGGAAGGCATGCAGGCAAGCAACTGGGAGCCAGCAGTCCTGAATTGTGAGAGGGAAGTCCCAGATTGGAGAGGGTGCAGGCTGGGCTTAGGACACTCTCCCCGCCCCCGCCCCCACCCCCATGCATGAATTTCATGTACCGGGCCTCTAGTTTAATAATTATAAAGAACAATCAGAGTGAAGTTATGGACCATCTAAATCAAGTTCGTACACTCAAAATATGCGCTGGCCTTAACATTCTAAGCTCAAATTGACAGGTGGCAGACTTTGCCACCCAAAATGTGGCCTTTTAAAATCCTGATTATTTTAAACTGGCTAATTTTTAAGAAATGAAAAACGCAGGAAAAAAACCTTTCACTTTGCCATTAGATGCCTAGAGGAACCCATAAGGACATGCTCCTGAAAGGGAGCTATCACCATAGGTAATCATGGTTTGATATGGACTGGGATGGACAGAGAGGAACCACTTGACCAAAGTCCTCTCTGTGTCCCTTTACTACATTTGCTTCCCAAACATGTGCTTCTCTGTCTCCAGGCGAGTATCCTTCCTCCCCTTTAAAGTCTAGACCTTTGCTCCCTTTCCCCCTTAGCCTAAGATGGCACATAAGCCCCACTGTCCGGTTTGTTCTTAGGTCCCATACATACTTATGTAATTAAATTTGGTTATTTCTCCTGTTAACCTGTCTTATGCAAATGCAGTTCGTGGGCCAGCTAGAACTAAGAAGGGAAAGGGAAAATTTTCCCCTCTCCCACAAAAATCTAACCCTAATGGCGCTTTCTTTGGTCATTCACATTTTACTATATACCGTAAAATGTGAATAGTTGGTTAAATCCTACTGGATGAATGGCTAAAAGGAAGAGTGAATTGGTGAGTGGGGTGCTGGCACACACAGGTGCTTGGATTTGTTTTTCCAGATAGCACCAGTGGTGGCTGGGCTCTAGCCACAGGTTTGCACAGAGTCCCCGTGTGATTGGAGCCGGCACTCAGGGAGGAGCACAGGACGGGGCCCAGCACAAGGGCTTTCCTCTGTGGTAAACGGAGTTCTCATTTCTAAGCTTAAACACAGTTTTGGCTTTACCACACAGTTGGTCTAACCCAGCACAAACACCCATCGATGCCAGGGAGGAAATGTGGCCTCAAAATCCACAGAAATGACATTGGTCTCAATAACAGTTCCTCCCCCTGGTGCTAGGTTTAGCAAACATGCTTTGTGTGTGTGTGTGTGTGTGTGTGTGTGTGTGTGTGTGTGTGTATGCCATTTTTTGGACATGATACCATAATGCAGTGACTTTAGACTCATAAATACTTGGCTGTATAACTCAAAAGCTGAACAATACAACTTGTTTGATTTTATATATGAAATACACTGAGTGGCCAGGTTATTATGAACTCGGAACACATAATAATCTGGCCACTCAGTGTATATCTTATATAATAAAGGCTAATATGCAAATTTTCCCTTCAACCAGGAGTTCGACCAGCAGGCAGGCCGGCCATAGTCCATGTTCCCTCCCCCTGGCCAGGCTGGCTAGACCCCACCCATGCACGATTTCATGCACTGGGCCTCCAATGTATATATAAAAAGTTCCTTTCCCACATAATTTATTTATTATAACAAATAAAATTATGATGTATAGTTATATACATTGATTAATGACACACACACACACACACACACACACACACACACACACATATATATATATATATATATAATCAAGTGGCCAGATTATTATGCATTCAGAGGTTATAATAATCTGGCCACTCAGTGTATTTGTGAAATATAGCAAAAATGTTTAACAATTTATGACATTCACACTTGGCTATGCTAGATTATTAAAACAAAGCCAATGTTTGTCCTCTTCTAGAGCCAGCCGAGAGGTGCAGGGACTGAGCTAAACGAAAGTCTGTATCTGCTAAAGCCGTAGTTGACCAACGTGCCTGGGAATTCCTGAGTCAATTTCCACTCAACATTGGAAAAATAGACCCTAACTTCATAAAGAGTAAGAGGCAGAGCCCTCCATTCAGAATGTTGCATACTGCCACCCTTGCTTGTCTCATCTCACAGGTGGAGTTTAGGCTGAAACATGCTCTGCTCTCCACTAGGTGCCCAGTCCCTCCCCTTGGATTGGTGGCAGGAAGAGAGCCAATAGTATGTAGGAAGAGTAGCATAGCAACACCCAGAAAATGACTTGCGTATGCTTTTTTTTTTTTTTTTTACAGAATCATTATATTATTACGATTTCCTTCTTCAAGGGATTTTAGGTGATAGTATATTTCTCCAATTTTCACTTTTAGAAAAATAAACCCTTTAAAAATAAAAACAAAGGAAGTACTGAATGCTTACTAGCCTTTTCACATTAACACGAATCCTAGAAAGAAAGACAGACTGTGCCACCATAGTTTACACTCTGGAAGTCAATACAAAAACAAATCACAGTCACAGACCTGTTCTAGGAGTTTTCCTTATTTCTTTCTGTTTATCATTATGTGATCTTCCATACTGCTCACTCCATAACAGTAACAGCAAGCTGTGGTTCCCTGAGAAGCAGGCCCTTCTGTTCCCCCAGGGGGAGATGAAGAGACAGGTCCTTGGTAGGAACATAGTTCCAGAAGAGAAGTCTGTGGCTTTGGACACGTGACACAGATAGCATGGTCTCAGATGCTACGCAGCAGACAAAGAAATCCCCACAATTTTAGTGTTTTGCTGTTGAGGGACAGCTTTGGACAAAATGCACCTTCTCAGAGGTGACTCTCTTTGACTCTATAATAACTTCTTGAATTAAAGATGCCATCAACTGTAAAATGCACTACTAAATTAAAAGCAATTTATCTCACAGTTCACTATTCGGATTTGCCTTCTTATTAATATTTCTTTTGACTAAGCATCTAAAACAAATTTCCAAAACAAATATTAGAAAGAAAAACTAACAACAGTGATTGCTAGGGGTGGGGGTAAAGGAGGATATAGGGGGCATAAATGGTGATGGATGGAAACGTGACTTGGGGTGGTAAACACACAATACAGTGTATAGACGATATGTTGTGGAATTGTGCTTCTGAAACCTGCATAATTTTGTTAACCAGTGTCACTGTAATAAATTCAATAAAAAGGGAAAAATAAAATAAAAATAACTTTAAAAAAAGAAAAGAAAAACTATAGATAAAACCAAGTCCAAGCTTCGGAGTTGGTATGTAGTCCTTCATATCCTTCTATAAGAAGTCAATACTTTTCAATATGTCTAGGTTCACAGACTAAAATGCCCATTTAGAGATGAACTATATACTAGTAAATCCAAGTGAGTTTTGTGTTACTTTCAACCTATTAATAATTCTTCAACTATGCTGTCTGATTTAAAACAACAGAGAGGATATTCACTCACTCACCAGAGGGGTGTGTGTGTGTGTGTGTGTGTGTGTGTGTGTGTGTGTGTGTGTGTTGGGATTGAGGGAGACATTTTTACATAAGACTTAAAGATACATTAGAGAGAAAAAATACCAGAAACTAGATTACTGGCTAGTGACAAATGCCTGGTTATTCTCTCTCATCTTCTTACTCTTTTGTGATGGGAATCCTCTTGTGGGCTCACCCCAGTTTCTCCAATTGGGATCAGTCCTGTTCTTAGGAGAGTCAAAGCACTATTTAAACTCTCACAGCATTTGTTTCAAGCCAACTTATCGACTGCTGCTCCTCTGACATTATCCCACAGTTTATTATTAGGATTTGCCTTATTAATATTTCTTTTGACTAAGCATCTCATGTCCATTAATAGTATACAGAGTAGTCCAGTTTCCAGCTCTGTGACCCTTCTTTGCCCTGACCTATTTTTCCATTGACTCAAGTTCTGATCCTTAACCCAACCAGGTGACTGTGGCCCTCTGCTGTCCAGAGTCTACTCAAACATCACGCACCCTTCAAAACTCTTCCTCGATGCCCCCTGGCAAGCCTGGGCCGTCCTGGTGAAATCTGTGTTTCCTACCTCCACTCCTGCTGCAACGGTGGTCCACACGTTGGCTCCTCTCCTGCCTCTCAGACTAGGGTGGCCAAGCAGCCACAGCCAAGCCACCAAGCCCTTCTGTGGAGCAGCTGCCCAGTAGTGTCTGCGTTGTGGACATGATCTGACCCCAGGAATTCAAAGGGCAACTGCGGCCTGTTTTCTCTGTGATGGGGGAATAGGATCTCTCTGAGCTGCACTGTGACTGTAATGCTCTTAGATTTGTTTCCTCACAGTAACGGCAGGAGCCCAGTGAGCACAGTGGTTAAGCAGGTGACCTCTGGACCTTCTGGATTGAATTACTGTCTCCAAACCATACCAGTTCAGATAAGTCACATTATCATTACAAGCTTCATTTCCATCATCTGAACATTGATAATGCTGTACTTACGTCGTATGATTGCTAAAAGTCTTGAATGGGAGAAAGCATGTATTTAGCAGTGTATCTGATACAGAGAATCAATAAGGTTTCACAGCATTAGTATTATTTTTTATGGTAATTAGTCTGGGCCTCCAATATGGAGAAAGTACGTTATTGTATCTTTGTACCCCTAAGGCACATTTCAGCTTTAGGCATCCTCAGATTCCAACACGCTGAGCCCCCAGCTTTTAATTTATCACAGCATCTTGATTCTTCTGAGTGTTTTGCCCAAACACGTCTGAGAATCCCATGAGTATCATATGTGTAACGTTATTGTCTCCCTCAGTTGTGGCTCCTGAGAAAAACACTGTTCCCTTAGAGACCATGGCAAGGAGGGGAGGGCGAGTGTTTCAGATATAATTTAGAGCTCCTGCCTACAGTTCTGCAGTCCTCTGTTAGGGCTCTCATAGTCATGTGCTGCCCCGGGCTGTCACTCATCTCTGCCTACCTCCTCCCTCCCCCGGGACAACCACTTCCTCTGATTGGCAAGCTCCCCCAAGTCTCTGAGGCACAACACTTCTTCTCTGAATTGTGGGGAAGATCCTCCTTCTCTTCCATCTAGCAGGAAGATTATAGAGCAGATTGGTTTAACTTGCCACAACCTTTTCTTCCCAGAGGATACAAGTGCCCTAGTGGGGGCTAAGGTTAGGGGCAGATAGGGGAGCAAGCCTCAATCCCAGGCTTGATCTGGTCAGCCTTTTAAAAGACTTCTTCCTCATCCACACGGACTTTCTTTCAGGGGGCCTGTTATCCCCATCTGCGATCTTGTTTATCCCCATCTGCACACACTCTTGCCTCTGATCTATGAATCTCTATGTAGGAATTGCATGAACTCCAGTGCCTACTATGGTTCAATCATGTAACTCCTAGGGTCCATTCAATCAGGGAATGCAATTATTTTCCAAATGATTTATGTCAGTAAGAGAATTGTCTTCCCAGAGTGAAATAAGTGGAGGAAAATTGGAAAATTGGTAAACAGCACAAGTTGGAATCACTGTCCTAGGCTTACATTGAAGTGGGAAAGGTAGGAAATAAGATAATAAATAAAGTAGTTACAGATTGTGATACGTGCCATGCAAAAAAGTTAACAGGGAATTGTAAAGTAAGGGTCAGGAAAAGGCTGAGGAAGCAACATTTGAGCTGAGGCTCTAAAGAGGAAAGTGAGCACTCACCTCAAGAGTGGTGGAAGAGCAATGTAAGGTCATTGAAGAGCTGTGAATAGAAAGGGACATCTTTCAGTTTATGTTTAAAAAGTCATTTTGGCTGTTTGAGAGAATAAACTGAAGGTAAATCAGATAAAAGAGAAGGCCAATTATGACAGTGTTACAGGACTGCAAGAGCTCAGATGGTGACAATGCAGATTAAGAAAAGGGATAGATTTCATATTTATATGGAAAGACTATATTTAGCAACATTTTAAGTCCCAGTAAAAGAAAACAAAGCACCCATTCTTCTGAGTAGACCATTTTGGTGGCTAGAAAAGACTTTGATGTTACTTCTCTAATTTTATTTTTCAATTGCAGTTAACATTTAATATTATTTTGTATTAGTTTCAGGTGTAGAGCACAGGTGTTTTTGAAGATAGGAACTACAAGATATGATGATGAGTTGAGTATGTGGAAAGAAGGGAAATGAAGAGGGAAAGATGAATCAAAAGTGTCCTGGAGGATAAGTGTGCCATTCACTGAGCTGGAGAAGGTTGGTAGAGAGGATTGGGGAAGGGGGTCAAGAGCTCTGTTTGGATGCATTACAAGTCAGGTGTTGTAGACATTACTCTTACATGAGCTCATGTTTCACTTTTTTTTTTTCCAGAAGTCTATAACTAGAAAACTTTTAAAATCCTGGCATGCCTTTCTGTCTTAATTTGTGTTAAAACATATCTTTTTTTGTTGTTGTTAATTCTCATCTGAGGATATTTTTCCATTGATTTTGAGGGAGAGTGGAAGAGAGAGGGAGAGACAGAGAAAAACATGGATGTGAGAGAAACATCGATTGGTTGCCTCCTGAGGAGCCCTGACCAAGGCCAGGGACAGAAGTGCAGACATGCTCTTGACTGGAATCGAATCCAGGACGCTTTGGTTTGCAAACTGATGCTCTATCCACTGAGCCAAACTGGCTAGGGCTATTAAACCATATCTTGTGTGCACCCTTATATTTGAATGTCTGGCTAGTTATAGAATTCTAAGATGAAGTTACTTCCCCTTAGAATTTCCTCCAAGATATTGCTCTATCACGTTCACATAGCATGAGTTGCTTTCCATAGTCATCATAATCTTGTTCTAGTATTAATAACCTGCTTTTGTTTAGCTCTAGAAATTTCACATTTTTTTCATTTTTTTTAGCATTCTGAAGTCATATACCAAAATGTTATAGATAGATGTGTGTTTTATTAAAATATATGCTTAGCCTTGTGTATACTTTCAATCTAAAAATTTATCTTTTTAAAACTTCTGGATAGTTCTTATTTACGAGTTCTTTAAATATTGCCTCCTTCCATTCTTCCTTTTCTCTCAACCTGAAGCTACTGAATGGACACAGGTGTTTTGGATAACCCTCCTCCATGTCTTGGTCTTTTGGGGGCACTCTGGGAGAATTCATTGGCTTGATTTTCAAAGTCTATAATTCATTTTTCCTCCATGTTTCCATTGTTATTTTTTATTAAGTTTTACTTTAAACCATTGTCATTTTCATTTTTGAGATCTCTAATTGGTTCTTTTGCTAGTCAGCATGCTAGCTATTTCATGAGTGTGCTATTTTCCTTTAGCCCTCTGAGTTTATCCATTATTCTTATTTTCAAGCTCTTTCCTCTTTGCTCCATTAGCTATTTGTTCTAATGTAGGCACTTGTGTTTATTGATTCTATTGTTTTTTTTTATGCTTCTGTTTTTTCACCAGTGCTAAGCGACTCTTGATTGCATGTCCACCTTTGAGGTTGTGACTTCCTGGCAAACACTGTCAGTCTGAGTCTAAGACCCACTAAGGGGAGGGATGGGAGAGCCTGAAGAGAATTTCTTCTGGCTGGGCTACCTTACCTATGTGGAGGGACTGGACCTGCTTCCTGGTGCTGTGCCTGGATAGCTAGTCTTCTGGGTGTGGCTGTTTCCCATTGTTGGTAGTGGCCATGTCTCTCTGACCCTGGCCCACACATACCTATCACTACTGGGAGAAAAAATCCCCACCACAGCTGCTTGGGCCAGATTGTGACCGTGCTGACTCAGCTGCTCTTGTTGAGTTTTCCCACCAGCCCTCCTGTTATATCTTCTAGGCTGCATCCCACTTCCAGTGCTCAACAACGCCAGTTCTTCCTGCCTGCCTTTCGCTGGGATTCCCAAGAGTTTTCTGTTTGTTATTCCCTTTTGCTTTTCCTAAGCACATTTGTACATGATTTCTTTATTTGTTTGGTTACCAATATCTTCCATTTTAAGATATTTTTATGTGAAAGGGAACTACTTAGCTCATGTTCAGCTTACTATATCAATGAGGAGAGTATCTGTTAAACATGCAAGTAGATATTTGTTGGCAGATCTGAGGAAGTGAGCTAGAGTTTTGCTGTTTAGATCAGGGACCCAGCAGAATATTGAGAGTATGAAATGCTGTGGGGCTAGGTGAATTCCTGAAGGAAAGAATACAGCTAGTAGAAAAAAGAGAACCTGCAAGTGATAGAGCATAGAAGTGCTAAAATTATGAAACATATTGACATATATTGACTAATGACTCTATATCAACTGAAGTGGTAATGGAAACACTGGAGTTCATGAACTGGAGATACTTAGAAAGATGAGAATGTCCTATTGCATAATTTTACTTGTGAAAGCTATGGTTGTTTACCCTGCCTTTAGCTATTGTTTGGGGACCCAGTATCTGAAATTCTGCCTGGCACAATGACAAGAGGTGAGAGGTTTGCTTTCCTTAGAATCAATAAACAACTAGTCCTAATATACTACTCCTAGTTCTCCATTTCAGTGTTTTCCTCTACTTCCTAGTAGCCATTTATATATATATATATATATATATAATTGATTTTTTTAGTACATGCCCTTGACCAGAATCGAACCCAGGACCCTTCAGTCCACAGGCCGACTCTCTATCCACTGAGCCAAACAGGCTTCGGCGTAGTAGCCATTTCTATGCTAAACATTTTAGAAAGGAGTCATGGGGAGAGAGAAATAGACATTGTCTGCACCACATTTGGGATAAGGGTGTTGTGCTCTTCCATGAGTTTAAACACTGAAGTTATTCTAGCTCCAGGCAACCTGTAATTCCTTTCCCAGGCTTACCTTTCCACAAACTGCTTACCATGGTAACCCTTCTCTGCATGACAGGCAGTTATCATTTACTTGGAAAAACTGCAACAAAGTGTCATTTTTAAAATTAACTCTTCACATATTTTCTTTTTCAGTGATCTCCAGTGACTCTGTTGTGGTTGCATGCTCCTTGTAAAAGATCACTTATAAGTGAAAAAATAATTATTCAGGAAACCCCTACTCTTGCTCAATATTAGGGATGGGTAGGGTTGGGACCGTGGTGTCAGGAAAACAATTGACTTTCTGACGATCTCTTTGGTGCTACAGAAGCAATTTTCAGATAACTCTCGCTTGAACCAAGTTCTTTGTTTTATGAAAGTGTGTGTTGGACCAAAGTGCTCTAAGGTTTGAGAAGAACAGAGAGCCAAGCATAAGTGCAACCCAGTTTGAACCCTACTCTGTGCCTTTGGGTGTGTGTCCCATTCAGAAAAATTCAAAGATTGTTCCAAAAATCCTGCCATGGCATTGTGTGGTTGTTGCTAACAATAGCAGTCAAGAGATGTTGTGTGATCATGAACAATTATTTGCATGAACATGTTCACAGATTCAGTGAATCGCCTGCCAAAAGGCAGCGAATGTCGGACAATACTGCCATATTTCAAATTCAAATATTGGTATTTCGGTGATATTTACTTCTGCGGCACAAACATGTTTGGATCAATATGTTCCATGTCACTAGATCTGTAATTCAAGCACCCTAAAAGCAGTAACAACTGCAGCTTTGCAAAAACAATTGCACACTATTATCCAAATCAGATTATAATCTACACTTGGCATCCAGTGAGTACAAAATATATTATGCAAATGAGCTTGGTGCTCCGGGCCCAGAGCATGAATGGAATTAGTCTTAGGCTCAAGAGGAATCTGGCCATGACCAAATGATGGGGGAATAGATGACTCAGAGGATTAATCATTCTTACTGTTTACTGTATAATAGATGCTTCCTTCCAGATGCCCATCACCAGCTTCACAGCTCTCAAGTATAAAGGAGACTGGTGAAAAGTCCTCTGAAGCAGATCTTGAAAAAAGCAAGCTTTTGATACTGCTGCATTTTGGTAACATTTGAGGTTTTCTTTGTTGTCCTTGTTTAAGCTCAAGGCATCACTTTAATAACTTTAAAGGTTAATATAAATTTAGATGACCAATTCTTAATATTAGTGTAGTAATTTCATTACTTGTATACTATTTGGCAAAACTCAAAATGAATCAGCTGCAAATGTTGGGTTGACCTTCTAAACCTGTGTTTTCTAGGCAAACATATCCTGTCGCCTTATTTTATGGAAATTTTGCACCATTCTCTGTCCCAGATCAAAAACAGATTGAGAATGGATTTAAGAACCACGCTCGGATCCAAGTGCTTTTAAGTCCAAAGAGGTCAGAAATAATATTTTTACTGCTTCTGAGTTGGTTCTAATTCAGAACCCAGGAGCAAAAATGAATTTCAGTGGATTAAAAATATAATATAAAATTATATAAATTATATAAATTATATAAAAAATATAGAAATATAATTAATACTCGATAAGTGAGTGAATACTGTAGACCAGTGTTTCCCAAACTTCTCTCATGACGAGAATCACCTGGTGGAGTTGTTAAAATACAGATTCCTAAATCCCAACTAAGAAGTGCTAAACTAGAATTTTTGGGAACATCTAGGTAAAATTGTACCTATAAATTGTACCTATAAAAAGTATACAATTTTACCTATAAATTTACTTAACTAGTGCTCTAAGCTTAGAGCACTAGCTAAGTGTACAATTTTGCCTATATGTTCCCCAAAATTCTACTTTAGCACTTCTTAGTTGGGATTCAGGAATCTGTGTTTTAACAACTCCACCAGGTGATTCTCATCATGAGAGAAGTTTGAGAAACACTGCTGGACAAAGAAGCTAGGTAAATTACCAGGCCAGGGCATCCTTATTTAAGAAGGACTTAAAAACCAACAATACCAGAATAAAACTAGTGTGAGGGTGGGAAGAACAGAGGGCAGACTGACTATTAGACTCAGGATGAAGGGAATCAATTGTTTTCCATTCATTTCAAGAATTGCTATGGCAATTAAAACCTGTTTGAGGCAGGACCGTACTCAACAAGGTATTATAATTAACGAGGGAAACAAGGTGGTAAATTAGTTACATTGGATGAAATAGAGGGATTATAGGACTGGATTTCATTGTGTGGGGCTGATGGGGCAGAGTTGTTCATTGGGCTAAGTGTCTTCAGGTATAGGTGTTGGAGCAGATAGTAACAGTGAAAGTTCTGACTTTACCAAGTGCCTCAAACTTGATTATTCTTGTGTAGCGTGTTGAGAGGTGGAATAAAAATAAAATAGCATTTTGAATGCACGTGTTTTCTTTCTCTTAGGATTCTCAAATGGTGCTGCCAAGCCCATGTTTAAAAGGAGTAAATAACTACCATGGATGTTGCTGACAGATCAAATATGATAAGAACAGAAAGGCGTCCCAGTGCATTTAGCATCATGCTCAAAAGTGGCTTTTGTGGAGTGATGGGAGCAGGAGTCAGACTGAATTAGATTGACAGGAGAACAAACATGAAGAAGTAGGGAAGTCAAGAACAGTTCCCCTTGCTGGGAAGGGGAACAGAAAAGTGGTTCTGAGGGATGTGATGGGGGATTCTGTGGAGATTTGTTTGCATGGGTTGTAGAATGAGAAGCATGGAGCAGGTTGAAAACAATTGAGTGTGGTCCATTAGAGAGGCATATGTCACTGGTGGAGCTTAGAAGAGGCTAAGCTAGCGAATGGGGCTAGGCGCCAACACCCTTTCTTAAAAGGAAAATACACTCTTGCTTAGTTGTTTTAAGGGTAAAATATCAAAATGTTTGTGGAGTTGGTGGCAGGGGGATAAGAAAATATTACTCTAGTTTTTTCTACTTTTACAAAAAAATTTTTTTGAGAAAGAGGAAGGGAGAAGGATAGAGAAATGAAAACAATGATGAGACAGAAACATTGATCGGCTGCCCTGACCAGGAATCAAACCAGGGACCTCTTGGTTCTTGGGTCAATGCACAACCACTGAGTCTCGTCGGCCGGGCAAGCTTTTCCTGCCTTTTAATGCAAGAATGAAGCTGATTGGAAAGGAAAAGTTGATATAGAACATTTGAAGAGAAAGGAGAGGTTATGAAATTGTTACCTTGGTAAGCAAAGGATGAAGCTTATTACACAAAAATTATAGGATTCCTGGACCATTTTTGAGAGCCCACTTGAGATTTGAGATAATAAATGTAAAGTGAAATCGATCTGCTGCACTGGGACATTTTTCTTTAAGTACCAGCCTCCAGAGATGGCTTTGAATTTATTCAAAGGCTGGACACTCAGAACCCGTCTGCACATGTGGGAATTCAGGCTTTGTTTCGTTCCTGGACCCAAATTCTGGTTCCTAACTATGAGCCCTTAGAAGGTCTGTCTTAATTTGTCAATATCTGAGTTTCTCCATCTGTAAAATGGAGATCACAATAGTGTCTATTTTATTGGGCTGTTAGGAGGATTAAACTATTTAGACTATTTAAAGATGCAAAATGTTCAGACCACTCTGGTATTGCACGTACTCAATTATTCTTAGCTAATAATTTCCATTACTTAAAGCACAAGTGCTCAAGTAATGGAGCACTTGTGCTTTAAGTGTGTGAAGCAAAACAAGTAGAGTTTTGAAAGTATGAAACCATAATGATATATAACTAACTTTCTTGGATTAAAAACATATGTATACATGGTTTTAGGAATCATCATTTTTAAGAAAACCATTCATAGTTATAAAATTCCCTTGTTTCTGAAACTCAACTTTTCACAGATCTCCTAATTCATACAGATTAAATCTAAGTGATGAATTTAGCCTGAAAATGAGAATTCATCTTTGAACAGTTTTCCTCAAGTTTTAGAGTCTGAAAGATTTGGGTGCATTATTTTATTAATTTGCATTTTCTGCAAATAATTTTTGGACCAATAATGCCAGCTATGTGTGTAATGCTTTGAAAATGCACGGGTTAAAACAATAAACGGATATTTCTGATTATTTGTGTAACCTTTTCAAAAATGCTTCCACATAAATACAAGTAAACAAGTGGTGGTCTTCCCATGCAAAGTCCCAAGAGAAGCAGCGAAGGTATGCCAGGTAGAATAGGCAGACTTTCTAGTTCTCCAGAGATTTATCAGTTATTATATTTGAGCCTCAATATTTTAAAAGGAAAAAAAGGCAAGTATACTTAACTCATTTCATAAACAAGCAGACAAAATATTTTAAAGTAAAAGAAAAAATACAGTGTGTGTAAGAGATTTGACTCCCAATCTCATTTTTCCCAGACCTAATACAAAGCAGTGAGAATTACCTGGGCTAAATAGTTTAAAAAACAGACACATTTTTACCACTATCACATAACTACCCCTAATACTGCTAGACTGCTACTACTAATTCAGAGTAACTTCACATCCTGTACCTTGGAAGACTGCTACTCAAGTATCAGTGCACCCAGCATATAAGGAGAAACTCAAGGTTATGTGTATTGACCATAAAAAATAAAATATTTTCAAATAATATAAGGAAATCTACAGTCATGTGGAAACCATACATATCATATACAGGGTGTCCCATAATGTATATACACTTTAAATAATTACATAAATGTAGTGTTTATTAAAATACATTTCATTTTCAAAATGTAATAGAATCTACAGACATTGTGTGTATACATTTTTTGGGGAGTATCCTGTATATATATAAAATCACAACCACTCATACTAAGGAAATTTTTTAGTTTTTGTCCTTTCTTATTCCTCCTTTTAAAATTATTGTTCTTTCTGTTTTTAAAATAATAAAATCTAGAGATCAACTGTTCCCATGGCACATTTCAAACCATGAAATGTTGCTTGAAAAATCTATAAACCAAACAGGTCTAAAGACCTGGATTCTCTGACCTGGATTTAGCTTTCCTGGTTCTGATTTTAAAGCTTTATTTAGTGCATAACTGTCATACAAAAAATTGCACATATATAATGCATACAATTTGATAAGCTTGGACATATATCTATGAAACCATCTACCATAACTACAATGAAGTCAAACATATCCATCATCTGGAAAAGTGTCTTGTGTCCCCCCTTTTTGTGGCATGAACATTTAACATGTGATCTACTCTCTTAAATTTTAAGCTTACAGACATCCAAGGTGGTGGGGGAATCAAGTGGAAACTACACTAACCTCCTCCCAGGACCAAACTGGAATTACAATTAAATTATAGAACAATCATCCTGAATAATTAACTGAAGACTAGCCAGAAAAGAGCCTTATAACCAAGGACTTAAAGAGGAGGCCATGGAGATTGGTAGGAAGTACAGAGGCCTGAGAGGGCTAGCTGGGCTCCAATGGGTGGCAGCTGAAGATTCTGAGGGAGACCTTAGCTGGAATGGGGGCTTCCCCTGAGAACTGTGGGGTCTAAATTTTAAGCTTACAATATCATATTGTTAACTATTGCCTCTGTGTTTATACAGTAGATGTCTAGATCTTATTCATCTATATATATAAAAGCCTAAGTGACCATTACAACTGATTGACTGAACAACCAGTTGACTGGTTGCTATCACATGCACTGACCAACAGGAGGCAAGTGCTCAATGCAGGATCTGGCCCCTGGTGCTTAGTGCACTCCCACAGCCAACCTCCCACAACTGCCCAACCTCCTGTGGTCCCTCCCCACAGCTGCCCTGATTGGCCCTGATCTAGACTGGGCAAGATGGCTCTGATCTGCCCAGATAGCTGGCCAGGCTGAGGGACCCCATCTGTGCACAGGGCCTCCAGTCTTGTATGACTGTAACTTTATACCCATTGAGTAACTCTCCTTTTCTTGCTTCTCCCATCCTCTCGCAGCCATTATCCTATTCTCCCCTCTATAAGTGTAACTATTTTAGATAGCTCATATAAGTAAAATCATGTATTATTTGTCCCTCTGTGGTTGACTTATTTTACTTAGTCTAATGTCTCCTATGTCTCTATTTATCTTGTTTCAAATAGTAAGATTTCTTTCTTTTTAAGACTGAATAATGTTACATTGTATGTATATTCTACATTTTAATTCATTCATCTGTTGATGGGCATTTGAGTTGTTTTCATATCTTGGCTATTATGAATAATGCTGCAATGAACACAAGAGTGAAGGTACCTATTTCATATTCTGATTTAAATTCTTTCAGATATATTTAGAAGTAGTATCATTGGATCATGTGAGAATCCACTTTTTAATTTTTTGAGGAACCTCCATACTATTTTCCATAGTGTCTGCATCGTTATACATTCCTACCAACAGTGTGCAAAGGTTTCAATGTCTCCATGTCCTTGGCAACAGTTACTATTTTTTGTTAGTGTTCCTTTATATGAAAGACAACTTTAAGAACAGAATCTAGTAGATGGGAAACATGGTTGTCTTCTAGGTTTGTTTGGTTAGGATGGGAGAAAGGGGTCAGAAAAAGGAGCTATCAGTTAAAGCTAAGGATTTTAAGCTAGAAAAAATGAAACTAAGTTAAATGAGAACAATTAAAGAGTTTAACAGTGCAATTCACTGAAAATGAAAAGTGGTAACAACATCTCTTGCTTAGTTAGACCAGAAATACTAATTTCATTGCAAATGGACTTGCTTGGTGGAAAAAATTACATTCTAGGACTCCATTTAAGAAAAGTAAAAAAAAAAAAGTTTCAGTTAAATACTAGTTATTCATGGCTTTGTCTTTTATATCATATGAAGAGAAATAATACTAATTTTGTGATTTTGTTTTTTTTTGTTTTTTGATCTTATTAATGTCTTTTAATTTTCTATAAAACAAACAAAAAACACACACACATACCACAAAACACATTTTAGGACTTGTCATTGATTTGTCTAATTTTAAGAGTCTCTAATTTCAAAATGTTATATCTATTTTCATAACATTTTATCTAGAAAAGATTCCTTGCTATTACTTTTGCAAACTGTTATATCACGCAGCACATGATGAATTGAAATAATAGCCTTCTTTTGAGCCATCCCATTGAGCACTGTTACCTACAGTAATAACAACTGATCAGCTGATTGATGACTCAGAGCAATTAATGAGCTATGGAATCCCACCAGGCCGTAGTAGAAGGATTCTCTTTCAATGAATATATTCAGTAATATAAGCAACAGAATTAAAAGGAATTTGACTCAACCTTACTTGTGTTTGGCATGAAAAACTCAACCAAAGTTAGTATCTAATACATAGGTATAAGTAGTCCTTCTTAAATCTCAGTTGGTAAGATTCATGGGAAGATCATTTCCCCTCTGTCTTCCTGTTTAGATTAGGGTAGCACACAGGAAGACTTGGGAGCCCCCATTTAGAAGGTTAGTACTTCCAAACTGATAAAGAGGGGGGATGTTTCACAAACACTCTGGGAACCTGCTAACCATTCACTGTCCTGTTGTGGTCAGGAGAGGCTCTTTGGCTCTGAGGCTGACACCTGCTTGAAGGATAATGACAACATTTTAAATGAAGGGCACAATCATAAATGCTTTATTAATATTTATTGCATTATTCCAAGATCCAGTTGTATTCTTTAATAACTTTTTGTAACATAAGTTATAAAATTCATGGGCAACATATTCTTAATGAATGATGTCATAATAAGCTCCTAGAATGTTGTCATAACACAGCTGCTGTTAATTAAAATAATGCATGCACCTGCTTCATCCATTAATTTAGATTAGTAGTATATAAAGCATATTAAAATGACCAGTGTAATTTTTAAAATAATCATTATTTGGATGAACCTTCAGATACAATGATTTTCTTCCCCCTCAAAGGCATCTGTCGCCTTTATATTTGAAAACACAAGAGAAAACGTAGGTCACCCAATGTTTGAAGGTGTTCCTAAATTAACATATGCACATTAGTTTGTTTTCTGCTCTGTGTATGCTAGATCTACTACCTGAACATAATACAGAGGGATATCATTTTTTATACACATGATTTTGATCTTAATCTGCTTTCTAAAGGTCCAAGCAGTGCTCAAAAACTGTACAGCCCACCCAGCATGTTCCAGACCTCACAGAATACAATGCCATTTGAAGATTCATCTTCTCCCTAGTTCAATTAAAGTGCTGTCCTTTGTCCACACAATGCCATGCATTTTTGGAACCTATCACAAAATTAATGAAGTTTGTAGAAGGGAAAGTTTTCTGTTGTGTAAATTCCTGCTTTGACCTTACAGAACTGTTTCCTCCATCCCCATTCATTTCTGTTACCATACCTTTTTAAGTAATGTTTTCAATGCATTCACATAACAAAACCTGAACAATAGAGCATGAAAAATGGAACTTTTCCTAATAACGTAATTGAAAATAACTTTTAATTAGTATATGTATTATATATGTTCTTTGTCACAATCATTTAAACATAAATAATCACACTTAAAAAGTTTTCACTAAGCTGTTCTTCCTGACCCACCGCTGCTAGCTTATCATTGGACCGAGGAGAGAACTCGTTCTTCTCTTCCCATGTTTTTAATCAGAGACACACATTAGTGTCTATAAGGAGAGAAATCTGGGGACTGGCCAAAACCGGTTTGGCTCAGTGGATAGAGTATCGGCCTGCGGACTGAAGGGTCCCAGGTTTGATTCAGGTCAAGGGCATGTACCTTGGTTGCGGGCACATCCCCCATAGCAGGTATACAGAAGGCAGCTGATCGATGATTCTCTCTCATCGATGTTTCTAACTCCCTATCCCTTTCTCTTCCTCTCTGTAAAAAAAGTCAATAAAATATATTTCTTTAAAAAGAAAGAAATCTGGGGACTGTGGAAAAAGGGTTCAATGCACAGATTCATTAAAAAGGAGTGACCAATATTTCACAATTCTCCTTCCTCTGATGAGACTGAGTTCTTGACTCAACCTCACATCTTTCTCCTGTTGGGAGTAGTCACTAGTGTTTGGCCCTTGTCATTTAAACATTTCACTTAAAATATCTAGCAGGTACATTACAGTCTAGGATGGCTTCGTGACAGCAGGTGGGAAGTAGAAAATTGTAACAATCAAAACTGGACTTGATTTGTACAGTAAAAGGACGGCATCGCCTTTCCTTTGGTGAGTGCCGGGGAGGAGGGCAGCAATCTTGAAAAGGCTCTCCAGATGCCCTGGGCTAGAAGAAAGCAGGTGATTATGAGTTACACATGTTTCCCATTTGCTAATAAAAAGGTGAAAATCACCCTAGTTGGCATTATTCTCATTAGAGGCATTTAAAGCCACAGTAAAGGATTAAAATTAATTAAGTCGCGAGTAAATAAAAAAGGGAAGGATTGGAAACATGCCCCCATGTTAATGTGGATCAGCTCGCGCACTATAGTGCAGAGAGATACAGCGAATCAGTGCATTCACAGAAAAGTCACCCTAGGGAATATATGTAATCAAAATGGCCAGGCCAACATGGAGGCAACGGAATCCAGATGATCAACTTGTTCGCCTCTCAAAGACAATAAAAACAGGGCTGTTCCAGCCTTGGCTACTTACGTTCTCCGAGATCTTCTGGCTCAAACTCTAGAGTCTTTAGAAACTTGGATTTTATAAAGTAGGAAAAGCAAAGGCGAGGGGGGCCATCCTCCATCCAGCAGCACTGATAGAAAGATGACAAAGTTTCTGCATAGCTCTGCATGCCCGCTGTTACTATACTTCCAAATTAAACCTCTGGAACATGCTAAGACATTTTGATTTCAAAACAGCATGGCTGAGATTACTTTTTTTTACCATCTTTATTAGTGCAAAGGAAAACGCGCCTTCATGCTATCATTCTTCCCGGCAAGTTATTTCAGATAAAATTATCTTCTCACACATATGCTACAGAGCAGAAGTCTGGAGAGGGGAGTGCGTTTGCAATAGTGAGTTGGAGTGCTGACATCCAAAGCTGAAATTAACCGAATGCTATATTAATCTAGGTGGAGTTTAGTTACCCTCTTCTGAAGTATTATTTTTAAATTGGTAGAATCAATGGTTAGTCATTTCTCATCTTAAAATTGCTGTACGCCCTAAACAATCTTCCTTTCCCTGCTTCACTTATAAATTCATAAAAAGCTTCTCATTTCATACCAAATGAAGTTGCAACTTATTAGCACTGCTTGGCAATCTTGCTTCACGAAATAGCCCAGATTTATCTGCCCCTTGAATCTCGACTGCCTCTTGCCTTTCCTCCTCCCTCTGCGTGGTGGCACTTACATCTCTCTAACCACGTGCTTTCAGACCTACATACCTTTGCAAACTCTGCATAGCCTGCCTGTCATGCTCTTCCTTTCCCCTCCAGGTCATCCGAAGTGCTTCCCTGGCTACTTAAATAGTCTCTGTCCTCCAGACCCAGATCAAGTGTCCCCTCTTCTTTGATATATTGTCAGCTCTCCTAAGGAGATGTGGCTGTCTCTGTCATGTACCTGGATTACAGCTCAGTGTGGTTTATACTAGAGTTCTCGAGCACAGGGTTTGCTCCCTTGCTCACCACATATTCCTCTTCCTAACCCACTCAGGGTCTGTGACCTTACCTGGCATGCAGTAGGTAGCTGGTGCTCACCGAATTAAGTTGGCTTTGAGAACATTAACGGTTTCTTTGGGCATCTATCTTGATCTGGAACCCCAAGGGTGACCACACAAGCAGAGGCTCGTTAGCCCTGTTCCGAGAAAGGAAATCTATAGACAACAGCCAACCGAATCCTTTGTAAGTGATCACAGAGGAGAACAACCTGGTGCTGGAGGATCCAGACAGAGCAGGTGGAGTGGGAGGTTCTTGGAAACAAGCCTCGAGAACACTCTGAGGGTGACCACAGTGAGAAGGCTCCCTCTGCAGAGGAAGCATGACTACTTTGCTCAGTCATCAATCAGCCGCACCGCTGCTTGTTCATTAATGGACACAAGTTTCTCCCCTGGTGGGAACAGCACTTGGTTACATTTGTGAGGGGAGGATTGATTTTTGACTCAGGCCCCTCTGTTTGCCGTGTCACGAGCAGGGAGTTGGATGACTAATTGAATGACCGGCCTCTCATCGGAAAGCGCTGGCCCCTTCGCCTAAGCCACTTCATTAATCAAGTGCCCACACTGAGAAGGGAGCCTTTTTCTGAGTGGATGGAGCTGTAGCTTTGCTACCACGCACCCTAGTTTAGTAAGTGAATGCAGGTTAGGAAGGAAGGAGTCTGGGTTCGAGAACCGGACCAGCCGGAACAGATTGTAATGAGCTTAGTCTTCAGACACATTTCCTGGATTCTAACTCCGCTGCTTACTAACCTTAGGCCTCCTGCAGGTGATTTCCATCTCTGAGCCACATCGCCTTCATTTCTAAGATAGAGATAAGAAGAATCCTTTGGAGAATCAATTAAGGTTTCATTGATATGCTATCAGGACAAAGTCTGACACAGCACCCAGGACAAAAACGATCCATTTCGACCTACATAAATGTTCAATAAATGTTTATTTTTTTTACCCCTACTAACTCCAAAAGTTTTGTCTCATTATCCGTCCAGGTAGGATAACATCCCGCCTTTCTCAGAGTGGACAGGATTGAGCAAGCGGGACTTATATTAAACTGCGGCCTCGTCTTTAGAGGGCTTCCTTGGGGGAGAGAGTCACAGGTCCTAGGAACACTGGGCACTGACCTTGGTCATTTAAGCAGAGGAACAAATTGTTGAAGCATGAAGTGGTTCTCCGCAGGGCTGGTGTAACGGGAGGAGGATAGGAACAGCTCACATAATAGTGAAGGATTTATACGACCATTTCCCTTAGTTACCCATATCCTAAAGGATACACATTGGTGAAGACCACATCAAGCCCAGTGAACTAAGATATTTCACATAATGCAGGGAGCGATGAACAGAACTTTCCTCTCGTCAAGGAAATCTACTGAAAGGGCCATTGACCGCCTCATCCACAAAATGGGGATAACTGTGTAACAGATGCTTGCCTCCAAGGGCTGTTACTGTGATCACTGTGCATTTTGCGAAGACATTAAAAAGCAGTTACAAATAAAATCTCCAGATTTATGTTTGAAAGGCTTCCTAGTGATTCCAAATTGCCACATGCAGCTGACAATTGATAAATATGCCCCATAACAGATAAAAGCACCTTTCTGCAAAAGTAAATTTCTGCGTTAGATTCATTACCGAAAATGCATCTGCAGATCTACTTTGCCAATTAATATCTACGCTAAGCTTCCTTGATTAAAAACCAACTAATTTGAAACAACACAGTAGCTTTGATTTAGAAGTTCTAAGGCTTGAGTGCATGAAACGTTATTGATGAATTTCATTCTTGGAAAGACATAGGATACAAGAAGCAGCCCTATGAAAGCGTTTAGTTCCAGCACCGACGTTGAGTATTCTTTCAATTTTCTACATTCTTCCAGACCCCCCCCCCAAAATGTGTAACTTAGTTAACATATGCTGACTGTTCTCAGTAATTACACCCCGTGGAAGAATGTGACTATTTACTCAGTGTACCAGGTCTCTTAATCACTATCTTGAGCTACTTTCTGTATTTGAACACTTGGGGGAAACAGTCTTTGGAGGGGGATTTAAGCTAACAACCCTGGTTCTGTCATCAACTGGGGGCTTAATCACCAGTAGCACAGCCATTTGCATTAGCCTCCTGTGGAGGACTAGACAATGTAGCCGATGAGCCGCTGGGAGGCACCTGTACAAAATGGGCAGTAAAAGCCACAGAAAGGCTCGTTCCCAATTAATAAATGAACCAACAAACCAATGACAACCTCATCAGCACTTTGGATGACTGATTTCGCCTTATTGTCAGTGTTAGTTTCCCCAGGGAACAGCCAGTCCTATTTCTCATTGTGGCAGGTGATTGACCAAGGAAGGACTACTAGAGTCTGGCAAAAGGGATCATGGGCTCCTTCCCGTGTTCAAGTCCCCCTCCCGCTCTGTGGGAAATATGGCAAAGGCCATCAGTGAGTGCACTGTGAGACCTTGGGGGCCTGGCCAGCTCCGCAATCAAGAAAACAGTTTTGATCCTACACGGCTTTCACATGCTCCCCTCCCCCTGCATGCCTTGTGTTTCTCTGTGTTTTGTATTCTATGAAAATTTCCTCCCCTCCCTAAAACTAAGAATGGAGACATGTCCCAGTAGTAAGAGAAGTTTAGAAAACCAGCATGTGCTGTATTTACAGTTACTTAATTTATCTTCTTTATCATAATCAATATTATTCTAGCAAGCTTACAAAGGTGATGAGAGCCAGGTGTGGATGAGGTGACAGTGTAGCCAGTATTTAAGGTAATTGAGAAACTAAAAATAAAATATCTACTCTTAATCTAACTCAAAGGGAATCTGAGAAAATCTGGCTTAACCAGATTAAAATGGGACAATTTAACAGACCCCAGTATTAGGTGTACTCAGTTTCCTATATGGTTGGATTCTGCCTACTGGGCAAAACATGGGGTACAAATAAATTAACTGTATACCCCAACATTTTTTTAAGACTTGATGATTTTTTTTTCAATCCTCATCCGAGGATATTTTTCCATTGGTTTTTAGAGAGAGTGGAAGGGAGAGAAGATGAAGAGAGAGAGAGAGAGAGAGAGAGAGAGAGAGAGAAATTAAAAATCAATTGGTTGCCTCTTGCACATGCCCTAACCCAGGCCTGGGATTGAGCATGCAACAAAATGTGTGCCCTCGACTGGAAATCAAACCCGTGATCCTTGGTTCCTCAAGATGAAGCTCTAACCACTGAAAAAAACTGGAAACAACAAAATTTGATAAAATTTTGACCATGGGTATTTTCATTTTCAGATTAATTAGTTGGCCAAAGAGGGTAATGATAAAAAGGGATTTATTTGTAAACAACTCCACTTTTGTTTAAATTGAAATAATATTCATGGAAAGAGATACACCTTACTCCTGCTTATCCAAGGTTTTGCCTTCCATGGTTTCAATTGTCCTGCAATCAGCCACGGTCTGAAAATATTAAATGGAAAATTCCAGAAATAAGCAATTTATAAGTTTTAAATTGCATGCTGTACTGAGTAGCATAATGAAATCTCCCGTGGTCCCACTTGTCCCACCAGGATGTGAATTATCCCCTGCCCACGGTACCCACGCTGTATGTGCTCCGTGCAGTCATTTCAGTAACTATCTTGGTGATCAGATCAACCCTTGCAGTATCGCAGTGCTTGTGGTCAACTAACCCTTATTTTACTCAATCATTGCCCCAAAGCTCAAGGGTAGTGATGCTGGTGATTCAGAAATGCCGAAGAGAAGTTATAAAGTGCTTCCTTTAAGGGAAAATGTGAACATTCTAGACTTAAGGCATTTTAATCCTTTCACATTAGCATAAGAAGAAGGAGGGAGAATACAATCAGATGCCGGATTTTGAGAGAGGAGACAACATTTACATAAACTTTTATTTATGTATAATTAATTGTCCTATTTTATCTTGATTGTGAATTTCTTACTGTGCCTAATTTCACATTACCTTAAGTATATTAAACTAATTCAATTTGATCATAGGTATAAGTGCATAGGGAAAACAGTGTATGTGGGGTTTGGTACTATTTGTGGTTTTATGCATCCACTGGGGGTCTTGGAACATGGTCTCTGTAGATAATCATCAGCTGTGGTTCACAGTTGTTTCCCAAAGCTAACTGAATCTACTCCTTTGTACCTTCCCAACGAGAGAGCTGCCTTGATTTACTTTATACCAAGAACATCTATTATTTTGTTTTCCACTGACATTCCTTGCTGAAGTCTTGAATTCTTCAATAGCTTCTCACTTGTCCTTTAAATGAAGAGAGTTCTCCACGCCTTTTCCCAAGCTCCAAAAATGACACCTGCTCTCAGTTCAAGAGTCCAGGGTGGTATTAGCATTAGTCCATGACTATTTTGTCTTTTTTTAGGATATAAGATATCTGACAGCCAGGACTATTGCAAGGTTTGAGTTAAATATAGAATCTTAATATAAAAATGTTTAAATGTTATTTGGATTTAAATTACATATAAGAATAAATATGCTAATAAAACTTTCAGAAATATTAGAAGACTGGGAAATTTCTTTTAAGAAGGTTTGTTTTCTTAAAATTTTGATTTATTAGGCAAGTATTCTTTTGCAACACTATATAGTACTCTTTTCAACTTACATGGAGTTATACATATAAGTATAAAGTCACATAAAAGTAAAAAAATATATAAAGGCATAGACATTATTCAAAATAAAATGAATTGTGAATAGTTGTGCCTGCTTGGGGGGGGGGGTGGAAGAAACAAGGGAATGTGTTATTCTAAACAGAAACAGAAGCAGAAATTTTACTTTTTATGATTTTGCTTATGACATATTGGTTAAAGATCATTTTTATAGGGACAACACATGAGACAATCACCTATCTGGCTTTAAGAAATCAGTGAATATTCAAAATAAATAACAATAGAAATTAATATACAGTTAACCAGTATTCCACTTTTTATGCTTGGAAATTGTGCCAATCTTTTATGCTTAGTGAATATCAATAATTTATTAAAATCAAACTTAACAAGAACTTAAACTTTCATTTCATTGTTTACTAGTCTAGTATGAACTTGGATTCTCTTATTATCAGGGTTTGTAACAATGCAGAACGAAGATCAAACCTGGATCTGCCTACCCCAATCTCATTTGAACTTATAATCTCTCCTCACATCTGTGGGGTGTCTAGATGATCATATAGACACTCATTTTAATAAAGCAGTTCAATTAAAGTATTTATTAGCAAGGACCCCATGGGAGAAGCCACATTGTGGAAAGACTTGTCTGAGAGGGATAAAGAAATTAAGCCACACTCATTAGCCCTAAAAACTAACACAAAATTCTGCAAAACCATCAGAAATCAGCATGAACAGAGACTTAGTAGATAATGCCACATGTTGGGTCCATTTTCTAAATACTCAAAGCATTTGTGTCAGAAATCTTGCTACACATACACTGAGATTACACACATTACTAATATGGCATGACAATATGCTGAGTGGTATAAGTTATTAAAGTTGGTGAGAACACCTTAAGAATTTATCCTATTTTGTGGTAGAAAATCAAATGGATATTAAAAAGTTAAAAAATGCCACAAAGTGCTAATAATGTCTTATACCCTATATGAGTTTCATGGGAGACAGTATTCTGTATTAAAAATACAACTTCATCAATTATTACTTGGTAATTAATTAATCTAGGGAAGGTTAGATCATAGGCTTTAATTTTTCCTATCTATAAAATGATTTTTATAGTGCTACTAGAGGCCCGATGTACAAATTCATGCATGGGTGGGCTCCCTTGGCCTGGCTGGCGATTGGGGTGGATCAGGACCCATCTCACCCAGTCCTGATCAATTAGGCTGGGAGGTTGGTCAGCCAGCAGCTGGGGAGGGACCGTGAGAGGTTGGCCAGCAATGGAAGGTAGGCTGTGGGAGCACACTGACCACCAGGAGGAAGCTCCTGCATACTCCCTGGACATGGACAATAGTGTGATAAAGGCCAAGGGAGAGGAGGTGGGGGTGAGTGGAGGTGGGCAGAGGGGGAAAGGGAAGGGAAATAATGTCAATATTAAAATATTTTAATAAAAGTGAAAGTAAATATAAAAATAATTCAATTTTAGGAGAGAAAAATTATATATGTTTGCTATATATTTAATCCAACTTGGACTAAATATTACCCCAACAATAATGCAGTTTTAAAATTATGCCTTAACCATTAAAAAATTCTTCCTTGAATCTACCTTGAAGTCATAAAAAATAGATTAGCTTCACAGATTTACCTTGTTTTATGTGAAACCAGTCAAAAGAAAGATCTGTCAGATGCTTGAATCAAAATTTCTCTTTCAAAGTGATATCACTCCTATATCAGTGATTTATAAAGATTATTTACCTACTAATTCACTCAGAAATAATATAAAATATTTTCTCTAATGTTCATGTACTAAGCTCCGCTCATTAGTTTAAGTTTGGCAATCCTGATTAGGACCAATCATTTATTTGGTTTACAACCGTCTATAACACTCTCCTAAAGTTATGCAATAAAAGTCTGTAAAACACAAAATCAAAGCTATAACAAGTAAATATTTTAGTCACAATGATGACAGTGAGTAGGTAGTAGTGATCTACCAGAGTTTTGTTTTTGTGTGTATAAATTTAAATATAGGTATATATATTCATAAATTATTTTGCTTTTGAAATTAACTCAGACTTGGTGGTATTTCTTTAAAAATCTTTGTTATATTTGGATTTGTATTTCTATATCATTGCTCTTATTTAGAAAATTAAGGAAGATTGAGTTTTATCCTGGTGAATCTTATACTGGACTAGCAGAATAACTTCAACTACTTTTTCTTTAAATCCAGTCTTTCTAAAAATAGCTTTATTGCGATATAGTTTCCATACCATAACTGTAACCCATCAAAATTATGCTACTCATAATTGTGCAACCACCACTTCATTCTAATGTTAGAGCATTTTCATCAACTCAACTCCCAAAGAAAGCTTGTACCTAGTAGCAGTCACTTCCCATTCCTCCCTTGTTGAACACTAACCTATTTTCTGTCTATATATTTGCCTATCCTTCACATTTTATGTAAATGGAATTATTAAATAGGTGGTGTTTGCAACCAGCTTTTTAATTACATAACATTTTTGAGATCCATTTAAGTTATTGCACGTATTAGTATCCCATTCCTTGTTATTCCTGAATAGTATTCCACTGCATGAATATACCATACTTATTTAGCCATTGATCTGTCCATGGGCATTTGAATTGTTTGCATTTGTTTGCTATAATGAATGATGCAACTATGAACAGTCATGTACAAATTTTTGTGTGGATATATGTTTTTATATTTCTTGGGCATATGCCTAGGAGTGAAATTGCTATATCCTATGGTAACTAAGTTTAACTTATTGATGAGCTGCCAAAATTTTTCCTAAGTGGTTTCACTATTTTACAACCCCACCAGCAATATATAAAGGTTTCAATTTCTCCATATCCTTCTCAACATTTTTATTGTCTTTTTTATTATAGCCATTCTAGTGGATGTGAAGTTGTATCTTATTGTGGTTTTAATTTGCACCTCACATGAACATCATTTCATGTGATTATAAGCTATTTGTATATCTATTCAAGTCCTTTACCCATTTTTAAAATTGGGTTATTGGTATTTTTATTACTGAACAGTAATAGTTCTTCATACATTTTGGATTCAAATCCCCTATCAAATATGTAATTTGAAAATGTTTTCTCACATCCTGTGGCTTACATTTTCACTTTGTTCATGCTATTGTGTGTAGCACAAGAGTTTTTAATTTTTAGAATGTTTTTAATTTTTAATTTTTTGTCACTATGCTTATGGTTTCGTAGCTAATAAACCATGGTGTATCCCCAAATCACAAAAATTGATTCTTATTTTTTTCCCTAAGGGTTTCATAGTTTCAGCTTTTACATTCAGGTCTATGATCTATTTTTAAATTATTTTTTTGTGTATGGTGTAAGGAAGGGGGCTAACTTTGTTCTTTTTCTTGTGGACATCTAATTGTCCTAGCGTCATATGTCAAAAAGACTATTCTTTCCCCCAATGAATTGTTCTGGGCAGCCGTGTCAAAAATTAATTGACCATAAATGTGAGGATTTATTTTTGGATTCTCAATTCTATTCCATTGATCTGTATTTCTATCCTTGTGCCAGGACCACACTGTCTTGAGAATCTTTTAAATTTTAATAACCATTTTTCTCACAAGAGAAATGTGTGAGTGTATGTGAGAAAGAGACAGAAAATGGGAGACACCTTATTAAAGTCTCGAGGAGGAGCAAAGAGAGCTCTGTTTCTCTTGAAAAAGAGAATTTTCCCAGAAGCTCTTCTATGTCAAGAATATTTGGAAAACAACACACACCATGTTGCCCGCTGGTGCTGGGACTGGGGGGGCGTGGAGGGGGCGCGTGGGAGTGGGGGGAGGACAAACAATTAACATTTGTTTATTAAAAAGATTTGAGAAGTGTTTGGTTTCATTTAGCCAGAGTTCTCTAATGTTATGTAGCCAAGAAAACTTTTTTGGACATATATAACATGTATTAATAGCCCACAGAACAAACTTGGTGCAATTCTGATTATAACCCATGTAGAGTATGGGGAAAGCAGACCCAATGGCAGAATGAAGGCATCTGTCTTAGAACAGTTTAAATTCCAGGAGCTGGATGTCTTAGCGAACCACTTTGCAATATGTACATACATCAAAGTATTACATTATACACCTTAAACTTACACAATATTATATGTCAATTATATCTCTATAAAGCTAGAAAGAAATTAGAAGTTGTAAACTTGTTGGATGAATGGAGGAATTCATTTGAATTATGCCATCTGTTCAGTTTTATTAATAGACATTTTGATTTACTGTAATTTGTAGTAGAAGATGCATAAAATCTTAAAAACAAATAATGATTTTAGCATATTTATATTTTTATCAAACTTAATTCTAGAACTATATCCCTCCCACATCCCTCTTCTTTCCTCCCTCTTTTTCTATTTCTCTCTCTCCATCTCTCTGACTGCTATTGCTCCTTACACCTTAGTGCACTACTGAAAATTTGAAAGCTATCTGGGCAATGGGAAAGAGAAAAATACCAATTTAATTCCACAATCAGATTAATTCACTCTGTAGATAGTTGAGTCATACATGTGGATTATATGTTCAAAACTCAGAGCTCGATAAAAATTTGCTCTGGTCTAAGCAGTCATAATAAAAATATATTTTGTGTAATTGTGTGTATGATACAGGAAAATGTCTCTTGTGCTCTTTACCTCTGCCTCCCTCTCCCTTTCAAGTCTCCCACTCTACACAGGAGAGGGATAAAGACAGATAGAAGTTCAGTGATGTCAGATCATTGTTGTGCATAAAGTCTGTCTGAGTATCAAGTATGGATTTTATTGTCCACAAAACTCAACCTTGATTTTGAGTTTGAGTTCTGTATATTTGAACATGCCAGGTATGGATGAGTATGATTTCTTTCCTAGACCAGCTCACCAGGGCTTAATGTGAACTTTAAATCAAGCCTTGTGGTTGCAGTTGGTTATTTGCAGTATATTACAGACCTGCATTGATTAATTTTATATCTGGGGCTCAGAGTCGACCAGTTCAATCTTGTGCACACTGTATAACATGACTACTGCAGCTAGACTTAAAACATGCAATCTTCTTTTCAATTCTAATTTTAATATTTTGTAATAGGCTATATGCATCTCATTTGTATTTATAAATGAGATCCCTGTGAGTTGGAAATAAAACTGCAAGCACATGTTAATCATATATGCAGAACTCCAGGACTGGGCATACATATATATGCACCTGTGTCTGTAAGCCAAAAAAAAAAAATCAAGGTAATGGGGGCTCAGAGGTTCCGGTTACTCTCCTCTCCCATGATTTGAACAGAGGTTAAATATGCTTAGAATAATGTACAGTAGGAGGCTTCTAAAATTTAAATCACAAAAGCAAGTTTTTACATTAGTAAATAAATTATTTCTAACCCAGGGGCATATTTTTATTTTTTTTTAAAAAAGAAGGACTGCATATTGTTTCTACTTAACAGGCAAATATATACTCTCTCTTTGGGCTCCTGGGTCACGAAAGGTGGTTATCCTGTCACTGTGGCTGATTTCTGAAAGTGTGACAAGCATTTAGTTGTCAGTTCCCATCTGCAGTGTTCAGAATCAACATTACATCAGCAGCAAGACACACCATTTTATGCTCTTTTGAAGATAATTAGAGTTCCCTTTTGTTGCAAATAAGATGTAAAACAGCTATAACTGCTGGAGAACGTGATTAAAGCAACCTCTATAGAACCCCATTATTCTAGACAGATTCCTTCAGATGCATAATTTCCCCATTTTAAGAAAACATAATGCATGCATATAAAATTCAAATTGTCGAGACACCTCTAACAAAAATTAGTACTCTATTAAGGCATTCTTAGTAGCTGGTTAACATGTAAAACTCTTAAAGAGTATTTTAACATAATCATGAAATAATAGTACGTGTCACAAAAGGTAAACATTTTACAGTGAGAGGATTCTTTAGACAAGATCCATGTATTTAACTTTCTTTGTACTTACAAAACTTTTGACAGATAATGTGTGAGAAGTTATATCCCAAACATCCCAAACTCACCGAAATACGCATGCAGACTTTTCACCATCATGTGTTTCAATTCTAAGCTAGGTGGTTGTGCACACACGTAGACACACAAGCATACGGATGTACACAAACTTCACACGTGCACACACATAGAAATGGACGTGTAATTTATTTGAAACACCAGCACTCCAAATATCATCTTCACCAGGTATCCTATAAAAGCCAAATATTTCTAAAGTAAAATAGCAGGTGTGCACCAATACTGTATGGACCACAGGTTTCTTCTTGATGATTGCTTTTAAAAATATGTAATTTTCCGAACCCTGTAGAGAAACATGCCTTTTAAAAAAGATGTTTTAAATGACTTATCACTCGATGCAGGCCTTATCCTCTTGCAAATACAACCTAAGAGGCACACAGCCACGTAAGAGATTCCATGTCCTACAAAATAACCTGGCGCCTGCTTGCTCATGGGGTGTTCATTTATTCAACAACATAGAAATGCTCTTTGATAAAGACACACACAGGGGTGATTAGTAAATTCCACCCAAGATCGCCCCTACACTGACCATAACTTTTTCAGAATGGTTGCAATTACAAAATCAAATTCTTGGCCCGCTCTGCTGGGAAGCTCCACATCCAACAAAATGTTATTAGAGAAGCTTACAAACGAGTAATCATTCCCAACCACTCGCAGCAGCCTTCCCAGCGTGACCGCAGGAAGAGACGGAGGAAGCTTGACGGTGGGGGCTGAGGAGGATGACAACAGTCTCCGTCAGGAGAACGGACCGCGCGAGGCTCCTCGGGAGAAAGAATTTTCACCTGAAAAGAGACGGCGTGACGAACGCTGGGTTGTGGGACGCTGATCTTATTAAGAACTCATGCTAATTTGCACACTGTCTCCTGCTGAACTGGAAGCAAGTTTACCACTGGGTTTGTTAATTTACCCAGGACACCATTATCTTGGGTTCGACTTAATGTATCAGAGTTGAGGTCATTAACCGCTGGGCTCATGATTATCCAGCATGAATTACCGACAGGATAACCAAAATAGATTTGTACGCCGACTTCGTTTCTCTGGATGCAATTTTTTCCCCCTCAGCTGTTATTTAATCTCTGTCTCAAAACACTAATTACTATATGTATGGATATGTGTATATTCGTGTGCTTTTTCTGTGATTAAAAGAGTACACACACCGATGTTCGCAGTGGAGACTGCCGTTCTGATGTGGCTTAGTATTACTTCAGAATAGTAATGCAGTGGCTCAATGAAGTATTCATGGAGGGGCTCGATGGAGAAAAAAGGGGGACACCCCTAATGCTTTCAACAATAAGGATACATTTTTTTTTAAAAAAGGACCCAGCTTTCTCTTGCCAAGGTTGCAAATAAAGAAAGTTATAGTGGTGTGAGGATGTTTTAACCAGAGTAAGACATACATAGTTATCATGGGAGCTTTGCATTGTCCATTAGCGTTGGCGTGGGCTGTTCAACATTCCGAGTGAAGTAGCCCTGAATCTGCTCTCTCTGCTTTGCAGGCATTTTACCTCAACCACCTATCAATCATGGCTTTAAAACTTATGTTCCAGCCCAAGTAAACACTCTGTTGGGGGAAAAAATACACACACACACACTAAGAAATCCCTCTGGTACATTTATTTTAGCGTACAGTTCAATAAAATCACTATGAACATGCATAAAAAGAAATCTTGAAATTAAAAGTTAAAAGGGAAAGTGAATTCTTAGACATATTTGTGGCTTCTGGTTAAATAAACACATTTTCATAAAGCTGCATGTTCAATCTATTTTTACATAAATGGAACAAATCAACCAAAAATTCATTTGCAACTTTTATAGTCTGTACCAGCCCATTTCTAATAGCAGGGAACACTTTTGTATCTCTGCATGATATCTGTGGAAAGAGGTGAATTTTCATTTATTTAATGCAAATATTCATACAAGGTAAACTCTTCAAGCATCTATGAAGCGTGCTTCATGGCAGCTTTGTGGCAATAGGAAAATAACATGACATAATTGTACAATAAATGGAGTGCTGCCACCTCAAAATTACCTGCAGCAAGTGTTGTGAATACAAGAAGAATGCTGGGAGTCTGAAGTGTGTGTTTTTTGTTTTGTTTTTGGGGGTTTTTTTTGCTAGTTTTTAAGCAACTTTGTTTACAAATGATTTAATTCTGATCTTATGTCATTGGGCGTTATGACAATCTTATCTCTAGAGCTGAAAAATTAAGATTCTTTTAAAGCTTTGCAAAATGAAAAATGCATTTTTATTTGATGTGCTAGAGCATCCAACTCCATAATAAACATTTAGCTAACACACTAAGAAGGTACCAGTATGAGGGGGTAACGATGCTAGTTTCAGAGTTATTGCATACAAGAGTTGAGCTTTTATCACTGTTGCCTGAGGAGGCATTGTCCAGACTCATGCTTTAATCTCATTCTTTTCCAAGTAAATTCAAATATTAACCTTTAAAGCAGAAGTATGATTTTATATTTTTCATTCACAATTACTGTTGACATAATGACCCAGAAATCACTCAACATATAATAATATATTCTGTCACCTGGTTTTAAAATGTCTCTTGATGATGGAGTTTTCAGCATAACAGGGTTTCCTATATCACAGGAGAGGAGTTCAGCAGATTTACTGAGTATGTATGAGTAACGATTAGAAGATCATGCTTTCAGATGGTATGTTTCATTTTAGTCTGGGGCTTGCTGTATGTAAGCATATCCAGGGTGGAAACTAATACTTCAAGTTTACACTGATTTTTATATATTTCTTATCCAAGCCCAAACTTTTAAAAATATATATATATTTTATTGATTTTACATAGAGAGGAATTGAGAGGGATAGAGGGTTAGAAACATCGATGAGAGAGAAACATCGACCAGCTGCCTCTTGCACATACCACACTGGGGATGTGCCCGCAACTAAGGTACATGCCCTTGACCTGAATCGAACCCAGGACCTTTCAGTCCACAGGCCGATGCTCTATCTACTGAGCCAAACCGGTTTCGGCTCAAGCCCAACTTTTGATATTTTCTAACAAATTCAATTTGGGGCTACAGTGGACAGGAATCCATTCTAAATGTAGGCAATAGCATATTTAGAATAATGAGGACGTGCAGCGGCCCACCCTACAATGAAATCAACTTCTAAAATGCACTCCTGGATGCTAGTAAGTGCTACCAAGGAAAACAAAGTTTGAAATTATTTATTTAAAGAGTCTATTTATTTTAAAAGGTTACACTAACCTGAAGAACCATAGTTTAAGTCATTAACTATTCTCCTAAATTGGAAGCATTGTTGCTATTATTTATATACTAGAGGCCCAGTGCATGGATTTGTGCACTGTTGGGGTCCCTCAGCCTGGCCTGCAGGGATCAGGGATTGGGCCAAAACCGGCTCTCCAACACCCCCAGAGTGGTCCCAGATTGCAAGAGGGTGGTTCTCGGGAGAGGCACCCAGGAATCAGGCTCCCTCCTCTCTGGTTACAGATGCATCACCTGAGAACGGCTGCTGCCAAGTCACCGCAGCTCAGCAGCTCCTGAGTTGAGCACCTACCCCCTGGTGGTCAGTGTGTGTCATAGCTACCAGTCAGAGTGTCTGCCTCCCTGGTGGTCATTGCACATCATAGCTACCTGTCAGATGGTCGGAAGGTTGTATGGTCGCTTAGGCTTTTACTTAGACTAGGGGCCCATTGTACAGATTCATGGACCTTGAAAGGAACTGTGGGCCACAAAGTTGTGGTGGGCACAGGGGTGGGTCTCAGTCCATCCTCCACACCCCTGCCCGACCCCGCCTGCCATGGCCCTGGTCCCCTGTCTGCTGGTAGCCCTGCTCCTGCTGCTCCCACTCACTGATGGCACTGGCCCTGCTTGCATTCCACTGCTGGCACTGGCCCCAATCACTCTGTGCCATCAGCAGGTAAGAGTGGGTATGAGCGGTGGCTGCCAGCCCTGATCACCCCTCAGGAGCAGGGGGAGGTGGAGAAGCCCTGAGGGGCAATTGGGGTTGCCAGCTGCCACTCGCACCAGCTGATAAGAGTCTTGAAAATCAAATGTCAAATGTCAAAAGGTTCTTGAAAATCAAATGTCAATTGAATCTAAAATAATAAAAGCTAATTAGACTGGACCGCCAAATGACCTTGGACAAAGCTGGGGCTGCAAGGACCCAGCTAAGCCACCACAGCTGCAAGGGTCAGCTGCTACAGCTGTGAGGACTGAGCCCTTTGTACGAATTTTGTGCATCAGGCCTCTGTTATCTTAATAAAAGAGAATATTATGTTATATATGTATTGAAAATGCCATAATTTATGTGAATTAAATCCTGGTGGGTTAAAACTTTAGAAACAAAACTAATCTCTAATCCTCCCACAACACACCCCTGTACTCCCCCCCCCCCCACACACACACACACAACTTCACGGTTAACTTCAATTGTCCAGATACTAATAATTTATCAACTGGACAATATCCTCCTCACTGGTTTTTTATGTCTTTTAAGCTCAAAACTTATGACAAAGCAATTATTTTAAAACACAAATTTGATCTTGAAACTCTGGCTTAAATCCTTCAGCAACTCTTCATGGCTTTCAGAATAAAGTTAACACTCCAGAGCTTAGCACACAGACCCATCACCACATGGCAGCTGCCAACTTGTTAACCTCAGGCTTTGCTACTCCAAGTGTTCCCCTGAAACAGCATGCCACTTCCTATTTTATCTTTACAAATAGTGCCTTTATTTGGGCAAATTTTACTTTTCCTTAAAACTCCAGTCATATTCCCACCATTTGTTGAATTATCTGTCCCTCCTGCACACCAGCCTTAAAAGTCCAATGACTTTGAATTTTATGACTAAGATAGATCCTAGGGCATTTTATGTGGTCAATATTTGTTTGTTGAATAATTACATGAATTAATGTGTGAAAGAAAAATGTCCATTCAATTGAATTTGCACAAACAAACAAACAAAAATGTGGTCTCCATGACTGCCGATTTGAACTGTATGAAGAAGTGAATGACAACGGTGCATTATCTCAGGGAAGAACGTAGGTTGGTAAACTATTTTTTCCCCTCTCAGTGCTTTACAGTTCTTTTGCCCTCCCACATGTTAAAAGTACTTTTTTAGCAACTTGCTTTGTTGAGTCTTCAAAGCACTCAACTTAGAAACAACAGCTCTCAGATAAGCATAACCAATGGATGCAAGATACTGGGGGTTAGAGGGGACCAGGGGAAGGCCAATGGGGGGGGGGGGGAAAGGAGACATAGGTACTACTCTTTGTAATACTTTAAGCAATAAAATAAAATAAAAAGAAACAACAGCTGTCTTCTCTTAGTCTTAATTCATCAGTTTACATAATATTTAATTAAATTATATAATTACAAGAACAAGCACAACTGACATAATCAAATTTGGAGGCAAACACACTGCCTCTTGGCAAACATACAACTCAACCAATGGGAGAAGTGTGTCAATACACTCGCCAGGAGAGTTCAGAAGCAGACGATAGCAGTCAGGTTTGTTCAGTATGTGGAGAGAATCTGTTAGTCCAGAGGTAACTGTGAGAGATTAGGATAAGAAAGCCTCTTCTGTTTCTTTTTGTTGTTGTTACTTGTTTAGGATCCTGCAGTGTTTTGGAGTCAGTATTCTAAACATAAATTCTTAACACACAGAAGCAAAGCTCTAGATGTGCTGACAGGCACAGAAGATGGAACTGCATGGATTCTGACTCCAGAATATAATCTGGACATCTCTCATTTTTAATGTCAGATATTCACTAATTCTCTCCTTCAAACAACAGAGTACAAAAAAAAGAGAAAGAAACTTGATTTCTAGCGGAGTTTTTCTTTTGTTTTCTCCTTAGCTCCTTGAATGTGATGAAGATTAATATTCAAGAACTCATTCTGTTTCTGACATTGCATTGTGACAAGCCATAGGACTCACCAAATAATGTTGTTTTCATTTAGGAGAAAGCAGAGGTGCCTCTTAAAATCTTTGTGCTAATCTGAGTCATTTTTAACCAGGGTGACCTAATTACAGAGCTGAAAACAGCAGCCATGTGGAAGCCAATGTGCCAATTACAATTATAAGACCCCAAGGACATTTTATATAAGTACGAAACACACTTTTTGGGGGATCATAGCTGTCATCTCAAATTAATGAAAAAAAACAAAACTTTGCTGAAAAACAAGGAGAGGGGTTGGTTGGGGGGGGATGGGAGGGACTCAATGCTCTCTCTGGTAGAGGAAATAGTTACAGGAGATGGATGTGTGGCAGCCAGATGTTTCTAGAATTTTAACAATACCTTAGCTAAGCGGTTCCCTAAGTAATCTGTACAGGTTGATTTAAAAAAAAATGGTGGACTCCTGAAATAATAAGCCTATCTCTTATCACTGTCATTCATTCTCCAAGTGGTGGTCTTAGACATTTTCCTCTTTTATTGTCTACAAGTAATAGCTCGCCTAAACCTACCTTCTTTGGAGATTCATGAAAAGTTATTTCTTTCTAGAAATCATACAGATGCGCATATTTGACATATATATATATATATATATATATATATATATATATATATATATATCAGATATACATATATATAATATATCTCATCTAATATATTTTCTCTCAGAAATTACAATTACCCTAAGATTCCGCAACATACCAGGTACCATAAATATTCCCAAATTAATTGGGAGTTCCTGTTCTACCAATGCCATCAAACAAATTTAATTCTGCTCTCTGCTTTGGAATTGGTCACTGATGGCCTAATATTCTCTTTTTCCATGACCCCACAAAACTACTAAATCGGGACTTCCTTGCTCCTTGAAATGCTTGCAAATTTGCCTTTCGCCTTTGCCGCTCTCTGGTGAAGATTCCTATCCTTCCATGAAGTAAGTCTTGGGTTTACAGATTAAAATACACAATTACATTTGCAAAACTTGCTAGGACTGGCTCTCAGTTTATTCTTGTGTTGCATGCAGGATATTGTGGCTGTGTCTTTTTCGATAACAGCTGGCATTTGGAGTGGTTTTTGTAAACCTCAGCAAGAGAGGGTATCTGGAGGGAAAGCTGTCTTCTTTGACATCACAATTATTGGCCTCCGCAAGCGCTGGGCCTACCTCGTCCTGATCTACTCGGGCGCCGAAGCAGGCAGAGCCTCTCACCACTTTCTCTTTCCTTGGCTGGAAGATCGCTGATTCATCAGACCCCACTTTAGACTCTAAAGATTACAATTGACCCCTCCCTGTTTCCTCTCTTACTCATCATGTTATTCCCAGCCTTACAATGGGAAGCACCTGGGAGGCATCAGTCTGATGGTAACAATAGAGGAGCAGGTCAGGAGCTGATTCCCGATGAGATCAGAACCAAGAGCTGGGAGGAAAGAAGGAGTGTGCAGAGGACAAAAGAAGAGTCAGGAGGAAGGGAAGGAAACATCTGAACAGTAATGCTCTTACCTCCCTCCTCCCTCCCTCCCCACTTCCCCATTGGGTCCATGCAGCACTCTCCTTTCTTCTCTGCCTCCTCCCACGTCCCACTGCTCTCCATGGCCAGACGCAGGGCTTCCAGAGAAGGTGTGGAGTCCTCGCTCCTCCAGCCAAACCCTTGACAGCTTGTTTCAGGGGCTGGCACTTGGCAGCAGAAAAAATCATGACCTCGACCGCTAAGAGGCAGGACTAAAGACCACATACATTCCTATAATACACAGCCCCTCCAATGAACCCACCATAGACAGCGGGGAAACATGGTCCCAGCCAGGCACAGGCCCCAAACCATAGGCCAAAAAACTGCCACAGGAAGCTAAAATTGATCTCTAATCCTGCACGCACAGGAAGGCATTTGCCACGCATGACAGCGCCCCAGCAGTGGGTCTGATAGGGTTGGGTTCCCATGGCTTTTTGGTCACTGGCAAGGTGAAGCATCAACCCAAGTGTGTTGTCAGTTCTTACAAGCTGCCAACCCACCCGCACTTGTATGGCTGAGCCAGAAATGCCAACGTGACTTTCCTTGCCTTCAAAGAAATGATGTACCCCAGGGGTGTGTGTATGTGTGTGTGTGTGTGTAGAATGACCACAAATAAAGGGATATTTTAAAAACTTAAGCCAAAATTAACAAACAAAACATAGCGTTGTGTCAAATGTAGGATTAGGAAGGCAGGAGGTGTTATTATGAAATGTAGGCACACTGGAAGTCTCCTGTGATTGTGGACTGAAGGGTCCCGAGTTCCATTCTGGTCAAGGGCACAGGCCTGGGTTGTAGGCTCAATTCCCCTTACTGGGGAATACAGAAGGCAGACAATCAGTGATTCTCTCTCGTCACTGATGTTTGTATATCTCTCTCCCTCTCCCTTCCTCTCTGAAATTATATATATATATTAAAGGAGACAGAAACCTTGCCACTGCTCACCATGGACAAGCTCAGAACTCAAGCCAAGGGAGGCATCCCTGGGCCCGGCCCCCGCTGAGGAAGGCACCCCCATTGATGAAAGCACCCCCTGCAGGTGGCCCCTACCTGCGGAGGAAGCCCCGCAGCCAACAGGATGTTTGTCCAGGAGGAGGGCAAAGGGGAGCGGACTATTTTGAAGTCATAGGAGGGTGAACGGAAAGGAAATCGCATCACCCTTGCCCCCAACTCTTTCTCTACACACACACACACACACACACACACACACACACACACACCTATACACACTCTCCTTCTCCTATTCAGTTTTTTCCCGGCTGAGCTGTTCCCACTCTCCCCTGTTCCCTCTCCCCACCCTCTGCCCCGGTTCCTGGAGGAGTCCCAGCAGCACACACGCGGGGAGACACTGGACAAAGGCCGCCACTGGATTGGCACCAGCACCCACTTCCCTGACCCCGCTCTAGGTTTACATAAGAGGAACAGGCTTAATTGCCCCGACCCCATGGCTATGTTGACATATTTCCAAATGATTACATAACTCCCCACGTCCTTCCCCTCGAAGGCGAGTTTATCAAACGATTGGGAGCAGACAGGGCTGCGTTATCAGCGGGGCTCTGAGCCGAGCGCGGCCCGTTAGTTGAGGCTGATTTCCACGCTCCTCGCTTAAAGGCGGGTGCGTCCTGGCACAGGGCCCCCGCCACGGCCCACGGAGGGACACAGGAATGTGCACATGTAGTGATGACCGGGTTCCCGCGGCAGCAGCCGTGGCCGGGGAGTCCGGACGTGCTCTGAAACCACTGCAGGGCTAAGGGCGGAAGCGCAATCTGGGCTCACCTCCAGCTGGGGTTGGTTGGTTGTGTGTTGAAGATGTCTATGTGAAAGCGATGCACCACCCGGAGAGTGAGTCCCAGTGACATTTCCTCCGGAGGCAGGAACAATGGATATCAATGGGACGGACTACACGGGTGTGGGGAGGACAGGGACGTTTCCGGTGATTGCCCCTCCTGACAGGGTCCAAGCTTTTGCAAGGGAGCGAGGACCCTTCCTAAACACAGAGACGCGAAGTGAAGTGCCCACCACGAGGTAGCCTGTATCCCCAGTCCAAGAGCCCAGTGATCTTGTATCAGTAAGCAGACAGAGGTCATCAGAAATGGCCCTCAAAAAAGAACACCCATCCAATGCCTAATCTGTCTCGGTGCAACGGGGACCACAAAGAACCTGTCTGTCTCATTTGGCGTGTCAGGTACATTTTCCTTTCATTGCCCTCCCCAACACTACCACCATACCATAACTTTTGAGTGTTATGGCATAGCCAATAATAAGATAGAAAATTGGGTACCACTTGCTCATAACTAACAATTGAATAAGAACAAGGTTATTAAAAAAAACCATATGCCGAAACCGGTTTGGCTCAGTGGATGGAGTGTCGGTCTGCGGACTGAAAGGTCCCGGGTTCGATTCCGGGCAAGGGCATGTGCATTGGTTGCGGGCACATCCCCGGTAGGGGGTGTGCAAGAGGCAGCTGGTCGATGTTTCTCTCTCATTGACGTTTCTAGCTCTCTATCTCTCTCCCTTCCTCTCTGTAAAATATCAATAAAATATATTTAAAAAATATATATTATGGACTGAAACTGAATAATAATATTCCCTGCCTACTTAAGGATTGATTTGGCAAATCCAAAAAGTTTCTTCCTGGCCCCCAATAATGCTTTGGCGGGCCGGTTGGGGTGTGAGGCTGAGGTGGGGATGCATTTGAGGCTACATTGTTTCCCTGACCACACCTTCAGCTGTATCACACTGGTGGGGGCGGTGAGCTTGGCTAAGGGAGCGGCGCCTGAAGCAACCAAGACAAGATAAGCGCCCCCTGCCGCTCACTCTCCATTACAGGGGCTGCAAATAGATTTTTCTGAATCTGCTGTCATTCTCCGGAGAGGAGTCTACGATTCCACAACCGTGTTGGCATGTGCTCGGGCTTCCCACCACAGAATCCAAGCCAACCCCCGCACAGGTCCGAAACTGCTCCCATTTTCTGTGTTTTCCTCTCTCTCTCTCTTGTCATCTCGAACATCTGATCCCTTTGCTGAAAGGTCTGGGTTTGTTGCCTGTTTCTTCCTTATCTCTTCCTCACATTCCTTCTGTTTCATTTTACTTACTTAGGAGGAAGAGGAGCATAGGAGCAAGATTTCCAGACCCTTCGATGTACGGACATGCTGCTGAACACACAGGTTTTGTTGGTGTGTCATCCACGGGCACTGGTACCCAGGACGGTGCCAGCAATCTCTAGGCTGGCTGAAGAACAGGCAGAGCTGAATGGCAGTCGTTCTGGTTGTGAAAGAAAAGAGCCACATGCTAACCTGACAAGCTCAGGGAAGGCCTGCGTGGCGGTCTTGCAAACTCAGAGACCTAAAGTAACCACAAAGGATGGTTTGAAAATGACTATAAACAGGTTATAGTGGGCAGTCATTTTCTAGGCAGATATCTTCCCAGACAAAGATCAACTTTGATCTTTACTGAGCCCATTTGCCTTTTCGCCTCTAAGATAACATATCTATGAGATGTCTGGGTAACTTGTAACTTCCCTTTTTCTGGAGCCCCTGGGACACAACCAAATGTGGTGGGCGCCAGGACAGATGCCTCAAATTCCTTCCTTATCATGTTAATTGTTCCTGCTCTCACCTAAGTACCAGTCCATCATTTTACTCTTTATCCAATCCCAGGGGTTTCCCACCGGCTTGCTTTCTCCCGCCCCCTTACTCCATCACCAATGAATTTCATGTAACCCACCTATATACCTCCTTTGATTGCAATGTATAAATAGAGAAACGTAACCCGCCATTCTTCGGTGCATTATCTCAATCCATTGAGGTTCTGCTTCCTGGCATATGTCTACAGTTTGGCTCAAATAAACTCACAAAAATTCTTTACAGGTTTCAATGTTGTGGGTTTTTCTTTTTTCTTTTCGTTAACATGATGTTCCACCATAGATTGCTAATGCCTTCTTCTATTTCATATTTGCATGAAGATTTTTTTTCTAAAGGACCCAAAGCACTTTTTAAAATGTTTTATAGTTATTTTTAAATGATCATCACATTTACAGCTAAAAACCACAGAACTATCAAAGAACATAAAAAGGTAGTTATATAAAGTACTACGAATATCTTTAAAACGTAGGAAAATACTGTTGTTTTCATCATAGGTTAAAGACATTTACATTAAAACAGCAATGAGATATTTTTTTCACATATTGGAATGGTTAATATATACAGCAAAATTCAGAGTACACAGAGTTAGTGTG
The DNA here is from genome assembly GCA_963924515.1 of Vespertilio murinus. Classification (NCBI taxonomy): domain Eukaryota; kingdom Metazoa; phylum Chordata; class Mammalia; order Chiroptera; family Vespertilionidae; genus Vespertilio; species Vespertilio murinus. The sequence continues at coordinate 152,626,611 of OZ004704.1, forward strand.
AATGTGGGGAGACTGAAACTCCCATGTGATGTCAATGGCAGAATATACTGGTATGAGTTATTGGAGGTCAATGTGGTACTATAGATCAGCATTTTGAGTGCATATCCCCTTTTTAATATAATAAACTTGTTTTAGTGTAGTTTTAAGTCCACAGTAAAATTGAGCAGGAAATACAGAGTTCCCATATAGCCGTGTCCACCCTGTACACAACCTCCCTCACTATCACCATCCTGTACCCGGGGGTACATTTGTTACCACCTATAACCTACGCTGACACATCCTTGTCATCTAAACTCCACACTTTACATGAGAGTTCACTGGTGGTGGTGTTCATTCAAAGAGTTTTGACAAATGTATAAGGATATGTTTTCACTATTAAAATATCACTAGAGGCCCAATGCCTGAAATTCATGCGTGGGGGTGAGGATGGGGGTTCCTCAGCTTGGCCTGCATTCTCGGGGGATGTCTGACTGCTGGTTTAGGTATCCCTGTGGGATTTGACCTAAACCAGAAGTCGAACATCCCTCTCAAAATCTGGGACTGCTGGCTCCTAACCACTCACCTACCTGCCTGCCTCATCGCCCCTAACCACTCTGGCTACCTGCCTCATCACCTCTAACTGCTTGCTTGCCTGCCTGATCGCCCTTAACTGCTTGCCTGCCTTGCCTAATCACTCCTAACCACCTCTGCCTGATCACCCCTAACCACTCACCAGCATGCCTTATCTCCCCAAATTACTTGCCTGTCTGCCTGATCACCCCTAAATTGCTCACCTGCCTGCCTAACCCCCAACCACCTCTGCCTTGGCCCCCACTGCTCTGGCTTCTTCTGGAAGGACATCAGGAATGACATCTGGACTGTCATTCGGCTTTCCAGTCTAATTAGCATATTATACGTTTATTATTATACATTCAGGATAGTATAAATCCTGCCCTATAAATCCTGTGCTCTGTCTATTTGTCCCTCCCCCAAGTCCCTGGCAACCGTGATCATTTTACTGCCTCAATAGTTTTGCTTTCTCCAAAATGTCATTTAGTTGGAAACACACAATATAAAGCCTTTTCATATTGGTTTCTTTCACCTGCATTTTTATTTAATAACATGCATTTGTTGCCTCCATTTCTTTTTGTGGCTCAATAGCTCATGTATTTGACTAAGTAACATTCCATTGTCTGGATGTACCAGTTTATCCATTCACCTACTGAAGAACATTTTGGCTACTTCCAACAGTAGGCAATCATGAATAAAGTTGCTCTAAACACCCACCCGCAGGCTTTTGTGTGGACATATTTGCAGTTCATTTGAGTAAATATCAGGGAACGTGGCCTCTGGATTGTATGGTATAAAAAAATATTTAGCTTTATAAGAAAAGGCCAGACTGTGCTTACAAAGTGGTGGCACCCCATTGCATTCCCATCAGCAATGACTGAGAATGCCGGCTGCTTCGCATCCTCACGTGTTTGGTGTTGGCAGTGTTTGGGGTTTTAACCATTCTAGTGCATGTGTAGCAGTGTCTCATTGTTGTTTTGATTTGCAATTCCCAAGTGACATGTGACATTGACACAAAGCACTTTTTATATACGTCTGTCAGTGAGTGGTACACTTGAATTAAAAAATTAACTCTGGAAATATGATGATAGGTAAAACAAAAAGGACACATTTGAAATAAGCCATCAAGCCATCCTCCCATCAGGAATAGAGACACTTCAACATCCCAAAGAACATGGCACATATATATCATGATAAGTTTTGGTTCAATAACCCAGAACAGTGTGCTTCACACATTTTTGACCATCACCTGCAATTAAAAACACACACAACAAATACATTTTACTTTCCGGGTGAATACAGACACACAACTGAAAGAAATGCTTCGGAAATTAATATTTTCTGTTCCTACATATACTTTACTCATTTCAACTCTAAGCCAACTTAATATATACTCTTTCTTTCATTTTATTTCTTAATCAATTTCATGACTCATTAATGTGTTGCCACCCAAATTTAAAAATATAAAATCAAAATAATCTCATCTTAAAATATCTCTATGTGTGTGTGTGTGTGTGTGTGTGTGTGTGTGTGTGTGTGTAAAACATAACCTTAATTCTCAGAATGCCAGAGAATACTACCATTTTATTTCCTCAGTCAGTTTTGATGGGGAGAAATAGTAACAAGCATAGAGCAATAGGAGAAATACTCCCACGGCCCCTGATTGCAGAGAAAGGGAAGAGTGGAGGTACCATTTCATCCGGGTCTAGCTCTGATCAGGAGTAATATTTATTTTATGAAGCTTAGCATCCTTCTCTGAAAATAACAACAACATACCTGACAGCAAAGAATGGAGAGGCGGTGACTTGACTTCAACCCCAGAAAATCCAGTTTCCCTTTTTGTGTCTCACTTCAGATTGGCCAGAAAAGAAAGCCTTTCCATCCATCTGAAGCCAAAGTCCTGGTTTCCTAGAAGTTCAAGATGAAATAGATTCAAGCAAGATCACTGTTTTCTATTTCAAGTAACACCGGTGTCTACTTTGATCCTACTGTGAGGAAGAAGAGACAGCATTCAGCATCTGGTGTTCATCACCTCCAGCTTGGATCCAGTGATTTAACCTTCCCCCCTCGGTAAATTTTGTCAAGTACCACCTCATCTAAAACCGCAGTTGGGGAGTTGGGTGGGTGGTAAGAGATCAACAAAAGAACTTGTATGCAAATATGCATAACCCAGGGACACTGACAATAGGGTGGTGAAGGCCTGTGGGGGGATAGTAGGGGGTGGCAGGGCTGGGATTAGAAGGGGTTAATGGTGGACAAAAGGGGACATGTTGTAATATTTTCAACAGTAAAGATTTAAATTTAAAAATAAAATCGCAGTTAGGGAAATTGGAGGGTTACAAAAATTACAAATGTGAAAGGCTTTGAAAAAGTTAACAGAGCTTTATATCCTGATGAGCTTACCTATTCGGGAAATAGAATCATATTCAACCTCCATGGTTTGTTACCCAGCAACAAATTGGTTATGGGAAAAAATAAAACTTAACAACTTGAGATATTTCGTATGCCAGATCAAAACCCCCACGTTTTCTGCCCACCACCTGTACCCTAAAACACCCACAGAAGAGATGACTTAGAAATGAGGGGAAATGTTATCATTTTAAATTAATTAAGCACCATGAAGGTGTTAAGTACTGTTGAGAATAATATATTCAAAATAACACATGAAAATAATAAAATCATCTCTTGCTTATTCCTCCTGAGGCAAAAGTTTGATTTATTTTCTCCCTTAAGAGTCTGTGCGCCCGATTGTTTATCAGATGTTTGCAATGTACGATGTGCAGATAATTTTTTTCAATCTTCAAAAATTATAAAACATTGGCATGAAATCACTTTTTTAAAAAGTTGGTTTATTCCCCCTCTGGTGTCAGGGACGTGATGCTGTTTCGCTGGGCAGCTGGAGACAGGCTAATATAGCTCCTACGGGGAAGGAAATCACAGGACAAAGGGAGCAGATTTTGAGGCAAGAAAAACCTCCCAATAAGATAAACATCTGGGGCCAGCGGGGACAGGTGATCAGATCCCCCGAGCAGCTGTATCGTGGCAACATGCCTTCTTTTCCACCATGGAAGTAGAAACTTAGCCCCAATCTAGTCTCGCCTCCATTTCTCTGTTTCATTGTAGGATTTCAAAACTTAAGTCAAAGTTATTAACCAATAAACAAACAAAACATATAATAATAACAAGTCTCTGAGTTTGATCCAGCAGTAAGATCCTGGAAATCAGTCTTAACGATATTTACAAAGGAGACATTGCTGGTAGGAATGTGTATGTTACATTTGCACTCCATAGCCAAGGGCACAGAGAGGTCATTCGGGTCTCCTCGCCACCTTTCTTCCAGGTACAAATCTACAAAATTAGTTTCTGGCCTGAAAATCACACCCGGGGAAATACTTTCAATGAGTACAAGTTTCTCCTGAACCAAAAATATGAATGCATCTCCTTTCTTCAACTTCCTGTTTTCCACCCCCCACTTTCCCAACATGGTATCAAAAGGAAACTAGATTTATCTCCAAGATTCTTGAGCAAACTCCAACAAAAGGCAGCACCTTACCAAGGCACTCAGAGCCACCCTGAAATACAGAATTTTCATTTAAACTTTAAAAAAACATATATCTTTACATTTTTCAGCACAAATGAAAAATAATTGCACATGGAACGCCTTATTGAAATAGCCACATGCATAATGGACCCATATGCCCTTCCTTCCCTGTGAATAAAATGCCAGCTCCAGGTAGCCAATCTATTTCAACACCTCTGAAAACTTATTTGTAAATCTAATGAGTTACATTAGAAGGGACATGTCAAACCATACACTGGTAATGAAATGTTGTATGCATCAGCTTTGTAATTGTGCCCAGCCAATATGTACTCATGTTCACCCCTGGTTTTATGTTCTTGATTTTGTGTGTGTTTATAATATTTTTGTTTTGAGTATAATTGCTACAAGAATCCTTGATGCCTTGTTCTCAGCGGAAGTCTTTATGGTAGTTATGTATTCTGTACAAGAGTGATGGGAAGATGGGGCTGGAGGGATGGGAAATAAAATCTCGGTCTTTGAATGTTGCTTTGCACCTAGCCTCTTAGCCACCAAAGGTTTGGGTGTTCAGAGAAGCCTGGCTTTCTTGCTGCCTTTCTCTACCAACTGCCACAATGGTGATTTCGTACCATGAATTTCTTTGTTGACAGACAGGTACATGCTGCTTCTAGACAGTGTATCTGAGGGTTTTTTCCTGCAGAAAAAAACGAAAGTACATTAGGAGAGTACACATCACCTGCACTAAACCAGCGCCACTTTGGATAAAAGGATACTTGTCATCAGCTTAAAGTAATAATGCATAATTCAGTTCGAATATGTTTATATAAAATTTCTCATATAATGGACTCTCTCCTGGCCCAAGTTCCTGAAACTTCACAAAATGTAGCTACTTCCAATTGACAGATCTTAAAAACAGTCCCGCAACTAATCAAACAAAAACAGTGAACTTAGCAGGAACTAACTGGGGACTATGTTTACAGACATGTATAAATGCACACATATATGTTAACATTTGACTGTGATGCATAGTGTCAAATGACAAACATGGCTGTGATTTGAGGTGTGATTTCACTCAGTCTGCATGTCTCATTCTCCTGTTTACATTTTTAAGACTAAATAAAAGCATTTAGCCGAAACCGGTTTGGTTCAGTGGTAGAGCGTCGGTCTGCAGACTGAAGAGTCCCGGGTTCGATTCCGGTCAAAGGCATGTACCTTGGTTGCAGGCACATCCCCGGTGGGGAGTGTGCAGGAGGCAGCTGGTCGATGTTTCTCTCTCATTGACGTTTCTAGCTCTCTATCTCTCTCCCTTCCTCTCTGTAAAATATCAATAAAAAATATTTAAAAAAGGATTCTTTAAATAAATAAATAAATAAATAAATAAATAAATAAATAAATAAATGCATTTATTGTTGACAGTATTACAGATGTCCCCTCCCTCCCTTCCCCCACCCATTTTCTCCCCTCTGCCCAGCCCTACCCCACCTCACCAGGCTTTCACCACACTATTGTCTGTGTCCATGGGCTACGCATGTAAGTATAGAAGTTCTTTAGTTTATCTCTTCTCGCCCCCACCCTCTGAAATATGTCAATCTGCTCCATGCCCCCCCTCAAAGTATTAGTTTATTGATTTTTTTAGAGAAAGGGGACAGGGGAGATAAAGAGAGCAAGAAGCATCAATGTGAGAATGAAACATTGATTGGCTGCCTCCTGCATACCGCCTACTAGGGATTGAACCCACAACCCCAGCATGTGCCCTGACCTGGAATGGAACAGGCAACCTTTTGGTGCACAGGACAGTGCCCAACCAACTGAGCCACACAGGCCAGGACTCTCCTGTTTAACTTGTAAATGCCAATTCAAGGACAGCTGAGTTGTTTCCTCCACACCAATGGAGCCTTGTGTGAGGGGCTAAGGCCACCGGCAGGATGCTCAACGCCCAGTGCCGGGCGAGCAAGCAGTGAGTGATTGAACCCTCACATTCTTCAGTTGACCCCCTGCTTCTGGAAAAAGAAAAAAGAAAGCAATTGCTTTCCCCTACCTCCTGCTCTCCTGTTAGGTCTTTGAGTTGATCTTCATGGGGGTAATTTTTGGTCAAGAGGCCTCTTCTATCGCTTTGAATATATGTTTGATGCACCCTTATATTTCCGAGTCAGGATTGTCCCTTCTCTCTGTCAAGGCTCCGGCACTTCTCAATTTTACAGGAAATATTAACAAAATGTAAAATATGAAGATCCCTCGGGGATCATCGGCGGACTTTGACTCCTTCATTTTGCAAATGAAGATATTGAGCTTGAGGAAAGGAAGTGATAAACCCAAGGTCACACAGTCAGCTCCTGGCACAGAATGGCAGCTGGGTCTCCTGACTCCAACGTCTCAAAGGGTTTCCCCTGAACTTGCTTCTGGGGCGCTTCCCCTCAACCACCCGCACGTTTGATCACTCTGATTCTCTGGTTCCTTCATGATGTTTTAGAGCAAATGCATTTTTTTATTGAGATATTATATAAATTTTGAATCGCTATAGATATTTAAGAAATAGATACTTAAGAAATGCTTGGTGAGCCGAAACCGGTTTGGCTCAGTGGATAGAGCGTCGGCCTGCGGACTGAAAGGTCCCGGGTTCGATTCCGGTCAAGGGCATGTATCTTGGTTGTGGGGCATCCCCAGTGGGGGGTGTGCAAGAGGCAGCTGGTCGATGTTTCTCCCTCATCGACGTTTCTAGCTCTCTATCTCTCTTCCTTTCTCTCTCTAAAATATCAATAAAATATATATATTTTTAAAAAGAAATGCTTGGTGAAAGGATGACATTTTTAGTGTCCTCTCTGAAAAAAATTTTAAAACTGTATTTCATATAATGAAAAAATTACAATGAATTCCAGGAAAGGAAGATAGAAAAGTGGTCCTCTGTACAATAACCCTCTCTCAACGCCTTGATGTGAATGTAGGGTTGGCCTTTCTAGCTTCTTGCTCTCCCTCTGAGCTTGGTGTTCTTTTTCTCCACTTAACTGGGGCATAACATTTCAGCATGCCATTTGCAGAGGTGAAGCTAAGACTAAGCAGTGTTCTCTAGACGGCACAGCGAGCCACGGTGACCCTTGCGAGTGTGGCAACACGAGGCAGCTCCCACTCCCTATGACACACAGCTGCTTCCGTTTGTAAACATCTGTAGGACCATGGAGTGTTGCTTTCCCTCTATTTATGAATGTTTGATGCAACTGCAAAGCACTTCTAGTCCTGCTGTTTTGTGTGAAACTGTGCAGAAAGATTGCTTGGTGCGTGTGGAATGTAAGACAGATTTTTTTAAATACAGCATTCAGTCAGAAGCATTCATTTTGTTTAGTGTGTGTGGCATTTGGGGGACGCTCCCATCAGTTTAAATGCAGATTGTTTAAATGCAAATTGTAATGCAGTATATTCTCTTGAATTGGGAGCAAATGTTCATTCTACAAAATGATGAGGTTAAAATACTCTAGAAGAGCTGTAACCGGTTTGGCTCAGTGGAAGAGTGTTGGCCTGCGGACTGGAAGGTCCCGGGTTCGATTCTGGTCAAGGGCATATACCTTGGTTTCCGGTGCATCCCTGGTGGGGGCTGTGCAGGAGGCAGCTGGTAGATGTTTCTAGCTTTCTATCCCTCTCCCCTCCTCTCTGTAAAAAAATCAATTATATATATATATATATATATATATATATATATATACATACACACACACACACACACACACACACACACACACACACACACTGGAAGCTTACTTTTAAGGATTTTATTTATAATATACAAACCAGAAAACATATGATGTAAATAATCAGAGTTTGAGTGCCATTGTTTTATTAATATGACATAGATATTTTTTTCTAGGCAAATAACCGCATAAAAATTAAAGCAGTATTGAGAACTAAGCACATTTTAAAAGCTTCATATAGCCCTAGTGAGTTTGGCTCAGTACATAGAGCCTTGGCCTGTGGATTGAAGGGTCCCAGGTTCGATTCTGGTCAAGACAGGCATCCTATCAGTGATTCTCTCTCCTCACTGATGCTTCTCTCTCTCCCGTCCTCTCTGAAATCAATAAAAAATATTTAATAAATACAAAAATAAATAAAAGCTCCATATAGTTAGGATAGGTTGTGTGGTGTGTTTTTTTTCAAAAGCCAGGTTTTTCCCCTTCTTTTTCCTTTTAAGAAATCCCAGTTATTACCAAGTAAAAGACACAAGAGCAGTTAATGACAAACATTGTAACTTCAAAGCCAAAAGTGGAGCAAGATATAAAATAAATCTGGTGTCACTGCGTCATTCCCCACTAACACAAGCTCTGCTGAGGACATATCGGGCTCTGGTTTGATAAAGGAAAACTTTGAAATAATCAATGTGACTGACACTCAAAGAGTAAGGAACCCTTCATTTTTATATATATATATATAATTGAGAATTTTTTGATTGTCAAAAGAACACACTTCATGCGTTTCTAAAAATAACACACAATACCTTACTGTCACATCTAGGAAGTTTATTTAATTGATATATGCTGCATGTGTTATTAATTATACTATTAATATTAAAAATGCAATAAAACACTAATCAAGGCTCCATTCCCAACAAGTCATAATTAAATAAATGCCACATTCTTGATTGTGCTAAGGCCAATTAAATCTAATTTCTCTTCTGTTTCCACACATAGGCTGCAGCTGTATATGCTCTCCAGGGGTAATTAATTGCCACCAGCGCCCGCCTCTAAAAGGAGATGTTTGAAACTGGGAGCAGGGTGTGTGCCCCTGAGACCAAACACGGCCCAATGCTGTTCGGGGGGTTCATGGCTCCTGAAGGACCCAGAGTAAACTTTTCTCCCCACACACTGCCCGTCCATTCTGTCTGTCTTTTGTGCGTAGAACTATTCAGGGTGGTTGTCTTCATCAATACACCCAGGCTGCATCGAAGCCATGGGCAAGCTAGAAGGGCTCCCCACTTCGGTGGGTACCAGTTCCAGGAATTTGCCTCAGAAAGTCTATGCCAGGGAAAAAGTCAAGAACTGTCTGATTTCACTCACTGTGAGGTGCAAAACTGAAGACAACAAATGGAAAACAAGGCAAACAAACAAAGAAAAACTCAGACCCAGACAACAATATGGCAGTTCCCAGAGGGGAAGGGGGCTAGGCAGGATGATAAAGGGTAAAGGAGGTTAAATATATGGTGAGAGGAGGTTTGGCTTTAGGTGGTGAACACACAAAGCAATGTACAGATGACGTATTATAGTGATGTATACCTGCAATCTATATACTTCTATTAACCAATGTCACCCTAATAAATCCTTTAAAAAGATAATAATAATAATAACAAAAATAAAAATAAAGAAAGTCTATGCTAGGACATAAAATTCTAAATGGATCGAATTTAAATAAATCTTTAAAACTGTATTAGAAAGTAACCTACAGCTCAGAAAAGGCATTTGGGGAAGGAGAGAGAATGACAGTTTTTGTATTTGGAATAAAACTTCCAAAGAAACCTCAGATTGGCCCAATAATTGTTAGGCTATGATAATTGAATACTATCTCAGTGGAAACATTAGAAATAAAGACTTGGCCATGCATAGATTCACAGATTCTTAAAGCTGAGGAACCACAACAGTTAAACAACCAACTTCCTTCTCTTAAGGACAGGCTGCTCCTAGCTTGCTCCTAACAAAGGAATATCAAATCTATTTGCTAAACCTCAGCAACAGAATATACTTCTCCTGCTAATCAGACACTTAAGGATCCCCCTATAAACCTGTGTTTCATCTCACATCACCCTGCTGGCCCAGTTTGCTGGGAGAGAAGGCACACAGTCCGTCCCCCTCTCAAATAATGCCATTCCAGATGAGACTGCTATTCAGCTTCACGGTTCTCTTCTGCAAGTTCCACATCTGAACCCCTTTGCCTTTTCCCTCCAGACCCCCCTCACCACTCTTCCTCTGTAGAAGCTAGATGGAAAACAAAAGCTGAGTGGTCCCAAACGCAAAGATTGTGTTATGTCCCCTAAGCCAGACTGTTTTAATAGTTGCAGCATCTTTCTTGGGTGTTAGATGCTCATTCTGTTTCGTTATCAGCTGGTTAATTATCCACAAGGAAAGCTTTTTGCCACACCTGCAAAAATGTAGGCATCCCCCATTTCATACTTGTAAGCTTAGCTGTCTTACCAGGGGGGCCTCCGCTGTGTCCATTCCCTTTGTTTATCTCTGATTGATCGTGCCTCACAGGTTAGAAAGTCACCTCTTTGTTATATATATATATATATATATATATATATATATATATATATATATATATATATATATATCAGTGTTAGAGAGTACAGATCCATGAGTGGCCCCTAAAAATCTCCCCTAGCTTGAAGCTGATTTGTGGATAACCACCCTTCAAGTAGACTCTGCATTTAACCTCTTCATGCTGGTATTTTCTATTTCACCTGAGTTTTCACATTACATGCACCTGCACCCTCAGTGAAACCCTATGAGGATGTATTCATTACAAAATGCCCATGTGTATGTTTCTCGGTGGGGAGGGGGAGTGAATTAAGATGTCCTTCTGAGATCAGTAACACCACAGCCTGGAATGCTGTAACATTTAACCACAGGTTTGATCCAACTTCCTTTGTAAATCACCGTGGGCATGTGCTTTCTGAAATATGTATGTGAATTATTGCCTTATTTTCATACTGTGGGCATTGTTTATTATGGAAGGGCCATTAACCCTGTAAGATGCAGATAATCTTCCACTTGCTTGTCTCCAGCAGAAGATCATTTACTGTCACGCTGATTAAATATATGATGACAGCGAAGCCAGTAACGTGCAAGGTATGGGCACGGGGAGAACATGCTTCATGCACTTTCTCCGCCGGCTCTCTGCACAACAGTTTCTGTATCTAATTTGATACTTTTCAAATAAAGAACATCACATTACTAGGAGCCATTTTACCCTGATAGGCTCACATACATTGGTCTCCAGAGAAAACCCAGATAAAGGATTTATATAAAAATTGTACTTACAAAGTAACAGTCCTGATTAAGTTTATTATGAGTATGTGTACTCTTGGTGCCTCGCACACGGAACTCAACGTTTCTTCCTTCCCACAAGCGATAAAACGAACCCCAGGATGACCTTCCCCCTCCAGATAAGCACTAAAATGATGGTATTCCCCAACTTACTTTTAAGCTTAAGCTTCCAGTGAATGCTTGAATGTGGTGCACAAGGATAGGGAAGGACGCATCTCACATACCCGCGCACATAAAGATACATTATAAATTGCATTTTCTACATCCTGTCGCTACACACACACACAAACACACACACACACACACACACACATAAGCCGCGATAATTTAGTTATTTACTATGTACTACTAGTGGTGTAAAATGTCATTTTCTAAGAATGCACCGGAGGCTTAAGTCAGCATTTTTATGGTATCATCTGCGCTGGGAAAACAGTAAAGGCTCAATATTTAATAAACATAATAAACATCCCCATGAAACAAATTGTTCATAAACTACCTGTTTAATTTTTCAGGGTTCCTGAACCACATATTTTCTTATTAGTTGTGAGCCTGCTGGGTTGCAGGATAGATAGGGCCTGTCAGGGATAGAATATATGTAGCGGTTTTATGAATTATTTCTGTGAGGAAAAGCCTATTACAGCTGACAAGAGGGTGATGATATTAGCCCATCATCAGTCAGATGGCACCACCCTTCCCCCTTTCATCCGTCAGGCCTCTTGTACGGGGGGCTGTAAGCCACACCGTCTTCCCACAGCCAACACAAAGACAAATTCTACTCTTTCTCCGAGTCCATGAAACATTTAGTATTTCATTTTGAATCATGGCAGATGACAGAAACAAATGGCCTAATGAATCTCACTTATTGTCCCTTGCAAATCTGAAGATGAGCTAAAAGTAAAATCTCTCTTTCTCTCCTCTCTTTATTTTTTTCCCCCCCAATGTTGATGCATGCCTCTCCCTCCGAGATCCCCGCTGCATTCTAATTAGATATTGAGATGGCAGAATTATTTTTATAAATAAGGTTTGCACCGCTCTCCGGTGCAAACCTTATTTATAAAACCTTCCCCACCTCTCTCTGTGAGTAACCTTTGGGACGGTATATGTTTTCATCCATGGGATAGCTTTGTAAATTGTGAGTCGAACAAGGGACAAAATCAGAAGGAAAAATAACACATTATCCTTAATGTGTGTGGGGGACATTGCCTCATCAAATGGCAATAAGGATTGTATACCTTTTTGTTTTACTTAAAGGAAAACTAAATCTTCCCAAATCCTCTCCAGTGCCTAGTTATGAGTTGCTTGGCTGAATTTATCAAGCTTTTGTGGTTACTTTAAATGTGGCATTGAACTGTAACAAGGGGTTTGTTGGGTAGAGCTAACCTGGAAAACAAGGAAAAGACTTCCAGAAAGGACTCCACTCACGTATGGCATCATTCCCTGTGTGCTGTGTGAGAGGATCCGGCAGGGCACTGCTGCTCTGGTGGCCTGACAGGCAGCACCCAGTAGGAGATTGTCTCTGTGCTCCTTCCTACCTGTTCTGTTTAAAGGAACATCTGGTCCCAGTGTAGGCTGGCGCCTTCAGCAGCAGCAGTCTGCCCTGAGAGCCTGGCGTTCCCAGTAGCCCACAAAGGCACAGCCATGGAGAAATATGCATCTAACAAAGGGACAAAGAAAAAAGAATGCAGATCTGAGGCTAAAAATGGGGAGAAGGGTAGGAGCTAGTGAGAGAAAGAGAGAAAAATTCCTCTTTGGCTGCTCTGCCAGGCCTTGGCCTTTTTTCTCTCCCTTTTCTCTGCGAATGTAATGGCTTTTTCACAGGCATTAGACTTGTCAAGTAAATTTTTCTTAGTTCAAGTATGTACAATTGATCCTGATAGATGTTAATAGCTCCCAAATGAAGGCAAAGTCTGCAATGGACACACAGGAATAACGATTCTGTGGTTAAGAAGAAAAAAAGAAAGTTTGACAATTGATGCCATAATACAGGCCAGAGGCACTCCAGGTCACATTTCCCTAATTTGGGGAGTAAAATTTCACCAGTGAAGCACCTAAGTCATGCAATATTAATTATATTGTGACTTAGTTTATGAAGATTTACATTTAAATACTTTCACAATAGTTGCTTTCCACAATATAAATTGTGACAAGTGACTTGGGAAAAAATAATATTTAAATATCTTATTTTTAAAATATTTTTGAGAAAGAGGGAAATATATGAAAGTTTGGTTTTAATGTTAGAATTTCAAATATTTCTAGTTGAATTTTTGCTAGATGTAAAGACTGTGATTAGAAAATATCATATCATTGTACTTCTATTATTTTTATTGTGCTCTGAATTACTAATATTAAAAACAATATTGGCATTTTTCACAGAGAAGGAATTTTATAACTAACGGATATTTATTCCATAAATATCTGAACAGTCAGAAATGTTTACAACTCACATATATATCAGAAATTGAAAACAAGTGAGAAAGGTTCACAATATAAACAGGACATTTGCAAATGCTCTGGTCTGATAGTTGAGCATTGTCTCTTTCTTTCTTTTTAAAATATTTTTTATTGATTTTTTACAGAGAGGAAGGAAGATAGAGAGAGAGAGCTAGAAACATCGATGAGAGAGAGACATCGACCAGCTGCCTCCTGCACACCTACTGGGGATGTACCCACAACCAAGGCACATACCCTTGACCGGAATGGAACCTAGGAGCTTTCAGTCCGCAGGCTGACGCTCTATCCACTGAGCCAAACCGGTTTCGGCAGAGCATTGTCTCTTTCTTCATTGCCTAATGCCCTTTGTGACTCTTGTCAGTGTCTGAGGCCAGCCTAAGTACCAGGTAGAATTTTAAAACATTAATTGAAAAAATCAATGAATACCTTATACTATACTTCATTCAACATCCTGCATATTATTAGGATAAGAAGGGGAAAAACTGCCGAAACCGGTTTGGCTCAGTGGTAGAGCGTTGGTGCAAGAGGCGGCTGATCGATGTTTCTCTCTCATCGACGTTTCTAGCTCTCTATCCCTCTCCCTTCCTCTCTGTGAAATATCAATAAAATATATTTTAAAAAAAGAAGGGGAAAAACTGGTTGACTAAAGAAAATGTATACCAACTTTCAATCATATGGCAAACCAAACAAAAATTAGAACTAAAGAGAAATGAAAGGAATGAATTCAGCCCCAAAGACTTGCACTGTTTCTTTTTTTTTTTCTTTTCTTTTAAAAATATATATTTATTGATATTTTACAGAGAGGAAAGGAGAGAAAGAGAGAGCTAGAAACATTGATCAGCTGCCTCTTGCACACCCCCTAACGGGGATGTGCCCGCAACCAATGTACATGCCCTTGACTGGAATCGAACCCGGGATCCCTCAGTCCACAGACCGATGCTCTACCACTGAGCCAAACCGGTTTCGGCGACTTGCACTGTTTCTTAAAGGACTGCACATGTGAGGCCCACAGGCTGTATAAGGCCCACAAGATCATTTGGTCTGGCCTTGCCAAGGCATTAGGGGCAAGTCAGCTAAGTGTTTGACCAAATATAGCAGGCTAACTTTAAAAATTATAATTTTGTATGGCCCTCAAATATTGTTGTAAATATCCTAATGCCCTTGGCAGAAAGAAGGTTCTCTGCCCCTGAAAAGCAATGCTCTGTGGAGTCCTGGTGAAAGAAATCTCTCCCAGGAGTGAGGGCAGGACTTTCCATCTTCTTGTCTCCTGGCCAATATGTTTTTTTTTCTTTTTAAATTTAGATCATTTATAGTTTAAAGTATTACATAAGTCTCATTTCCCCCCATTGACCTCTCCCCACCCGCTTCCACCCCCCAGCACATGCCCTCACCACCCTGCAGTGTCCATTGGCTATGCTTATATGCATGCATACAAGTGTTTTGGTTGATCTCTGACCATGCTCCCACCTTCCTACCCTCTGCTACTTTCCCTCTGAGGTTTGACGGTTTATTTGATGCTCTTTGTCTCTGGATCTATTTTTGTTCATTAGTTTATGTTGTTCATTATATTCCACAAATAAGTGAGATCTTATGATGTTTATATCTCTCTGACTGGCTTATTTCATTTAGCACAATGTTCTCCAGGTCCATTCGTCCTGTGGTGAATGGCAAGAGTTCTTTCTTTTTTTAAAGCAGCATAGTATTCCATTGTGTAGTTTTCTAATCCACTCATCTGCTGATGGGCACTTAGGCTGTTTCCAAATCTTAGCTATTGTAAATTGTGCTGCTAAGAACATAGGGGTGCATATATCCTTTCTGATTGGTGTTTCTGATTTCTTGGGATATATTCCTAGAAGTGGGATTGATTATTAGGTCAAATGGGAGTTACATTTTTAATTTCTTTTGAGGAAACTCCATACTGTTTTCCACAGTGGCTTCACCAGTCTGCATTCCTACCAGCAGTTCATGAGGGTTCCTTTTTTTCCACATCCTCACCAGCACATTTTGTTTGTTGATTTGTTGATGATAGCCATTCTGACAGGTGTGAGATAGTACATCATTGTCATTTTGATTTGCATCTCTCAGATTAGTGATTTTGAGCATGTTTTAATAAGTCTCTTGGCCTCTGTATGTCCTCTTTCAAAAAGTGTCTATTTAGCCGAAACCGGTTTGGCTCAGTGGATAGAGGGTTGGTCTGCGGACTGAAGGGTCCCAGGTTTGATTCCGTCAAGGGCATGTACATTGGTTGTGGGCACATCCCCAGTGGGGGGTGTGCAGGAGGCAGCTCTCATCGATGTTTCTAGCTCTCTATCCCTCTCTCTTCCTCTCTGTAAAAAATCAATAATATATATATATATATATATATATATATATATATATATATATATATATATATTAAAGTGTCTATTTAGGTCCTTTGCCCATTTTTTGATTGGATTGTTTATGTTCCTTTTGTTAAGTTGTATGAGTTCCCTATAAATTTTGGAGATTAAACCCTTATCAAAGATAACATTGACAGATATATTCTCCCATGCAGTGGGCTCTCTTGTTGTTTTGTTGATGGTTTCTTTTGGCTGTGCAGAAGCTTTCAAACTTTGATGCACTTTCTAGTTAACCAGCTCACATCAATTTTCTTATATTCCTAAGTGGCATCTTTTTCAATTTCATTGAAATACCTACAGGTTCAGAAAGATGCTAGAATATTTTTGTGAAACATAGATGTAATACAGCAAAATTTTTAAGCAACTGAAGTTTGACTGAAGAAAATGAGAGGTGAGACACAGTGTCTGTGTATTCCTATGAACGGGGACAGGAACACTGGCCAGCTGATATTAGGTGGAAACCTTTGAAACTGCTGTTTTTGTAGGTCAGAAACTGTTGAATATTAGCAATTTCATGTAGTTCGGCCTAATTAGATACAGCATTTGTAATAAGCTTAAGTTGCACATTTCTTTTGGAAAAAGTAGTACATAAAATGGCTCAATGATATCCTGCATCCTGATGAGGGGCAGTTACTACTTCCAAAGTCAACATAAAATTTCATTAAAAGAATTAAAGACCAAGAGTTCAAGAGACACTTCCAGAAGTTTACTTAGTTTCTGACAGCATTATTCATCTCCTCCGCTCCTTAGAGGAAAGGCCCTGTTTTCTCTGCATGGCACTTCCAACTAACCTGCCGCCTTCGCCATCTAAGTCAATATGGTTCTTTTCTTTCTGTCTCACATTCTTGGCTCCACAGAAACTGTCAAAAAAATTAAAATATAACATTATAGTAACACTAATCCATGACAAGGCCCCTCTTTGATTACATGGGCCTGCAACCAATGCAGACACACAGAGCCCCCTGTACAGAAGTCCATTCCCCTTTGGGGTTTAATACCTTATAGTCAGTTTAAATTATCAATAAATGTATCTTTGATTTTTAAAAATAATTCTTTATTGTTTACATACATCCCTTTTTTCCCCTTTGACTCCAGCCCATCCCTGCCCTCACCCCACCCTAGGCCCTCACTACCCCATTGCCTATGGCTATGGACCGTGCATATATACATACAAAATTCTTGGCTGATTACTTCCCTCCCACCCCCCTCCGCTGCCTTGCTTCTGAGATTCTGTCCCATGTCTCTGGATCTCCTCCATTTGCCAGTTTATTTTGTTACTTAGATTCCACATAGGAGGGAGATCATGTGATACTTGTCTTTCTCTGGCTGACTTGTTTCACTTAGCAGAATACTCTCCAGAAGTCCAATGGGAGGACGCACTCGAGGCTTGGAGACTCAGCACATGTGTGAGTTCAGACTCCTGCCACCTTCCAGGTCCAGTCCCCACTGCAGTCCAGAGAACCCCTGCCCTTCAGGGGCCGAGGTTGAGTTGGATGTACACACCCCAGGAGTCCTGTATCCCAGAGCAGGGTCTGTACTTGCTTATGAATGTACTCTGATATACTCTTGCTGAGGAAAGACAAAATTGAATAAGAAATTAAAGAAATACCATGACAGGTCAAGAGAGACCATAGTAGAAAGGAAAAGACTTTTCCTTTTCTTGCTTTTGAAGTGGGGAGCCCCACAATTTCATGTTTCAGTGGGCACTGCAAGTGATGTAGTCAGCCCTGTTTAAGTGTATTTATAACACATATGTGAGAAAGTACAACTGCCAGAGAACCTTCAAGAAGATGGTTTGAAATCTTATAGGGGAATGTGTGTGTGTGTGTGTGTGTGTGTGTGTGTGTGTGTGTGTGTGTGAGAGAGAGAGAGAGAGAGAGAGAGAGAGAGAGAGAGAGAGAGAACGAGGGGAAAGGAAATAGGAAGGAGAAAAAATGATCAAGAAATCTTTTTTCCACTGAAACCAGTTTGGCTCAGTGGATAGAGCTTCGGCCTGCGGACTGAAAGGTCCCCGGTTCGATTCTGGTCAAGGGCATGTACCTTGGTTGTGGGCACATCCCCGGTAGGAGTGTATGTGCAAGAGGCAGCTGGTCAATGTTTCTCTCTCATTAATGTTTCTAACTCTATCCCTCTCTCTTCCTCTCTGTAAAAAATCAATAAAATATATTTTAAAAACAGAAATCTGTTTTCCTAACTCTTCCTAACCTATAGTAAATTGATTAAAAGATAATATCAGAAAGAAAGTTAAAAGAAAGAAGGTGTTAATAGCATATTAAATAAGCTCAGTGTCCTCTTATTTCTACTAAGAGTCTCAATGCGGATGATTTCAGCACAACCTAGCTGAGAATGTGTCAGAGGTGAGTCTATAGATTTGGCAAGGTTTGGGAGCCTGGGATACACTGAAAAAGCAGGAGGGGACCCCGGAATCCAGAGGAAGAGAAGTCTGTGCAGTTTAAGGTCCTTTAAGGATACTCAGAAGATTGAGCTTTGCCAATGTTGGCAGATTCCATTCAATCTGCATATATTGCTAGAATACTTTCTCATGTTATTTTCTGCTAAATACTCTTATTTCCCCATAACCACACACTGAGAATGGTAGTTTGGCATTCCAAACACACTTTTCATGGCAGATATTTCTGAGAGTGTGGGAGAACGAATAGTCAAATGAAGGTAATTTGGGGTTCTTCTTGGGAGGTTGCTTGTGACAACTGCTTCCTGCATTTATGTGGTGTTAGGATGATGTTCAATTACTTCCCTGAACATGTAGAGCCTGAAAGTATGCACTTGTTAGTTTCCAGTAGACACTGTCCTCTAATTTTAGATTTATTTTTATGTGCCTGTATTTTATCCCATGAACTCCCAAATTTCTTGAGGATATATAATCTCTTAAACACAGTGATTTGCTCATAGTTGGTTCTCACTCAAGCTGTTAATTGATAATTAGGATGAAAATCAACACTAAAGAACTCTTTATCTATGCTCTAACGTTTAATCTCTAACAGTCACTGGGCCATGTGTGTGTGTGACATGTTCTGTCTGCTCACGAAGTCCTGCCTTTTGTTCTGCCCACAACAAATCTGTCCAGTCGCCAAGACCCAGAGCAAGTGGAACCTCCCACACGACGTTTTCCCAGTGAACATCCGTCGGCCTCTGTGCTCCGGGGGAGCAGCAATCACACATGGCACATTGTCCTGCTAAATCCAACGCCAAGGAAAGGTAGTTACGCAAGCCCCAAGCCCTTTCACTCTCAGTCTGCTCTCTCTTCCTCTTTCCCCCTTCTTCCTCCCTCCCTTCACCCCATGTGGAAACTCAGACGCCAAAACTATAAAATAGACAGATAGGACTTATATCATGGTAGTATTGTTTAGTATATGCTCATTTGTGAGTCTGTCAAAATTATTATTCTCAGAGGAGCTAATTATTGCTTCTGTAGGAAACCGACTAAAAAAGAATGTGTCTGAATTCCATAATTAAAACAAAATGAGCAATAGGTGACAAAAGTGTCCAAAAACAAACAGAATCCGATGGGTTTAGAATAATAGGCAGGATTATAGCAATATCTTGTTAGATCTGAGACAAACAGTGTCAGCTTCTTCAAGATATTTTGGATAGTCTTTAGAAAATCCAAAATTTTGAAACAGTTAATAGTTTGCCCACAATTTCACCCTTACATCTATTTCCCCTTTATCTGGAATGCCTGACACTGCTATCATACTTTATGACCCAACTCATTCGTTCCCTTTACATAGGGTAATGCAAAAGTGGGCTTACAGTTGGTCTTATAGGAAATAAGATAATAATTAATTAATAATCTATATCATAAAAGGCCTGTGGTTGTGATGCCATAACGTCGGAATGACCAGAGACTGGTTACAGGAGGCTGCATGTGGGTGGGGACTTGATCCTGGGTCCTGTGACTGGCCTGACATGGCAGGAGTCATTCTGGGTGCCACTGGTGCAGCAGGTCAGGGTCTCCTGTGATATCGTGTGCTGGGCTTCTAAGTATAAAAATAATCTGTGTTCCACACACTAATGTAAACCTACTTTTGCCTTACCCTGTATTGTATTGCTTTTGTTGTTGTTATAAATGGAATTTTTTAAATATATCTTAACATAGTGCATTGGCAATGTATAGAAATGCAAATGATTTTTGTATGTTTATTTTGTATTCAGAAATTATACTGAATTTGTTTACCTAATTCTAACAATTTTTTGGGGGGGGGTCTTTACAAAATTTTTGTATTATATCATATCATCTACACAGACATTTTTTTCCCTTTCAATTTTGATGCCTATTATTTCTTTTACTGACCTAAATGCTCTGGCAAGGATATCTAGTATTATGTTGAGTAGGAGTGGTGAGAGTAGAAATATTTGTCTTGTTTCTGATCTTATAGAAAAAGCTTTCAACTTTTCATCAAGTATGATGTTAGATGTGAATCTGTTATATGGGGCCTCTATCACATGAGGTATATTAGTTCTATACTAAATTAGTGTGAGTTTTTACCATAAAGAAGATATATTTTATCAAGTGTTTTTCTGCATTCATTGAGATGATCATATAATTTTTATCTCTCATTCTGTTAATGCTGTGATTTATTGATCTGCATATGTTAAATAATCCTAGTATCTGAGGGATGAATTCCACTTGTTTTATGGTGTATGATCTCTTTATGTGCTATTAAATTTTGTTTGTAGGTGTAGTCACATACAAAAACTTTATCCTTTCACACCCCCCCTGCACATTTTATGTTTTTGATGTCATAATTTACATTTTTATATAGTGACTACACATTAATAAATTATTATAGTTATTTTTAATACCCTTTAACCTTCCAACTAGAGTTCAATGATTTATATACCACCATACTACAGTATTAGAGTATTCTGAATTTGAATATATACTGTCTTTACCAGTCTGTTTTACAATTTCTAGTTACTGATTAGCATCATTTCATTTCTATTTGAAAGACTTCTTTCAGCATTTCTTGTAAGTCAGGTCTAATAGTGATGAACTCCCTCAGCTTTTGTTTATTTGGGAAAGTCTTTATTTCACCTTCATTTGTGAAGGACAGCTTTTCAAAGTAAAGTATTTTTTTTTGGGGGGGGGGGTCAGGTTTTTTCTTTTAGCACTTTGAATATATCATCCCACTAACTCTTAGACTTCAAGCTTTCTGCTGAGAAATCTATTATCTTTATAGGAATTCTATTGTATTTGAGAAATTTTTTCTCTTGCTGATTTTAAAATTCCCCCATTTGACTTTAATTTTAGGCAGTTTTATAATGTATCTTAGAGAATATCTTTTGGGGTTGAAATTATTTGGAGAACTATAAGCTTTCTGAACACAGATGTCCAAATTTCCCCCTAGAATTGGGAAGATCTCAACCATTATTTCCTCAAGTAAGCTTTCCGCTCTTTCTACCTCGTTTTTCCTTTTGGGATCCAATTATGTACATAGGCAATCCTCGGGTTACATCACACTCGGTGTATGTAGTTTTGTGGTTATGTCACCATCTCCCATTTATTTATATATTAGAAAAGTTCTGTCATTTTGACATATGTACATATGTGCTTTATGTTTTTTATTATTTATTTACCACAAATAAGGGTTAGGAATTGTTATCTTTCTTTTAATTTTTTTTACTGTTTCACTTCATTATTGCTGTGTATGTGCTCCATGTGAGTGACGCAGGTGCTTATGTAGGTGGGTTCCAACTTATGGCAAAAATTGCATCATGTTGTGTCTTAGGAACGGATCTCTGACATTAACCAAGGACCTACTGCATATTGCTTCTTTTAATGGTATTCCATAGTCCCTATAGGATTTCTTCACTCTTTCTTTTGATTTCTTTTTTTCTTTGTTCCCCTCGGATTGGATAATTTCAAGTGACCTGTTCTCTACTTCACAGACTCTTTCTTCGGTTTGATCAAGTATTCAGTTGGTGCTCTTGCATTTTCATTTCGTTCATTATGTTCTTCAGTTCTAGAATTTCTGTTTGGTTCTTTTGAATAATTTCTCTCTGTGTTAAACTTCACATTTTGTTCATGTATTGCCCCCCTCCCCTTTTAATTAAATTGTCTTTCTGTGTTTTCTTGTAGCTCCCTGAGCTTCCCTAAAACAACTATTTTGAATTCTTTATCAGGCAAATCACAGATTTCCATTTCTTTGGGGTAGTTTCTGGAAAATCATTGTGTTTCTTTGATGGTGTCATGTTTCCTTGATTCATTATGTTCCTTGAAGTCTTGCATTGTTACCTTTGCATTTAAAGAAGCAGTCGCCTCCTCCAGTCTTTGCTGACTAGCTTTGGGAGAAAAATACTTTCCATTAGACCCACTAGGGATTCTGAGACTTTCTTAAACTTTTTTTTTTAATGAATACTGTTAGGTTTGAAAGGAAACAGGAAACAGAACAACAGGGAGTTTTAAAGAAAGTTTATTCCCCGGTAATGGGCGGAAGCCATCACCAAGGTAAAGATCAGAATTAGGGGAGAGGGGACAGGAGATCGGAACCCAACCGGGCCAATGGAGATCACCTCCAAAGAGCGCACGTGGCGGTCTGGAGTTCCTTTTAAAGGGAGGGGGTTGGGCCCAGGTGGAACAGGAAAGGATGGGCCCCAAGGGCACCTTGGCCCGTTAATTGGTGGTTCACTGTCTTGGAGATGTCTCCTTGGCAGGTGCCAGTCATGTTGTTAGCTCCACCCACCAGTTTGGGAGGGGGGGAGCCCTAAGGGGTCATGTGTCAAACTCCGCCCACCAGTTTGGGAGGGGGAGAACCTTTCAAATACTACTGCTCCATACTTCATGTTCTCTCTTGGGGGAAAAATCTCAAGATTGTATGTCTTCTCTTGATCCTACGAAGCCAGGCCAGGTGCTGGTAGCCTCCTATTTGTTCTTCCTGGGTGGGACTAAAAGCTCAGGTTTGGGTGCTTTCTCTCAACCCTGCAGTGAGGCTTTCTTTCTGTGAGTGCTTGCTAGCTGTATGTAGGCTCACCCTCATCACCCTGAAGGGCATGCATAGGGAGCAAGCCATTCTCTTTTCCATTGTATGTATGTGTGGCGGGGAGAGTGTTGTGTGGGTGAGATATACAGAGTGTTAGGGGTTATAGATAAAATGTTTCCTAGATCATGAGTGGTCTTTCTGATGTAGTCCACAAAGCTATTAGTAGGTTTCATGTCCCTTTGAAGTCCTGAGAGCCCTGGCTGCTGTTCTTCCAGCTGCTTGCCTCCCTCTAATTCCAGCAAATCACATTATTCTGGGTGTGGAAAAAAAATAAGTGGGTCTCTTTGGCAGCACCCACATAGCTAGGGAAGCTGAGTGCTGACTCACATACCTTCACTTTCCCCAGTGGGAAAAATCACAGTCTGTGTGTGTGTGTGTGGGGGGGGTGCAGATAACACAGGAGTAATGTAACTGTTCCTCTTACTCTCTTTACTGTGTCTAATCTCAGATTGTCTTTGTTCCAATGACATGTAGAACTTCTGTGCTGGACTCCTGGACTTCCATAAGGGCACTCTCACATATTGGTTAGTGACAAACTTGATGTTCTCCCCAGGAAGACAATAGCAAACTCTCATCTTGCTATTGCTATGCCATCACATCTTATAAAATGTCAAGATTAAATCAGTATGCTTATCCACCTTACTTCTTTTAAATCAGCACTATATTTTTGAGAATCATTGATGATGGTACATGTGGTTACTAGTTCATTCATTTAAACTGTTAATTGACCTTTGCATGTTGAACTTATACCTAGCAACTTTTGAATAATTTTTCAACTAGAAAGTGAATAAAGGGCATTCCGGTTTTGGCAATATGGTACCAAGGGACCCATTCACTGCAGAGCAAGTCAAGTCTGAAAAGCCACACTATTTGAGACCTCTCCTGCTCACAAATGGCATAGGTGGCCTCCAGGAATCCCTCCATTCCCAAACAAATAATAACAAGCGCAGAAAAGAAGCCAACAGAAATGTCAAAGCTGACAAAGACTGAGCATGTGTTGTAGCATTGTGGTGAGGATGCAGAGCAGTGGGAATTCTCACTCACTGCTGGCTTGCAGGGCAAGCTGCTAAGTTAAATGTTCAAATCACCTTGAAAAAATAATTGACATTTTTTCTCTCTCAAACATGATCCATCAAATATCTATAACCCCCAAACCCCATTTCTTAGGTATAAGCCTGTGATAAAGTCTTATTCATATGTACCAGAAAATATACATGAATGCTGAGAGCAGCCTTCTTCATAAGAGTAAAACACCAGGAAAAAAATTAAAAATTTCCATCAGGACAGTATATTATACAATGAATTGTTATATAGCAGTAAACAAAAGAAACATATATTAGTATATACAGCAGCATGGATGGCATACTATTGATTTAAAAAAAAGCAAGTCTAAAAAGATTACATACAGTACATACCATTTTAAAGAAACCTCAAACAGTAAAGTTAATATATTCATAAGCATTTAATATTTGTGACAGAATCCCATATTTTTAAAAAGCAATGGAATAGCAAACACAAAATTTAGGGTGATGAAGTCTCTAAGGAAAGAATCATAGGAATGCCCTAACCAGTTTGGCTCAGTGGATAGAATGTTGGCCTATGGCCTGAAGGGTCCCAGGTTTGATCCCGGTCAAGGGCATGTGCCTTTGTTGAGGGCATATCCCCAGTAGGGGGTATGCAGGAGGCAGCTGATCGATGTTTCTCTCTCATCGATGTTTCTGACTCTCTCTCCCTCTCCCTTCCTCTCTGTAAAAAAATCAATAAAATATATATATTTTTTAAAAGAATCATAAGGATAAGATAAGGGAGGAACATACAAGCAGATGCAAATTATTCGTAATGTCTTATCTATTGGACTAAGTGTTGGTTTTTATGGATGCTAATTGTATCATTATGCTTTCCTTTTTTAAAAAAATAGATTTTATTGATTATTTTTACAGAGAGGAAAGGAGAGGGATAGAGAGTTAGAAACATCGATGAGAGAGAATCATCACTCAGCTGCCTCCTGTACTTCTCCTACTGGGGATGTGCCCACAACCCAGGTACATGCCCTTGACTGGAATCAAACTGGGGACCCTTTTTGGCTCATTATACTTTCTTAATAACATTTATATAACCTAAATATTTTGTATATGCAAAACATAGTGATATAATAAAATGAATAAAGATATGAAAAATATAAAATATTTATCCATCACTTAGGAAATTATCACTAAAAACTTGTTAGTGCCAGATATCAATCTATGTACTGAGAATTAAACAATACCAAATACCAATATTAAACAAGACAAAAATTATAATTCCTGAATTCATGAGACATGCACTCTACTAGATTCAACTAAACTAATTTATGAACTAGGACTTACCAAAATGGAAGTTACCTAAAGGATAAATAAAAAGGAGTCAATATTTTCATCATAAACAATGAAGTATTGTTAAATTACCAACAATCTGGACAAAAGGAAAATGAATAAAATTTACCTAAGGAGTCAAATCCCTCCAACATATTCGTCTTATTACCTCCTTTCTTAGAAGAACAGCTTCAGAGACGGCCAAGGACTTGAATTTGAAAGGCCAGCCAACTGAGCAAATTATTGTTTTAACTTTTTAAAGAATTTATTTTCTATTTAGTTATTAACATAATGCGAGGACCAATTGAATTTTTCTCCCCTACATCTCCAGGACTCATGTGCTAAAGGGATGAAATAATGGTCTTTAAAATTCAGGTGCAGATATGGACCAACTGTACCTTGATTATAAATACTAACCCTCTGCCTATACTTTCAGAAACTCTATGTGAGCCTCCAACCAAATAATAACATGTTAATATTCACCATAGACTACCCCACAGTAGAGAATCTGGAGGTCATCACATTCAGGGTGTTAATGAATGAGCACTCTTTCAGCTAAGAGCTGCAGAATTTTCCTACCAATCATAAAAATTACTAATGCAGCTAAAACATTCTAACTCCAGTTTGCCATACTAATAAGTGTTTCTAGGTAAAAGGCTGCCCTTCTCCCATGTAAATAGGGAAA
Source organism: Vespertilio murinus (assembly GCA_963924515.1). Taxonomy (NCBI): domain Eukaryota; kingdom Metazoa; phylum Chordata; class Mammalia; order Chiroptera; family Vespertilionidae; genus Vespertilio; species Vespertilio murinus. The sequence continues at coordinate 152,652,589 of OZ004704.1, forward strand.
ACAGGAATGGCAACAGGGAAAAATAGAATCTAGCATAAACATTTCAAGGGATTTTCATCTTTGACTGTGAAAACAAAACAAAAAGATAGTACTTATTGCCACCTGAGTGAATATTTATCATTTAATTTTTGATAGAATTATAGCATATATTTAGCTACATTAAAAAGTTTTGAGCACTAATTCAAAGTAGGATGTTTAGCACTAAATGTTGTAAGGTATGATTTAAAAAACAAAGGACTTCTACTAAACCCAAAAGACACCTTGAAAATAGCAAAATATGCCTTTGAATACAACTTAGTGGATATACCATGTTAATGTAATATTACTAAAGGTTAGTAAATATCTATTAGTTTTTACCTGAATTAATAAATGGGACTATCCCATTCTGGGATGAGTCTAAACAGATTTCTAAAAATAACTGACCTTAACTAGACTGAGACCAAGAAATCATTTCCAATAGAGAACACAATTCTTTTTCATAAAAATTCATACAGAAGCAGAATGCACTGAAAGAAAGAGTGCTAAAACAAACAAAAAAAGATTCTTGTTTTGGCCAAAAATTTTAAATTCTAAAAATTGAGGCATAGACCAATAAAAAGTTGTTCATTCATCATGGTAATTAGTTCAAAGTTGGATGGTTAGACAGAGAAGTAAAGGAGCAAAAATGGAATTCAAAGCCAGAATTAAACAAAAACTTATGTATCAAGCATAGCACTTGGTACATAATAATCACTTAATAAATGGATTTAATATAGAACCCACAGTACCATTGTTACTGGTTGATTTAGAATTAATAATCTTTAAGATTATTGGCATCCCTTTTGGATATTTTTCAAATCACCAAATAATATGTAGAATATAATAAACTTGACCAGAAGGGCCTGACTTGTTATAATGAGTTAAGAACAAAGAAAAACAATACAAGTAAAATCACCTACATTTGCACATTATTGTCAAATGAATATTTAAATCAGGGAAAGAGATATTTTGATAATACCCTCAAAAAAACCTTTCCTGAGGAAAAAAATATAATAAGGGGCAAAGGCATGGTAAAGTTTTCTAAAAGTAATCTGCCTTTTGTAATAAACTATCGTCAGATAACCTAAAAAGAAATCCCATCTTACTCCCATATGCTAATATATTCTTTAAATATAAAACCCAAATTAAAAACTGATTCTTAATAGAAAGCTTTTGTTAAAAGTAACATTTTGAAATGCTGTCAGTAACTATCATAAATATTTGAGAAGTTAATATTTTAATCTTCAACTGCAGCACAGAAAACACTTTTAGTGACAGACAGTGCTTCGTTAATGGAGTTCTGTGTGTCTAATTGCTTTAGGCACAGTGAGCTGCATTATTTTGACACATGACATGCAATTAGTACATGGTCACACGGCTAACGGGAGATTTTACACCTTTTTTCCTTTCCACATTCAGAGTGAATAATTAGCATATTTTTTTCTGCTTAGAATAATAATCAGAGCCTTAGATCCAGAAATTGCCTAATGAGGTAAAATTCCAGTTGTTGACATTAATATGTGACACATTTTTTCAGTTGTTAAAGTAAACCTTGTGCTACCACTTCATTTACCCTTTCCAAAGTGCCGTACGAGTTGAGAGTTAACGTTGTTCTTCATATAAAATTGTTGCGAAGACAGACCGCAATAGATGCTTTATAGCATTATTTCAATGCTCTTCACACAGTAGATACCAAATCAATACTGCTGGCAAATTTTAAAGGGACACCTATTGGTATCTTCTTTTGTCATTAAAAGAATGTTGGCTTTCAAAATAGAAACAGACCATGAAGCCACTAAATGTTGTTTTGGGCAGTTCTTAGAATAAAAAAGTTTAATTATTTTACAACACAAAAGTAGATCCAAAATAGTTTAAGTTTTCATCAAAATGCTCTTAATTGTATTTAAAATGTTTAGCAGTGATAGAAAAGTTACCCAGTAATTCCCTAGAGCAGAGGCAGATATTTGTGAAGATAAAGATTAACTTTTAGGGCCTATCAATTAAACGGCTCCATCCAAAGCAAATATCGTATTCCCATAATTTTATCTTTTTTTTTTTTCTTTCTAAAAGAGTCCTCCTCCCTAGTCTTATATGTTTCAGGCCCCACACAACCTGGCTATGCCCCTGATAAAAACCATCATGCCCCATACATATAAGCTCTTGGGTCCCTCAAGAATAATGTTTTTTCTCTCTGAGAATACTGTCCTTTTTATTTCTATTTTTTGTTTTGGATGAAAATTAAGTAACTTGGAGAAAGTTTATCAACAACACTATTACTTATTTTAATTGCCTGACTGTCAGACTGGATGTAAAGTCACTATTTCTATAATATCCAAAGAATTAAAATTGACTGTCCGAGTTCAGTCTGCGGACCGAGACGGACGGCTCCCTCCGTGGGCATCGCTGTCCCGCTGGTCCTACAGGATCCAGACGTGGGCTCGGACAAAGCCTTCGGCTTCAGTCGCGGCCCGGCCCGGCGAGGCGATGGCCAAGACTTACAGTGGAAGATAATTTATGTTGGCTCAGCTGAGAGTGAGGAGTTTGATCAAATCCTAGACTCAGTGCTGGTCGGCCCTATCCCAGCAGGGAGACACATGTTCGTCTTTCAGGCCGATGCTCCCAACCCATCCCTCATCCCTGAGAGCGACGCCATTGGTGTGACCGTGGTCCTCATCACCTGCACCTACCATGGGCAGGAGTTCATTCGTGTGGGCTACTACGTCAACAATGAGTACCTCGACCCAGAGTTGCGGGAGAACCCACCCCCAAAGCCAGACTTCTCTCAGCTTCAACGGAACATCTTGGCCTCGAATCCCCGAGTGACCCGTTTCCACATCAACTGGGACAACAACACGGACAGGCTGGAGACCATAGAGAACCAGGACCCTGCCCTAAGCTGCAGCCTCCCCATCAACTGTACCCCTGTCAAGGGGTTGGGGCTCCCTGGCTGCATCCCTGGACTCCTCCCCGAGAACTCCATGGACTGCATCTAACTGAGGTCTTAACTGGGGGACTCCAGGCCCTACCTGGGCCCAGCTAGGACTATGGCCAGTCTCCCAACACATCTTGGAGGGGGCAGTTAGGCCTCCCAGAGAGTTCTCTGGGGGCCATCTGGAAGACTTCGGGGCCATCAATTATATTCAGGCCTATCAAACTTATCCCTGAGGAAAGAATGGACCTCGGGTCTCTTCCAACCTCAGCCCAGAAAGATTATCTCACCTTTACTGCCCAGGCCTATAAAAAGCAGGTACTTTAAGTTAATTCTCTAACTTGTGTCCTTTCTCTTCCACACAATAAGCCAATATGTCTCCACGCTCCCATATAAGTACCATTGAACCAGAGCTCTTCCCACAGACCTCCCTGGCCTTCCTTGAGGCTTTCTTGGTCAGTGGTTCCAGCACCGTAGAGCTAAAGGCTCTGTCATTTCCCTTCCCAAACATTTGAGTAGATCCACCCAGCTTTCTGGAGTCACAAGGAATGAATCTGAGTTAGAAGGTAGACTGGGACACAATTTCTGTCCTTTTCCCAGAACAATTTTTAAGTCTTTTCAATCCAGCAGCCCCTGGAAAACTCTGTTCACAAAAATGTGATCAGCTAGATGCTGGGGAATAATGGTTGATTATTCTCTCGGTCACAACCACTTTCGTGTTACCTCCTAACTGGATCTGGATTTCCCTGGAGGCTGCCACTGTTGGAGCAGCCGACCAGCTCTGTCCGTTTTGGCATCAGGGCCTCTGGCTGCCTTTGCCCTCTGCTAAGACCTTATGTTCTCACAGGCTACAGAGTGATTACAGGCATGGGAAACGGTGGGGACCCTGAAAACCACCTTCCCCTGCCATACTCTGCCTTGTTCCCCATCCCTTCGCTGCTACGTGGATGCTGTTGAATATTAAAAGGTTTTTGTATTAAAAAAAGATAATAATAAAAAAAATAAAATTGACTGTCCCCTTCATTTATTACTTAATAGGACCCTGTAAAATGATTGAGCATTCAAGCATTAAACCCAGATATCAAAATGTTCACTTGTTCTTATGAAATGTGATGTGTAGTAAATAAGAGATGCATATTGAAAGCAAAGATAAAAAACAGAGTGCCATAAACAGGATAGAAAAAATCAACTACAGAAGCACTGACCAGACTTTAGTTTCTGTAAAATAAATTTGTATAGGCCAGAATGATTTTAAGACACACCTCTGGAATTTGGAAAGAATTCTACTACTATCAATTGATGTTAGTTCCAAGAGTTTTAGTTAATCAATGACATTATAATTTTTAAATGTTAACTCTTAATATGTGACATAGTTAACATTTAAAAATTATAATGCCATTGAGAGAATATATAAAGTAAAAGAAATTTAGGGTTATTATATTATAACCTGTAGTAAATGACTTCCTATTGTTCTACGTGCATAATATAACCAGGGGGAAATTCCATCATATAATCTATAAAAATTGGTGACAACTCTTATTCTATACCAGATTACTTGTAAAATAGGAAAAAAATATGAACCTATCATATCATTATGACTCCTAACCAAATTACTAAAATGAAAATTAAGGTGAATTTTTAGTTTGTAAAGTAGCCAATGTTAGAAATGGCATTCACATAATATCCACTCTTTTTTTTGTTTTGTTTTTTACTGTTTTTATTTTTTATTTTTTTATATTTATTCATTTATTTTTATTTTATTTTTTAATTTATTAAGGAATTATATTTATTTTTTATTTATTAATGGTAAGCATAGCTTACCATTGCCCCAACCCCCACCTCCCATACATGCCCTCCCTCCACTCTTTTTTTTTTTTTTTTTACCAATATCATTATGTCAGAGGGAGAAGTAAGTATAAGAATAGCCCAATGTTGGGAAGTTAGATAAGGAAAAATCTGTTAGCAGTGAGTGTATGTTGACAACAAATAAAGCACATTTCAAGGGACAGTAGCACAAAGTGTATGACTCACCAGCAAAAATAAATAATTGTACATACACTAAATATTAGAAAATCTACTGACATCTATCTATCTATCTATCTATCTATCTGAGGCCCAGTGCATGAAATTTGTGCATGGGGAGGGGTGTTTCCCTCAGCCCAGCCTGCATCCTCTCCAATCTGGAACCCCTTGAGTGATGTCCGGTGAGATTAGGCCTAAACAATCAGTTGGACATCCATCTCACAATCCAGAACTGCTGGCTCTTAACTGCTCTCCTGCCTGTCTGCCTGATTGCCCCTAACCACTTCTGCCTGCTAGCCTGATCACTGCCTAACCACTCCCCTGCCAGCCTGATCAACACATAACTGCTCCCCTGCTGGCCTGATTGCCCCTAACTTCCCTCTCCTGCCAGCCTGGTCACCCCTAATTGTCCTCCCTTGCCAGCCTGGTTGCCCCTAAATGCCCTCCCCTGCAGGTCTGGTTACTCCCAACTGCCCTCCCCTGCTGGTCTGGTCACTCCCAATTGCCATCCCCTGCAGGTTTGGTCCCCCCAAACTGCCCTCCCCTTCTGGCCTGATTGCCCACAACTGCTCTCCTCTGCTGGCCATCTTGTGGTGGCCATCTTGTGTTCACATGGGGGGAGCCATATTGTGTGTTGGAGTGATGGTCAATTTGCATATTACTTCTTTATTATACAGAATGTATATATATATATATATATATATATATATATATATATATATATATATATTTAAGTGACCATTATGACCAAATGACATGAACAACTGGAACAAATGCTAGAGCAGTTGCTATGATGTGCATTGACCACAAGGGGGCAGATGCTCAACACTGGACACTGGATCTGCCCCCTGTGGTCAGTGCACTCCCATAGCCAACCTTCTGTGGCCCCTCCCCACCCCAGCTGGCCAGCCTCCTAATGGACCCTGATAGGGGGCCAGCTGGCCAATCTCCTGTGGTCCCTTCCCCTGGCCGGCTCCCCCCAGATAGGCCTCAATCACTAACCAGGCTCAGGGAAACCACCTGTGCATGAATTTGTGCACCAGGCCTCTAGTAATCTATAATAGTAATGGACTAATTAACTGAGCATATGCATTGTCCATATACTTTACATAATTTATCTCTAATATTCATGACAGTATGCTCAATGCATTTAATTATCCCATTTTATAGGTATATAAACTGTGGTTATTTTATCCCGTTCTAATTTAGCTAAACTGATAATACATTTACTGGAATTTCCTTCTCATTGTGGTTTCAGGTTAAGCCTGGCCACAGGAGCAGTTTGCATGCTATTTGGAAGAGCAAGGTGAGGCAACAGCCACTACACTCAGGGATCAGTGAAAGTAAGGCACCAGGTGCCACTGAGGCTCACATAGGGCCCTGTTGACCTGCTGCCTCACCTCATTGCTCCTCCTTTGGCTTCCTAAAGTCCCAGCCAAGTACCTGTGTGTCTCCTGACAAAGGGTACTGACTTCCTCTGCAAACCACCCACACCATCCAAAGTGGAAGCGGGGAGAGACAAATGCAGGTACCAGTGTGCTCACAGGTTCCAGTTCATCCTTGCTTCCCCCTCCTTCACATGTGGTTTCCATTGCCCACTTCCAGCCCCACCAATAATCTGTAACACCTTCAGGCCCATATTCCAATGCAGAGGGTTCTTTACTATCTCGCACAATTGTCTCAGCCTTGTGACCAATCTCAAAGTTTCCACAGACTTATGCTTCCCTAGTTAAACTGTAACTAATCTAGAAAACTAAGCATCAGAGAGAAAAGCAAGACTCACTGATTTCCAATCTTAAGATTAAGCTACATAAGGCAGCATCTTTACATACCCTCCTTTTACCCAGACAGACTTGAATTAGGGGTCTTGCCCACAATAACGGATGATCAGCCATAATCTCTTTGACCCACATATATGTCAGGGCAAACTTCTATTTATTGGACATCTGCTTTTCTTATCACCTGCAATAAGCCTTTGAAGTGTCCTGGGCACCTCACCTCCTCCCTAGCTCAGGATGTCTTATAGCCATATTCTCGTTCTAACTCTGAACCTCTCACACATGGGGGAGGGGGTGGTCTTTGCCTCTCTCATGTGTGTGAGATTACCATACATACGGATGTATTAAATTTGGCTATTTTTTCTTGGGGGAACAAAATCAAAAACAAAAAGTGATTTGATCAGTGATGACATGTTCCTCCCCCAAACACTACAAAAACACATAAAAGAATATATCCTATGTAACACAAAAATATACATTTCAACCTGTGAAATACTAGCTGTAATCATAAAAATTGGCAACAAAACTGAAATGTCTTCAATCTTTGCCTTTAATTATTATTCTCCCAACAGCACTCGCCAGTGCAAGTACAAATGAGATTATAAATCTTGGTAATGAAGAGAAAAAATAACTAGATGGTCTTATTGTATAATCAGAAAGTCCATAGGACTCAACTGAAATAAATAATAGAATTTATTTTTCTAGCTAAGTGGCTGATAAACTCATTAATCTAGTAAGTGAACAGAGGAAAGGTCTACCTGGCTTTATGGTGCTCTGTCAATTCTGGAATAAATTCACCAACAAATGCGTATGCTGTATATGCAACTTGTGTAAAAGAAAATTATACATAATTTTACATATTTTAAGATATAAGCAATTATTTGACGATGTAAAGAGGTAAAACATACTCCATAGTGAAAAAGGTAAATATCAAATTCTTGAACAGATCAAATTCTTCCCATAGTAACTAAGAAATCTACTGTGTTAGCAATAAAAACAGTATTGGGGCTTTTGAAGCCTGAAAATGTACTTTGATTCTTATCTAAGAAAATAGAGTCAGGGATATCAAACAATTATGACAAATGGTAGGGAGTTCAATGTGACTAACCCTATCAGATGTTAAAATATTTCATTAAATTACAATAATAAAACTTGTGGGGCAATGATACACACACACATATATACAGACCCATGGAGTAAAAATAACCCAGATATAAACACTATCCCTTTTTTTAATGAAAGGGGAAAAAAGCAGCAGGGCAGTATGAAACTTTTATTTAGTAAATATTAGAACAATTGACCAGGAAGACTGAAGAAGAAAAAAAAAACACAATTTGGACTTTACCTTATTTCAAATGTTAAAACAAATTTAAAATCTTACAAACTAAATCACTCTATATTTACCCTGACTAGGTAGCTCAGTTGGTTTGAGTATAGTCCTGATAAATCAAGGTTGTGGGTTCTATCCCCAATCAGGGCACTATCCCCAATCAACAAACGCATAAATAAGTGAGGGAAAAAATGATGTTTCTCTCTCTCTCTCTCTCTTTCTCTCTCTCTTTCTCTTTCTCTCTCTCTTTCTCTCTCTTAAATTTAAATCAAATTAAAAAATTTTATAACTTTATGTAGCTAGACAATATATGTAGATGATCAAAGTATAAAACATATCAAAAAAGAAGAGAATATTTATAAAACTCCTATAAAGTATACTAGGGGCCCGGTGCACAAAATTCGTGCACTGGGGAGAGGTTCTTCAGCCCAGCCTGCCTCCTCTCAAATACCGGGAGCCCTCTGGGGATGTCCTATGGATGGCTTAAGCTGGTTCCCCATTGGGAGCAGACCTAAGCCGCAGTCTGGCCTCCTTTTCCTCGGGGTGACCGTGCTGATCAGGGGAAGGCGCAAGCCCCATCACCTTGCTGCTGCAGCCACTGCCAGGCACCGCAGCCGCCAAGGTATTTTCATAAACACGGACTCCAGTCCCTTCACCATGAAAAAAATGACAACTTTCTTTAAGCATTTTCAAGATGTCTTTCATAGGATATGACATTTCTTTTTCTTTTTTTAAAATATATTTTATTGATTTTTACAGAGGAAGGGTGAGGGATAGAGTTAGAAACATCAATGAGAGAGAAACATAGATCAGCTGCCTCCTGCACACTCCCTACAGGGGATGTGCCCACAATCAAGGTACATGTCCTTGACCGGAATCGAACCTGAGACCCTTGAGTCTGCAGGCCGATACTCTATCCAGTGAGCCAAAGCAGTTAGGGCGGATATGACATTTCTTTCTTTCTTTTTCTTTTTATCCTCACCTGAGGTTATGTTTCCATTGATATTTTCCCCTTCCCTCCAATCCCACGCTCAGCCCCTTCCCAAGCCAAAAGCCTCCACCTCAGGCTTTAGGCTTGGGAAGGGGACCCCCGCCCCTCTGATAGGCTTGGCCCCTTCCCAAGCTTAAAGCCTCTGCGTTCCCTCCTGCCACCCCCACCTCTCCTGCCCGCCTGCCCCACCGCACCCATGGCCATCTCTGCCACAGTCTCTATGACCGCTGCTGCAGCCTCGTGCTGTGCAACCCGCCCAGCCCACCTGACCCTCTGCCTCCTGCCTCCACTCATGCTGCCACTGTGCACCTTGTATTTACCTGCACACACTGCCAGTGCTTTCCCTCCAGCAGCCCCAGCCGCCTTGCTTTCCACTTTGCCTCCCTCTTCCTTCTATGCTGTCTTCAATCTTCACTCCTCCCTCCCTCCACGTATGCAAATTAACCGCCATCTTTGCTGGGTTAATTTGCATACTCACTCTGATTGGCTTGTGTAGTGGTGGTTAATTTGCATATTACTATATTATTAGGTTAGATGAAGTGTTGAACTTAGAAACAATGGGAGGAATTGCAAAGGAAAAGAGTGACAGATATTACACTATAAAATGTATTGTTTATGTGAAACAAATAAGAATAACAGGCATCTTATAGGCTGGTGCAAATATTTACAGCAAATATAGCAATAGGGTTGCTTTTGTTACATTAATCACCAAAATATTCATAAGCAGTCATTAAATGTCCATAATTAAATGGACGAAGGATATGATTAGATAATTCACAAAAGAAGAATTACAATTAGTAAATAACATGATGCAAATTTTAACTCTTGCCAGCAATCTCACACATGCAAATTTAAACAATACTGATACCACATTTCCACTTACCAAATGTGATCTGTTCAGTTGTGTATTTTAATATTTTCATCAACTAATCCTAATTTTAGAAATATGTCATCAAAAAATCCCCAATACTGAAATTCTCAGAATATATTCATCTCAACATTGCTAGCAAAAACACACACCCTTAAATATTCAATTAATCATGGTACACTTGATGCAAGAGATGCACTTTATGAAATAGATGTAGTTACTGAACAGAGTGGCTATGAAGATTATATAGTCACATGAAAAATATTTTGGCCATGTTCATTTTAAATAGCAAGTTAAACCATTAATATAGTACAGTTACAACTGCAACACAGCTTTATTTTAAATAAAAGGGGGGAAAAAGGTTGGAAAAAGAAAGAAGACTTCAGGGAAATATACCAAAATGTCAACAGAAAAAAAACAAATCAATACTTGATAGTTAAATTATAAAGTTCTATGTATGTTTTATGTATCACATACTGTATATGCTGTAGATCCCAAAGTTGCTATAGCCCTTTGTCAAGATTCTGTTCAGGTTTAGAATTTTATATGTTTAACCTAGCATTTTCCAGGGCTATGCCATTCCATTTGTGGGTATTTTGTGGGCCACTAAGTTCCACGTGTTTTAATGCGAGACACACACTTAGAAAATTATGTCTCATTGTGTAGTCAAGCAGCCTGTTTCCTCTTCTGCCTAAGTATTCCATTTCTTATTCTCATGCTACAGTCAAGTACTTATTCAAAATTACTCTAATATATATTCAAGATCATATTTTGAATTATAGTCCCTTTATTATTATTTCATCTGTTCCTCTTCACTGAAAAAAATGTTAGAAATTGGTTTGAATAGATACATAATCAGAAAATTAGAAAAACTGTAATATCTTTGAATAAAAGAGGAATTACGTCTCCCTCCTTTCTGAGCCATGTTACACAAAAACAGGAATCATTCATTTAGTGGCTTTCAGCTCTGTTTTCTTGCCTCTCTTACACTCTTTGCTTGCGTTGCTTAAAAGAAATCATTTTCCCTAATTTAAATATTTGAAACACCATAATTTCAAAGGTACTTTCATGTTTTAATAAATTTTATTCCTAACATAAACCTGTAAAACAATTATCTAAATGTTTAGCGTTTACTTCACTATTATTTTTACTATCCAGGAATCAACAATTGCATATTTACAAATTTCAATGGAATGAATTAAGCTAATCAGAGCACAAAGATTGCCAAATCTCATCTTGTGCAATTTAAATTTATTTTACACTTTATTCTAATTTTTAATTTCTGTTATTCACTTACATAGCACCTTAAGTGTGAACAGTTTTCAGATGAAATTGCTTGATTGAACATAAAATTTTAATTGTTTTGAACACCTTCCAAGAAAGGAAAAAACTAGTTTTAGTTTTTATTCAATGCTCTATTCCTTTTGCACACCACGTACTCATATTATAAAAACAACTCACTTTTGAGTACTCATTCATTTCAGACTTTCTCAAATTTATGAATAGCCCTTGCCTCACAAAACCCACTCAGCAGAGAGAACTTCTCATGCTGACGGAAGCAGAGCTTTTAGTCACTGTAAATATTCCATGCTCTCTTGAGGGCCTCTTGGTTTATCAGTTCTGTCTTGTTGAAGATGCAATTTCATTTATTCAACAAATTTTACTGAGTGGGTTTTCTTTCCAAATGGAATTCTGCTGAATAGGTTTCAGATACCACTAATACCCTTAATTTTTTCCCCCCACTGGTATATATTTTTTTAATTTCTTAGTGTAAAATACACATGACATAAAATTTACCATTTTTACCAATTTCAAGTGCACAGTCAGTGATATTAAGTACATCTATATTATTGTACAACCACTGCCAACAATCATGTCCAGAACTCTTTTCAGTTGCACAAATGAAATGCTGTACCATTGAACAATAACTCCCCATTCTCCTCTCTCCTCAGGCCCTGGCAGCCACATTCTACTTTCTGTCACTATGATTTTGACTACTCTGGGTACCTCCTGAACAAGGAACCATACAGTATTTTTCTTTTTGTGACTGTTTTATGTCATTTAGCATAATATCCTCAAGGCTCATCAATGCTGCAACATATGTCAAAATTTCCTTTTAAAGCTAAATAATATTTGTGTGTGTGTGTGTGTGTGTGTGTGTGTGTGTGTGTGTGTGTGTGTACCACATTTTGCTTCTGCATTTGTCTGCTGATGAACATTTGAATTGCTTCAATGTTTTAGTTATTGTGAATATGGGTGTAAAAATATATTTTATTGATTTTTTACAGAGAGAAAGAGAGAGGGATAGAAAGTTAGAAACATCAATGAGAGAGAAACATCAATCAGCTGCCTCTCCACACTCCCTGCTAGGAGTGTGTCCGCAACCAAGGTGTATGCCTTTGACCAGAATTGAACCTGGGACCCTTCAGTCTGCAAGTCAACGCTCTATCTACTGAGCCAAACCAGTTAGGACTAAAAATATATTATTGTGATTATTCTATTTCTTTTATTCTCACTCATGGAGGATATGTTTTTATTGATTTTAGAGAGAATGGGAGAGAGAGAGAGGGAAAGAGAGAAGAGAGAGAGAGAGAGAGAGAGAGAGAGAGAGAGAGAGAGAGAGAGAGAGAGAGGCTGGTTGGTTGCCTCCTATATGTGTCCTGAGCATGGATCGAACCCACAACCTAGGTATGTGCCTTGATCTGGAATTGAACCCATAACCTTTTGGTGTATGAAATTATATTCCAACCAACTGAACCATTTGGCCAGGATGTGACCCTTCTTTAAATTCTTTTGAGTATATAGACAGAAGTGGAATTGCTGAAACAATCATATGGTCAATCTAAATTTAACTTTTTAAGGAACTGCCACACTGTTTTCTACAGTACAGTGCCATTTTACATATCCACTAAGAGTGCACAAGGGTTTCACGTTTCAATATTTTTTCAACGCATATTTTTCTTTTTCTTTTTTAAATAGCAGCTATAACAATGGGTGTGTGGTAATATCTCATTGTAGTTTTGATTTACATTTCCCTAATTGGTGCTGTTGAACTTATTTTCATGTGCTTATTGGAAATTTATATATCTTTAGAGAAATGCCTATTCAAGTCCTTTGCCTATATTTGAAACAGTTTTGTTGTTGTTATCAATAACCTTTTAATATTACATCTTTTTAGGAAGCCTATTGCCTTCTAATTAGTCCTCTAAAAGCAATATACTGGTAGCATTGCCTTTCATGTGGAGATCATATCTTTAAAGCACATTCACAGAAGTTACCTCATTTGAATACCATAGCCTCCCCACCCTTGAGAGAGATAAAGCCATTTTATTAGAACTCTTTGAGAAAATCCCATAAAAAGTCTCAAAGAATGCATAGCCAGAACTCTGGGCTCCTAAATAAACGTTCATCTAGCAAAATTAGACTGTTTGTCCTTAATTGTTCTGAGTCTTCTCTCATTCAATACTTTGCTTCTTTGGGGAATAAAATGAGGCTAGCAATTAAAACATTTCACTCTCTATTCTACCTCATTTGATGCACACTCTTGGTTTAAAAAAAATTAAAAAGGCTTCCGATGAACTCATTTTATATTTCACTGTTGTCAGCCAGAACTTCTGTTGGCTTCGCAGACACCTTATTATGCTCTTTTTCTTCTGGACTAACTGATTGTGTTCTCGTAGTCTTCTTTGTGGATTTTCGCTCCTCTGCTCAATATCTAAATATTTACGTTTTAAAGTTCCAATCCTCTTTTCATCAGCTCACTTTTCCCGGACACACTCATCTCCTTCCATGGCTTTAAGTCGCTACAGGACAATGACTCCCTAATGGATATCTCCATCCCCAAACTTGCACCAGAACTTCTTGCTTGTTTATCCAACTGCGTTCATGGCATTCTCACATGGCCATCTTAGCCATCTTAACACGGTCAAAGAAATGTGGCCAATAAACAGAGGTCTTAGTAATCAGCTCTCCAAAAAACTGGATCCTTCCTTCAGAATCCCCATTTCAGTTACATGGCAGCCCCATCTGCCCAACTGCTTGAACTAACAATCTGGGAGGCTACTTTAGATTTTACCCTTTAATATACATGCCTTCATCCATCAATAAATAAGCCTTAGTCTATTTTCTCTGTCTTTACTGTCACTACCATAACATCTCACTTGGACTGCTAACTGGTCACATTGTCTCCATGCTTGGCACCTTCAGGGCACTTCCCAATCAGCAGATATTAACCATGTGAGAACTTAAATCAGATCATGTTGATCCTGTGCTTAAAGTCTTCCAACTTACTTCACAAGGCACTTGAAATCAACTCCTCTTAGACTGAATTTCATGGTTCTGCATAATAGACTCCCAGTTTACTTCATCTTTCCTTTCTCTCTGTCTTGTTCCAATGTCAATGACATTATCCTAATTTCTTGAACACATCGGGCTGTTTCTCATCTTAGGAGCTTTGCATAGTTATACTACATAGATTGCTCTTCATGATGATATTTAATGTCTAGCTCTGTGTTGTCATTCAGGAATAAACTGTGACAGGAGACTTGACTTTGGGTGGTGAACACACAATATACTATGTAATTGATGTATTATCGAATTATACACTTGAAACCTATGTAAACTTATTAACCAATTAGAGGCCTGATGGACAAAATTCATGCATGGGGGGGAGAGTCCCCTCAGCCCAGCCTGCACCCTCTCCAATCTGGGACCCCTTGGGGGATGTCCCACTGCCGGTTTAGGCTGCTCGGTCATTTGGTCACCCCTCACTTTCACCACCCCATGCAGCCTGCTGCTCAGTCATTTGGTTGCCTCTCACTAACCCCTGTGCCAGCCTGGTTGCCCCACGCAGCCTGTTCAGTTGTCTGTTCTGTTGCGATGGTCACTTAGACTTTTATATAGATAGATTTTTTCCCCATTTAATTCAATAAAAATAATAAAAATAATAATGGGAATCCTGCCCCCTTGCCACATTCTTCTATGACAAGAGCCCCATTTTCTAATTTCTTTATCTAAGATCTCCTCTTAGGATTTTTGGTGTCTGTGCCACTATGCATTTAGAGCTGGTTTGGGGAAAAGGAAGGGAGAATAAAGAAAGGGGGGAGTATATAATAGATGTCTCACAAAGGAAATGTATCAGAAGTCAATCAGTGTACACTTGGGCTGATCTGCCTTTCAGTAGAGTATGCTGCATTTGGGCAGACTCCTGTATTCTTATAAGTCCCTTTGTTGCTGTCTGAGAAAGCAAAACATTGACTATTTTTATTAAACATTTACAATCAAAATCTTAAAGTTAACCAGGTGTGAGTTAATTTTACATTGTTCACAGAGTATAGCTGAATTTATATCATGAGTAAAGGAGATGTCTTTGAATTTCTGGTCCCTCTCACCAGTGCCATGCACTCCAGTTTTATTTCCATGAATAGTCACCCTCTAGTATGTTCCTGGAGTGCTTGGGTCAGCGATAATGAAGTAATTCTAATGAAAAAGAGGGAAAAAATCAACAGATAAAATCTTCAATAATAACAACATATCATCATTCCTTATACACGCATATTCTAGATGGATAGGTGGACATTATATGAAATTAACATGCACAAAAGGACAATGAAGCTCCTATTTGTTTTTGGCTTTATTCTTGGCAATTTAGAGGTGGAGACTAGTAACATTTTTCAGAAGATAGTTATGAACAATAACAAAAGCCCAACAGAAATGGGATAACGTTTTGCTTTTGCTTACCAAAAAAGATATCATCTCTACCTGTGAGCCAAATGAAATTTTATTCAAATTCATCCAAGATACAACCATCACTTCCAATACATTGGACATTTGTCTATAACAAATGTAGGTTCATGAGAGTAATAGAGTTATATTTTTATTTTATAGCTCTATCATTATGGGGTGAGTTTTCTTTAAAGAGGGCTTTACTATTTCTATCATCTTCTTAATTGAAATCAAAGTGTCATAGTTTTCAAGAGGCCTCAGAGGTCTCTTAAATATTTGAGAGTTGAGCATACTGGTTTCTTTTGATTATCAGAAAGTGTATCGGGAATCATGGATCCAATTTAATTATTACTCTTGGTAAGATAAGATGATGCTAAGCTATTATTATACCACAAAGAAGAAAATAATAAAAAGTCTCTAATATTTCCAATTGCATATCTCTGTCAATGTATTTTGGAATTATATTACTCTATTCTTATAAAATGTGAAGATTCTGATAAGCAAAAGCTTTTCTCGATAAATTTATAGTTACAATAAGACTATAATATTGAAATTTGACAGCAAGATTTATCCCTTTAAGCCAAGTCAATAGATTGCATATATACACTGATTATATTATGATAACTGAACATATCACAGTATTGCTAAGCTGTTATCTGAAAGGCAAATACTTAAAAAATAATAATAAATACAGAAGAAGAAACAATCATATTACTTAGTCTATATAAAGTAAGAGAATATTTACTCTCATTACTTACTTAGTTTGTCTTGGGTGGATGACAATGTTTACTAGAATTAGAAAGCCATGACTAAATTTCCTAAGTCAGAAACATTTCACTGTTTCAAAGCTGTGCTATGTAACTACTGTGGTTTGTAAGCACTTGAATAGTGGCTGGTCCAAAATGAGAAATGCTGTCAGTGTAAAATACACACCAGATCTCCAAAACTTAGTTAGAAATAAAGAATATAAAACATCTTATTAACAATTTTAAACTAAAACTAATTATTTATGGAGATAATGATATTATGGATGTATTAGGTTATTATAATTAATTATATTTATTTTTACCTTTTTATTAGAAAATTTATAAATACCTAGATGGCTCATATTTGTGGGTTATGTATTTCTATTAGTGATTTTCTTAATCATAGATCCTAATAATATTAAGATTGTTGGGTAGAACATATACTTATTATACTTAGGACACATTTCCATGAAATTTTCTAGCATACTGTTTCCAGTAATCCCTCAGCAATTCTGCATGATTCCTTGGTTTAGCTATATTTTTTTCTTATTTTCTTGCAGTGTAAGCCTTATTATATCTGATATACATGTGTGAGGATCACAACTACTTATCTTCATATCTAAGTGTTTTTTAAATTGGACTGTGAACTCCTTTAAGAAAATGATGCATTAGCTCTGTGATCAGCAAACTGCGGCTCTTTGGCCCCTTATCACCAAAATACCCATTTCACCCAGGTGTGGTATTGTGTGGAAGTCTTCCACACAATACTACACCTGGGTGAGTCTATTTTGAAAAAGTGGTATTAGAAGAAGTTTAAGTTTAAAAAATTTGGCTCTCAAAAGAAATTTCAATCATTGTACTGTTGACATTTGGCTCTGTTGACTAATGAGTTTGCCAGCCACTGCATTAGCCCATAGTCAATTACATTTATAGGTAATTCTTTGAGGAAGAAATTAACAGCATCTTTTATTCATTCTACTTATAAAAAGATTCTACCTTAATGGACACCAAATAAATTATTTTTCCTGGCTTATTTTACTAATTGTATCAGTTAGAATACTACTACACTAGTCACAGTTAAAGAGAGGCTTTCCCATTCAGTCTGAAAATTCTTTTATAGAATCTCTTTTAAATCAATCATAGGGGAAAAACAGATAGTATTACTGTACTTAAAACTATGGAACTACATTATTTCTGGATTTTTTAAATTAATTTATTCAATCCATGCCTACTTAGTTCCTGTTATATGTGTGAAATGGGGATACAAAGACTATTAAAACATTACTGTTGTATTTAGATAGCTCACAGACTACATGAGGAAACCAACGAATGTTCAGAGTATTCTGTTCTATGACTAAACATTGTGCAGGTCATAGTGAAGGAGAAAGCTATTAGCTCTACCTGGCTTTATAACAGAATTTAGGATTTAGCTGAGACTATAAAAGGTGAGTTAGTATTTGCATATACAATCACACTGGTCAGATGAAGTAGGTAGAATTCTAGGGTAATCCACAAAGAGAAGGAAATAGAAATGGCAGCAATGATACATAAAAGAACAAGTAATTTCATATTTTAGAATTAGGGAACGGTGACCTGGAAGTAGCAACAGGGTCAGATAATTCATCTATTCTGTCTATTCAAGCAATATTTATTGAGAAAGTTTAGTGTATATTTTAGGAGCTCTAACTCTAGGTTTTAATTGCCTATGTTCAAATTCTTTACTATTCCCTAATCATGTGATCTTGGATAAAATTTATTTAACATCTTTAAGCCCCAGTTTGCTTGTCTTTGCACTGGAAAGATAATGATAATAGCAATTACAACGACTAGGTTTGTTACAAGGCTTAAATAAAAGAATCCACTAAAAATGCTTAGCATTATCAATGCTGTCCCATCAAAGACTATCAAGAAATTACTTACAGTTAGACAAGCTGGGTTTATTACTCATTATAGGAAAAACAGAACAAATAACATGAGGAACCATGGGTGTCCCATGTAAGCAGTGCTAGAGTGGATCTAAATAGGATTGGGGCTTTGGTTGAGTAATTTGGGGAAGATCCAAGAAAGGAAGGGTTAGCTCTAGACTATGCACTATTAGAACGAAGATGGAATTCTGTGATGGGGCATTTCAATAAATTGGATGTTTAGAGAAGGCAGACTTAAGGCTTAAGACTACAATTGGTAAAGAAGTAGCTGGAACTCACATTAACCAGGACAGAGGAGTATTTGCTAGTTTGCACAATGACCTTGTTTTCTTCAGTGCTTACTTAGATCAAGTTAGGAAGTGTCCCTGTTTTGTCTCATAGTCTCAGAATGTCCTTGTCTGATTTAGTGTGTGTGTGTTTTTTTTTTTATGTCCCACAGGAGAATAACATGGCTTATCTATCATTGTCAGACCAATTCCTAGATGTCAGGGCTGCTTTTTTATTTTTTCTTACTTCTCAGCATTGTACCTAATACATAATAATCATTCAGTAAATACTTGAAGTTACTTTCAGATGTCAAGTAAATGGAGGGTTTATACTGTGCTCTGAAGAACTCTTATCATGAACCATTTGCATGGCCAGGAAGATGTGAAAGAGGCTGCAATGATAAATAATGAAAAAATAGAGAGATGGAAAGAAAACTAGGGAGATGTGATATCACAGAGGCCGAAGGAGGGAATCATTCAGGGAATTTATAAGAAGACTAGAAGGCCAGTGCACAACATTCATGCACAGGTAGGATCTCTAGGCCTGGCTGGCGATCAGGGCTGATCCAGGGCCTTCTGGCTGCCACCCAGGGCCTTGGAGTCTTCCTTCCCTGGCTACTGGTGGCCAGCTCCTGGCCAGGCCTTCCTTCATTTCACACCACCCCCTGGTGGTCAGCGCACATCACAGAGAGCGATTGAATTCCCAGTGGAACTCCCAAGGGGACACTTTGCATATTAGCCTTTGATATAGAAAGATATTGCTAAGAAGTCAAAGAAGATGAGTTTTGAGCCCTGAACTTAGCAACGGGGAGGCGTTAGCATCTTTGGCGAGAGGAGTTTCAGTGAATAAGGGCTGAGAAAGGCAGGCAGAGGCAGGATGAGAAAGAAGCAGGATGTGATTGCTTACAGTAAGGGAAATAAAAGTATGTTTTCTAAAGGTTCAGTTGGGTCAATGAAGTTTTAAATTATTATTTAACAAAATTATTTTTATATTTATTTTATTTATTTATTTTTAAATTTATTAAAGTATTATATGTGTACATAGCTTACCATTGCCCCCCCCCCCCGCCTCCCATACATGCCCTCCCTCCCCAGAGTTTTGTGTCCATTGGTTGTACTTATATGCATGTATACCAGTCCTTCGGTTGATCTCTTATCTCCCCCCAGATCTCCCTACCCCCCCTCCCCTGCTGTCATTTGACAGTCTGCTTGTTGTTTTCCTGTCTCTATATCTATCTTTCTATTCATTAGTTTATAATGTTCTTTAATATCCATAAATGAGTGAAGTCATGTGGTGTTTCTCTTTCATTGACTGGCTTATTTCACTCAGCATGATGCTCTCCAATTCCATCCAGGTTACTGCAAATGATGAGAATTCCTTCTTTTTATGGCAGCATAGTATTCCATGGTGTAGATGTACCATAGTTTTCTGATCCATTCATCTGCTGACGGGCACCTGGGCTATTTCCAAATCCTAGCTATTGTAAATTGTGCTGCTATGAACATAGGGGTGCACATATCCTTTCTGATTGGTGTTTCTGGTTTCTTGGGGTATATTCCTAGTAGTGGGATTACTGGGTCAAATGGGAGTTCCATTTTCAGTTTTTTGAGGAAGCTCCATACTGTTCTCCACAGTGGTTGCACCAACCTGCAATCCCACAAGCAGTGCACAAGGGTTTCTTTTTCTCCGCAACCTCGCCAACACTTGTCATTTGTTGTTTTGTTGATGTTGGCTATTCTGACAGGTGTGAGATGATATCGCATTGTTGTTTTGATTTGCATCTCTCTATTTTTATATTTAAATATTGATGGGATGACTTCAGTCAAGCAGAAGAGGTTAAGTATAAAGCAAAGAAAACATTGATAATGGAAGACAAATTAAGAATGAATGGTTTAAAAAAAGCTGGCAGAAAGAGAATCCAAAAAAAATGTTAATAATCATTGGATCCATCGTATTTTTATTATTGATGATGTCTTTGTTATTTGCTTCATTCATGGTATTACTCATAAATGTCTATATAAGGTTAAACCACTGAAGGATTCTGAACTGCTAAATAGCATAATTTGATTTGTATTTCAGAAAGATGACAGAATAAAATGGAATAAGGGTTAGAGAATTTAAAAACTGGAGGCACAGGAGACATTTAAGAGGTTAGTCTAATAGTCCTTAAAAGGAAGGAAAGGATGTAAATGACAGCAATAAGAGGTGGCACAGAGAAGAAAGGAAGATGGTGAGAGTTCCCAAAGAAAGAAAAGTGACACGGTGGCTTTTCTTTCAATTGCAATTTGGTGTCAAAAGTGTAACTGACATTGAATGTTAAGAGAATAATGGCTAGGATTTGGATTTGAGTTACCAGGAAGAAAGTGTGGCATTCACTTTCTGAAAAATACAAGAGGAAAAGCAGGTTTGGATAGCGCTATCAGGGGAGGGGGAGATTATAAGTTTGTGAACTCATTTATTCATTCAGAAAATTTCTTTAAAATCTACTTTATGTCAAGAACCATACTGACTGCAAGGAAATAGTCATGAACCAGGAAGCTGTAATTCCTGCCCTATTGGAGCTTAGAGTACTCTTACTTTCTAATTTGAGATACTTTTAGACATACTAAATAGATGTGTTAAACACCTTGGTTGGATAAACTGATGTAGGATTTAGAAGAAAAGTCTAGGATGAAAAAGGAAATATATATACACACATACAGGGTGTCCCCCAAAATGTATACTCACTTTAACAGCTGAGAGCTCAATTTTGAAAATAAAATACATTTGAATAAAAGCTGTCTTTATAATTATTCAAAATTTGTGCATACATTTTTGTGGCACCCTATATATACACATATATATATGGAGAGAGATAGAAAACATTGGCATTGTTTACAGTTTTCTTAAAATGTGTCCATGTGTCTCCAGCCTCAAACAGCATGAACAAAACAGAGCATAATTCAGAAAGCCAGACTTCCTAAAAGTGGCCTAAAATCTATGGCTAATTAATTTGCATATCCTTTGGGATTAGACAGACCTGGGTTTGAATTGTAGCTCTGCCCCTCTGGGTGTGAGAACACAGGTCAACCAATATTTATGGAGCTCCTGCTATGTACTAGACCTAACGTAAAGCCCTAAAGTAAGTAGTTAGTAATCAAGTTATCCTTGCTCTGAAGAAGTATCTAGATTCAAGAAGCAGGCTGATTTTTATGAGGCCACCATGAGGGAAATGATATCCTTCCCATAGCATTGTGAAGAGTAAGCAAGGCAAGCATAAAGAGTGCCTTGCACCTGATATATTTTTTCAGCTCACACAATGGAGTTAGCCGAAAAGTAACATCAACTTTTAGGGTCACAATGCCACTAAAATTACATTCTTCCCAACATCAGCCACTACTTCTGCTCCTGGGAATGCTGGTAAGTGTTGAAAATAATAAAATGTTATATTTGTTGGCTGGTTTTTAAGGGATATTGTGCAATAATTCCTGCATTTGGATGGGCTGGTTCTACCAGCCAGAGGCAACATTTTCTTTGAAGAGATAAAGATATGCCAACACACCCATTTGATGTAAACAGTGAATGGCACACATATCCTGTGAGGGAGGTCATGTCCCAATAAGTCTTTGTCAATTAGCTTTTTGGCAATTTTTTGTCTACCTGCCTTATTCAATACCTTCTCTAAAAGGGTCAGGAGAACTTAGAAAAGGTAATTAAGAAAAGAATCCTAAAGGAAGAGAATCATAGTACGGGGTCATCTGCATTCACTTTCATTAGTGTTTGACAGTGTATTGCATACTTAAAATTTTTGTACATCTGTATTTGTTAGCAATTGCTTATACATCCTCTGCCTTTTAAATTCATATGTTGAAAAGCTGCAGACCCTTTGACTGGTCACAGTACTTGAGGGACTATTGGCCAAAGTCCTGTTGGCTTTCCAGAGTCAGTGAACTGTCACAAAAGGCCTGGAAAGTTCTCAGTGTTACTTTCTTCAGGCAACCATGTGCATGCTGCCACACATTCCCCTCACAATAGAATGTGGAACATATTCAGTACTTTTAACCAGTAGTATACAATCTTCTGGGAGAGCTGATCTCTAGGAGGAGTAATTCTCATAAGGAAATTTTTCTCTGAAGTGAACAATGTCTAAGAAATCTAACTGTACCTCACAAGATAAGTGTGTAGAAGAGAGAGAGGGAGAGTGCAATAACTCACATGTCCTGGCAAACTTAGATTTCTTTAGAAAGAACACATTCTAAACTTCACTGTGCATTAACAAAGTGATTGCCTCTTGGGAATATTCTAGAAGTATTTAGAGCTTTTTGTGTTGTTGTTCACATGGAACAATGGAGAAAATCACATTAAACTGCAATAAAGCATCCAGGTATTTTAATCTTTTTTCCATCTATCTTCCACCCGAGCTCTGAAGTAGTGTTAACCTATTACCATTTCAATGCTTAACATCAGAGGTGCAATGGAATACACACATCTATTCAGCACCAGGCTTTTTGTCTGGTTATAGATATAAAGTCTTTTAATACCAAATCCCAAGGCGCCAGGGGAAATTGTTATGAGTGAGATTTTATTATACACTGGTCTTTGGGGTCAGATGGTTTGGGATCAGATGAGCTGTGTCAATTTTACCTAACTCATGAGGTAAAAACTCATTTCAATATAGTAAAAACAAAAAGGGAAAAACAAAAACTTTATAGATCTCATTCACAGAAAACTTTTGTATTAGTCAGGGCTCTCCAGAGAAAGAGAACTAATAAGATGAGAGAGAGAGAGAGAGAGAGAGAGAGAGAGAGAGAGAGAGAGAGAGAAGAGAGAGAGAGAGACTGGTCATAGGAATTGGTTCACATTAACTATGGGAGGTGAGAAGTCCCCTAATCTGTGTCTGCAAGCTTGAGAACTGGGAAAGCCAGAAGTTTAATTCAGCCTGAGTCCAAAGGCCTGGGGGCCTGGAAGCCAGTGGTAATGATATAAGTCCCAGAGTGTTTCACCTGTAAACCAGGTGCCCCAATGGACAAATGCAGCAAAAGATAGATGTGCTAGCTTAAGAAGAAAGAGAGAAGTCAGCCTTCCTTTTGTGCTAGCTTAAGAAGAAAGTCAGAAGTCACCCTTCCTTTTGCTTTTGTTCTATGGGAGCCCTCGATGGATTGGATGATGCCTGCCCACATTGATGACAACAAATCTTCTTTATTCAGTTTACTGGGTCAAATGCCAATCTCTTCCAGAAACACCCTCACAGACATACCAAGAAATAATGTTTTATCAGCTCCCTGGGCATCCCCTAGCCAGGCAAGTTGAGACATTACATTAGCCAGCATATCCCCTGCCCCTAAAATCTTTGTGACACTCATACAGTAATAAAAACTTATTGGCCACTGATTTCATCTATGAAATGCTAATTATATTTCTATTTTTTTAAGAATTAAAAAGTATCTATATACCTAATGCATAATAGATATTCAGTGTGTTGAAACCATTGTTCTTAATTATAAATATTGTGGATTTTCAACAAAGATAACATTGGAAACGCAATGATTGTAGGAAACAGCAGCATTTCAAGTGCAAGTCACATGTAAAAGGAGATTTGAGATCATACCCCATTCTGTATGTCATGAACAAAGCAAGTTGGACTATAGAATATTATTTCTGAATGATGTCTACCCAGTTCTATTAGATTTAACCTTTTAATATATATATATATATATATATATATATATATATATATATATATATAATTGATATTTTTTTACAGAGAGGAAGAGAGAGGGATAGAGAGTTAGAAACATAGTTGAGAGAGAATCATCGATCAGCTGCCTCTTGTACACCCGCTACTGGGGTTGTGCCTGCAACCAAGATACACGCCCTTGACCTGAATCGGACCTGGGACCTTTCAGTCCACAGGCCTATGCTCTATCCACTGAGCCAAACCGGTTTTGGCTAGATTTAACCTTTTTTCTTCAACTTGTAATTTCTTAAACTACCTGAAATACAAATCTGTAGTAAGCAGAATTTTAAGATGACTCTAGGACCTCCATTCTTGTGTTATGCCCATGATTCAGTTCGCTTATTTGACAAAGGTGAAGGGACTTTTGTGATGATAATAAAAGGCCCAGATTAGTTGACTCTAAATGAATAAGGGAGATATTACACTGGGTGGGTTTGACTTAATCAGGTGAAGCCTTTTAAAACAGAACTTGGACCTTCTCAGAGGTCAGAGAGATCCTCCTTGTAGCCTTGATATCATGATATAATGAGAAGTATGTGGGAAGGTCACATGGCAAGGAACTGAGAGTTAACTTCTGGACCTGAGAGTGGCCTTTGGCCACAGCCAGCAAGATGAGGAGAACTTTGTCTTATAACTGCAAAGATCAGAATTCTGCCAGAAATCATGGGAGATTGACAGAGAGTCACTCACTTTAGAAAGGACCACAGGCTGGTCCTTCAGTGCAGCCTGTGAGACTCCTGGCCCACAGAAATGTGAGATAACAAATGCATGATTTTAAGCTGCTAAGTTTGTCATTGAATAGTAGAAAACTAATACAAATGCATGCATCTTTTTCCAATCTTCTTACAATCTATTTACATGCTGAATCAGGAGAAGATAATGTTTAAAGTTTTACTTTGGAATAAAATGTTTTGAGAAAGCAGGTCATTTGAACCTGCTCAAAGGTCGAGTTATTTAAATGCAGGATAGGAGCGGGGAACTATTTTTCTTAAAGAGGGAGAAGAAACTGCACTTTCAATTCCATCAACAAACTATGCACTTTTATCAATAACTAAACCAGTCTAAACTATACTGGTTTTTAATTAAAGACACAGTAACTTGACCAGTATCCTAATAAAGCAATTGAAATATTAGGAGACCATTTAATTGGAAGGAATGACTGTTTACCAGCATCAATAATATAAATAATCTTATATAACTAATTATCAGTAACTGGAAACCCTTAGGAGGCTTAATAAGGATGTAAATGTGAATCTTTGAATTTTATTAGCAGTTTTAACATTATACGAGTCAGTCTAAGACATTTATGGGTTCCAAATATGACCTAAAAACTTAATGTCTAGATATACAAAAATCATAAGCTTTGGAAAAGAGGAAAATGAGCTTGAGAATCACCACAATGATCTCTTATTTCTTATTGAAACCTGTACATGTTAAAATAAATTAATTGAGGTAGACACATAGTTATACAAATTTAAGATATGGACCCATAACAAAGAATAGGAAATTAGTAATTCAGCATCTTTAAATATAATCACATTGGATTTGTTATTACCCTTAAAGAAATATACTGAGGGCTCACAGCTATGAAGAATGATATAATGATAGGTTACAAACTCAGAAGCAAAAATCACTACTAGAAAAATGGCAAGAAATGAAGAAGCATATTTATAAGCCATGTACACTTTAGTTTTAAAAAATTTGTTCCTATTGATTTTAGAGAAAGAGAGGAAGAGAGAGTGAGAGAGATAAAAACATCAATGATGAGAGAGAATCATAGATTGGCTGCCTCCTGCATGCCCTCCACTTGGGATTGAGCCCACAACCCCAGTATGTTCCCTGAGCGGGAATTGAACCAGAGACCTTTCAGTGCATAGAACTCTCAACCAACTGGGCCATACTGGCCTGGGCTCACATATTTTATTTTTTGGGAGCCAAGAATACATTGGTCACTTCAGAGGACTTATATAAATAATTTTCTTCCTGAGGACTCACAAATTTAAATCTGAATGTGTGTCAATATATGTTTGAGCATGTGTGTGTGTGTGTGTGTGTGTGTGTGTGTGTGTGTGTTTACAAGTATGAATGGAAAGATTAAAAAGATATACAAGAAAAATCAAGATGGTTTGCCTCTTTTATAAATGAACTTAGAAAACACCTTACCAGCACAAAGAAAAAATGATTTGCAGTTTTACATAAGTAGATTATTCAGTGTGAATATTATACTCCAAAAGTCTCCTAACAACTCTACCTATTCCTAATACAAGTTAACACCTTAAAAATAGCTTACCTACCCCTAGCCAGGGGAGATGGGAGTTAATTGACTCTACTCCACATCTGAGAGCCGGTCCAGTCTGCCAATGGGGTTGAGGGAGCAGTGAGAATATCTTGATGGCTACTACTCATGAGTCTGTCATCATTTTTAACTTTTGTATTTGGAGGAACATGGAAAAATAATTCTGATCAATGTTGGCCAAATAATAGGCATGGCTTCTCCAGCTGATCAAATGAATATTACACTTCAGTTAAAGCCTCTTTACTACAGTCGTACCTAATTTTCCTATTGTAAGGAGATAGCTTTGTGAACATGAGCAGGAGATTACCACTGGCTTCATCATTACTTTTTCAATTCAACAAAAATCAAGTATTTTTTCCGTGTAGGAATACATGTTTATTATAGAAAAATTAGAAAACATAAGTAAAAACATCATAATTACAAGCATCCATATCTCTCTACCCATGTGAGTAGAAAATCTTGTCTTCCTTTTCACCTAAGCAAATATATATCTATATGTATAAACATGGCCTTGAAAAATACAATAGCTTACATAAAAATTATAGAAAAGTCTTCTGGTAGCAAAACCACTCTGGGTTCTATAACAATTTAAGTTGGAGGGTGCAGCCAAGAGTCCCCACGGGGCCTCTGAATCACAAGGGAATGGCCATGATATAGAGTAGGATGTGGTAACATTTATCAACAACAATATCTATATTTTCATGGATCCTAGCAATGAACATAATACTTGTCACTTATTGAGTAGGTTAAACTTGTGTTGTAATATATTGACACCATGCTTGTATACAAGACTTGCTTCAGGGTATAACTACATTCTGCATCGAATAGCAGGCTAATAAAAACTGTAGCAGAAACAGTTTTATGACCCTCTGTTGAGTTGGGTTTTACAACATATTATCTTATTGCAGACATCTAAATTAAAGGTTAACAAACACTGTTTAATGGGTTGTCTGAATGAATGTGCAGTGCATGAATACATGCCTCTTAGAATTTTCATTAGTTTTGATAGTCCACATGCTTTGTGATTTGGGTTAAGACATGACTGTAAATGGAGGATGGCTCTTGACTGACTCTTCTTAGTAATACAAAATAGCACATTTTGTTAGACTTCCTCCAATTAAGTGCATATCCACCATTAAAGCAATCTGTCCTCATTTTAACAATGTCATTGACATCTACACTAAAACTCATAGGGCTTTTGTTCTTTCAAAATCAGTAGCATGTATATTTATATAGAAAATTTTAAATACAACGACAAGTTTAAGAAGCCTTCAACTCTAAGCTCTACAAATATTTTTAACTGGGTTACACAGAAGATGTAACTTTACTAAGAAAGAAAAAAACCACAAAATTACATATTAATCAAAATGGATTAATGAAAGTAAAATATAAATTACTTTTCTCTCTAATGTAGAAATCAAGAAATATGGTTTATTGTATTACTAAATGTACTTAAGTTAATAAAAATAATTTATATTTTTGGGCACTGAAAGTAAAAACCAGTATATAAGGAGAGAGAAGATGGCAGCTGGCAGGATGGCAGTTAGGAAGAGAGTGTGAGAGAGGGAACCAAAGGAGAGTGTGTGGACATGTGGTGTGTATATATGTGTGTGGGGGGGGCAGTTAGATCCTGCAAGATCTTTGGGAGCTGACAAACCAGGCTCTCTTGGAAGGGGAGCCCCCCCGCCACGCATACACACTGCAGGCACACCCAGACAGCCGGTGCTGGCACAGAAACCATGCCATCTTGAAGGGCAGAGCTGCTGTGACTAGAATCCCAGGCTCACCACCACCCAGACTAATCTCAGATGAAAACAGGGACACTACAGCCAAGAAGGTAAATAAATTCCAGATACCAGGGACTCCATTTGGGTTGCCAGGGGCCATGGCTGGCCTGCAAACCACCACAGGCCCCTCTATCCTATCTAATAAAAGAGTAATATGCAGAATGACTATCACTCCACCACACAATATGGCTGCCCCCATGTGGTCAAAGATCCTGCCCCCATGTGGACATAAGATGGCCATCACAAGATGACCAGCAGGGGAGGGAAGTTGGGAGGGACCAGGTCTGAAGGGAGGGCAGTTGGAGGCGATCAACCTTATAGAGGAGGGGAAGTTAGGGGTGGCAGGGAGTGGTTAGGGGGTGATCAGGCTGGCAGGTAGAAGCGGTTAGGGGCAATTAGGAAGGCAGGCAGGTGAGCAGTTGGGAGCCAACAGTCCTGGATTGTGAGAGGGATGTCATATGGGCAATTTAACATCCCTTGAGGGGTCCCAGATCAGAGATGGTGCAGGCTAGGCATAGGGAAACCCCCTCCACCCCATGCACAAATTTTGTGTACTGGGCCTCTAGTGTTACTATAAAATACTGATGATAACTGAATTCCAAAATTATTCATTTCTGCAACACACATTTCCTAAAGTCTTCCCGGGTGCAGGCCAATGGACCAGAGTTGACCCGCGAGCTCACTCTTAATACTCTATGTCTTATCAGGGGCAGAATCAGGTTCTGAAAAAAGAATAAAGGCCACTAGTACGTGGCATTTAGTGATTGTTTTAACACTGCATAGGGCTCATGGAAAGATCCCTGGATCATAAGATAATGGAAATAGGAATAGCATAGAGTTTGGAATCAGGAGACCACAATCAAACCATGTGTTAAACTCACACTATCTAAACTTTTAAAAGTCATTTAAATTGCTAGACTTAAGTTTCTTCATTGAATAAGCACTAAGCATTTTATTGAGTAAACATTAAGGGAGAGAATAATAGCTAGCGCTTGCTAAGTATTTCAAACCTGTGTGATATTCTGCACAGTTGTTGCATTAATCCTCACAACAATCCTATAAGGCAGGCACTGGCATTGTGATTTACAGATGAGGAATCAGAATCACAGAGAGGAGGAGAGGCATCAAGGTCAATAGTAAGTAAGCAGGAGAACCTAGATGCAAACTAAGGGGGTTGGATTTTAGAGTTAACACACTTTACCACATGCCATGATGCCTACTCCATTAGATCACTGTGAGGAGTAAATAAGATCATTTTGAAAATGTGTCTTATAAATAATAACATGTCATATATATTTTCATCATTTTGTTGCAAATATTAGTCTACTAGAGGTCTGGTGCATGAAATTTGTGCACTTGGGGGGGGGGGTGCTGTCCCTCAGCCCACCCACCCTGCACCCCTTCCAATCCAGTACTGCTGTCTCCTAACTGCTCACATGCTACCTGCTTGATCACCCCTACCACCTCTGCCTGCCAGCCTGATCACCCCTAACCACCTCTGCCTGTTTACCTAATCACCTCTAACTGCCCCCCCCCTTGCTGGCCTGGTTGCCCCCAACTTCCCACCTTACCAATATGGTTCCCTCTAACTGCTCCCCCCGCTGTCCTGTTTTCCCTAACTGCCCCTCTGCCAGCTTGATTACCTTTAATCACCTCTGCCTGCTGGCCTGATTGCCCCTAACCATCACCCCTGCTGATCTGGTCACCCCCAATTGCCCTCCTGCTGGCCTGGTTGCCCCCAACAGCCCCCTAGCCAGTCTGGCCACCCTTTACTGCCCCCCCTGCCATCCTGGTTGCCTCCAACTGCACCACCCACTGGCATGGTTGCCCCACACAGCCTGCTTTTTCAGGCCTTTGGTTGTCCCTCACTAAACCCCTGCTGGCCTGGTCCCCCCCTGTAGCCTGCTTATCAATCATTTGATTATCCCTCACTGACGCCCCTGCCAGCCTGTTTGTCCCATGCATCCTGCTATTTGGTTGTTACTGTGACGGTGTCCTGGACAATTTGCATATTCCTCTACTATTAGTATATATGACTAACAGAAGGCAAGGAGTATGCCACATAATTACATGAGATATTTTGAAGACAAAGTAAGTACTTTACTTATCTTCATAATAAAGCTTATATCTAGAAACTAGATTCAGTCACAATATTAAATGTCACTTAATTTAAAAAAGTGCAAATTTAAATATGCTTTTTTTTTTTTACTGTTATATGACCATTTAGACAGCTTTATTAGGTTGGTATGGTTAACTCATTAATTTTGAGTCCAAATCTTTGGGTTTTAAAAATTAACTTCTGATTTTAACTTTACATGAAATTTTTCTTCCCATTTAGACAGTAAGTACCTGCCAATTTATACAACCATTTATCCATTCATTTACTTATTCACTCAACAATACTTTTTGAATATTTGATTTGGTTTTACCCCTCTTACAGAGGTTTAAGTGATATAAAAGGATGTAGCAGGCCCAGTCCCTGCCCTACAAGTTTCACAACTAGTCTTGGGGGTTGAGTAGGAAGAGAAGATAGTTATATAAGTAATCAACATCAGGAATTAAATATTTTCATATTAGAAGTTACGGGTTGCTATATGAGTAGGAGAACCTGGGTACCTAACTTAGTCTAAGGAGTCAGATAAGCTTTCTGGAGATAGGAATATGACATGTAAGGGCTCAAAACTGAATAGAGTAAAGCCACTAGGGAAGGGGAAATGGCATGGAGTAGGTAGCACTCCAAAGAAATTAACTGAACTGGACATGCGCTGGTTTCCCATAGTGGCCTTGATACCACCTGCTACAACTCATTGGGCTCTATGTCGTAAAGAATAATTGTTAACTAAAGAAAAGGCATTTTGTGGATTTTCATAGAATTACCACTTTTCTATACAGAAGCCATGCCTGCACAGCATTCTGAACTTTGATTCTACAACTCATGGTCTTTAAACTATGATTGAGCATAATTATCAATACCAAGTGATTTATGATCACTTTTAGATAATCAGGCATCATGTTCTATTGATTGACATGTCAAGTACTTGATAGCAACAGATATTATGCCTAATGCAAATAATTATTTTTCCTATGAGTTTAATTAAGGGTCTTCATATTGATGGAATTAAAACTGCAGTGGCATTTGAAATGTATCACCCAAATGAAGTACCCTAAGATTACCCTATTAAGATTTGTAAAAGATCTAAGTAATTGCCATTTCAATTATTCTATCCCACATATGTTACTCCCCTCAAGAAATCAGAGTCTCTGCATATATATTTATGTATTGTGTAAGTTTTGTTATCACATATTTCATTATTTTCATGGACAAAATTGTTCACTAGTAGCACATTGACATCAAATATAGGAGCAAATTCCCGTTCAATACTTAAATTTAGGTGTTCTCATTACCTATTATGTACCTATTAAGAAGTACAAATTCCAATCTAACTGAGAATCCCATGTTAATAGCAAGCCTTATAATGAGATTATTTGTTATCCCTAGGCTTCACCAGCACTTATTAAACCCCTCAGTACGCTCATCAAATTAATATGTTTTTACCCACAGCCTTCGCATTTCAGACAGAGTGATTTTTAAAAAGCAAGCTCAGGAAGAGTGTCACTATTGTTAACTTTACCCTAGATGTCCTTTGTGTTTAGAACTCTCTGGCATGCAAAGGACTCCCACAGAGGACAGAGAAAGTGTTAGCCACAGCAAAGGAGACATTTATTTCTCTGCAATTCAGATCAGATTCTGCTTCCATGCCAGCCTAAACAAAAATAACTATTAGGTAAGATATTGTTGTATTTCATTAGACTATTAAACTCATGTTTAAATTACCAATTTTCATATATATATATATATATATATATATATATATATATATGTGTGTGTGTGTGTGTGTGTGTATATATATATATATATATATATATATATATATATATATATAGTTGTCACCTAAGTAAAGGCAGGCAATCTCCATTCTATTAGAAAATTAAGACTAAAAATGATTAAATGATGCTAGTGTAGGATTCAAACTCAAACAAACAATCCAAAGTCTGTAAGAAAAATCTACACACTACTACTTCCCAGGTGTTAAAAAGAATAGGAAAATTTTTTTCTTTAATGAGAGTTATTTGATTTTCAAAAATGAGTGACCCAAACCAAAATAAAACATAATAAGCTCCCCAAATGCTGCCTTGAGTCTTTTAGATTCTGGATTCTGACCAACTCATCTTTATTTCAAGAGATTAAAACAAAATAAAAAAGGAAACCCTGATAATGATTTTTAAAGATTCCCTTTTACTAAACTCTGTTTACTAAAATTCTAGCAGTAAAAAAAAATATTTGCATTGTAATATTATGGAAAGATAGCAAACTCATCATATGGTTTTTTATTAAAGAAGCAGGGTTTTTTTTTCAAAGTAAAGAAATAAAAGAACAGATGTACAATAAAAAGAAACCACACACTTTGTTCCGATTCTGATTGCCCACATGGTCTGCTACAAAACATGTAACTATTTCCTGTTCTGATTACCCCTGAGCATACCACTAAACCAAATTATTGTATCCAATGGCTATCTTTAATATAGAGCACACATATTTTATTCACAGGGAGCATTTGACAATTTCCACCCTGAACGCATACGAGTAATATTTTTTTTGCTGCAATATTTGAGACTATTGAAGATCTCAATCTAAATTCTAATTCACTTCCAAATACTTTTTCCTTTTATGAACTATGTTCATCTTCATGCCTCTAGGAAGCAATTAAGATGATCCCCAATTTAAGGATAATAGGGAGATAGAGTCACAGGTTGATGTAACTCATTTAAATGAACCGATTTGCAGAGGATATATCCTAAAAATGATTAACTATCCCTGGTCTGCTTTGAAGTTGCCATCGAAATAACTACCCATGTATGAAAATAAAAGACCATATCAGGACTGGGAACTGACTGTGGGGCATGTCATCCATCAGAATTCCTGAATTGTATGTTACTGCAGACATTACTGGAATGAAGGGCCAGCTAAGTCTATGACTACTGTAGAGCATCTGAAAAGTACTAGTGTGACGATGGAATCCCAGAGGATCCACCATCACCTCCTGATTTGGTTGGGTCAGGACAATTGGCACCTTTAGGATATAAAGATCACTGTGAGCAGGGGTCACGGGGAAGGCTTTTTCTCCTGCTGTGTCCAACCAAGAATGAGAGCACTGGCTCCTCCTGAGGCAGCAGAGTGAGGCTAAAACAGGGCCTCCTGGTTCTCTGACAGGACTCCCATCATTTTGCAATTGCGTTAAAATGATGACATCCATTTTATCCCTTCATCTAGGTCCGCCTTTCTGAACATCAGCATATTTTCACATGCCAACAGTGGTTTTTATCTGTTGGTTTTGTTACTCTTACTGGTTGGATGGATTCAGATTAAACTTTGGATATTGGATGGATTTCGCCTGAGAAAATGTGATTTTATGTTTAACTCTACCTTTTATATTCAGATGAAGGAATAAGGAAAAAGTTAACAGTTGGATACAGTTTTACTTTATCAGTTTAGAATCTCAGTAACCCAAGTTGGAAACATCCTGGAATTGAGCCAGTGGCCATTGCCCCATTTTTTCTTGAGTTGGTTGGCTGTTATGGTTCCCATCTGCTAGGTAGGGGATATTGATGGCAGATAATCTCTCTCTCTCTCTCTCTCTCTCTCTCTCTCTCTCTCTCTCTCTCTCTCTCTCTCTCTCTCTCTTCGGCTTAAAACTTAGGCTACATCAGTGTTCTTAAGGCCCATCATGGATCCATGGATCTGACAGATAGCCACACAAACTCATTAGCAGAGCTGTGCAACATGGAGGCTGGCACCTTGACCCAGGGGTCAGGGTACAAACACCAGATACGTATCCTCTGTGAGACCACAGCCAGAAGATGGCTGCCTTCTATGAATCAGGAGGTAGGTTCTCAACAGTTACAGAGTCTGACTGTGACTTGGACTTGGACTTTTTAACCTCCAGAACTATAAGAATTAAATGTTTGTTCTTGAAGCCCACTCTCCAGTCTGTAGAATTTTTGTTATAGGCTAAAAGAGTTTCCACAACTTTCTTTCCAATCAGCAATAACCATTTTGAATAGATAGCACACATTCCACTCATAAAAGCAACAAAAATATAAAGCGCCTGGGAATAATATGTAAAACTTTCATGGAGAAAGTAATATATTTTTACCAAAGAATATAAAATAAGACTAAGGGGAAATACCACTGCCACTAAGGTAAATATTTCATATTGCAAAATGTCAATTTTTCTCCAATACAATCTGTAAATTCAATACATTCTGAAACAATATTGTGTGTATGTGTGTGGGGGGGTGTGTAATACATGGAAAAATAATAACTGGATAGAAATTGGAATTCAATATGGTGATTCAGGTAGACTTTAACCTTATTTTTAGTAATTTAATTTTATATAGAAAGGAGGTGTTCGGGTATTAAATGTGTAATTAATAACTAATTTTAAAATTACTGGAAATATATTTTCTCCATTGTTAATGAATTTATATCTTAGCATTTTTATTTTCCTATTTTCTTTTTGTTCATCCCTTTTATAGTTCTTATAATTAACATGTAATGCTTTTATAATTTATATGTATATATTATATTATTTTATTTTTAATACTATATTTTATTGATTTTTACAGAGAGAAAGGGAGAGGGATAGAAATTTAGAAACATCAATGAGAGAGAAACATCAATCAGCTGCCTCCTGCACACTCTCTACTGGGTATATGCTCACAACCAAGGTACATGCACTAGACCAGAATTGAACCTGGGACCCTTCAGTCTGCAGGCCAATGCTCTATTCACTGAGCCAAATATGTTAGGGCTATATATTATTTTGAAGTAAATATCATATTGTCAAAAAAGGAAGGCCACCTGACTCTTAGGCCAGAATTCTATGAGAATACATAATCTAGATTCATTCCATAAAAAATATAGGCATAATAGGAGGTTTGGTTGCTCTTATTTTTCCCCCCCAAGAATTCACTTCTAGGTCTCCAAAGGTTAAACATAAGCTAAGACGTGTAGAATTCTATAATCCAGCTCTGTACCTCTAAGTATCATCTTTTCCCAAAGGCCTATGTATATTCTTGCCAAGGATTCATGGGTTATACCAGGGAGCATTTAAAGATTATAAGGATTTACATTCATAAGAGCACTGGTGCCTAGAAATTCAGAGAAGTCAGCATGTGTTTATAGAAACTCGGGTTTTAGTTAGCTAATGGCCCAAGGTCACTACGGACAGTAATAAATAATCTTTATCATCACTTTCACACTGTGCTTAGAGGTGCATATGAAACAGAGCAGCCAAACCAACTTTGGCAATTAATAGTGGGATTGAGATCATAGACATAGTCAAGACGCTAGGGATAGTAAGAAATACTGTCCATATCAGATATACTCAGTCATAGTTCTTCCACTATTATGGTAAAATAATAACAGATCAAAATCAAATTTATAGTCTCCAAGATGGTAAATTTTAATAGTTTCAGTGCGTACTTATGTAAGACAGACTTTTTTGAAAGCTTATTTCTGAGTCATTTGAAAAATTGTTGTGGTACTATCTCAGTAATCTAATAAGAAAATTACATTCAAGCTATATCAATCATATAAAAATATTAATTGTATTATGGAAATGTGTTTCTCTTTGTTCCTTTATATACTTAATTCAAAACTGTAGGCATTGATCATGCTTCCTGAAAATATCTGTATAGATAATACAGGGAGGTGGCGGCAGGGTAGATGCAGTATATGAATCTGGAGAGAATTGGTTCTCCTCTCCATAAGACTGACATTTCCTAACCAAGTGAAAGAGACAAAATGGCCCCCATAACTGACACAATATGAGGAGTTTCCACAGATAGTTACTTTGTCTAATGAGTTTTGTTTAAGAGAAACCAGGGACAATGGTGGAACCTGAGAGAGTAACTCTGGTAATACTCTATTGGACAACATGAGATGTTGAATTACCAATTTCTATCAGATCATGTCTAATAATAGATATTTTAAAACATGAATTCCTTCTGTTAGCTATGAAATTAGTGAGCCAAATGTATTTAAAATATGGAATGGTAAGTTATTGGCAAAACTTTACTTAAGATATGGACTTTGTTGTAAACAAAAAACAATGCTTAACAGAAAGGGAAAAAAATAAACTGTTTTTCTATAGTTGCCAGAATTCCTTGAGGCAGATATTCAAACAACTTCCCACCAGATTGTCTATAAACACAAAACAAAACTAAACCTCCTACCAACACCTGAATCAAACCCTCAGAGACAAATTATTGTCAGCATATAGCAGAAATTCACCCTAAAGATAGGATTGACAGAATAGAGAAAGCCAACTCTTGCAAAGAAGAAAATGTAAGAAAGCTTCCTGTCTAGTTACTCTCTGGTTCAGATAAACTGTAACTTTCAGAATTACTGGGCCTCTTCCTTTACTGGATCCATGGTATATCTGTGATAAAGTAGATTTTCGTCTTCCCACTCCCAGCCCCGGTCTCCCAATGAATTACGAAGAAGCTCATAATGTTGAGTGAGTGAGTGAGTTATTTTTTGTGTTTTCATTCAGACTTAGAAACTCATGGAAGTTGGAAAAGCACTGGTTTTTGGCTCAATGTTCCTGTAAGGGTTAGCCCCAACCAAAAAAAAATATGTAGAGCTAGGGGATAGGAGCAAAGAAGACCAAGAACATTAAATATTAGAGATATGGAAATGGGCACCATAGCATGTACTCCTGCACTGGTCCTTGTGGGCACACCTGAGAAAGCACCACCAGACCCTGGGTACCAGGCACTGTGCTCTGAGCTCCTGCACCCACCTGTTCTCCCACCCTATTGCTGAAGAGGAGATTTTACCTGCTCCCAAGTGGCCAGTAAGTAGAGCTAAAGAACAGCCCTATATCTTGAGTATTGACAAATAATGGGAGCAGAAGAGGAGTCTTTTTAAAATAAATAAAAGATTAAAAATAAATAAAAGAAAACCAACAAGAGGGAGCTGTGAAAAATACAGTCATGGTAAAAGAACTATTACCCTGAAGACTCACACTTTAGTTTCTCTTCTGAAAATAATCCTATAAAATATTAGAGGAATATGCAAATTAGCCAGGATGCCATAATGTCACAATTGCTCAGTAGAAGGCATATTGAGCAGGAGCGGGTGGGTGGGGACTGCCATCACCAGGAGGGCCTCCACACGGCTCAGCCCAGGGAAGCAGAGGCTACCAGTGCACAGCTCAGCTTAGAGGCTGTCCGGCCGGGGGTGGTCCCCAGCGGAGGCGCACACAGGTCCGACGTGCAGCCCGGCCTGGAGGCTGCCTGGCACAGGGGTGGCCCCTGGCTCTGCTATCTAAAGTTTGTGGCTTCCAATGAAACAGCCAGAAGGGATGGTATAACCTCTGCAAATAGCTCAGCCAGCGCTTACCTAAACTGCAGATTCGTTTAAATAGAGCCTTTCCCACAGTGAATGACCCCAACCCTCCCTGGATCAGGCAGGTTCCTGTGGAGTGCAAACTTCATGCAATACAACGGGGCCCCAGTTTCGTCCCTGACCATCTCATGCACATTAGCTCAGGGCAGCAGTGAAGGAAGGGAAAAGACATCACGTGGGACAGCTCTGATGAGCAAGCAGAAGGAAACCATGTCTGGCAGACACTCCCTTGCCACCCACTTCAACATGTAAGAAGAATCAAATAAACCAATACAAACACCCCTCCCCTGCCCCGGAGAGATCCGGGACTGAGGGGCATCCCTCCCAGGCATTGTGTACCTGCTTCCCTCCCCCTTCATACAAATGGACAGGTTAGGCCGGGGGTTAAAAGGAGGAGGAGGAGCCTTGCAGGGAGGGGATCCCTGGAATCACACCCCTACCCTCCCTCCAGACCTGACCTCTTGGACTGCAGGGCCTGACCCTGTCCCCAGAAGATTTGCATATCCCAGACCCTCTGGTGCTTCCAGGCACCGGGCATTCCCGCTTCTTCCCTGCCTCTCAGCTACTGACCTGCACTGTCTCCTACTTCAGAAGCACTCTGTCCTCCCCAACTTTCAGTATAGCCTAAATGCATGGTGGGCGTAGTTGCTTCTCCAGGGATTTTATTTGATAAGAACCCAGTGAAGTCGCTTAGCAACTGAGCTGCTCAGACTTCATCAGGGACAATGAATGACACACCTTGCTTGGCTTTGATAGCAAAGCAATCTTATTCTTTTATGTTTAAATTGATTTTTATTGATTTCAGAGAGGAAGGGAGAGGAAGAAAGATAGAAACATCAATGATGAGAGAGAATCATTGATCAGCTGCCTCCTGCATGCACCCTACTAGGGATTGAGCCCACAACACAGGCATGTGCCCTTGACCAGAATCAAGTCTGGGACCCTTCATTACTCAGGCTGAAGTTCTAGCAACTGAGCTAAAACAGCTGGGGCAAGCAATCCTACTCTTAAAGACTTGATTTTTATTATAAATAAGTGGATTTGAATCATATAAAACTAATATACATTTTTTTAATGAAATGTCTCTTCATTTATACTAATGCAATTTTACCTTAAAGCTTTTATTGTATAATCTATACTGATAAAAGGGTAATATGCAAATTAGACTGGATGTCTTCTGAACATCCATCTGGATGTCCTTCCAAACAAAGTCACAGTGGTGGGGGCTGAGGCAGAAGCAGTTATGGGAGACCAGGCCGGCATGGGAGGGCAGTTATGAGTGACCAGGCTGGCAGGAGAGGGCAGTTAGAGGCTATCAGGCAGGCAGGCAGGTGAGCAGTTAGTAGCCAGTGGTCCCAGATTGTGAGAGGGATATCCAACTGTGGGTTTAGGCCCACAGGGATCTGGCCTAACCAGCAGTCAAATATTCCCTGAGGGGGTCCCAGATTAAAGAGGGTGCAGGTTGGGCTGAGGGACCCATCTCTCCATGCACAAATTCTGTGCACTGGGCCTCTAGTCTAGTATAAGAACCAAAAGAAACCAAATGCATCTAGCACCTTCAATAGCACATAAAAGTACCAAACATGGAAGCAGAAAGCCATGAAGAAACAGTGAACTGAGTCAAAGGAACAGGATGAGATGCAAAAACAATAAATTTTATGTCAAGTAAATGAATTGCAACAATATTATTATAAAGCACAATGAAGGTAAATGAGGGATTGGGTCAGGATGGCGAACTCTATCACATGACTCCCTTCCCTCCTGCCACAAAGTCCATGAAATAGCACACACAAAAGCTTTGTTTGCAAATAACTGATCTGTAACAGTGCAGAGAAAAATGTATGTAAAAGTGTGGAAAAGACTGTTAGATGTATGAAAAGTTAAAGTTGAAGAAAATTATAAGTCTAAAAATGTATGGAGATAGATCATTATGGAGTAAGTATTGTTTGGGAGGAAGGAGTTTCCAAAGCAACAGTTCGTGGATACAAGAAGCCTTGCAATTTTCTTAAGGAGAAAGTTGTGTTTGCAGAAGCTAAACAAGTTGAGACCCACCCTCACCCAAACCATCCTTTGACAACCTATTATTTATGCTTTTATAAGTAAAAGACAGCAGAGAGCAGAAGCACCAGAGCCAGAGAAGGCACAGCAATCACCCAAGTAGGCAAGTTCTCCCATTAGAGCCGGGGAAAACCTGAATGATGCCAAAAATGCTTGGGTGGACCACTGCAGGGGGCAATATAACCTTTCCTATCCTCCCAGTCTTCTGAGGCAGGTTGCTGTAAGTATAGCACACCAATCAACAGAGGTAGGGAGGCTTCCATTCAAAAGTGATCAGATTATAAAAATATCATAATCATTCAATATTCCTATTTGAGAACTAGCACCATTAATGAGAAAAACCTGTCACCAAAAAAACCTAGATGTAACATTAAAAGAAACCGCACACATACAATGTTAATAAGGCAAACAATGTCAGTTGGTCATAATTGCCTTTAATTATCTCAGAGAAATCCAAGATACATCCATGGAAAATCAAAAGTAACCAACAGGTAATTTTAAAACAAAGTTCCGTTATAAAAGATATTAAATGTGTTCAAAAGAAGACAGAATAGGATAACCAATGCTTATGTTCCTCTCACCCACCTTCAACCAATTACTAGCGACTCATGTTTGCTCATATTTCATCTATACTCCCTCATATCCCCACACCAAGTTGCTTTAAAGAAGTCCCATATGGGATACTGTTTCACCCATAAATAGTTCAGATAAATTTTTGTTAATTAAAATTTTAATTAGCAAAATAAAATAAAAATTCCACAGATTGGCAAAATACCAAATAGACTCAGCCAAAGATGATATTGAGTGGACTGGGAGAGAGGACTAAGCAAATCTCCAAGAACAGGGTGCAGGAACCTAAAGAGAGAAGGTGATTCTACAGGAGCAGGACTGGAGACAAAGATTCACAGGCAAGTGATTTATTAAAGAAAACACTCTTAAAACGAACTTGTGAGGGAGAAGAGAAGCAGAAAAAAAGGAAGCAGTCAAGCAAGAATGTGACTTCAAATAATGTCTAGCCTTATACAGTTTTATGGAACACTGTAAAAAAGCGCACCAGAGTTTTTCTCACCTTGAGGCAAAGTAGCTGGGCTTTCATATCATCACGCTGGTAGTCATTGCCTA
Organism: Vespertilio murinus; assembly: GCA_963924515.1. Classification (NCBI taxonomy): domain Eukaryota; kingdom Metazoa; phylum Chordata; class Mammalia; order Chiroptera; family Vespertilionidae; genus Vespertilio; species Vespertilio murinus. The sequence goes on from OZ004704.1 coordinate 152,693,641, forward strand.
CTGGCTGCTCCCCAAGCAAAGCAGCTACAAGTGCCCCAGGAAAGTTCTCCGAAGAAGGTGACAAGTGCGAACTGTCAGCAGCAATTTAGGCTGCGGTTGGGGAATGTGCTCCACAAACCAGAGTGATGTTTGTCCTCTGGGTGGGGCATCCCCAGCACCAGCCTCTGGTGGAAAGCATAATTGATAAGCCAAGGGACATGGAGAACGCAGGACTTCCTGTATTATCAAAGAGAAGTCACATAAAAAATAGAAGAAGAAAAAGGAAAAGATAAGCAATGAAATTATAACAGGTGACATTCATCCGATTGAAAAGATCCACCAATTGCTAAGCAGGAAAAAAAAAAAAGACACAAAAAAACATTCAATACCGGACATTGTTGTTCTAAAGTCTTAGAATAGTATAGTGAGAAAATGCTAAAAGTTTCCAGAGAGGGAAGCAGTCTGGCTACTGTGGTGCACATTAATCTTATGACTAATGCTCACCAAAAAGGACACCAAAAAGGACAGTCATCTGCAGGCATGAATGAGCAGCATAAATTCCAGGTTTACTGGTGTGCATCTTGTAGAGTTGTATGTGTGCCGCTGAACTCGGCATGTTGGAGTTCAGTACACTGGGTGATATTAAGCTGTATACCAATATGCCTCACCCATCAGGAAAGGAGGGCAGCCACCATTTGGGGGTTGACTCCCCAGATGTTCACACTCGGTGAAGACTCACTTTGCATAGGCTGCTTTGTCAATGGCCTGCTGGCCAGTGCATCCTTGTAGGACTGCCAGGAATCAGAGCAGATCTCTGATGGCTCAGCGTCTTTTCTGTGTTCGGTTGCTACAAGTCTGTATCTATATTCTGAAGTCATATCAACTTTGCTTATGATAATGATTCAAGTGTGAAATCTGATTATGAGCATGCAGTCCATTAACCAGACCACTACTGATCCAATACCTCTACAAGAAAAAAAAAATCACATCAGAGTCAGACATCTTACTTATCACATTGGATGTTAAAACATAATGGAGCATCCTGGTGGCATCTATGAATCGGGAGATGACAGTTCGATTCCTGGTCCGAACACAGGCCTGGATTGTGGGCTTGATTCCCAGTGAGGGGGCATGTGGAGGACCGCTGATTATTGGTTCTCTCTCTCACAATTGATATTTCTATCTCTCTCTTCCTCTCCATTCCTTTCTAGAATCAATAAAAATAGATGAAAAAACACACAATGGAGCAATAACTTCAGAGTCATAAAGGGAAATGATTTAACCTCTAATTAGTGTGTGACAAACCATCATTTGAGTTGTGACATCTAATTAAAATAATTATAAAGCATGCAAAAGTTCAGAAAATATATTAAATAGAAGGAACAGTAGGAAATATCAGAGTTAAGACTAAACGAATGTTCATTTAGAGAGGTGAAATGTAATAACTGACTAATCCCAAATGATCTTACCAAAAGAGGCAGATATGGAGGGGTTGGGGAAGTACAAAGGAGAGAAAAGAAAGGGTGTCAGGTTTCCGTCTCGCTTTGGGGAAACTGCATATACCAGTTCAATGTAGACTTCAATAGAAAAACGTAAATGCACAAGTCTGTTTTAAGATGTAAGAATAACCACTCTAAGAGTAGAAAAGTGTATGACTGTCAATCAACAAGAAGGAAGAAATAAAATAACAAGTTCAATCAACCCCCAAAAAAGACAGGAAAGGAAAGCAAAGAGCAAAAAATCAGAACAAATAGAAAACACAAAATAAACTGTCAGAGATAAGTACAAATATATAATTATCCAATATAAATATGACTACTAAATACCCATATTAAAATAGACAGCATCAGAAAAATAGCTATTAGGTGAAAATCTGGAAATATATCAGAGCTATTTCACATTGGTAAAATGTACAATATCCCAAGAACAATTAAAAAATAAGTTCTGAAATTTGTAAAGGGAAAAAAGATTAAGACTCAAGAAGAAATATGGCAATCGCACCTAATCAGCAATGAAGAAATGAAGCAGATTTATCTCTGAGTATTTATATAAAGAAAGTGAAAAAAAATGAAAAAAATCTACTCCTCTGTATTCATTGTAGCATTATTTACAATAGCCAACATAGGGAAGCAATCGAAGAATCTATGGATGGATGAATGGAAAAAGAAGAAGCAGTGCCTGTATATACATGATGGAACACTGTTGAGTAATAAAAAAGGAGGAAATCCTGTTATATGTGATAATGTGGATATTAAATAATATTTATCAAGTATGTTTTACATATTATCTTTAATATTACATGAGATATAGAGATATATATGTGCTAATATAGATATATATGTGCTAGATATAGAGATATATAGAGATATATATGTGATATTATATGTTAAATGTCATATAAATAAAAGGCAATAGGCACTATTTTTAAAAATAGGCGGAAAATATAACCCCCCCCCAAAAAAAATAATTATTTAGGAATGTGAATGCCTTCTCATTAAAGTCAGATGTTAATGCAGGGAGTGTTGCTACTACTATTATTATGCAATATAATTCTTGCAGGTTCAATCAACAATATAAGAAATATAAATAATAAATATCCTATATAATAAAAAGGTGATATGCAAAAAGGTGATATGCAAATTGACCATCACTCCAACATACAAGATGGCTACCACCATGTGGTCAAAGATGGCCACCCCAATCTGGACACAAGATGGCCGGCAGGGGAGGGCAGTTGGGGGTACCAGGCCTGCAAGGGAGGGTGGTTGGAGATGACCAGATCTGCAGGGCAGGGCTGGCAAGGGAGGAAAGTTAGGGGTGACTAGGCCAACAGGGGAGGACAGTTGGGGGCAACTATACCTGTAGGGGAGGACATGATTATGCTGACAGAGGGATGGTTAGGTGGTGATCAGGCTGGCAGGCAGAAGCAGTTAGGGTTAATCAGAAAGGCAGGCAGGTGAGCAGTTGAGAGCCAGCAGTCTTGGATTGTGAGTGGGATGTCCGTGTGCCCATTTAGACCCCACCCCAGTCTAAATGGGCAGTTGGACATCCCTTGAGGGGTTCCAGATTGAAAAGGATGGGCTGAGGGATACCCCACTCCCCTGTGCATGAATTTTGTGCACCTGGCCTGTAGTAGATACATAAAAAGAAGAAAAAGTAATTATCTTTGGTAAATAAAGTATATGAGAATTAATTAACAACTACTATAACTAGTATGATTGTAACTAGTATGACTCAGTACATTGGAGGAATAAAATATTAGCATATCAAATTCAATAGTTCCCTTTAGAACAAAAATTATAAAATACTAGAAGCCTGGTGCACATATTTGTGCAACAGTGGGGTCCCTCAGCCTGGCTGTGGGAATTGGGATAAAACTGGCAGTCTGATATCCCTCGAGGGGTCCCAGAGTGTGATAGAGCACTCGGTAAAGTTGCTGCTGCTCTGTAACTATTGTGTTGAGTGTCTGCCTCCTGGTGGTCAGTGCGCATCATAACTACCGCTGGTCACTTAGGCTTTTATATAGGTAGATAATAGGAAATAGAAAACCATACTCACAGAATAAAAAGCATCAACAATAACTTTTGAATGAACCTAACAATAAAAAATCAAGACTTACATGAAGAAAACTACAAAACTTGGCAGACTAACTTAAAAGAAAACTCAAATAAATAGAAAGATGTACTATGTCTCTGGATTGGAAGATTTAATTCTTGTGTCATTTCTTCCTCAAATAAATTAAAGGCTTTCACAATTAAAATACCAACAGTATGTTTTAAAGGAGTTTTTAAATTGATTTGAGAATTCACATATGTTCAAATGTTCAAAAATAGCCAAGAAAATTTTGAAAAAGAACAATACATCCATTAAAAATTATTGTGCTCTCTGTTTTCCAGACATTGTCCTGGATGTTGGAGATAAAGCTGTAGTTAAAAATTATAATATAGTTTTATGTCAAAACATAGCAAAATCAGTTTATAGCATTCAATTATAGAAAAGGTTTGCTATACCTACTATGTTTCCTATTGATTTTGAAGAGTTTATTTATACTAACTAGCAATAAAAAAGTAGGTGCAGGTAATGAAAAGCCAATGCACAAAAGAATAACAATATGCATTGAGCATTTACCATGCTATGCACCTGGTGCTAACACCATCACCATTTTACATTTGAGAAAACTGAGTTTTAGGGGTGTACTTTAGCCACTTTGCCCAAGTAAGTGACAAATTTTATAAAGACCATAATGATGCCACAGCATAACAATGTTTTTATTTGTTCAACCAAACTATTAACTAAAGAAATGGGTACTGAAATAGCAATGATTAACTGCCAAAGTGATCATGGTTTAAAAATATATATATATATTTAAAGTTGAGCAGGGTACAATGTGGACATGTAAAATTTTTCAACCTTTCAGGAAAGCATTCTGACAAAGATTTTGTGTGTCTTTGATACAGTGTTTCCACTCCTAAGAATTTATCTTGAAGAAATAGTTAGAAATCTAGGTATAATTTTACATAGCAGGATATTTGTCTCAATATCATTTGTAATACCAAAATATTTGTGCTCAACTAAATGGTAAAAATTACTATAGCTACTTTATAAGATGAATGACTGCATACATTTTAAAAAAAAATTTTAAAAAGAGTAATTAACCACACGGGACATGATAAATTAGACAATATTGAATAATGAGAACTTGTTACAAAATCACATGCAAAATATAAGCTCATTGCCAAATTTTGTATGAAAAATATATTTATATAAAGTACTATGTATATGTAAATATAATATTTATAAACAGATAGTTATGTATATACAATATTAATACTTATTTATATACTAGAGACCTGATGCACAAAATTTGTGCAAGAGTAGGCTTTCCTTCCCTTCCCCCCGCGCCCCCCCCCCCCGACTCCTGGCACCAGCTTCCCTCTGGCACCCGGGACCCAGGCTTCCCTCACAGCCTTGGCTTTGTCTGGAAGGACGTCCTAATTAGCATATTACACTTTTATCATTACAGATATTTTAAAAGACCAAAATAATAATAGAGATTATAAAATTAGTGAAAGAATTTTGGTGGAGAGATATCAATTTTATTCTTGAAACTTTATTATTCTCCTAATTTTCTAGAAATGAATATGGATTATTTAGCCAATATAAATATGTAACTGTAACTAAATGAAAAACTGGGCAAGAATAATCCCATTGTCTTTCACATAGAATCCAATTAAAACTGCTAACTTTACTAAGGTGGTGTTGGTAAGCCTTCATCTGCTTTTCCTAATAGAAGGAAAATGCTAATTAATTTATGGGTAATATTTAAAGTTTATTTTATGTAATGTGTCAACAGATGCAGTTAAAAGAGAAAAGTGTGTTTTACGGTCCTATGGAAGGTAATAAATGTCAGACACATGTAGATACAGTTATAACTTTATGAACACCCAGGGTAATGTGCACGAGGAAAGCCTTACACAAACACCGAATGAAAAGACATGTTTTCTAAGCACAGTCAGGGGACTGTTTTTAACTCCACGTGTAATATAGGTGAGATGGAGGGTTAAGGACAGCCGTGCAGTGGTCTGACAATAAACCCCCTGCAAGTGTGCAGTTTGATGGGGTGTTAATTGAGTAGCAGGTGAACATAAATAGAAAGCACCAAGGGTGTGTAGGGGGGAGTCTTTCTGTTGATGAGGAAACATAAAAATGCTGAGCTCTGTAATAAGAAATAAAGACAATCTGGGGTTTATTTCTCTGGCTTCGTCCTAACCTCCACAGTATGGGCCTCTCTCGCTTAACATGCGTGCTGGGGAGTAACAACATGTGTGGGTGACTGCAGCATAAGTCAGTTTCCTGAAGCTTAGACACATGCAGGGGTCTGTTTTGATTTTGTTTGCTTGATTAGAGCTAGATGCAGTGTTTTGTATGGTATTTGCTGCTTCCTGACATTTTTAGTTCGGAACGTCTCAAGACACATAGTACAGTGGCCGAGTCATTCAGCTTCTAAAATGAAAATTCATCAGGATTTCATTAGGACATAGACTCCAAAAAAACAAACAAACACACAAAAAAAGAGTGGATAGAAACACAAAGAATGACTCACACTTTCTAAAGTTCAAGAATTTATTTTTTAAGAAAATGTATTTTTTATATAGTTTACCTGAAGGGTTATCTGTGAATATGCAAGTAAATCCTTGAATAAACTATTTTCCAATGTTAACAATTCACTTTTTTTCCTAGTCAATCTCTGCTTCCTAACATGGTCAAGAGACATGAGTCTCAAACTTTACAGTTCAAATCAATCAGCTCGGGATCACATTAAAATGCAGGTATGGACTCTGAAGGTCTCAGGTTGGGCCCGAGAGTGCATTTCTGGCTGCTCTCAGAGCATGTGCTGTGGCTGCTACAGAACGCACTCTAAGAGCAAGTAGAGTGGGGATTTCTACCCTCTTTCCCCAAAAATAAGACAGTGTCTTATATTAATTTTTGCTCCCAAAGATGCACTAGGTCTTACTTTCAGGGGATGTGTTATGTTTCCATGAAGTAGGTCTTATTTTCAGAGGATGTCTTATTTTCAGGGAAACACGGGTAGGCGGGTGGGAGAAACAGGAGTAAAGTTCTTGTTTTTCTGTACCCTTCTTTCCATTCTCTAATTTCCACATAGTCACAGCTACTCAGAAAACAGATCTCGACTTCCTGCCTCTTTTTACTTCTACCTCATTCTTTTATCATGAAAATGAAAACTGAAATGCTAACATAAACTCAAATGCTGTGATCAAAATTCTGGCAGAGAGACAGCCAGCTCAGATGTGTGTTAAGGAAAAACAATCCTGCTTCTTCTTGGTACTATTTTGCAGATTACAGACTATTGTTATACAAGCTGTGAAATAACTCTCATAACAGAATCCTACAGATTGCTAAGCTCACAGGGCACAATCAGACCAACACGCATCTTCAACAGCACCAACTTCAGAAGCATCACCAACAATGAGAGCCACATAAAGGAAGTAGGGTAGGTAATATCTTAGGAGCCAAGATATTGCCTGGAAACCCAACATTCATCTTAGGTTTACCTGCCACCCAACCATAAGCATAAACCCTGTCGATTTAACGTAACAAGCAGCATCTCTGCTCCATCTACCACTGCCTTGGTTTAGTCCGTCATTACTTCTCACTTTGCCATGGTTACCAAACATGGGGCGGGAGGAGGGTTCCTGTGTACCCTATGGACTACTTCAAGACCATCTCTCTATTGCCTCCAGAGAAACCTTTCTGAATTATTAATCTAATGTCATTTCCTCGCGTCACATCCTTCAATGGCTCCATATAACATCAAAGTTCCAGCTTCCCGGTTCAGCACACACGGCTCCTTGTTGTCAAGCTCTGTCTGCCTCCATGGTTCCTTCCTTCCATTACTTCACATGAACCCCTTGCCAGCAGCACAGGAAACCAGAATGCAGCTCTGCCATTGCATCACCCGCCTTACACGTTCATGCCCTCTCATGCGATGTTTTTATTTGGAAGACCTTCCTTTCTCTTCCGCCCTCTCCTTTCTAGCCCCTCTCTCCCACATGCCTAGCCAACTTGCAGATATTCATTTGAAGAATGTTCTGGAAGATCTGGAGGCTCCCTGAATCATCACATGAAAATAGAGCAACTACAGTAGGAAAAGCAAGACCCGTAGACTACATCTACAATAATATTAGGTCACAAGGGATACACACAGACCCAAGATACAATTGGGAGGGGCTCAGTCACCCAAAACTACAAGACCCATTTGGTACAAGAACTATATGGGAGACACTGAAGGAAGGGTGGAGGGCCTAGTGATAACCCCAGAAACTTGAATCCCCAATTAGTCATCAGGTGCTCACTGATGGGCCTTTCTGAGAACAGCAAAAGAAGATGGAAGAGGATTTTTGCAAGAAGTTCGAAGTATGATCTGATGATGCTAGAGAGTTTTGCGATCCTGGCTCTATAAGCAGTCAAAACTAACAAAAACAACTTCTACATTACAAAGCTTGGTACTAAGGAGAATCTTCTGGAATTATAGACCAAAGTGAGCAGGTCAGGAACTGTGGGGAAAGAAAAAGAAAAGCTGAAAGCAAGAATAGTATAAGTGGAACAGCTAACAAAGCTGAAGGCCATTTCTTCACTGGAGTGTCTAGAGAGATAGCTATTCTGGTTCACTCTACTCTGAAAGGTACAGGAAAAGTCAGTTTTCTTTACAATGGACAGGAGTCAAGGAACACCACAGAACCACACATGAAGTTAATATAAAAAATGAGTCAATAGTCCTGGCCAGTTTTGTTCAGTTGGTAGAGTGCTGGTCCATAGAAGAAAGGGTCTTGGGTTCTATTCGATTCTCCAGCAAGGGCACATACCTTCAGTTGAGGGTTCAATTTCTGGTTGCATGGGGGAGGCAACCAATTGATGTGTCTCTCTAATATCAATGTACAATGTATCTCCATCTCTTCTTCTGTCTCTCTCCCTCTCTCCCCTGACTTCTCTCTCACCCCCCCCCCCCGCAGCATTTGACAATCAGTGGGAAAATATTCTTGGGTGAAAATTTTTAAAAGAGAGAGAGAATAAAGACTAATCTTTTTAAAAAATTATTATCCTTCAGATACTGGAAGCATACCAGAAAAGTATATCCATGAAACAGATAAAGAACCAAATGTTTCAAGTGAGCTAAAATAAGTCAAGAAATGGTAGACATCATTCATGGAAAAATAAGACATCCCCTGAAAATAAGACCTATCACATCTTTGGGAGCAAAAATTAATATAAGACACTGTCTTATTTGGGGGGAAACAGGGTAAATATGGTAGTAGCCTCTGAAGTAGAAAAGCAAAGCAAGAACAGAATAAATACTAAACCTCAATCAAAAAGAATATATGCACCCCTATGTTCATGGCAGCACAATTCACCATAGCTAAGTTTTAGAAACACCCTAAGTGCTCATCAGCAGATAAGTGGATTCAAAAACTTTGGTACATCTGCATAATGGAATATTACGCTGCTGTAAAAAAGAAAGACCTCTTATCATTCCCAACAGCATGGATGGACATGGAGAGCATTATGCTAAGCGAAATAAGCCAGTCAGAGAAATATAAGTATCACATGACCCCACTCATTTATGGAATATAAAGAACACCATCTATACTAATAATAGACAAACATATAAATTGACCACACCTGCACAACACCCAAGCTAATCAGGAGTGAGTATGCAAATGAACCCAACAAAGATTGCAGGCCTGTGGACAGCACACACTAGCACTGGTGCTGAGTGGCTGGGGTCCTGGGGTTGCCACTGTAATGTCGGTCCTGTCAAGCTGGCCTGGGGGTGGCTGGAGTTCACAGTCCTTTTGGTTTCTGCAGCTCTGGACCAGAAGAGGAAACCAAGAGCACGGGGAGCACCAGGAATTCTGGGAATTGATGTTCTGGTGGCGAAATCATTGTGGGATCTCCTAGATAGTAGAGCAAAGTGAGCCTGGAGCAAATTACTGTTGCAGTTCGCAGGGGTGGGGGGGTGTAGCAAAGGGTGAGGGACATAAGTAAAGTGAGAGTGTCGAGGAAAAATTAAAACGAAGATATCCTGCAACTTCTAGAAAATCTCCACCAATGGAGCAAAGGAAAACAACAACAACAACAAAAAACTTCTATTCTGTGAACACCAAAAACTGGGTTGAGGTCTCAAACAATCCAATCATATGATTCACTTAATTCACTCAGAAACTCCTGGAAAGAGAGGGCTCCCTGAGAGCTCCCAGATTGGAGAGAGTACAGGTTGGCTGAGGGACCCACCCCCCCATGCACAAATTTCATGGACCAGGCTTCTAGTAAACTGATGAACAAAAATAGACCCAGAGACATAGAAGCATCGAATAGAACGTCAAACTTCAGAGGGAAGGTGGGGGCAGGGAAGGGGGGAAAGAGGCGGGGCGGGGAGGGGTAAGAGAGCAACCAAAGGACTTGTATGGATATGAATATAACCAATGGACATAGACAGTAGGGCTGTAGGGCTGATGCTGGGGCGGGGTGGTGGGAACAGGCTGGGAGAAGTCAATGGGGAAAAAGGAGACACATGTAAGACTTTCAACAATAAATAATTAAAAAAATAAAAGCATACTTGAGGGAAACTACTGAAATCATAAAAATATTTGAAACTAAATATTAAAAAAGCATACCACATAATTGAGAAATCAGTTTATCATGTGTAATATAGGGTCCTATTTTACTATGTTTTTGGACTTTAAAGAAAAATTTATATATATAGTGACATCCAGACAAAAACAACAAGTCATTTATAAGAGGAAAAATGTCAGATTGTCATTGGACTTTTAGCAATAAATCTATATGACAGACATACTGATGTATTATATTTAAGTTATTTTAAAAAGCCCAAGCAAGGATACAAATGAACTTCGTGTAGAAAAGCTGAAAAATATTATGAACATGCAAGTGCTCAAAGAATATAATGCCCTTGAACTCTTCCTGAAGAATCTATCAGAGAGGGAGCTTCAGACAGCAAAATTAACTTGAGAGGCCTTGGCCTAAGGAATAAAGGTAAGTATGAAATATGCATACTTTTCTAATAGAACTAAGGCTAGTGGCATGCAATGGCTACATACCCTAAACAATTTTGACATGGTATAAGTATCAAAAACTGAAGAGTACAATCAACTCACTTACTGCTTAATAGCCCTTTCTTGGGTCTATAAGACTGTTACATCCACAATTATTGGAGGAAAGGAGGAAGGAAGAATGAATAGGTCACCAGCTGATTCCATTACTGATCACAATAGGAAACAATAGTCAATAGCCAAAAATGAGAAAAAAAGAAGATGGCTACATAAAGGTATTAGTACAAAAGTAATCATTAAGACAAATGTACAAACTGTCCTAAATGCCAAAATGTACGTTTTAAGGTTTGAAATTTACTAGTGGGTAAAGGGTAGAATTAGAGTGACATAATCAGAAAGAAAAGTTGGACTTCTTTGATTATATGTTCCTTCCAAGATTTATTCTTGTAGATATTTTATATAGCTGTAAAACAAATTTAATTTACTGAAACATAAAACTTTAAAAGTTAAAATAAATTAAAAATGACCTAACTGTATAACCAGTGGAGAGCATAACTACGCAGAAAGGAACTTGTTCAAGTGAGTTTGAAACATGGTAATTGGATTTACCTCCTTGGTGGGATGTGCCCTATGGATTAAAAATATAGTAAAACACCAAGACCGGTTTGGCTCAGTGGATAGAGCATCGGCCTGCGGACTCAAGGATCTCGGGTTCGATTCTGGTCAAGGGCATGTGCCTTGGTTGCAGGCACATCCCCAGTGGGGAGTGTGCAGGAGGCAGCTGATCTCTCTCTCATCGATGTTTCTGACTCTCTATCCCTCTCTCTGTAAAAAATCAATAAAATATATTTTTTTAAATGTAGTAAAACAACAACAACAACAATATTAAAAACAAAAATAAAAATAAGTAAACTGTTTTTGGAAATCATGTTGTTAGTAGACATGCTAATATTGGTTTTCTAAGACTGAATGCTTAATAATGGGACAAGCCAATGAGAATTATGTTGGTGTTATTAAAAGCAGGACTTTTCATGGGTAAAGAAAGAAGACTCTTTTATAACATGGATAAAGTTAAGTAAAAACCTTGCATTCTTGAATTTTAACTGGAAATATCAATATAAACTCATGATTTATTTTTTAAATATAAGTTTCCTAAGTCTATCCTCCAAAATGTCTAGAACCAATGACAAGCCCAGATAAAATGAGTGCCTGTATCCCTCAGGATGTGATCTCCAGGACATCTCACTAAAACAACCAGGAATTTCTGGAGAAATTGCTGATTCTAGGTCCAGGATGCAAAGTGTTCCAGATGAGCTTTGAACCCTTAAAGAATCGATAAGCTACCTGGAGCAGTTCTCAAAGTGTGGTCCTGGAACAGCAGCAGCAGGGAACTTGTTAGGCGTTCCTGCCTTAGGGGTTCCCTCAGGTGCACTGAATTAGAGACTCTACGGGTGGGGCCAGCAGTATGGGTTTTAACAAACCTTCTAACAGACGTTGATGAATGCTGAAGTTTGAAAACCACTGGCCTACAACAGTGATTATCAATAGCTCTTATCAAAAAGTAAGAAGCAAGCAGACATTATGTACCTTTTGACAGAAGTACATATTATCAATGTATTCAGTAATCTTTCCCCTACACACACACACACACACACACACACACACACACACACACAAAGGAACCTGAGTCAGAATAAGTTCTAGTTATGGAAAATAAAGAGAAACATGTTAAATAATACAGGAATGAAAATTCTCAGACTCTATGCTGAAACAGGTTTGGCTCAGTGGATAGAGCATCGGCCTTCGGACTGAAAGGTCCAAGGTTCGATTCCGGTCAAGGGCATATACCTTGGTTGCGGGCACATCCCCAGTGGAGGGGATGCAAGAGGCAGCTGGTCGATGATTCTCACTCATCGATGTTTCTAACTCTCTATCCCTCTCTCTTCCTCTCTGTAAAAAATCAATAAAATATATTTTTTTTAAAAGAAAGAAAATTCTCAAACTCTAAACTGAGGGACATTGTGTAGGTTAAATAACCTAGTTTTCCCAACAAATAAATTATAAAGGAAATACATATATATGGAGAAAATCCTACAAATTAGAAGAGGCCAGGGACAATAATATATACCTTATGTGATCCTAATTCAAATAAATAAACTGGAAAAAATAACATTTAGGTGCAATTAAATAATTGTGAACACTGACTATTCAATTATATTGTGGTTTTATTGTTGGGTATGTTATTTTTTTGAGGTGATACTGTACTTATGTCTTAGAGATACATCTAGAAATATTTAGAGGTGAATTATATATTGTCGAGAAATTATTTCAAAATAATCCTGGGAAGGGGGTGGGGAAGTGGATAAAGTAAATGAAAGTGGGCTGAAAGTGGTTGATGCAATTGATGATTGTTGAAACTGAGTGATGTAATTAGATGTTTATTATAATATTTTTTCTATTTTTATATATTTTAATCTTTCAATTTTAAGAACTTTTACATCAAACATCCTCTCTCCCCCTCCCCCCCAAAAATAAAACACACACATTCTCTCTCTCTCTCTCTCTCTCTCTCTCTCTCTCTCTCTCTCACACACACACACACACACACATACACACACACACACACACACACACACACACACTTGGCACCACTCCCGACAAGATTTAGATAGCCATTTCCACGATTCCCCATCACTGTGTATAATGGTCTCAACTGTGATCAGTTCTTTGAGAGAAGTCTGCATTTTACTTGCCTTTATAACCCTAAGTGGCTACTGCGGTGCCTAAACACAGCATCTTTTTCAGTTCAACCTCCTCACAAGAAACAGAAAGCACATTCAAGCAGGGTGATAAAAAAGACTTTAGTAAAACAATTATTTACAAGAGTATAATCTGTGTTAAGAAAAGTGACAAGGAATGCTAAAGCACCTGCACCTATCCCAGTGGGCAAGGGGATAGGAGAGATACCTGCAACCCAGTGAGAACTGTAGTTTTAGGTCTAATTGTAGTTTTAGGTCCTCCACTGAGAGGACCTGCAACCTTTGTTAGAGGAGCAGACTCAGAGTCCTACAGAGAGGTTGCTGGGGACATAGCGAGTACTGCAAAGTCATTCCAAGATCCTGTTGGGACCTCCCATTGGTTGAGGCAAGAGAGCTTGTAATGCAGTCAACAGGGAGAAGGGTGGAGAGTGGAAATTGATGGTGAGGTGAAATATCACAGAGGCAAGAGACTTCTGACCATCCTTACAGGTTTAGGATGTCTCCCAATCATGATTCTCAAATGGTTTAATGTGTATGCACACATACGTATCTAAGTGCATACATAAATGTGTGTATGTGTAATGTGTGTGCATGTGTATAGAGAGAGGGGCATTTGATAACACCTTTCTCAGATAGATTCTCCTGCTCTCAGTCCACACAGCATAAGATTTGGAAAAGAAACAGATCATATGTGAGATTATCAAAATAACCACAGATATTTCAGTTGATCATTTTATAAACACATTCTTTTTCTCTTCTCCCAGTTTTTCCTCTATAATAAAGAAAATGTATTTGGATGCATACTACATCACCTCAAGTTGTATTCCTAAGCATCATGCTAATATCAGAAACCAGTGTAAATACACCTGCTATTGTCAGTTAACCTCATGCTATTATTTTTAGACTGCCTACGGCAGTGTATCAGTACTGTCAGGAGGGAAAAAATAACACAGAATAAGGCATTTCCACATTCTTTTCCACAAGCCAAGACACAAAATGGGCTCATTATCAACACATTGTTGCTTAGGTTCAAAATGAATATATCTTCAGCTTTCCAATAACTGCTGTAGATTTGTGTAATTCAGCAAAATGTAAACACGTGTTCCCCCAAGAATGATATGCTGCCAGGCAATGAGATTGCTCTTCCCAATTCTCCCTTGAAATAAACTAATCAAGATGGAAGATTCCAGGGCACAATTCTGAAGGGAAAAAGGTAGATGTTTTTCTTGTGGTTTTTTTCCCTGAAGATCACAGTTGTTTCTAACCCATCAGTTCAAGCTGATGGCCTTAAATACACAAGGCCTAAAAAAATGTTCATATAAAAAAAGATTTTTGGGCGTGTGCCCTAGATTCTCATATGACCTTTATCTGTTATATCTATTAACATCCATAGCAACTAAAATAAAATCTTAAATGTCTATGCTTTCAATGATCTGCAACCACATCCCGTAACACTGAGCCGGTAACAGCAACTTAAACTGGGGATAGTTAGTCTCTCCTACTATTTTTGCAAATGCAAATGTTGAAGCATCTCAACAGACAATAATAAAACCATCTTCATATTCAAAGATGGTTTTGTCTTCTACCAGCAAGATACTATCAATGGTGATGGATGGGTTTGTATCATAGACACAGATACCTGCTTCTTGAAACTAAAGGGTTATCTTGATTGATACAATTGATTATAGCTTTCTCTCTAAATAACTACTAAAATACATAAGAATCAAAACTATGACTTCTGCCATAAGGGTCACAAAGTTCCAAGCAACTGAGTTTCCTGATGCATCTGAGTCATTTTAAATAACTGTAAAGTGGGGCATTGTGGTTAGCAGAGCACATGAGCTACATTCAGAAAGGCTCTGGCTTGGGTTATTTCTGCCACTTACAAGCTGTGTGTGTGAATGTAGGAAAGCCACTAAACATACTTGAATATTAGTTTTCTTATTTATAATGACATCTGACCCACAGCTCTGCTGTAAGGGTCAAATAATAGAATGCATGTGAAAGAACTTTGTAATTTCCTGAGTGCCATCTAAGGTAGTGTGCTCACTGGCCTCTGGTTTTTTGGTATCTGATCATTCAGCCTTGTCTGAGATTTGCTAAGAGGATTCTAGTTGTAGTTCTGTGTTCATTTCTTTCTTTCCTTTTACCCTTCCCTCCCAGTATTTCTAGTCTCCTTTTTTATTTAAAATATTAATTCCCAATAAAAGTACCAAATCCAGTACCATAGAGAGAGAAAAAATAACAAAGTTCACTCTCTCCCATTACCTTTAAAGGTGAATCTATTTCTATCCCATCTATAAGGATTGAAGTAAGAGAGACATGAATGGAAAGCCAGGTCAAGAAACAGCCTCAGGATTGAGGACCCAAAGGGGTGAATGAGGGAGAAGGCCAGCCCAGAAGAGCCAATGCATAGGGAGGGTACATCTGGAGGAGGAGTGAGTCCTCAGCAGAAAGGAACTGGGAGAGTTCACCACTTTATGCAAAGAGATGACAGGAAGAAGAAAGCAAAGTCATTTTAGAATGTTTTGATTCACCAGAAATTTATGTGGCCAATTAAATTTGTAAGGAATTAAGACTGACTAAATGCTTTAGCAAGAAAAGCACTGGAATAACGCTAAGGTTCACTAATACTAAGGAATGCCAGGATTCATCTTCTGTTTTGTCCCAAAAGAGTGCTATAACTAGTTTGAGCAAGTCATTTGTTGTATCTGGACCTCAGGTTCTCCAACTGTAAAAAAATCCAGATTATTCCTAAATTATCTTCAAGCTTTAAAGGGCTACAGGAGTCATAGCTAATTCATTTCTATTTTCAATATGCAAAACAAGGTTCACCTGCATATATATATATATATATATATATATATATATATATATATAGAGAGAGAGAGAGAGAGAGAGAGAGAGAGAGAGAGAGATACTAAAATTTGTGGCTAATAATGTTTTCAGGTTTTCCCATTATATGGGAAAAGGACTCTCTATAAGAAAGATGGTTCAATGAGTATCAAATTAACATTATTTGCACTTACCTCTCCAAGATCATCCCTTGACAAGAATGCTAACACAAATAACAGTTTTTGCCTAGAGTAACCAATCAAAATGTATTACTAGTGTAACATTTTCATGTAATTTCACATCATCATTAAACCTTTGACGTGTGTAATTTTTGACTTCCACGCATAAAGAAAATGATAATCCTTGGAATCTGAAAACTGGAAATCAGAAACTCTTATTGTGCTGCACTCTACAACATTGGCCTCGGAAGAAGAAGAAAGCATAGTCATGCCCTTCTCTTAGTATAAAACTTTAAACTTAGCCTTCTATCTTCTCATCAGGGGAGGAACCCTTTTTCCCTTCAACATTTCTTTTAATCTTTTTTACCCTCTTTTTTTGTACCCACAAAAAATTGTCAGAGTTGTCATATCTATGAACTATTGAAGTAGTAAGAACAGGTAAAAATTTTTCAACTTTATTTTTATGCTATTGTTTTCTAATCCAGAAAAATATATATATTACATTGAGTTAGTGAAAGGGGAGAAGAATAAATCTAACCTGGGAAAGAATGGGGAGATGTTAAACAAACACTTTGTCATGAAGTAGAAACTCACTACATATTTCATGTTGATAAGATCAGGAGCAAGTAAACTAATACACATGAGTGCATTTAGTTAGCCATAAAATACTATGTAAATATATTACTGTCATCATTATTTTAAGCAGAGAAAAAATGGAAAGGCGACTGGAAGATTACTAAAGAAAGAGATTCTTGTTAAGTGCTAGTACCACCCCCCCACCAAAGCTGTGTTCTGGGTTAGAAGTCTCCTATCTCCATATGATGATATAACTCTTGCTTTCTTCAACTTTTCTTCCTTCACCCACCTAATATTGATGCCTACATAATACCGGTCCCAGGTATATACTCAGTTCAATTTCTGGAATCATGATTCATAGATAGACTTTTATAAACTCACTGAAAGAACTTCATGTTCAATTGAAAATGCAAGAAGTCATGCAGAGATACTTCTTTCATCAATTGCACATAAATGGTGTCAGGAAGCACAGACTTCAGGCTCTCCAGTTCCAGTTCCTTGAGTTCTCTGGGGCTAAGATGGCAAATGTAAACCCATCAGCTTCTCAGTGACCCTTCACCACAGACTTTTCCAAAGCGTTGGCCATTCATCCTGTGTGTATGTATGCTTGGTCTCCAAGGACACTGGTGAGAGAGAACACTGGATGCACAGGGGGAAATCCACCATCCCACCTGGCTAAAAACACAGAACATCAAAAAGCACTTCCTAGACATGGAGGTTGAGCAGTACCACCTCCCTATGTGTAGGACCATGTATGCATTACCCAAGATAGGAGAGCAAACTCTCTGTACGGTGCTTCCTCCTCTGCTACCAGCCTACCAGTTCTGGTGTTTTATTAAAACAAAAATGTTGAATGATGGCCCCCCGCCCAAAAAAAGCCACCTTTAAGCCTTCCTTCTTATGAAAACAAAGGATTATAGGGACTCACAGGGCACCAGAATGCCCTTTCTAGATGCCATGGCCCATCTTTAAATGTTAAGAGTTGTTGAGTCTTTTTCTGCATAACTCAACCCTTCAAAAACACAGACGTATTGTTATTAAAGCCCAGGTAGAACACAGGCCCGCTGTTGCAAACACTTGGTGATTTCCCCCAGTTGGAGGAACTGGGGTTGAGGGAGGCAGGGGAGACAAAGGAAAGGAAACCTCTCAGCGTCTCAACAACAAATGTGTGCCCCTCGGAGGAGAGACAGTTCCAACTGTCTGAGTTCACTGCCAGGCCCTGAATAGAATTACCTACTTGTCAGTCAGTCAAGGTAGTTTAAAATACCTGTGCTCCTAAAGCCAGGGTGTCATTATAGATTTAGCAGTACTAGCAGCGTTCTCTTTGTCACACAATGAAGCAATATGGCTAATTAACGCTCACTGGGGAGCCTGAAATAATGATGCCTCTTGCTTCCTAGAGCCAATTACCCCAAATATTCAGATTACCTACCCACTCTTTCACTGAAAGAACTGTCTGGGATTTTTTTATTTTATTTAATTCAGGCATTATGTATCATGTAACGTCACATTATGTGATGTTGTGTCACAGCCTGACAGCTTACAACGAGGGATATGCTGAATATATTGGGTAGTTAATACCTGCCTGAATTAACAAGACAACCAACTTTCCAAAGAAAGAAAGTCTGAGGCACATTTGCTATCCCTCCTGGGATATCTGGAGGGAGTACATATCTGATTCACTCCATCAACCACTGAGTGTCACTGTTGCTTCTTGTAAAGACACATGAAAGAGTATTTGTCTGCAGAGATGGCACCCACACCCACGTGTAAACTACAGATGGGTTTGCACAAAATCCTTAATGGACACTTACTCATAGAGATTCAACTTCAACACTGTTTAAATGACCTCAGCCATCTAGAAGTGGTATTGAAAGATGGGGTCATATAATAGAAAAGGGTATGTATGGGTTTGGGATCAAGCAAACCTATTGAGAACCTGACAAATGAGCTATATTTACTTATTATTTCTTCAACAAATATTTATCACATACCTAGTCTATAGGTACTCTGTTAAGGAAAGGTGGAATATGTTCTGGCTCCATTTTCCCCCCCCCCAAACAAGTGAAGCATGCTACTACCTCGGGGCCTTTGCACTGGCTCATACTACTGCCTGGGATGCTTTCCCCCAAGATATCTTCATGACTAATTCCCTTATCATCTTTGAGGTTTCCCAAATGTCAGATTCTTAATGAAGGCTTTCCTGGCCAACCTACTTAAAATCCCATACTCTTTTCTTCCTAGCACACCTCGTTCTGTTTTTCTGGCATGGAAGAAGAAATTTAGACAGTGTTGTCAGAGAAATCTCTTTGAAAAGGCAACAGAAGCAGGACAAATAATGAGACATACTAGCTCTGAGAGGCATGGAAAGAAGAGATGGCTCATTTTTCTCCTCTGTAAACCAGGGATAAACACCATCTATCTAGTAAGGAGACGAGTAAATGAGATAATATATGCAAAGTGCCTAGAATGTACTTTCTAGATATTCTAATTATGCCACTTACCTATTCAAAATGCTTTCTCTTTGTTTGTTTTTTTCTGAACAAAATTCAAACTCTCAGATCAATACTAGATCAATCAATCAATACTTAGATCAACAAAATTCATTACCTGTTCTCTCAGCCACAGTTTCTCTTTTGAGATGATTCCTTTCATCACCAACTTCTTCACTTTCCACCAACGATCTCTCTCTCTCTCTCTCTCTCTCTCTCTCTCTCTCTCCCCGCCCCCCACTAGTTGTCTCTCTGTGGAATAGGCATTCTCCCCTGAAGAAGCCTCCCTTTAACATGTCACCATCATCTGTGTCCCAAACACCCTCTTTGTTTCTACATTATGGCATCTGTTGAGTCATATTAAGATTGGTACTTTTATTGCCATTCTCCCAAAGGTCATTAGGAGTAGGGATGCATCTTATTCATCTTTCTAGCTCCCAATTCAGAGCCTGGGACATAATAGACCCACAATACATATATACATTTGGATCAGCAACTGAATTCATCCACTAGGTCAGCGCTTAGCACATAGTTTGTTCATAATAAATGTTGACACCAAAATAATATTGTATGTAAGTTGCAATTTAAAAATAAAATAAAATAAACACATTTACATGAGAATAGGTTTTTCTATCTCTTTTGAATTATTTTCTTAGGACAAGTTTCCACAGCTATACCACAGGCCTCTACCAATAAGAGCCTCTACCAATCTTCTTATCCTTTCGCTTGAAGCTAACAAAATCTATCTACTTCAGCACTTCCTTGACATTTGTTTTGCTTTTAGTTTTGTTCCAACATCCCAATATGCCACATTCTTTACAATAGTACCCAATAATTTACAGCAATTGTTTTTAATAACTTTATGACACAATATCTCAGTGGTTTAGCCAGTACTTTGAGAATAGTTTCAAGGCACTATGATAATCTTGGTCCCAAAACCTTATTAATGTAAGCCAACTCTGTCCAAGGGTAATAACGGTAAAACATAATGAAACACTTGATTTGTTGGATTAAATTCATAACAATACTATGCTACTAACATATAAAGACATGAAATGCTAAGAATCAAGTTTAGAATTGGGATTTGCAAGTTTGCATATTTCTGTTGACAGCATAATAGAGGTGCAGAAACCATAAATAGTATTTTTGCCTTTCATAAAACTTGGTAAATCCAGCAAACATATCTCTAAGTCTTCTTCTATTTACTGTAAACGCAGTCTCTCACATTCTAAGGGGTAATCAGTAATTCAGAAAAGTTATTCTTATTTTCATTGGCTACAGTAAAAATCTGGGACAGACAAATCTATTCTTAAAGTTTATTCTAAAGAAGATTTTGGCTTTAAACATAGATTTAATATAAACCCCAAGCAAATCTTGTTAAATGCCTTACCTCTGCATGTTCAATTGATCTGTTAAAAATGATATTAAATATCTTCTGAGCCTCTTTCTTATTGGTTCATCAGAGTTGTGCTTCATTTATTTTTTAATGACTGATCTAACTTGTTTTTGCAAAGCGTTCTACCTACTCCTTTCAAAGAGACTACATAGGAAATTATATTTTTCTAAGAGTTCATGAAAAAATTCACTGTAGTTCAAACTTCTAAATCCAAAACATTTAAGACACAGCATGTTTCATTGGCCTTATAGGAAAAAGATGATCCAGGGTGAGAAAGAGCTCAGCCATCATTATCAGCATCTCTTGACCACAGAAGGCAAAAAGACCACAGAGGCCTCTTTGTTACCTCTTCTCTTGCCTACATGAAATATACTCTCAAAAAAATACATGTTGAAAGAAAGAATTAAAGCATCTAGTAGGGATATGAGGATGTATCTCTAAAATTTGCCCAGAATTTGAGAATATTTGTGTTCTTCATAAGTTATCACCCAAGGACATCCATTGCAAAGAAGCAAGTGCTCTTTAGTGAGATCTCGTCAAATTTTTCTCTCAATAAGCCAAAACCAGTTTGGCTCAGTGGATAGAGTGTCGGCCTGGGGACTGAAAGGTCCTGGGTTCTATTCTGGTCAAGGGCATGCACCTCGGTTGTGGGCACATCCCCAGTAGGGGGTGTGCAAGAGGCAGCTGATCAATGATTCTCTCTCATCAATGTTTCTAACTCTCTATTCCTCTATGTAAAAAGTCAATAAAATATATTTAAAATTTTTTTTCTCTCAATAGGCTTTTCCCTATAATGGTCCAAGGGATAGTTCAAAGCACCATGAACAAACTTGCCCTAGTGGTGGAGCTTGATGTTATGTACATGTTCAATAATAATAACATCCTCCCCACAGCTGTTCAGGAAACAAATAATTACCCTGTCTCCCAATAGCAGAAGTTAATGCTAAGTCTCCAATTTGGAACCAGTTCCTAATCGATAACAATGGACTCATCCCCCAAAAAAGAGATAAAAACGATTCCTCATCGTAATAGAACAGGAAGGATTTGCCTTTCTTGCCTGGCCTGCATTTACAAGCCCAGCATCCATGGTCTTACTTATGACATATTCATCATCACGATATCCTCTCATGGGAATAAAAAAGTCACCATAGAGAAAAAGAAAGTGAATCAGTGGGTTGATGCCCATGGGATTTGCCATGGACATCTTCATTCGGAAGCAGTTGGACTTATTGATGGTGAAACTGACCTAATGAAGACTTAATTGTGTCACCACTTGGAGGATGACAACTTACAAGCTTATGCTGGCCTTTATGATGCCTATATGATGTGGAATATGCTCTATATCTGTGACATTATGTCATTCCCCCATAACCAGAATGCATCAGTTTGGGAACAAAGAGGTAGAAGTAGGTTTCACCATGATTTCTAATGATCCACATGCAAAATTTTTGCTGCTTATCACTGCAACTTTGGGCTCTGCTAGCTTAGAAGTATTAGTTTCCAAGGGAAGAACACTTCCATCAAGGGAAGCATATAAAGTTGAAATGGGTCCCGGCTAGTGTGATTGAGCATCATCCCATGCACTGAAAGGTTGCCAGTTGGATTACCCATTAAAGCACAAGCCCAGGTTGTGGGCTGGATCCACAGTAGGGGATGTGGAAGAGGCAGCAGATAGATGTTTCCTCTCATACCAATTTTTCCCTCTCTCCCTCTCCCTTCTTCTCTCTCTAAAAACCAATAGAAAAACTTTAAAGAAATGAACTGGATGTTGAGAGTGCCATTTTCATTTCTTCCTGCCACTGAACTAATAGGCAAAAGGTATGTTAATAAATTGACAGAAATTTTGGATCTTAATCAACAAGGGAAAATGTGACAAACAGTGGGGCAAGAAAGCTTGTGTCTCTATCCAAGAGATTATTTGAGAATTCCCCTAGCATATCTATGTCCAATAGAATGAGTCAAGGATTTAGTCATTCTTTATTCAGTAAAGAACTCCACTAACTGAAGTGCTGAAGGAAAATGGATTATTTAAAGCATAGTGGAGGAAGGAAGTTCTAAATATCAATTATAGTCTGTGACTACTTACAGTAATAGATTTCGACAACAAGATGGCGGCAGAGGTAAAAGCCTAACTGCAGCCGCACTCAACAATTTCAAAAAATACAACTAAAATATAGAGTGGACACTATCCAGAACTACAGGAAAGTTGACTGACTGGGAATTCTACAACTAGAAGGAAAGAGAAAACCAGAAGTAAAACCAGAGGAGCTGTAAAAGCCTAAGGTACGGAGGCCTGGTGCGCACGCGGGGAGAGGACGGAGCCGGAGAGGAGGGGCGGCTGAATGCCTGGCTGGCGTTCCCTAGCGGGAAGGAGATAAAAGCTCCGGACTGGGCTGAACCCCAAATCCGACTGCACTGAACCCCAGTTCTGGGCGAGACCCCGGGGGTCCCAGGATCATACAGAGGGAATCTGGGCTGAAAGGCAGAAGCTCAGCGGAGCAGCGGCGAAAGGCAGAGCTCTGGAGTCGTGCACATTGCGCGCAGAGGAAGGACTGTTTGCTGAGCTGCTGAATTGCCCCAGCAGGAAGGACTCAAAAGCTCAGGACTGTGCTGAGCCCCAGTTCTGACTGCTCTGAACCCCAGTCCTGGGCAAGACCCTCGGGCCCCAGCCTCATACAGAGGGAATCTGGGCTGTAAGACAGAAGCTCAGGGGAACAGCGAAAAGCAGAGCCCCTGAGTCGCGCACATTGTGCACACAGAGGACAGACTGTTGTTTGGGCCGCGAGATTGCCCTAGCGGGAAGGAGACATAAGCTCCGGACTGCTCTTAACCCCACTTCCAACTGCTCTGAACCCCAGTTGTGGGCTTGTTGGGGGAGAGACTACACTGTCTGGTAGCGGGCGAAGCTCTAGAGTGCCTTTCTCTCAGAGGTGCTTGCAGCGAGTACCAAAGGACACTGAGGTACACTGAGACTCAGGAACCTCTGAGGGCGGGGCTAACCGGAAGCCAAGGCTGTAGGCTCCACCCTGAAACTCCGCCCCATCCAAGCTGAACTCAGAGAGGCTTTTGCAGGTTTCCAAGTCTAGTGGAATAAGGTTGTCTCCTGGCATAGACACAGCTGATCCTCCCAACCTACCAACTCAGGGAAGCAGCGAAAATGCCGAAACGAGGAAACAGATCACAAACGAAAGAAATGGAGGACAAAAAGCGACTGGATATAGAGTTCAAAGCCACGCTTATAAGGTTGTTCAACAATCTCTTAGATAAGGCCGATAAAATAAATGAGACCTATGAGGATATGATAAGGGATCAACAAGAAATAATGAAGGGTCAACTAGAAATAAAGAATACAATCTCTGAAATAAATAATATTATACAGAGTCCTAAAAACAGATTGGAAGATTGCAAGAATCAAGTCCAAGATTTGGAACACAAAGAGCCAGAGGACACTCCTCCACAGAAGAAAGAAGACAAGAGAATCCAGAAAGTTGAAGATAATGTAAGAAACCTCTGGGACAACTTCAAGCGAACCAACATCAGAATTATGGGCATCCCAGAAGATGACAGAGAGCAAGATACCGAAAACATATTGAAAGAAATAGTGACAGAAAACTTCCCCCATTTGGGGAAAGAAATAGACTTACACGTCCAGGAAGCACACAGAACCCCAAACAAAAGGAATCCAAAAAGAACCACACCAAGACACATCATAATTAAAATTCCAAGAGCTAAAGACAAAGAGAGAATATTAAAAGCAGCAAGACAAAAGCAGGTAGTTACCTATAAAGGGGCACCCATACGACTGTCAGCTGATTTCTCAACAGAAACCATGCAGGCCAGACGGGAATGGCAAGAAATATTCAAGGTGATGAACAACAAGAACCTACAGCCAAAAATACTCTACCCAGCAAAGCTATCACTCAGAATCGAAGGCCAGATAAAGAGCTTCACAAATAAATTTAAGCTAAAGGAATTCATCACTGCCAAGCCAGAATTATATGAATTGCTAAAAGGGGTTCTTTAGGAAGAGGAAGAAAATAAAGATAAAAATTATGAACAAACACGTAACTATCAACAAGTGAGTCTAAAAACCAAGGGAAGTAAAAATCATGATGAGCAATATTAACTGGTGAATATAATAGAATCAGAGGTATGGAAGGGGAGTGGACTGATGATTCTCGGGGAAATGGGGAGTGGGGCGGGGCGGGAAGAGACTGAACATAAACTGCACCTATGAATGAGGACAATGGAGGATGGGGAAAGGGCAGAGAATTGAATGGAAACTTGGTGGAGGGGAGCAATGGGGGGGGGGGATGAGGAACATTTGTAATAATATAAACAATAAAGATTTATTTAAAAAAAAAGTAATAGATTTCATTAGCTAACTTTTTTTCTTTTATGTATAGTTATGTATATTAACCTATTTAAATTTTCTCTTTCTACCTTACTGCTGTTTTGTAGCACAAGTCTACATTTATAATGTATTCCTTAGCTAATAGAATACCAAGGCAAGATTGTGATTGAAGAAAAAGGGGAGTGAACATTATTCAGAGCTAAACTGACAATTAATGGATTAAGGGTCTCCCTTTGGGTGAGAAGTTAAGTGCTTTTTCACTTGTACAAAGGCTAGTTGGATTATGTATAGAATCATATACTTTTATTATTTGGTAATATTTATGTACACTGAATAACCAGGTATTCATGGTTATCCCCATAATCATTATTAAAATGATTGTTTGATACTATGAATTCATACTCCATATCTATTTTAATTCTTTCTACTCTACTCCCCTCTACTTTAGAAGCTAGAAAGCTAAAAGCTACTTTTCCAAGACTCCCTTAAAACTAAACTTCTGAATGTGAAATTAGGTAGATGATAAAATAAAATAATAATAATTTTAGCTGTTGTTTCCATGAAGCAAGGTCATAAAGGTGTTAGTTGTATCTACAGAAGCAGGCTAATGTCTGGCTCCTCATGACTGTTGCACCACATCTGTGATGCCAGAAATATCCTGACCACTGGACTCCAGCTTTGGCAGTGGATTTCCAAACTCAGGTTCCCATGATTTCTTCTTTATTCTCTACATCCAGGTTGTAGCAGAGATGGTGGCTTTTCTGGCATGTCATTTCAGCAGCCTTGCTCCAGAAGTTATTCTCGGATGCTCAATATATGTTCTGCTTCTCTAGAACTTGTAATAATTTTATGGTAACTAATTCTGCATATTAAAATATTTTTCGCTTAAGCTAGCTAAAATAGGTTGTGGCTGTATAGCTGAATCCTCATGGAACCCAAGCTAAAATCAGCAAAAGGAAAATATCTGTTTACTTTGGAAGGTAATACATATAATGTCTTTTAGGTTATCCTCTTTCAAATCTGATTCCCAATTCTACTCTAATTATTTCTAGCAGTGGTACTACCATTATTCTAGTCACCCAACCTAACATATTGGCTTCACCACACTTGAATTCTTTTTTATTTTTTCCATCTAAATCAGACCACATATCCTGTTAAACCTTCCTTTGAAAACACACATTACCATTACTACTCTGATGCAAATCTTCTTCACTTTTGACTTGTGTTCAGGATTTTCTTACCAATAAAACAAAGGCAAAAGCAAATTGAAACTCCTGATTAAAAGTAGAACATTTAATATTCATATTTTCCTACTATGCTTTCCAAATCCAAAAACAAACAAAAAACTAAACAGAGGAAAGGGATTTTCCCCCCATTGACCTATTTTATAATTTCTGATTGATTTTTCATTGGCAGTGATTCTTCACACTTAAGAGTCTTCTCCCAGACTGTCTGTCATGTAACTATGAACTTCTAAAAGACTTAAATATACCAAGAAAAATTGAACTACTGCTACAATTTTTGGCAAAGCAATTGCCTTGATCATTCCATAATGTAAATATTTTCATTCTGTTTTTCTTTAATTATGTGTTCTAATAAGCATACTTATACTACAAAGAACCTCCAGTTTTTCCTCCCACAAAGCTTATCAGTTCCATTATTAACCTTAACCACAGGTCGACTACAATGTGTGCTAACTCCAGAGTTAATCATGGCTTAAAAACAACCCTCATACCCAAGCAGCATAGCTGGGAGTAGGAATGGGCACTCCCTTTTCCATGGAGGGGGAGAAAGGAGAAGGTAAGGAAGATGGGCAGGTAGGGTCTTGGGGAGCCACTAATGGGAGATGAGTTCATCCTGAAAGCTCAGACCCAGAAAGGGATGCTGAATCCCCAGGAACTCTCACGAATGGGGTTCTCAAAGAAGTATTAGTAACTTTCCAAGCTATTTACTGCTTTACCCCCCTCTCTATTACGAAAGATAGGCAATAGCTCCAACCTCATTTCCTGCACAGTTTACCAGCCACCATAAGCTACAATTGCAAAGTATAATTCAATGAACACATTCACTGAAATATTTGCTGCATATCCACTACGTGTCACTCACTGTTAACTTACAGGGTGAACAGGCAATCTAGCCTCGTGGGGCTGCAGTCTAAATGAGCATCTATATTCCAACTATATATCTATCTATATCTATATCTATATCTATATCTATATCTATATCTATATCTATATCTATATCTATATCTATATCTATATCTATATCTATCTATTGATTTCAGAGAGGAAGGGAGAAAAAGTGAGGGATAGAGAGGGATAGAGGGATAGAAATATCAATATGAGAGAGAATCATTGATTGGCTGCCTCCTGCATGTCCCACACTAGAGATCTAGCCATGTCCCACCCACATACCCTGACCAGGAATTGAACCGTGACCTCCTGGTTCATAGGTTGAAGCTCAACCACTGAGCCATGCCTGCTGGGCTAGAGTCCAACTCTTATCATTCTCACAGTTTTACCAAGTTTCTTATGTTTCTTCCACTTGTTATCTCCACATTCCCTTCTCCCACCACCAAAAATTCCCATATACGTAAGCAGTTTACTCTTTATTTTAGAGTCATCTTGCCCAGAAATTCAAGGGAATTACACCAGGCCCCTCAACATCCATATGTAACATCCAACCATTTGGCAGTTGACGTGATAGGGGGTTTTCTGATCATGGAGCAATTACTACATCATCACAAGATTGATCCCATTCACTCTGATGGCTTAAGTAGGGGAGCCATCTGCTGAGTGGCCAAGCACAGTAAACCAGAAACACTGAATAAATATTTGTGGATTGCATGGCAAACTGCCTCTTCACACCTGAAATGCAAGTCTGTCCTAGGGTAGGACTTGAACATGGAAAACTGATCTAGACATTCACCCCTACCCTAGGGCCTTTGCCTAAGTTGTTCTCTATGCCTGGAATGCCCTCCTTACCATCTTCCCCTTTCCCCCTCACTCTTCACCTGTCCAAATCCTACCTAGTTCAAGGACCAGCTCATATATCAGTGGCTCCACAGAGCCTCCTCTGACCACCCTGGCCAAAAATAACCTCTGACTCCTCTCAGTTTCCACAGGTCTGTGTGTATGTTTTCTGACACATAAAACACTTGCCATTTTACTTTGGCAATGTGTTGACCTTGTCTTTTCTGTATACCACTCAGCAAGACCCTTGAGCTCTGGAACTGTGTCACGTTCCTCTCTGGACCCTCTAGCTACCCTGGCACCCACTTGTACAGCACAGACACTTGATTAAATTTAGCTTGATGAACACATGGTTACTCCAGCAATCGCAAAACCAGAAACATTCTTTATGTAGCACTTTTTATTTATACTGCAATGGTCTTGGGTCCAATGGTCTTGGGCGACCTACAGATTGAGAACTGCTACTATAGAGTCTAAGACCATCGGAAAACACCAGTATTTACATCACGATTCATTAACAGTAGCAAAATTACAGTTATGAAGTGACAACAAAAATAGTTTTATGGTTGGGGGTCACCACAACATGAGGAACTGTATTAAAGGGTCCTGGCATTAGAAAGGTTGAGAACCACTGCAAGGGGAAAGCTGCAGACCAGGACAAATGCGAAAGGGCCACATGTAACAGAAACTTGGTGGCAAAGAGAACTTCACAACTATCGCCACCATCTTCAGCTAGGTAAGAAAAGATGCTGCAGAAAAAAAGCAAGAAAAGGATGCTATCTAAAACAGGAAATTTAAGAATAAAGAAAAGCTTTTGGAAGTTAAAAGCAAGAGAGCAGAAATTGGGGGTGGATGTCTTTGGAAGGATCAAAGATAAAGCCACAGGAATCTCTTAGAAAGCAGAGGAAAAGGACAAAATATGTAGAATAGGCATGAAAAATAAGAGAATTAGAGAAATATTCCATAAACAAAAAGACCCAAGAAGAGAGAAAAAAGGAGGAAGTCATTAAGTAGATAATTACTGCATTTTTTCCAGAACTGAAGTACATGAGATTCCAGCATAAATGCTCTACGGAAGGCCCCACAGACTGTATGAAAATAGACCACACCAAGGCATATCTCTGAAAATTCGAAACAGCAGGGCAAAGAGAAAAGCATGGAGAAAAAAAATTTAGGTTCAAATAACTACATTGAAAGGATAGAAAGACTGGAAGTAGCTAGGACACAGCACTATAACATGTCATTTAGAGTAGGTAAACAAAAAGAATCTGGTTGAAGTATGAACATGTTTGTTTGTTTTTTTCCCCCCAAAAAAGCAAAATAGTTAGTAGGAAGAGGGCTGAAGGATTACTGTTTCTCATAAGATTTGTAGAATATTTACCACTTTAAATGTGTCCAAGCATAATTTTGATGAAATTAAAAGCCAAATTAGGACAAAGAGATGAAATCTTCCACAGCATATCCTGCTTTTCATAAAATACGACTTTTAACATTTTGTTCCCTATTTCCCAGCTTTTAATAACTCCAATTTAGAATCATTTTGCTAACATTTAAAGTCACTTAAAATGTGATTTTAGAGTTCTTTTTCTTATTTCTGAATCATGTGTTCTAGTAAAATTGGTCTTATTAACCCTTAAATGTAAGAAGGTATGCAACTTTCATTATTCTCACATCACAACATGAATAGCCTTCTCTTTTTTCTCTTTGTTACTGACATTCAAAACATATTATTAGCTCTCTCTTTGAATTTCTCTGAATTTATAATTTAATGTGATTTATTATATCACTCTCTAATTCTCACATGTATTAGCTCTGCTCATGATTGCCAAGTGGATATAGAGTCCTGTATCCAAGCAGAATTTGAAACTGCACAAATTATAAATGTCAAAGCATTGTTTGCAAATTAAGAATAAATGAATGAATCATATGTACATGCAAGAAGCTAATGCATAGTAAATCAATGTTCAACTTAAACTTGAATTTAAATAAATTATATGCCTTTTCAGCTGGAAAAAAATAAGATCTTAACCCCAAATTGCTACATTCCAGTCTTTTCTTTAAAGACATTTTTGAGAATTTGTTTACCCGTTGTATGGACTCTTTAGGCTTAAGAAATGAGGAGTCAGCATCCAATTGAAACTTTTGGAATCATCTTAGTCCACAATAGTGAGACACAATAATTTTCAAAGCCATGACAAGTCATTTTCTAGCTGAGAAATATAGAAACATCTGCTATTACAAGTGAAACAAGAGACTGACAATACCCAGTCATTAGAGTGCACACCAAAGTGTCTTCTGGAGGGTCACTTGCCAGCATGAATAGTCACTTAGGCTGGGTGACCAGCTGCTGTCTTTTCCTTCATTCTTCTCTTCCTCAGCCAAACCACAAATATCCAAACTCAATTCCATTTGAGGTCTTAGGCAGTGGTCATACTCCTCCACCCACAACTCACGTACAAAGAAGCTAAAATGCCATCCTTTCCTGCGCTCTGAAATTATATAAAACTCTCATCTGTGTTTTCTGTCATCTCTAATTTGCTTTATTTGACTATGAAGCTAAAATTTAGGCTCTTGTAGTCATCAAAATTGTCAGGAACTAGGACCAATGGATATGAAAGATGCACAAAAATAATTAAAGCAGATTGGTAAGAATGTGCAGCCAGCGGAGGAAGAGAAGACATCTGAGCCACACACCTTTGGGCTTGGACAGCTGTGTCTCATTCAGGTGTGGGACACCTCAGAGGCTTGGTCCCTAGTCAACCACTGTGTCACTCTGGAGTCCCGTGTGAAAGTCATGTAAATCCGACTCAAATTCTCTATTGAAAATATAAACTTGATTATTTGAGAAATAATAACTATCATCTATGATGTCCACATTTATTTACTAAGATCTTTTCTAAATGATGAATATTTTGTCTAATGTTTACAGCAAGCCTATGAGCTTAATTCTACTTTGCAAGTGAGGAAAATGAGGCAGGAAAGTTCAGCCCCTTCCCCAGATGGACACAGAATTAAGTGAAAGAGTCAGGAATTTGGCTCAGGTCACTTTAACCCCACGCTATGTTAAAAGTATAGGTCCGAAAATGGGTTTCAAAGACTTTTGAATACAATATTGCACTTTAATCCCAAAACCATGAAACCACTTTTGAGATGAATTGAGCAGAATTTCAATACCCATTTTATTAATAACTCAAAGAGATTGTGATTTCCCCAAAGGCCATTGTTAACTAAGATGATAGCTTACCTTATTTAACTTCTAGTTTTAAAAAAATGTTTATTTCCAAATGTTCCATCAGAGCTTGGAGATTTCCGAAATCAACATCCTCATTACAAACTGGTATGAAACTAAAGATTGGAGGAGAGAGCACCTCCTTAAGGCCGCACAAACCCAGCCAGCTCCCTACCATTCCAGAGCTCTCTCCCTGTGGAGGCCAGTCCCCCACACGTGCTCCTGTTCATTCTGATCATGCTAACATTCAGGGGCTTTAGACTAAAAGAGAGATACCTTCTTTCTCAGCTCAGAGGAAGAAGTAGCATGACCATTTCTCTAAGTTTCCCCTGTGAGCAATACAACAAATTTGACCATGGGGCTACCACTGCGATGACATGGATCTGTCAAGGTCAAGATCAGAAAAAGCCCAAGATATAAATATTTGGGATTTTCTGCTGAAAATGATGCTACGACCTAGCCACTGATGAGAGATCCTCCTCTTCTGCCAGTCATTGGTCCTCTCCATCTGTCCCCAATGCTATTACCTTAGTTTCTCATCCTGAATTTCCAAAGCAAAAGATATGTGAGATATTTAACATTTTAGCTGATCCAGATTAGAAAAATATAGAGTATAGGTTAGAGAAGGAGAAAAGAAAGTGAAACTTTTATTCATGGCAACAACAAAATCACATACTGTTTTTAGCCACTGTTGCTCTATATCCACAGTCATTTTAGGGATTATGGGCCTACCTTCAGGGATACAGCAAGCCCGGAGGGGAAAGCCAGCAGTCCCAACAGCCAAACAGCTCAAAAGAGGAACGTCAGGTGGGCAAAGAGAAAAAAATGCTAAATCAACCCAAACTTCCCAATATGGGATATCAAAATGTCTATTCAGTCTAAGCGACCATAGAGTCTTCTACCTGGAAGAGGTTTTAGGTAATGTCTCCATCTCCTGTTATCCACAAGGGAAACTGAGGCTCACAGAGGTTAAAGGCTTGGCTCAACACTCACACAGAAAGTGTCAGAGCCTGAAATAGAACCCAGGTTTCAACATCCCACTACAACTAGCATGTCATATTAGAGAAAACTTGAGAATGGCGAGGATCCATTGCTTTTATTTCTGGAATGAATCAAACATATATTTTCTCCTGTGTTCCCCTGCTATCCTGGAGTTTTTCCAAGGTCTTCATATTTATCTTTGGATCCTGCGTGCTTCTTTAATCTGAGAACCCATGCTTTTTTCGGTATCCCATTTTCTCTGTTTTCTCCTTCTGAACATTTCATACGTTTTTAAAACTGTACTCAATGTTGCTTAATCTCCCATTTCCAATCATTTATTCACTGGCTGCATTCCACGTACTTTCTTATATTTCTTTTCCAGTTTATTAACTCTCTCTTTGGTTGTCTTAAAATCATCCACTGAGATTTTAATTTCAATGGCTATCTATTAAGTTGCAGAAATGATTATATTTTTGGCTCTCTTTTAAATCTGCCTGATTATTTTTTTCATAGTGCCTTGTTCTTTTTTTTAAATCAAGTTGTTTGTTCCTTTTAAAATTATTTTCAACACAAATTTTATAATGTTTCCAGACTGTTCTCTTGTCACAAGGTCATGGAACTCTAATTGTCCCATATAATTTGTTTTCTGGCTCTCCCTCATGATTTTGGGTTCCCTCCTGTGTGTATAATTTCCAGTGTGTGATCAGCAGCAATGGAGGTCACTTTTCTCCTGTGAATCCTGTGCACTGTGGTTTGTGGAACTGTCCCGGTGGTGTCGTGTTTTAGCTTTCACTTTCCCCTTTGTTTCTGGCATATAAAGAGCATTTAAAATTCTTTAGTGCTGTATCACTTCACCCAGCACTTCTGACTGATTTGAAGGGAAGAGATGTTGAACCGACTCACAATCGTTCCTTGCCTAGCACTATAACGTTAGTACCTTCGTGGACTAGCTATTTACTACTAATTGAAATGTTGACTTCCTAGCCTGGGCTTAAGATAATATAGAGTCCATTCATCAGTGGTCTTATTTTACATAGGATATATATGAATCTATCTTCAAATCCTTACAGTGTGTTTCAACACATAAATATAAACAATGCCAGTCTGACTAAATCCCAAGGGATAAAACACACCTCATGTCCCTTAACTAGATATTTCCATAACATCTAAATTTAATTACATTAATGATGCTAATTCTACTACTACTACTAATAATAAGAGATAATGTTTTTGAGCATTTGATATAGACCTGGCATTGCATGCTTTACATACATTACCATATTTAATTCTCACCAAAATTCTATATTATGAATCCATTTAAAATTGTCTTCTTATAGCATTACTCACTAAGATCCTTAGTCATCAATCCCCGAGATGACAGCATTTTCAAAAACACAAAATAAATAAAATTTTTGCCATAGGTCTTGATGTCAAGCTTCTCCGAAAAGCATTGAACTGTGTCTCTTACACATGCCAAGTATGATTATTGCTCTTCTAAAGAGTTTTCCTTTTTTTTAACAGTAAAAAGTGAAGAAATCCATAAACACATTATAAACAGAGTGAATATGATACATTCTGATATTAAGCTCTCAGTGTCCCCACTACCATTTTCTTCTATTTACCACAGTCACCCATAACATGAGAGTGAGAAGTGGCACATCACAGAGCAATTAGCTCCTCAGCATGCTCCTAAGGATCAAAGACTTTATCCACTGGGAGTATTTTGATTTCTGAAATATTACTTTTTCCTTCCATAACTTTCATTTTGTTTAGTGGATTATTTCAGTGACCTTATCAATGATGAGAGAAAAATGTCACAAATGTTGTATAAATGTAGCTTATCGGGGCCCAGACACACAACTGGCTGTTTCCTGGGAACACCTGCAACTCTCTGCCTGCGCTCTTTCCCTGGATACTGTAGAAGCACAGGCAGGGAGGGCAGCAGGCCGAGCTGCAAGGGCCTCTGGGCGCAGTTTCACACACAATGGGTGGAAGTTGGTGCCTCATGTCCTACTTTTCTTTTATTTATTTTTAAATATATTTTAATGATTTTTTTACAGAGAGGAAGAGAGAAGGATAGAGAGTTAGAAACATCGATGAGAGAGAATCATCGATCAGCTGCCTCTTACACACCCGCTACTGGGGATGTGCCCGCAACCAAGGTACATGCCCTTGACCGGAATCAAACCTGGGACCTTTCAGTCTGCAGTCCGATGCTCTATCCACTGAGCCAAACCGGTTTCAGCTCATGTCCTACTTTTCTAACCCCTCCTTTATGTTAACTGGGAGATGCGTTCTACAGTTCTACATTGTATTCCAGAATCTCCAGTGGCAGTGAGCCCGAGTTGTCCATATTTAATAATTGACTTGCTGACATCCCCTTTCCCTTTATTAGTTTCCTTCATTTTCCTGGTTCATTTCCCCTCTTCTCAGCAATGTCTCTGGGATCACCTCCCATCTAAACCACTTGTACTCACCTATTTGTCTTAGACTTGGCTTTAGGAGAAATTGAGTTTGAGATGCTACTCATCTTCTTATTTTATAAAACAAATTTTGATTGATTGATTGATTGATTGCAGGTGCTGTAGGAAGATGAACAGATTTGTAGAAGCCAGTGTAAAAAAATGTTTTAAAAAATATATTTTATTGATTTTTTACAGAGAGGAAGGGAGAGGGAGAGTTAGAAACATCAATGAAAGAAACATTTATCAGCTGCCTCCTGCACACTTCTTACTGGGGATGTGCCCTCAAGCAAGGCATATGTCCTTGACTGGACTCGAACCTGGGACCCTTGAGTCTGAAGGCAGACACTCTATCCACTGAGCCAAACTGGTTAGGGTGAAAATGTTTTTTAATCTTGTGTTGTAATGGAATTAACTCAGGTTTCACTAATCAAGACAACTGTTTGAACCTCTGCAATTACACATTTACACTTAAATATCTGTAACTTTGGCAGAAAAGTCTTAATGGCATCAGCCAATCATATCGGCATAATCTCTTTTTACCATAGTGTTTCATCCTGCTCTTGATGGCACTTCCGCAGTACTAACAGCACCCCATAGCCCCAAACTGCAAAAACACCCCATTTTCATTTACTTCGTAAAGGCTTTCATCATTGGGTTTCTGCTTTTGCTCTTGCATGCATGTAATACAACTTTTTACAGAGC
Source organism: Vespertilio murinus (assembly GCA_963924515.1). Classification (NCBI taxonomy): domain Eukaryota; kingdom Metazoa; phylum Chordata; class Mammalia; order Chiroptera; family Vespertilionidae; genus Vespertilio; species Vespertilio murinus. The sequence continues at coordinate 152,729,149 of OZ004704.1, forward strand.
TCAACATTTCAGAACACCTGCTTCTGATTTCTAGTAACACTGTGGCATCTAGGATCCCCAAACCATTCTCAGGCACCTCCGGGGGTAGTTACATGCCAGCTTGGGAAGCACTGACCTGGGACACTCCGGTGGTTCCTGCAGAATGGTGCTGGTCTGTGTCCCCATGATCTCCAAAAAACCCAAAGGTTCTCAAAAGTTGTGCATAAGTAGCTGGGAATTATATTTACAGTATCTTCCTATGTGTTGGGGATGTTTCTTTGTTTTATTAGATGGGTAAAATAGAAAATATTACTCTTAACTTGAACAGAAGCAGCTTCAGTTTAAATTAAAATTAGTGAGCACATTTATATTAATCTTCACTCTTCCTTACAAACTATTCTACTCTTGCCTAGACCCACTCCCTGTCTTGAGTCCTATGACAATTGGTTAGATGGTCCATGGGAGACCTCACCACTGATAAGCCCTCCCCAAGAAGCTAAGTCCATGGGTGAGAGCATGTATTAGGCACAGTTTTCTTCACACTCAGGGTCTTCATAGCTAAGAATAACTGCAGTAGGCAGAATCTTCAAGACATTGGTAAACTGACAAAAATCCACTGAAAGATTTCTTTGCAATTCAGTATTTTTTATTAAATCTTAAATTCTGCTAATGTCTGAGGAAGATGATGACTGGGATTGTGAAAAAACTTTGATAATAAAAAAAACTGTTTTAATTACAATTTAATTATGAGAAAATATGTAGAATAACTCAAAGAAGGAAAATAAAATACTGTCTAAAATAGAAATGCTGGGAACCACTGAAATGGACAGATAATTGTTTACTTCTACACAAAACACTGCCTTCATAGAAGTCTATTTAATTGCATTCACTTTGTCTATGTACATTTATAAAATAACTGAATAAGGCCTGGAACATCCCTTGGGGTTTGTTTGTGTATGTTGTTTTTTGGTTAGTTGGATATGTCTTCATTTTTTCTCTCCCTTCAGTGGCTTCTAAAATAATCAGACTTGGGGGGGGCAATGGTAATATATGTACACAGATAATAATTTAATAAAAAAATAAAAAAATAAAAAATAAAAAAATAAAATAATCAGACTTACTGAACTGAAAATTAAAGGAAATTAAAATCCCCTCTTCTACCCTGTTTCCCCAAAAATAAGACAGTGTCTTATATTAGTTTTTGCTCCCAAAGATGTGCTAGGTCTTATTTTCAGGGGATGTCTTATTTTTCCATGAAGAAGAATATGGTACACATTTAGTGTTAAATGAAAATAAAGGAAATTTATTACCTGTATATGGTACGATAGTGCAGTAGTTGTCAACACAAACCAGATAAACTGTGAATCCTACAGTATCAAGAATTAACTCATTTATTCAATGACAATCATGTCATCATCTTCTGGAACATCATCATAACAATCCAATTCCTAAATTTCCTGGTGAATTTCATGTGACTCCATTTCTTTCAGAATCAGTGGACCAAATCTCTCATGTTTAGCAATAGCACTGTCTTTAAATGAGTACTTCTTGTCAAGGTAGCCTGCTCTCAGTACATTTGCAATGCAATTGTCAGTGATTTTCTCCCATTAATTCTTCACCCAAGTCACAACTTCTTGCAGTTTAGGTTTCACAAAGTTTCCACACTGATTTCTCTCCATTCACATAGCAGTGACGTCAGGACTCCGCCCTAGTGACCAGTTTATGGTAAATTAATTTTCATTCTGAGACAGAGCCCGGGGGCCTTATTTTCGGGGATGCCTTATATTTCACTCAGAAGGAAACCTGTAAGTAGGTCTTATTTTCGGGGAAACACGGTAGGTTGAATCTTGTCCCCCTCAGATCCCTAGGTTGAAGTTCTGACCCCCAGCATCTCAGAATGTGGAGATGTGGCATTTACACAGGTTAGGCCCTAATCTAATATGACATGTGTCCCTATAATGGTGGGAGGGGAATTGGAGACAGATCACACAGGGATAGATGCATCTATAAGCAAGGTATGCCAAGGATTGCCAGAAAATCACCAAAAGAGGAGGGAGGCAAGGAACAGATTCTGCCTCACAGCCCTCAGAAGGAGCCCATCTTGGTGATACCTGGACCTCAAACTTCCAGCCTCCAGAACCGTGAGACAATACGTTTTTGTTGTATAAGCCACCCAGTTCATGCTACTTTGTTATGGCTGCCCCAACAACCAGTGGAGCCCCCAAATGGGCTCTCTTAGTAAGTCCTCAGAATGAACATGAAGTGAGAGCAAACACAAGACGAGGCATCTAGCAACTTGTGTTGTTAAGCCAGTTTCATTGATGACTGACCACAGGAATTTGAATATATCATTCAGTTGTCATAAGTCTCATTTTCTTTGAAAGATGAGAGTACCATCTATCTAAATATTCCACATGCAAAAATCAGCACCAATTTGTTCAGGAGAGTATAGTCGTGTGTTCAGTTACATCATAGGCTCTACAGAAATATGGATATACAAAATAGTTCATTGATGGCTACACATATTGGGAAAGAGGTCTTCACATTAAGACTAGATTTAATACAATTTTCTTTAATGGTGGGTTTCTTGCCTCGTTTAAAGCTCAATATACTAAAATTTAATTTATGCAAACCTTTCTAAACATCTGTTACAGTGAGTGATAGATGCATATACTAGTAGTAGGAAAATGGTTTCCCGTTACTTTTATAGATAATACTGGGCTACAGGATTAGCCATAAAATATCTATTCCCAGAGAATTTTCTATACATTCTTTGGCTGTAGTTTGCCAGATGAGTAGTGGTGGGTGCTTCCCCCCACCCCCAAGATGTGATTGGGGAAATGGCTTCCCTGGAAAAGTTTCCCCATGTCCAATCATCTTTACTAGATACATCAATTTAACTCTTGTTTTAGTCTAAGAATAATAATAATCTGAGCCCAGGGCAGGGAGCCAGTACTGACTCAGATATCCTGAGCCACATTCAAGATGGCATGAAGTTGGCCACATCCTTTAGTTGCTATAGAGGTTAAAGATTAAGAGAAGGATATCTCACTTAGTGTGATGGGATCTGTTGCTAAAATGTCCAGAAAGAAAAACTTTTTCATCTCGAATTCAGCATCATCTGCTAAGTACTCATCCTGTATAATAGAGGTAATATGCAAATTGACACTCACACTGTCACAAGATGGCTGCCTATAATCAGGCCAGTAGAGGGGTTAGTGAGGAATGGCCAAACGACTGAACAAGCAGGCTGTGTGAGATGACCAGGCTGACAAGGGGATGGGGGACAGTTGGGGGCTACCAGGCTAGCAAGGGGGGGGGCAATTAGGGGTGACCAGACTGGCGGGGGGGCAGTAAGAGGTGACCAAGCTGGCATGGGGGGTGCAGAGGGGCGACCACGCCAGAAGGGGGGTGCAGTTGGGGGAGATTAGGCTGAGAGGGGAGCAGTGAGGGGCAAGTAGGCCAGTAGGGGGGAGGCAGTTAGAGGCAACCAGGCCAGTGGGGGGGGGGGGAGTTAGGGGCAATCAGGGCAGCATGCAGAGGCAGTGAGAGGCGACTAGGCAGGCAGGCAGGTGAGCGATTAGGAGCCAGTGGTCCAGGATTGTGAGAGGGATGTCTGACCGCTGGTTTAAGCCTGATCTCTGGGATTGGGCCTAAACTGGCAGTCGGACATCCCTCAAGGGTCCCGGATTGGAGAGGGAGCAGGTTGGGCTAAGGAGACCCCCCCCCTGTGCACGAATTCTATGCACTGGGTCTCTAGTACATATATATGAAGTAGAGAGAGTCATTATTTTTTTTCAAGTTCAAAAACCAGCCTCCATTACAGAGAAGATGAGACCTTCATGAGTATGTGAAACTTTTTTTCTTTATTGATTAAGGTATTACATATATGTCCTTAACCCCCTCTCCCATTCTCTCTCCCCCCCCACACACACACACTCTTGCCCTAATCCCCCTGCTGTCTGTTGGTTATGCTTATATGCTTGCATATAAGTCCTTTGGTTGATCTCTCCCCCTCACCCCCATCCACCCCTACCTTCCCTCTGAGATTTGATGTTCTGATCCATGCTTTTATGTCTCTGGATCTGTTTGTTTTGTTTTTTTTTCATCAATTTATGTTGTTCATTAAATTCTGCAAATGAGTGAGATCATGTAATATTTATCTTTTTCTGACTGGCTTCTCTTAGCATAATGCTCTCCAGTTCCATCCATGCTGTTGCAAATAGTAAGAATTTCTTCTTTTTTTACCACAGCATAGTATTCAGAGAAAAAGGAACCCTTATGCACTGCTGGTGGGAATTCAGACTAGTGCAGCCTCTGTGGAGATCAGTATGGAGTTTCCTCAAAAAACTGAAAAAGGAAGTCCCATTTGACCCAGTAATTCCACTTCTAGGAATATATCTCAAAAAACTAGAAACACCAATCAGAAAGGATATATGCACCCCTATGTTCATAGCAGCAAAATTTACCATAGCTAAGATCTGGAACTTTTTTTAATAAGATATTTTTATTTTTTTTCAGAGAGGGAGAGAGAGAAACATCAATGATGAGAAGAATAAATAATTGGTGGGCTGCCTCCTGCACACCCCCAACTGGGGATTGAGCTTGCAACCTGGGCATGTGCCCTTGACTGGGAATTAAACTGTGACCTGCTGGTTCATAGGTCAACACTCAGCCACTGAGCCATGCCTGCTGGGTGGAACTTTTTTCTTTTTTTTTCTTTCTGGGAACTTAGTTCTCTCCTTCAATAAATAAAAACAGATCCCTTAGAATATATAATTTTCAAATTAAAGTGAGATTGGACCTCCTTGCTATTACAGTTGCACATTAATTAAAACCTTTTTTAGAGGGGGGAAAATACATAAATGCAGGTGAGTACAATCATAAAACGGTCCTTAAATGGAGTGGCAAATAAAGCGCTGCCTGCTTTCAACTTGTGACTCGTCTGGCGAGGGGCTGCATGTGTTTGGTTCAGGTAACCACTTCAACTAGACTGATACAGCTGTTGTTTCAGTGTTTGGCCAAATAGCCTTTTATGTCGCAATCAAGTAATAGATACAAGATTGACAAGTAACAAAGAAAAAGAGCTTTCAGTCAACAGGGACTAACATCCATTATTGTGCTGTGTACACTGTGCCAGGGACCTGTAAACACATCTTCATTGATCCTGAGGAAAGATAGAAATACCTTGCATGGCTCAATCAAGGCCCTTTTCACAAAGGTAAAGTGCAAACAATATTGAAGAAGCAGAAAGAGACTGACATTATAGGCAAACAGTAAATAATGGCTGAGCGTAGGAAACCTATCTATAACATTTCAAATTCCTGTCAGCTCAAATGAAATGTATAACCTCTCTATTGCAGCCTCAGGAAGATCAGAACATGGGGACTGTGTATTCCTCTTATTATCATCCCCCTTTTACCAACTGACCAGATCAATAAGAAAAAAAAAATCTCATTTACAGTTTTGCATTTTCATAGGTAGCTCAGTGGAGAAAGCCTCTGAAAAAGATGTCATCTGTGAAGGTCAATATTTCACTCCTTTCTCCTTCTCCCCCAGTTGGGATCTGCTGCCATTTATATGAACATATTTTGTTGATTATAAAATAGAAAGAAATTAACATGCAGTAGAAGTAGAACCGGATCTTTCTGCCAATTTGGAGTTTTATTGGAATTGCCTACTGCATCAATTCTACACTTCTACTTTCATTTATGTTTAAATACTTATAATTAGGAGAAGCTATTTGGGAACAGTAGACACCAATAAATACTTTGTATGGATTTCTAAAAAGGTTGGCAGGGTGGTGGGAAGCTCAGCATAGTTTATAAACAGATTCATCTGTTATGTAAACCTCCATCCACAATCATTATTTATCCATTATGGCTAATCAGCATTCCAGGAAAGGAAAAGCGAAAAGAATTGGTCATGTCTTATAAAACAATTGCTCTTATACCTGCAGATTCCTTAAATGCACACATCAACCCACTAGACATTTAATCTTTCGTCCTTCTTTTTAAAAGGTGCCCAAGAAAAAAGAATCAATACTTCACACTTAAAAGCAATGTTCTCATTTAGATAGAGAATAAGCAAATAAGAAACAAATTGGATTACCCTTTACACCGCTTATTATCCTGCCTCTCCCTCCTCCCCCTGCACACACATACCTCCCTCTTTTCTCTCAAATATAAAAATACCAAAGGAAAACAGTCTCATTTAACTCAGGATGAGGTATAGACTATGCCTAAGTGTAGGGAACAGACATAACATGATCCTTTCAATACCTGAGATTCATCTGAGAGAGCGTTAATGAGGTGCTAACACAGCTCAAGGCGTGATCCTTTGATGTATGCCAGTAATCAGAGTCCCAAGCAGCTACTGAGCATGAAGCAATGCACAATTCCATTCTCAGGACCCATGGAGAAGTTTTTGAGAATGAAACCAAACCCTGCAATGTAGACACGGAATCCTCAGGCTGGTTTCCCTGCTTTACCCCACATTTCAGAGAAGGCTTGGCACCGTGGTGCTCCTTTAATAAACAGATGCTTACTGGCCTGTTCCGTGCTGAGCACCATGCTATCCGTGGTTAGCTTGTGCTGGGAAACATCAGCCAGCACACTGGCACAAATTTAAGTTCCTCTCTGGAATGTGGAATGAATTATTTCTTTTTCAATACTGGGGACCAATGGAAAGGAATCCGCGCGTTTCAGAATTTATACACACGCAACTGAAACTCACGGTAAAATTGTGCAAATGAGTATTGTAATTATTATAGATTTTCTTCAGACTCCCCGGCACAATTCTCTGCTGGGTGAACAGATGCCTAGCCTCCATTCGCTTCAGCCTTTTGGGCCAACTTTCAAGATACAACTATCTCCCAAGTCCCAGAGAAAAAGCTGCCCCTCCACGGCTTCTTTTGTCATTATGCGGGCAGAAATGCTCTCTTCTTCATTTGACAGCCCATCATGGCCTGTTTCTGCTTTCAATGATCCACTCACCATATTTGTTGCTATACCATTTATTTAGGGTCAAGTTCACCTTCCTTGCATGGCTGGAGCCTACCCACAACTCAATACGCTACCTTAGCATACTGGTTGTAAAATAAGTACCTACTGAACTAAATCACACATGTGTGAATTCAATGCTAAATCAAAAAGAAAAGGGACTTGTCAGTTTTTTTTTTTGTTTTGTTTTGTGTGTTTTTTAAATTTCTTTATTGATTAAGGTATCATATATTTGTCCTCAACTCCCCATTCCAATCCCCCACCACACCCCCACTCATGTCCCCACCCCCCTATTGTCCTCCACCACTGGTTAGGCTCATATGTATGCACATAAGTCATTTGGTTGATCTCTCCCTTTTATCCCCACCCTCCCAGTTTTAACTAAGGCTCTGAAGCATTCGATTAAAATGCTTACTCTGAATGACTACTTCAGTGATAGTAGTTTTATAAATAAAAAATAAAAAAATAAGCACAGTCACTCTCTTTCTGCTCAGGTTTTCTAACCAGAGTCTAATTCTGAATGAACCTGAATTGAATTCAGAGATGTAAAATTCTCTCATTTCAACCAATTGTGATGGTTTGTATCATGGGTAAGACATAAATAACACTTTTCAGAAATATTCATCACCTATATGTGCATATGTGTCATGGTTGAGAATCCAGCTACATCCAAATTTGTCCTGGAGAGTGGGGTGAATTTTGCTTGCAAGCGAGGCCTAAATGATCCCATTTTGGAGAGAATAGGAATCCAATAGCCAGAAGCTACGCAGAGCCTCAAAACAAAAACCCCATTTCATCACTTTTCTTCTACAAGCAACATAAGTAAATCTCTCACACAACTACTGCCGTACTTCTCTCTTCTAGGCCAACTTGTATGCCTTGAACACTTTCCCAGGTCTGTGACACCCAGCCATTTTCTTTCCCTGGATCTAAACCTATTTTAAAGACCGTCTTTAAGAAGCTTATTTCAATGAACTAGGTGCCCAACCACTAAAGATGATTTATGGCACCTATTTCCTCGTGATACTTAGGGTCTAAGAATTAAAGAGGACATAAAGAGATGATGGGTTGGCTAACTCCAGTACATAGTAAAGCAGAGTAGTGACAAGCACTGCTCTGTCATTCAGAGGACAGGGCATTTCCGTGTCACCCCGCTGTTCCCATTACAGACAAGGCTTCTCTGAGTAATATTAAATTAATAGAGTGTACATTCAAAAAATTACTGGGCTCAATTTTATTGTTGTTGATTTTTGGCTTCTTTCTTATTTTAAAAATTTCCCCCAAATCTTCATGCCTTCAGACATTCAGGAAACAATAGCACAAGACAATAGACAATCTTAGCATTCATGTATTTAGCATTCAAGGTTTCAATTATTTGTGAGCAACCCCAAAGACCCATGTCATGTAGAAATATATAATTTTGCTGGAGACTGTAGTGTGGGAATTAATTCCCTGGGTAGTGAGTGAGTCTAGCTGACTTCCTGGCAGCTTTATTCATCTTCACATAGCTAGTTGTCTACTCTTGTTATTTTGTCAGAATTTATAAAGCAGATTTGATACATTTGGGTGCAATTTGGGGAAATCATTCTATTGCATATAAGTTGCTCATCTCTTATCTGAATGTCTAACAAATGATCTGATAAAATTTGTAATGTGACTGGAAATAATTGGTGGCTCTCACTCCTAGGATAACATGTGTCCCAGGTCCCCTTACTCTCTTGTATAGGTTGCCATGGACAAAATTCTATGTCTTTTCTCCCATCTACTACTGTGTCTGCAAACATTCATATATATATATATGAATTATATATATATAATTGAATTTTTTACAGAGAGGAAGGGAGAGAGATGGAGCCAGAAACATCAATGAGAGAGAAGCATTAATCAGCTACCTCCTGCACCCCCCCCACACTGGAGATGTGCCCCAAATCAAAGTACATGCCCTTGATTGGAATTGAACCTGGGACCCTTCAGTCCACAGGCTGATGCTCTATCCAGTGAGCCAAACTGGCCAGGGCTGCAAGCGTTCTTTTAGGGACAAGAGCCCATAAACTCATTCCAGAGAGTTGAAGCCTGACCTCTTATCTTAATTCCTTATAGCACCTTTCTCTAGAAGCTGCTTCCAGTGTTTCTCATATTAACTCTTTCCCTTAAAAATGTCCATGATACTCAACACAATGGAGTAATAGAGAGTAATAGGAGCTAGATTTACCTTCCCACCTGAAACACCAACAGACATTGTACACCAGGTAGCACAGGAAAAAAGAGGCAAATAAATGATACCATACAAAGATTATCTCTTTGTAATGATCAATGTTTCTCTGTCAAACCTCAGAAGGAAGATAGAGGAGGTTGGGGGTAAGGGAGAGAGATCAATCAAAGGACTTGTATGCATGCATATAAGCTTAACCAATGGACACAGACAACAGGGGGTGAGGGCATGAGTTGGGGGGGGGGAACAATGGGAGGATAAGGACACATATGTAATACCTCAATCAATAAAGAAATTTAAAAACAATTACCGTAGGTTGTTGCTTGGGATAGAATTTCCAGCCTTGTGCAGTGAATGGAGAACCAGAACTGCATAGAGCCTAGTCTAGAGTGCATGAGTTGAGACAGAGCTAGGAATGTGCAAAGTACAAGAAATTAGAGTGCATTGGACAGAGCACAAGAGAAAAGAGAGCTGCACAGATTGCTTTTCAAATCTACACATGGTCTTTCTCGAGTCTTCAGCTGAGTACTGATCAGTATGTGAATCAGTATGTGATATGAAGGAACTAACTACCTTAGTTAGTTAGAGTGTGGAAAAGATCTACCCAAACAGATTGAGGGAATAATCCCAGAGCTCACACATAATAGGATATTCTTCAGCCATAGAAATAAGGAAATTTTACCATTGAGACAATGTGGGTGGATCTTTAAGGCATTGATCTAAATGAAATAAGTCAGACAGAGAAAACAAATATTGTATCATCTCACTTATATATGGAATCTTACACACACAAACACACACAAAACAAAAACAAATAAAAAACAAACAACAACAACAAAAACTCATAGAAAAAGAGATCAGACATGTGGTTACCAGAGGCAAAGGAAAAGGGGATTGGGAATTGGAAGAAGGTGGTCAAAAGCTACAAATTTTCAGTTATAAGATAAATCAGTATTAGGGATATAATGTCCAATATGGTAGCTATAGTTAACACTGTTGTGTGATACATAGAAAAGTAGTTAAGAGAGTAATCCTAAGAGTTCTCATTACAAAGAGGAAAAATATTTATTTCCATTTATTTTTTATTGTAACTACATGAGGTGATGGGTGTTACCTGAACCTATTATAATAATCGATCACAATATATGTAAATCAAACTATCATGCCACATACCTTAAATTTATATAGTGATACATGTTATTTATTTAATAAAATTGGGGGAAAAACATTTATAAAAAACTAAAAACAAACACAAAACCTACACAGAAATCACACAGATGTTAAAATTAGTGGACAAAGACATTAATATAGTTTTTTTAATATATTTTATTGATATTTTACAGAGAAAAAGGGAGAGAGCTAGAGAGCTAGAAACGTCGATGAGAGAGAAACATTGACCAGCTGCCTCTTGCACACCCCCTACTGGGGATGTGCCCACAACCAATGTACATGCCCTTGACCGGAATCGAACCCGGGACCTTTTAGTCCGCAGACCGACGCTCTACCACTGAGCCAAACTGGTTTCGGCTAATATAGTTTTTTTTATATGTTCACAAAAGTACAGAAAAGAATGAACATTTTAAAGGAAACACATAAGAAAAAATCAAAATAGATGAAAATAACCAGGTCTGAAATGAAAACAAATATAATGAATGAAATTAAGAACAATTAGATGCTGCAAAGGAAAAAAAAAAACCACACATAGTGATCCTGAAGACATAACAAAGTAGAAACTATGTAAAAGGAAACAGTAAAAAAAAGGGGGGGGGGCAAAATTACAGAAGCCTAAGTAAGCTATAGAACATTTTCAAGCAGCCTAATACATAAGGGGAAAAAAAATAGGTGAAAAGTTTTTTATATATATATATTTTTGAAGAAATAATGACCAAAATGTTTTTCTAACTGCTTTTAATATTTTTTATCACTGACTTTAAAATATGTGATTGTATCAAAATTCACATTAATATCAGCCAGGGTATGAAGGAAAATGCCTGGAGCAGCTGGGAATCTGGTAAACTGTGTCATGAACTCACCAAACCCAAGTAGGACATGTAAAACTCCACATAGGTTTGACATCTGGCCAGAGCAAGAATAGCCTGTCATGCTCCAGATCTTCCATTAAGAATTTCTAGCACAATGCTAGGATCCTTGGTCTTTGGTCTTGTGAAAAAACATATCAAAAAAACTTAATAAAATTGGTTCATATTCCACACAGATTCTGAGTAAGCTGAAGTCTTCAAACAATATCAATTTAAGATGCCCCGAGTCCTTCTTATTAAAATTCTGAGTAACCAAGGTTTGCTTGCCCCTTAAATACATTTAAAACAATGTTTAAATAAGATTCAGAATGGTAACATTTTTCATAATTACAATAAAAAGACAAATACACCAGTGAGTTTAGAAACATGAAGACTTGTCTTACAATATGACTTGGAAGAAATCTACTTTAATGAAAACAGATGATTGTATTTAGACTAAACATTTCAGCCACAGTGGTCTCCTTACTTTTTCCTTATGCATCTCATGCTCCCTCAGCAGGTGCCATTCTCTCTGCCAGGATCATTTATTTGTTCCTTTACTTCATTTAAGGGAGAAGACCCTCACTTCATTCTTATTTGATGAGAAGACTGCCAAACCACCATAACTGAAACACTTGATATGCACTATCCAGCTCTATGCATATTCATTGAACGTACTAGTATCTGATGTTACATTATATATCTAGTTGTTTATTTGTTACTAGAGGCCGGAGCTAAGCCATCAGTCGGACATCCTTAGCGCTGCCACTGAGGCGGGAAAGGCTCCTGCCACCGCCACTGTCCTTGTCAGCTGTGAGCTCTTCTTCTGGCTGAGTGGCCTTCCTGTTATGGGAGCACATTGATCACCAGGGGATAGCTCCTGTGTGGAGCGTCTGCCTCCTGGTGGTCAGTGCATGTCATAGCAACCAGTCATTCCACCGTCCAGTTGATTTGCATATTAGCCTTTTATTACATAGGATTCTACAGCAGAGATTGACAAACTAGGCCTCATGAGCCAAACCCAGATTATGCAGCAGAGAGAGATTCTATGTGGCTTTCAAAACCTAAAATATTTACTATCTGATCCTTTCAGAAAGTGATGGTTGCCACCTACTACACTAGAGTACTAATTTCATGGTGAGGAATTTTACCTGCTTTGTTCACTATTATCAGCTAAATTGTACTTTCCTAAAATTCATAGTGGCCTAACCCCTGTAACTAAGTATGTAATTATATGTAGATGTAGGGTCTTCAAAGAGGTAAAATTAGGTCATATGGGCAGGCCCTAATCCCATATGACTGAAGCCCTTCTAAGAAGAGAATATTTTGGCACAGTCATAGACTGAGGAAAGATCACATGAACACACAGGGAGAAGACAGTCATCAGCAGGCCAGAGAGACCTCAGGAGAAACAGCCCTGTGCAAAGAGGTACTCAATATCTATTTTTGGATAAATTTATTTAAAATTAGAAATTATTTTTTTTTCCAAAACAACATTCTCTTTACATCAAACAATCATTTTTACATCAAACATCTTTACATCAAACAATCATTTCAGAATAAAAGACATCGTCTGCTTTTCAATCAGGTGGGACTTTTTCACTCCTGAATTATTGTTGGTGGGCTAGCACTTAGAGATTAGAAAAAAGTACATTTTATTTTGACTCAGCATCATCAAATTACTCTAAAATATATATGAGCTGCCTATTTTTTAAAAGAAAATATTTTTTTTATTTCCTAGGAAAGAAAGGGAAGAAAGCCGTTGGAGTCCAGCCTGATGTGAAGTCAAGAGACGAACACAAACTGAAGGAGAAACTTGATGACAATACTTTTCTCATCACACTTTTCATTATAATTCTGTTAACTCAGAAATATGCCACCACACTCTTTCACATCTCATGATCCAATGGCATCATTCATTTAATTTTAGTCTAGAAGAAAAAAGGAGAGAGATGACAACCATCTTCAGTTTCAGGTTTGTCTTTCAGAAGAAAGAAGGGGTGTGTGTGTGTGTGTGTGTGTGTGTGCGTGCGTGTGTGTGTGTAAGTGTGTGTGTGTGTAAACTTTTACTCAATAGAGGGTTTACAACAAAAAATAACACTCTACTTTATGATAAATTACATATGCGGGGAGATATTCAAATAGAAGTTGGCATGTGATGAAGCAATAACAATAATTTCTATTTGCTGAGTACTTATAATGTGCCAGACACTGTGCTGGGCATTTGCATAAGTGTTTCACTTCATAACCCTGTGGAACCAGTATCATTATTTTCATTTTTATAAATAAGCTGAGGTTTATATAGGAAGGTCATTTGCTCAAGATCACATACTTAGTTAAGGCAGAGGTAGGATTCGAAGCCCATCACCACACAACCCTTTCTTTAAACCCACAGTCCACACCAGTAGGATGAGAGGGCTAAAGAAATAAACTCTAAAGCTTTCAATTATAAGAATTTTAATATGCAAACTATTACTTCAAGATGGCTTGGGGAATATAATTATGAATGTCCCATGGAAAGACTGATAATCTTGAAATCTGGAGACTGACAGGTAAATAAATAGCATGTTCTCTGTAACAATCATAAAGCTATTAGAATCCAACACCATAAAACTAATTATTTGATAACTTCTTTAAAACATTGACAAAATGAGACATATTGTTTCTCATATTTTAATCATTTCTCTTTTGTGATTCTGTACCCTTCATTTCCTTGTTGCTCAAAAAAACGTAAATTTTTGTTTCAGATTGCTGTATGAAGATTACAATGTGAAGAGTGGATTAAATTTGAACTTTTGATCCACTTTTCCACCTATTAAAGGTAATTATTTTATCCCATCTAGAATCCACTATTGAAGATGCTCCCCTAGATTATCAAGAGCATGGAGGCATTTTCCTGAGATTTGTCACACCTGAAGGTAGTTTGACAAACTCTTCTACCCAAACAAGCTCAGACTGAAAATAATTGGTAGTGCAAGTCTTCCTTAGAAAGTCCAATTATACAAATGTGTCTTGATTTTGACAGAGAAGATAGCATTCAGTCACTTTATTAATATTTCATTTAGGCTTTATATTGACAGAGCTCCTGAAATCCCTCTATAGTTAATACCTTTAACAATATGTCTCTTTACATTTCAACACTTTGGTTTAACCAGTGGGAAAAAAAGGACATTTTTTTTAATATATTCTTTTCAATCTAAGACTTTCTTCCATTGCTCATGCCACCTCCCAGACCACACTTTTATTTTTCTAACCACTTATCTAAACTATATAAAGACATTCTAACTCATCTTCAGTCTTTGATATTATACGGCTGGAGTCACCTTTCAAATAACAGTTCTAAGCATGTCATCCCTCCCCCCCTTAAAAAACAAACATATAGTGGATTTTTATTAACTACAAAATATTATCTACATTTTTAGGCAAAAAAAAAACCCAAAATCCTAATGTTGGCCTAAAAATCACCTTTATAATTACCATTTGTGGTAGCATAGCAAACTGAATATTCTGAATGCCCTTTCCAGCTAAAGCAACTAAAAATGTTGAATAAAATGTAAAAATTAATCTTTTTATTAAAGTTAATTTAAAATTATACATTTTAAAATAATTTATTTCTCTAATGTATTCCTATTGTATAGTCATAAAAAACTTAAGCAAAAGCAGCAAAGAGACTCACTTGGCCTAATTCTCTCTGTGGATTATGTACAAAAATAAATCTAAAATTCTCTGGCTCTATATCCTGCTGTCTTTCCACTGAGCCAGATTTATGATAGTAGGAGATTTATATTCTTTCTTGCACCAAAATAAGACCCCGTTTTTCTCAATTTATGTAATTATATTATTATGTTAATAATTTAAAAACCTATTGAAGACCAATTCTATTAAATATAGTATTGAGTTTTTTATCATTAACAGAATGTATTGAATTGAATTGCATCTGAAGAATCTTTTTTTGCACTTTTGGAGAGAAGTGAAGGGATTCAAGGTCGATAGTAGGCATATTGGACAGTGAAAAGAGGGTGACGGGGGGAATTCTTGCTTAGGGAACCTGAAAGGCTTTAGTCTAAAGTGTGGGCTGGCCAGTAATAGAGAAGGTATAAAATGGAGAGGGGATAAAGAAAAGCGTGAAGTGGAAAATAATGCATAATGACAAAAAAAATAGGATGGAAAAGCTATAATGGGTGGTTAAATATGGTGAAGATTATTGTGAAAAATGAAAATGTTCACTGAAAACCATGTAGATAGTCTTATAAACATCAGGTAAACAGTCGACTATTCTTTAATACTTTCTTTCTCTTACCAAAGTGGTTTCAATTTTGAGAAAGAAAATTTGGCATGAAAGGGTTCTGTAACATAGCCTGCCCACTTATGGGATTTAGGGTAAAAAATGTAAACCAGCTGTGATACTGAGGTTTAAGCATCATCTGTTGTCCATATTCAGTAGCATTTCCCATGGAATTACAAAAAGAATTGTATGATGGATAGTCCACATCCTAATTATGTAATTACACAGTAGGAAAGAACAGCTGAAGAGGAGTCATTTCATCCTTGTGTCCAAGGTCCAATAATCTATGCCTCACATAATGGATGGAGCTCTTACTATATAGTAAACCACAATTTCATTATGAAGGAATGGGATGTTGGCTTTCTTATGAGATTAGATATATGTATGGTTAAGCCAGTTGAGATAAAATGAGAATTAATCTAAAGCTTCAACCTGAACATCAACCAAATCTAAAAGTTATTATTAAGATTTTAATATATTTTTAGAAAAAAAATTGTCTTAACTTAGTTCCTCTGGTCTTTTCAAGTGCAGCCAGCCCCAGAGAATGATTATAAAAGTGTATCTCAGCAGAGAAAGAGAAAGATATTAAGGGCCAACCAACGCCAGAACTTTTCAAGTGTGAACCTAATGGAAAATCTAAGCGCTGAGCTCAGAGTAGACAATCAATCATCTATTTTAGCAACTATTTCTGTGCCCTTGATGTCAGGAGAGGTTATATTGCTGTATCTCTCCCAGAAATCTCTCCCTTCCAAGTCACCAGAAAACAGTTCTAAGTGTGGAAAATGTTATCACTACTACTAGCTATTCAAGAATGGCAGAACGAGAAGTCAAACAAATAAGACCATTCACGGGCTCAGCTGCCTTAGAAATGGGACGCAATGAAAAATATTATTTACAAAGTGTAGGAGGAAGAGTGGATGGAGAAGACCACAAAGGGGACTGCAGAAGCTCACTGTGCAAACCAGCAGCAGGTGACTTTTCAAGATACCTGCGGCAGAAACGTTTGCTGACCTGAATGCCTAATCTGCGTGAAAGCCACAGTGAACTCTAGAGCTACCTAGATACGCAGTGAACAAGGAAGGGGAAACTAGCCAAAATAAACAAAAGTGAAATAAGCTTGGGAAAACCTGCCACAAATCTTCTCAGAGTAAAACATTCTGGGCCCAAGACAGAAAGGATTCTTTCTCTGTTCTCTGCTGGTTGTTCCTCTTTGTGTTTTAGGCCCTTCTCCCTTGTGTGGGGTTTCAGGTCACCTCTCACAGCTCTCCTCACAGAGCCAGGGCCTTTGCTTCCTGCAGCGACGTGTCTTTCGGGGCTGCCATCTGTGACGTGCTCAGGCTTGGCAATGGATTCGGGTTGGGTCCTGGGCCACGGATACACACTGCAGAGAACAGCGTGCTCAAACTCTGGGGAGGGCGGCTGGCTCACAGTAATTGATATGGCCATTCCTGCCAGATGATCCTCTAGTGCAGAAAAGGTAGCTACTGTGCTTAGTAGAGAACTGGGAACATCAGTTCCAGAAAAATGGCTTTGCATTTCACATGACATCTAAGAATTATATCACTCCCTGTAGTCCACCGTATAATAAGAAGTCTGTAGCTTTCATTCTGTAAAAATTATTAATCATTTGTGGCTGAAAAATGAATCAGTGAAGTTAACCTACGTTGTCAGGCTTGATTTATCTGGAGGTAAACAACATTCTAAGAGGATTTAGTGGGCCAGTGTTTAGTAAAAGGGTATGTCCTGGTCGCGGCACTACATAGATTGAATGTCCAAACATTTAAAAGCTCCTTCATCATGGGGCTGAATACGAAAATGACAGCCATCATTTGGTGACCTTAGAATGTCCTGGCTATTTGTAACAGACTTTCAGTACGGAATCTAACCTCCCATCAGGCTGGGGTTAAATAAATGGCACGTTATTTTTTTCTGAGTTTAAGATTAATATTGAGGTGCCCTGTTATAAATATATATTCTCCCGAATGGGACATTAATTTACAATTATTTGGAGGCGTGTGTGAGGGAGGATAGAACAGAGGAGTGAATTTTTTTCTGTTCCTTTTCACTTTAGTTCATTAAGTTGGTGTCTCTACGCCCCATCATAATATTTTTCTGTCAATAGAGTGATTGTTACAATAACCACCTGTGCTAGACAAGCACCTGCCTTAAAATGCAATTTTTAGCAAAGATTTAAATTGCAAACTAGAATTCCAAGGCCCCCTGCCAAAACAAACTCACTTTCCTTTTGAAGAGAGTGTTTTCTCCCAAGGAAGGCTTTCCTGTGCAGGATTCTCTATTTTGACTTAATGGTAAATCTCTCTTTTTCATTCTCTCACTACGTGTTGTTTTTTTTCTCTCTTGTCAGCTGGATCAAGACAATTTCTCTAACAAGATCTCAAACAGCAAGCTGGGAGACCCTCTTCAAATTCTAAAAACCAACATCTCTTCATCATTACCTCACTCATATTTGAGAGATCTCTTTGTTCCCTACACACTCTTGCAGCAATGGAGACTTCTAAGAGAAATTTCTGAATGTGACAAGCACAGCAAATGTAGAATATTCATTTATGTTGTTCAACCTTTCGTGGGCATGGGGTGGGGAGGAGTATATTAGGGATTATTTTATAAATTGGCTCTGAAAAAGGCTAAGAAGCTCCTTCCCCCACCTCTCATGTCTTTGGATTCCAAGGATACAATGGTGGCTATGAGATGAGCCCAGACTAAAAGCATCAAACCACCATGTTATATTTTTTAATTTTTATTTAGTGATTTTAAAGAGAGAGAGGAAGAGGGAGAGAGAGAGAGAGAGAGAGAGAGAGAGAGAGAGAGAGAGAGAGAGAGACTTCAATTTGTTGTTCCACTTACTTACCTATTCATTGTTTGATTTTTGTATGTGCCTTGGGTTGAACCCACAACCTTGGCATATTGGGATGACACTATAACCAACTGAGCTATCTGGCCAGGGCCATGCAATTCATTTGACATAAACCTGTTACTCCAGTTAGAACTGAGAGATGAAAATTAATGTGACTTTTCCTAACATAAACTCATGGAGAAAAGAAAAAAAAAAACACTTCATTAGTGACACAGTTTTTCTGATATCTCCTATCGAAATGATTGCCATGAAAATGAATGTTTTCAGATGCAAAAATGGTGAGTGGAGGCCCTAGGAAGTATACTTTTGTGAGACAAGGCAAATGCCAACTAAGAAAATCTCATTGAATTCAATTGTAAGACAGGCAGAAACCTTGCTGGGCACAATGCAGGATTCAAGTCTTTTATCACCATGATGTTCCGCCATAAGACTCACACACACCAGTAGGAACTCAATAGATAGCTAACAATAAAAAATAAATTAAAAGAGAAAGCTGTCAACGTTGTGTTTGACATGGAATGGTACTAACAGCCTTAAATTATTGAGTCCCGTTACTTGGGATTTTCTGTCTTACGACTACTGGTGTCCTTAACACATCTGGCCGGGTACACTGAGGATTCAAGGTCCTGATTGCTCTTCACTGGGGCCATTTCCCAGGTGGTGTCTGTAGCAGGCAAAGTTAGCAGGAGGAAGCCATCTCCTCCAGAACAAAGAGCATGTTTTGCCCAATGTCCCTCAGCTGCAACAAAAACCTTCTGTGTGTGCAGTGTATACCTTGCCACCGCCCATCACTCCCAGGGCCTTGGGAGACAATAGGGACCGATACAAACATGATGCCACTTGCTGTGCTATGAAAAATAAAACCCTTTGTCTCTGACTCAAGGGCCACACATATTCTATAGCATCCATGAAATAGCAACAGACTAAGGTATTAATTAGCCTCTAACTAGGGCAAAGCCCAGTCCCAGACCCCAAAATGATATGTTATTTGTTATATGCTCTACTTAACGGTAACCTTCTTGAGGGCAGTATTTGTATTGGACTCATTTTTGTATCACCTGAACACAGTAGGTGTGTGGAATAAGCATTAAAAATTTTTTGAAGAGTTGGATGGTTGAATATAAATTGACCTATCTATCAAAAAGGCAACAGCATTTTTTTTTGTTCAGTCTAACATGAAGGCACTTATGACTGATTCCAAAAGAGACCCAGCGTCCATGTTAAACATATAAAATCATTAAAAAAATGGGAAAAGTACACAGTGACCCAAGTGGATATTAACAAATCTGATTCTTATATTTGAACAGAAGATAATTATACCTCATGTGTAAAAAAAGGATTTACATCTTCCAAAGTTGTTCCAAATTTCTTACTTTGCACCTCAAAACACATAAGTAGGAAAAGTATTATTACCCCCTCAGGGTTAAGAAAAGTGATTTTGAAAGATAAACCCAAGATTGTTCAGCTGGTAAGCAGCCAAGAAAGTTCTACCACCTAGATCTTTACTCCTCAAGTTAGGGCTCATTCCAAAATGAGGCAATATCCACAGTAACTTGGTTTGTCCATGTTGCTTCTTCTGAAGTCTTCTGCTCATACATTGTAATATATATAGTCCTACCAGCCTTTTTCAGATTTGCTTGTGTGTATGGCAGTAAAGTAATATAATTTAAAATATATATATTGTTTTATTCATTTCAGTGAGTAAGGGAGAGGGAGAGTGAGATAGAAACATCAATGATGAGAGAGAACCACTGATTGGTTGCCTCCTGCATGTCCCCCACTGGGGATTGAGCCTGCAACCTGGACATGAGTCCTTGACTGAAATCTAACTCGGGACCCCTGAGTCCACAGGCCAATGCTCTATCCACTGAGCCAAACTAGCTAGGGCAAGTTAAACAATTTCATTATTTATTAGGAAAAACAGACTCAAAATTTTTTTCAAATAAGATCTGTTTTGAATGCCATATCTTCTCAAGCCCCATATATTAAACTTAAGAATGCAATGAATATAAGAGACTGAGTGAATACATTAATTTTAGTGCAAATTTCAACAACTCGCTAAAAAATTCAAGATTTCCTTTTAGCATGGAACATAAATCCCACAATGCAATATCTACCCTGTTTCCCCGAAAATAAAACAGTGTCTTATATTAATTTTTGCTCCCAAAGAGGTGCTAGGTCTTATTTTCAGGGGATGTCTTATTTTTCCATGAAGAAGAATACGGTACACATTTATTATTAAATGAAAATAAAGGAAATTTATTACCTGTATACGGTACGGTAGTATGGTAGTTGTCAACACAAACCAGACAAACTGTGAATGCTACAGTATCAAGAATTTACTCATTTATTCAATGACAATCATGTCATCATCTTCTGGAACATCATCCTAACAATCCAATTCCTGAATTTCCTGGTGAATTTCTTTTGACTCCATTTCTTTCAGAATCAGTGGACCAAATCTCTCATGTTTAGCAATAGCACTGTCTTTAAATGAGTACTTCTTGTCAAGGTAGCCTGCTCGCAGTGCATTTGCAATGCAACTGTCAGTGATTTTCTCCCATGAATTCTTCACCCAAGTCACAACTTCTTGCAGTTTAGGTTTCACAAGGTTTCCACGCTGATTTCTCTCCATTCACACAGCAGTGAGGTCAGGACTCCACGTAAGGTCACTGGTTGCTAGATGCCAGTCGGGGCAGCCCTAGCGACCAGTTTATGGTAAATTAATTTTCATTCTGAGACAGAGCCCGGCGGCCTTATTTTTTGGGGATGCCTTATATTTCACTCAGAATTAAACCTGTAAATAGGTCTTATTTTCGGAGGATGTCTTATTTTTGGGGAAACAAGGAATTAAAATTGTATAATTGTGAATAGACTGATTTTTTATTATTTAATTTGGTAATGGGGTCAGACTTATACTATTTACACTCAGTTTGTTAGTTTCAAATTTCCAAAATCCTTTTGTTAATGTTCTAGACTCATATGTGAACTTCCAAAGGACTTCTTTTTTGTACTAGTATTCCAGTTTTAAATATAATCTTAGTTTGTGGTAATATATGCTGTCTTATGCTAAGTGGAATTGCCTAAAAGCAAAATGCAGCTAAGTGTTACAGAATCTACCCATATTTTTAGATTCTTCCCCCCCAAAAAATGCTTTTTCATTTTTTAATTATTATTATTGATTTCAGAGAGAGGAAGAGGAAGGGACAGAAACATCAATGATAAGAGAGAATCATCCAATGGCTGCTTTCCACATGCCCCTGCCACTGGTTACTGAGCCTGCAACCCTGGAGTGTGCCCAGACTGGGAATGGAACAGGGATTTTGTGGCTCATGGGTCAATGCTCCACCACTGAGCCACACTGGCCAGACAGAAGCACTTTGGATATGAGTGGTGAAAACTTTCCTCCAGTGCGGTGTCTCACTGCTCAGCACTATCTCCTGCAGACTACTTGGGATTTTTATCTGACAAGTGAGAAAAAAAACAACCAGTGTTTGAATAATTGAGTAATTCTGTGTTCAGTGATCCAGCTGGCTGTGAAAATACTCAACTTGATATAGCAAAATCATATTTTGTCATTTCTAACTTCTATATGATTGATAAACTACTAAATTTTAGGCCAGCAGAAATACCATGGTTTCATGTGTGGTGAGGCAGGGGAATAGAGAAGCAAAATCATGAAATCTCCACCAACATCAGACCACCAAACGCGCTCAATGGATCCAGTGGGTGTCAGAGCATCAGCAGACTGTTTCAAGTTTCTCACTCATTTTAGGAATCCCCTGCAGAAGGTCATAAATGACCCTGAATTCACCTGTTTTTAGAAAATGCTATCCATACAATAGATAGAATCATATAAACATTTGGCTGTATGTATTTCTTTTGTCATTGTTAGTTGGGTCACATAGCTGAACTAAGAAATGCATTATGGATTTGTGTTATCTTACCCAATGTAGACTAGGAAAAACTAACCTGTATAATGATATACAGTTGATTCATGGTAGTAAATTTTCAAGAAAAAGAGGGAGAAGAAAAAAAAAAAGAGGGATAAATTAAGGGATTGAAGGAGTAAATGAGGGAGAGGTTTTAGTTTGATCTTCTTCAGATTACTCCTGAATACTTGGGCAATAAAAGCAAACCCATAGTAGTCCAATTTCAATTTCAGGCTAACATGAAAGGCTCCTGAGGTACTATGTTTATGTTAATAACAACATAACTCATATCTGAGAAGACATAATTAACAATTACATTGAATAAAAATCAAATGGTAGTATTTTCTTAAGTGAAATGTGAAAGCATCACATAAACCAGAAATTTTCAACCTTTTTCATATCAGGGGATGCATAAATTAATTATTGAAATTCTGCAGCACACCAAAAATAGATTCTATATTTTGCTAATCTGATGGGGAAAAAAGTTATAATTTTGATGGATTTACAGACTAATCATAATTATAGTAATCACCTACCCATTTGTTCCAAAGTGACATTTAAAAAAATCAAGTGCCCCCCAGCTGATTTGGCTTAGTGGATAGAACATTGGCCTGCAGACTGAAGGATCCCATCAGTCAAAGGCACATACTTCAGTTTCAAGCTCAATCCCCGGTCCTGTCTGGGTGAATAGGGAGGCAGCCATCCGATGTGTCTCTCACACATCAATGTGTCTCTCTCTGTGTGTCTCTCCTCCCACCTTCCACTCTTTTAAAATCAATAAAAAATATCTTTGGTTAAGGATTTAAAAAAAAGAATAATAAAATCAAGTGCCTATTCTTTAATATAAGGATTTCTAGTTCTAAGAATTAAACAATCAGACACAACCTTATTATACCATATGACCAATAAGATGTAATTCTGTTAAATGACTTGAAAACAGGGTGTCCCAAAAAAATGTATATACACTTTGGTTACCACTATTAATTCCAATGGGTTAAATCTGAAGAGAAAGAAACATCGATTGAGCTATCAGCTGTTAAATTGTGCACACATTTTTGGTACACCCTGTATTTATGGTTCAAGATAAGGCATTCACACTGGGTGGCTATTGTTGTATTGTCTGTTGTAATTTTTTTATTTGACAATCTAATGGAAAAGAGGTCAGTGCCCCTTACTAAATAGACAGGTATTACATCTTTCAAAAATTCTTGCAGCACACTGGTTGGATATTGCTGACATAAAGATTATCAACAAGTAATAATGTACAGACCTCTGGAAAGGCTAAGACCAGAAAAAGAAAAAAAAGTATTTCCTACATCAGAGAAGACTCTCTTTTTTAAGCATTAATTTGCCATTTACAATGTACTTGAAATATACTTCTCTTTTCCTATAGAAGAATAAAGAGTGCCAAGAACATTACATTGCATAATATGAAGCTACTTACCAACAATCTTGTCATTTGATAGCAAAGCGGGTAGGAAGAACCAGATAAATGATAAATGTTCTCCTTCCAGGAACATGAACAAGCAGAGCTTTGCATACTATCTTTCCTGTGATCATGCAGAACAGAATTGTAACTAGGAAATTTATGACTGCAAAGGACAAAAAATAATGAAAATTAGTTGGTAAATCAGATGTAATTCTGTTAATGACGAAAGAAAGGTAAGCTCTGTCAAAGACAATGAATCCAACCTATAGCATAACTAGAGGCCCTGTGCACTAAATTCATGAAGGAGGTGTAAGGGGGGGGCCTCAGCCTGGCCTGCACCCTTGGGGGATGTCCACTGGTTGTTCCTCCATTCAGTTGATTTGCATATTAGGATTTTATTATATAGGATTGCCCTTTCTTTGGTGTTATAAATCAAAGGTTATCACTTTCAAATATGAGTATCAATCAAGAAACCAGAATGTATTCCAGTTGTGAATCCAGTTCTGAGCTACATTGCATGGAAAACACAAATGCAATAAAATGCCAGGCCTCTGTTATCAAGGCACTTACACTCTGTTTTGTCTTTATAGTCTTCGTCTTAACTGTTTATTTCGTCCTGCACAGCTCTGTGTGTGATCCACTCTTACTCCTGACTGAGAAGCCCTCTCTTTTCTCTCTCAGAATTAAAATAGAATCTTATACTAGTATTTCTTCAGACACATTAAGAAAACAAACTTTTCTGTAGAACAGCAGCAGATCCAGGAGATATGAGCAGTCATAAATACAGTACCTTCACAAGACATTTTCTTTTGTGAGTGGGTTAACCCAAGTTTTCCTATTCTAAGTATTTCTATTCAGAACCTAAGTTTGCTATTTTGTGTGTGATATTACGTTCCCATTCTCAGAATAAGCACCACACCATTTGGGATCATGGTCACTTTTTATTTTTAAATAAAAAGTTTGCATTGTTTGAAGTCTGGTTTATGTATTTAGGACTCAGAAGCTCTCTATTGCCTATGGCACGGGCAACTAAAACATACAATAGGTGCCCCATAACAACATGAACCAATAAACACATGAACTATTTGTCCAGTTCGCCCAGCAAACACAATGTAAGCTTTTCCATTTTCTCAAAGATATAACAACGGTGTGTCAGAAATGTTTAGTCAGAGTTTTCATTAATATGTTTCTTTGCAGCACTGCCGAAAGTCAAACAGTGCATTAGTGATAAATGAAATCATGCCCATTACTCCGTTTCCTAGATTTCACAATTAGTAGAACCAACAATAACACCCTAATTTCTATCGGAAGAGAATTAACACTTAAGAACTTTCCACATTATCAATAAATGCATGGTTCATTTTCACAAATGGAACTTGTTTCAATTCTCAGCTGCTGGATGATGATTTGACTCGGAGCAAAGGCAATGTAATTGGGTAACAGCTGAGATGCGCTTGTTTGAGTGGGGCTGAAAGATCCATTGCAGGGTTTCCAAGAGTGTGAATTACAATTCCGATGATATCAGAAGCAACTAATTCTGTTCTTTAGAAGTGCGGACATGAAAGAAGTTTGAGGTTTTCTTATTTCAAGCTTTAATTGAGGACTAGGCTGTAATTCATTTTCATCCCTGAGTGAGTGGTAAAAACATACACAGCAGGTAATTCACACCACCTCAAAAACTGTTGGTGCAGTAAGAAGACTAATCAGGGTAAGCTTCCAGTAGCAAATTATCAGCTACAAATTAAAACCTTGCCTCACGCCTGCTAAAAGCAACCCCCCTCTCCGCCAACACACACATGTGAATATTAGTAACTGTTAGATTGCAGAAGGATGGGAGGATTCGGGATCCTACCTGCTTGCATTAAAGGGAACCTTGGAAAGGTGTGAAATAAACTAGACTTCAAACAATGGGAAGTTTTTGGTTTACAAAATGAAAACTCACTGTAATCCCAGGTGGGGTGGTGTTCATTCTGAGAATGGAGATGCAGGGTCGCACACAGTAGTAAATTCAGGTTCCTAATGGAGTTTGAAACAGTTTGCATTTAAGTCCCTCTGGGTAGACATCTTCTTGAACCCCATTCCTCTAAATAAGCACAAAGGACTGTTGACAACAATAAGAATTAATTTCGTCTCCGATGGTAATTAATCTCAAGGAAACAGAAGGATGGTAAGATTAAACTATCCTTTGATTTTTCTGGCTCAATGCAATTTAAGACTATATTTTCAGCATTTAACCTTCTCCGTGATTTTTAGGTGATGTAGAAAGCCACAACGTGACAATGATAGTGCATAAAGAGTTCAAAATGGCTGCAAATATCTGATAAATGTATCTGCAACATGCATAATTGTGTTATTGACGTAAATGACCATCATTGCGCCTTTTGGATTGTAGATCCGGTTTTAGTTCCATCTTTCTCCCAACAAAGCTGTTATGAGAGCAACATAGACAAACAGTAAGAATATAGGACTTTATTAGGGCTAATTTTCGAACACCCACAATCTTGGTTATTTTCTTTCAGAAAATCAAAAGAAGATAAAAGCACCTTGTTTTGACTTAGCCAAAGCAAACTTTCCTTGAAGGAAAAACACATCTTTGTTAGAGCTCCGTGGGCCTGCGGCAAACCTGTGACCTGCCTCAGCACTTTGCTTTTCCATCGGGTGTCTCTGTCCTTGCAGGTACCCAAAGGGTCTTTCTGGGAAACCGGGTAAATTACTCCAGAGTGCTGAGTTCATTTCCTGGATGCCAAACTTCAAGCCTGCAGGAAATTTAAATACTATCATTGAACTCTCTGGAGGGGGTGGAGGAGGTGGAGAGGAGCGGTTTAAAAAAGGAAATCTTAACACAGCCTTGCACACCACCGCAACACCCTCACTCTAATAACCAGTTGGCAAGTCTCGCTTCTTTACATTCACAGAGATTTGATGCACGCTGAACTCCGCTTGGTAAATATGCATATAGTCCTGAGTTCATCTGTATGATAAACTGTTTCCTAGGATTCTACCTTGAGAATCAGTTTTAGACAAGCACCTACTGATAGATAGATTTCTAAATGTCTTCACCTAGAAATTCAGCCCAAAGAAGGGGAGAGGGGAGGAGAGAGAGAGAGAGAGAGAGAGAGAGAGAGAGAGAGAGAGATCAGCTTAATTTATCAATAGCTCTTCATTTGAGGCAAAATTATCATAAATGAGGAAAGGTCAAGAACTCTTAGCTTTTTAACAAAACAATTATATTTACTTTTTAAGACCTGGCTGTTTTGTACACACACACACACACACACACACACACACACTAGTATTTTCTAAGTGCTTCCTCTAAAGCAGTGTGCTTTGCCAACAGGATCTTCTTGGGAAACTGCATATTTGTTAAGAGAATATGTCCAAAATCGTATCAGATTTGTGATCCCAATTTTCTCCTCCAATGGAATCTGTGCAGTGGCTTCTCTGAAGTCCAATCGACTGCCCTCCTGGGCTTGGACTCTTGGACTCCGGTGGAAGCAGGAAGCCAAACAAACACGGGATGTCCACTAAGATAGCTGTTTGATGTGTTACTCAATAGATGAAACACAAAACTGTTCTTTAAGAATCAGTTAAATTGCTTGAAGGAGCAAGTTCACACATCAGCCCATTCTTTAGTTCCAAAGTGCAATTTATGGGGCTAACGGAAAGTAAATGTCATACATTTAATTTTGTAAAAACTTATGTACACGTCTATTATTCCAAATAATCGCATAACAGCGAACAGCTACCTTTCTGCTCAGTGGGGTGCCGTTTTATAGACTTTAAAATTCGCTAAGTTCAAGCAGCTTTCGTTCTAAATAATACATGTGCTAAATATGTCACATTAAAAGTGCTTTTGGCATGTAAATGATCCGTTTTCTCGTGGAAATGCTTTTAAAAGAATCTGAGCTCTTTTTTTTTCTTTCTTTCTTTTTTTTTTGGAAATCCTAAGTGCATTGAATTTCATTGTCCTACAGAACCATGCAGAGTTGAACGAAGTGAGCTGCGGGGACAAACCAGCCGCTGTCAGCCTGTGTACTTATGTATCATTTGAACTGTCAGAAGTACACAGAGTTCTATTTGCTTCAGTGTTATTTTCTGTTCCAATCCTGGAGGAAATTTTCTCTTCCACTCTTTCTCCCCCGGAACTAAGTGTTCACAGGCATTTCCAGGTCTCAAAAGTTAGTGATTTACGGTTAAAACATAAGGCACGTGTACGAGCAAGGTGCCTGTGTATTCATTTAATTCTGCAAAACTCTCGACTGTTTCTTCTGTTCTTTAATGCTGAACAATAATGTTGAAGTTTTTATGGGTGATGTAAAGTACTTCCTTACCAAAAAAACTAATTCAAGATTCTTGGGCATAATATGAATAAAGTTGAAAGCATAATTCTTCCCTCTTGTAGCTTCACCACGCTGCCGCCTTGCAAGGAGCCTTCCCGGCCGTACATAGAGCCCACTGAGGGAGAGTCTCTCAGAACTTCTGGATCGGTGATTCCTTCTCCCTCCGTGTAGCAGAATGTGATGATATCAGCTGTCTCTTGCTTTTAGAGATTTCTTGCTCCTTCTTATTAAAATAGAGCCACGTGAATGCAATGTGATGTTCATTAGGCAGTTTGTAGAAGTTATTTCTCATAGACTACTTAGCTACGGGGTTCTCCTAGAATTTTAACTTCACCATCCTTTTCCCACATAAAGAAAAAAAAACCTCAAGAAATAACTTAGAAATTATGTGTATTAAAAATCCGAGATCAATTAGAAGCAAAGAAGTTACTTTTATGATAGGATAAATAAAAGTATAACCATAATATATACAAGCTAGGGTTTAGAATATGAGTGGAATGGCCAGATTTAGCAAATCCTATCTAATAATTCTATCTAACAATCCTATCTAATAAAAGAGTAATATGAAGATTGACCATCACTCCAACACACAAGATGGCTGCCCATATGTGGTCAAAGATGGCTGCCCCTATGTGGTTAAAGATAGCTGCTTCCATGTGGACACAAGATGGCCACCACAAGATGGCCAGTAGGGAAGGGCAGTTGGAAGGGACTAGGCCTTCAAGGGAGGGCAGTTGTGGGTGATCAGGCCAGCAGGAAAGGGAAGTTGAGAGGAACCAGGCCTGCAAGGGAGGTCAGTTGGGGGCAATCAAGCTTGCAGGGGAGAGCAGTTAGGGGTGACCAGGCTGACAGAGGAAGGAAGTTGGGGGCGACAGGCCTGCAAGGGAGGACAGTTAGAGGTGACCAGGCCTGCAGGGGAGGGCAATTAGAGGCAATCAGGCTGGCAGGGGAGCAGTTAGGGATCAATAAGGCTAGCAGGAGAGTAGTTGGGGCTGATCAGGCTGGCAGGCAGAAGCGGTTAGGGGAAATCAGGAAAGCAGGCAGGCAAGCACTTGGGAGCCAGCAGTCCTGGATTGTGATAGGGGTGTCCCAGATTGGAGAAGGTGCAGGCTGAGCTGAGGGACATACACCCTTGTGCACAGATTTCATGCACCGAGCCTCTAGTAACAATATAAGACACCAGCCACGTGTGTATTTCAGATAAACAGCAAATAAAATTTTACCATAATCCCCCTGCAATATTTGAGACATGCTTATAATAAAAAAGTATTCACTATTTATCTGAAATTTCAACTTAATGAGATCTCCTCTAATTTATCTGGCAACTCTAAATATGAACCTAGTTTAAAAGTTTAACTAAAATAATACCATATAAGCCTCTTACATAAACAGCTATTTATTTCTGTAATTTAGGCAATGATTATCCATTATGTCTTTGCCTACTCTGATACCAGTTCATATCACTTAGTTTTATAGGAATGCATTCCTAAAAACACAGGTTCCAATGTTTTAATTTAATATGATTAGCCAAGAATGCAGATAGGAATATGCCAGAAAATAAGAGTTGCCTTTTATTTGTTCACCTGGAATTTGATGCATTGCAAGTGTGTCTATTTTGTGGATATCAAAATGATTCCTGCCCTAATTATTTTAAATTTTATTTAAATGTGTTTATACGAAAACTTGTTTCCTCTAAATGTATGACTGAATTTCAATTTCCTAGTTAAATCTATGATTCTTAATGAGAATTGCTTTTAGAAAGAGGGCTTACATTTATTGAGAACCTATTATGAGCCAAGTGCTTTAATTTTTTCATCTTAATCATAAACATGAACCCTAAAGGCCACATACCTATTATTATCACCATTTACAAAGTTAACACAGGTGCCAGAGCTAACTTGGGTCATGCATAGCATGATCAGTAGCAGAGTATAATTGGAGGGTAAAGTCCATAGTCTTTCCACGGTGAAAGGCTGCCTCAGAATAGTTTACTGAGACTTCCTCTGTCTTTCACAAGACAAGATTAACTTGGGACAACCAATGCGGTACAACCAGGATATGAGTCTTGCCCTGACATAGCACTATGAGGAGGAATACTTCCTTCTCCTCAGCTGTTCCTTCACCTGATCCCTAAAGTGGGTCAGTTAATAAAAAAAAAAATTTAAAAAAAAAGTTTTCTATAACCAGTTCCTGGGAATGAGAACATTTTCCCCTACATTCCTTCTGCCCTTTAGATTCATTTCCATATCAGAGAATAGTAAGGATTAAATATCCATGGAGCCCAATTTTAAAAGAAAAGTCTAAAACCACATCTACATTAAGCCTGCGACTCGTGAATAAGCCCCAGAAGGTACCTCTTTAGACCAGACCCCTCTGCAACCACTGGGAACTATTCATTAGCATTCACAGTGGGGAAAATGCATGAGTAACACCATTGCATTTTGCAAAATGCAGTTTTTGGCAGGTTGACTTAAAATCTTGGCAAGCATTACCATTTTCCCAAAATGTATTTGCATATAGGCTTACTGATTTTTATTACTCTAGCTGGACTCTCTCCAAATTCTCCCCATCCCTAAACTTAAATAGAGCACTTCAGTAAAGGTTTCTTATAAATTAAAAGGCACTATTAGAACAGGTGGAAACATGAAACCAGCATTTTATGCATTATCAAAGAAAAGCCCTCAAACACATTCAGAGGCATTTATTTATTGCATTTATTCTAGATAAACTAAGAGTGTTTAACAGGTTATCAGAAAGAAAACCTTCCTACGGAGTGATTGAGGCATTTTAAGAGCATATATAAATCCTAAGAAAGTTGTGTAGGGGATCTAAAAAAAAGAGAAAGACCTGTAATTTTTACTTTAATATCACTGCCAATCACTTAAAGATTATGGGTTAAAGCACACAATTCACAAAGTTCATCTGGAGTATAATACAATATATAAATATTATATATGCACACATGTGTATACAGGGTATCCAAAAACGTATACACACCTTGAAAAAGTATTAATTCCAATAGGTTAATATGAAAAGAAAGAAACATCAATTGAGCCATCAGCTGTTAAAGTGCATATACATTGTTTTAGGACACCCTGTATCTATTCAGGGTTTTTACAACACTAGGTAAACAGATGTGCAAAGAAAATGTTGATAAACAGGTACATTTGCTCTTTTTCAACTATATTTACAAAAGCAAACAGAACTAAAATAGAATGAAAAGACTTAAAAAAGACTACAAGTCTTTTCCTACAAATCTTTTGACAGTGTAGAGAGAAACGATGAACAAAATGCACCAGAATCCCAGTCTTGTTTCTCCCCCTCAATGCCTTCACATCAGCCACCCTGAGTACAGCTTCTGAGCAATGCAGAGGACATTTGAGAGGATTAATTGAATTGATGGTGTTGCTGACCTTATGAAAGGCAATGCTATAGCTCTCCTAGGTGTCTGAATATTTTAATTGCACACAACAATTTTCTTTTGATATAACTTCTAGATCATTGTGAAATGATGGAAATTATCTTCTTTGAATCATTTTTTTTTACAACGCAGTTTTATCAAGAGATAGCAGTACAGAATTTTTGTATCTGAAGTACTTCTGTGTTTTCTGAGGGCAAAATACTGCACTGCTTTATAATTTGCCTTTTGAAAATATAGTCTACCGTAATTTAAAAAAATCTTGTATAGATGTTTTCCAAAATTCATTTTCTCATTCAAAGAATCTGAGTAGGTTTTTATTATTTTATTAAGAAAGATAGGTGCAATAATATATTTATTCTACAATGTGGGTAATAATTTAAGCATAGGAAAACATAAATTCTGAGGATGATGGTAAATATTTTTGCATTTCTGAATGGTCAGGTTGCTCTCAATTCCAAAAATAGATTTGCCCTTTGAGGAAGGGGGTAAATATTAAAATAAAGTTATTTGTGTAGTGTTTATATATAAAAATAGAGCTTTGTAGCCAAGAAAATAAAAATCCTTGTGCATGTGGAACTTTGAATACTGATATGATTTGTTTTTGCACCACACTAAAACTAATCTAATATATATTGTGATAAAGTTACCAAAACCTTAACTTTATTATTGCAAAATACAATGCCCTTCAAGAACAATTATAGCATCTAATAAGCCCATAATCTATTTAAACTGCAACAAGAAAGATTCAAGTTAGAGTTAAATAAATATCTCCTGCTAACATGGTTATCAGTAGATTACTGAGAGTTTTAAAAGTCTGCCTTTAGAAAAAAAATTTTTGTCTGGGTACCACTGCATGGGGAACCTTAGCTTTAAGTTGGGAGATGATCTAAAGTCTATCATTATATTCCTCTTAATCACATAATTCAAAAATTGCTAGTGAGAGCAATGGGAAGGGAGTACGTAATAGAGTAACCTTTTATTCCTAAAAAGCATGTGGAAAGCCTGAAGTCAAATTTTTTTTCATGTAACTTCTAAACAATGTCCCACCTGATTCTAGTTGATGCGCCAAAAATTTCAAATATAAAACAATCCTGCAACATTATTTTTTTTCTTTTCCTCCCTTTGAATATTTCAGCAAATAATTGGCACATCCTGAGAAAAATTCCAGATTTTTGTGCTTATTTATACCTGTCCCAGGGATACCTAAATTAAGTGCTTAAGCAGACAGGAATGGCCACCCACTTCCAGTGCTTGTGTGAATGTAAATCTTGAACTTCGTCATCTTCCATAGGATTTCAGTCCTATCTGATACCATATACCTTTTCATTTTTAATATTGCATCAGGTGCATCACTGTATTAAAAAAAACAAAGCTAGTATTTCATTGGACCCTATATGAAAGCAGTAGGAACCAAAGAAAAACAAACTAAGCGGGCATGCATTGTGAGGAAAGGCTATGTGGTAAGTGGCTAATAGGGCACTGGGTTAGGATCTTGGCTGCATCCTTCCCAAGCTGTGTGACCTTTAACATATCATGTTGCTTACAATTTTCTGTGTTTTCTTAAAATATGTTAATATTGATTTTGAGAGGGGAAAAAAGGGAGAGGAATAGATAGAAGCATCAATTGCTTGCCTTGCCCTCTACTTGGAATTGAGCCCACAACCAGGGAATCGAACCACCGACCTCTTGGTGCCTGGGACATGGCTCAACCAACAGAGCAACACTGGCCTTGCTATAATTTTCTGTTTGAAGGAATGAAGTGAGAAAGTTAGGTACTGCAGCTCCTTGGATGATATAGTTTCATTCAATGTTATTTCATTATCATCTTGATGGATGCTATGGGAACTTAACTCTTGTTAGCCTATGTAAAACTGGAGTTGTTATATGTCGTTTTGCTTAAAATTGCAGAACCCTATTGATGACTTGCTGTGAGGATTTGATATAAATATCTGGCCCTCACCTGCGATTTTGAAATTTAAAATTTTTAAAACACCAAAAGTGTAATTCATTTGGTGTCAATACAGATCTGAGCTTATATGAATGTGATTATGTTTCACTGCTCAACTATTGACATGATTATGGGTGCTTCCCAGATGCCATTAAAGCTGTTAGCATCATATAACATACATGGGTTGTATTCAATCTCTAAAACCCCAAACTGTGATTCTAAAACACATCGGCCCTAAGAAATTTAGATACAGGGGTTGGAGGCCCAGGCTGGCTATTAATAAACCATTTTTCCCTTAGCCTTTTAGAAAATTAAAATATGTAAGTCAAAGTTAAGTAAGTGGTTAGAGTGGCTTTATCTACCTTTACTTAGGTCATCTGTTAAATTCATCTTTTCAAATGGCTTTGCAATGGTTACTCACAATGGCGGGAAAGAATCAAGTTGCTTACAAAGTGGACTTCGAGAGACCTGAAAATCAAAACAGTCTAAATAATTTGTTGGGCAAGATGCCAAAAAAAAATATTACAAGATGTTCTAGGAGTAAACCTGGCAAGTCATTAGAGCACACTGATGCAGCTGTCTGCAAAGAGAGAGGGAGGCTTCTCAGAAACCATCTCACTTAGACTCTGACTGCACCAGGATTTGTATTTACTTATTCCCTTAAAGTCCTTATCAACAGAAACGCTACTAGCACTGGCCCAGGCTGTCCTATCAGCGTGCTGCAAAGGTGGATGCCTAGGGTGTGTTGATAGCAGCGATGTCCCCTTCTGTCCAGTCCTGAATGGGTATGACTCAAGGAGACAATCCCTATTTTCTATTTTTTTTTTAAGACAATGAGAATAACACCCCTTGGCTCAGGACAAAACACAAAACAAAGGAGGGTTTAGAGATTTGCAGTCCCCGAGGTCTACTAACAAAGGGCGGGAATTGCATCTCCTGAGTCCTGTCCTCATTCTTACATCAATGATTATGTTCAGCCTCCCCGAATCCCTCCAGTGCCCTGCTTCATTTCCTATTCCTCAACGGTTGTGTCAGGAGCACCTGCCAAGTTTCTCCTAAATTCCTCTTGATGAATTTTCAGGCAGTTTCCAAAGTATCTCCGCTTTGTGATAAGGACTCTGCAATGTGTTTCAGGTGAGGCATTTAAAATCCCACTCATAATTGTTTGAAATCTTCCCTCATCCAAGCTGTCAGAGTTTGACAGCCCCGGTTCTGTTGTTACGCACTATTAAATGGGAGCTGCTCTCCAGCCTAGGGGTACCTCTCTTTTCTGAGGTGGGAGAATGGGTGAAGCTTAGTGGGGATCCTTGGGGAAGGCGACATCATATAAACGGGAGTTTCAGCAGGAGGAATGAAAATAATAAGTCCTTTTTCTGAAAGCTCAAATGTACAAAAATTTTAAATGTGTTGACAATGTTGACTTCTGATGCTGCCATTTCTATTTCTGAGTTTCAAAATAACTCTAAAGCATGCACTTTTTAAAAAAAGATATTCTTTTCTTTTTTAAAATATATTTTATTGATATTTTAACAGAGAGGAAGGGAGAGAGATAGAAAGCTAGAAACGTCGATGAGAGAGAAACATCCACCAGCTGCCTCTTGCACACCCCCTACCGGGGATGTGCCCGCAACCAATGTACATGCCCTTGACCGGAATCGAACCCGGGACCTTTCAGTCGGCAGACTGATGCTCTACCACTGAGCCAAACCGGTTTTGGCAAAAGCATGCAGTTTTTAAGGTCATAATATGACAAAGGCATACAATGTGTTAGGGTTTAAAGTTTGTGATTTCTTTAAAGCTATAGAACAGTGACTGTCTTGAAGACACTAAGTATTTTCTGCATTTTGGTAAGGGTGAAGGAAGGCATGGGGAGAAGATGCTTTGTCATCTGATTTCTACTTTCAATAAATACCCTTCTTGCTACAAGATTCAGAGGCCATTAGAAAGCAGGGCTACTGATCTAGATGGAAACAGATTTCATACCTTGGCCAGTAATAGGTCTTAAGGCTCATAAACATATCATATCCCAATTACCTCGATATGCTTTACATGGTAAGAGCAATTACAAAATATCTGGAAGAACTGATGTGCTGGGGGTAATTATTTTAATTTATTCACATGCTGAG
This sequence comes from Vespertilio murinus, assembly GCA_963924515.1. Taxonomy (NCBI): domain Eukaryota; kingdom Metazoa; phylum Chordata; class Mammalia; order Chiroptera; family Vespertilionidae; genus Vespertilio; species Vespertilio murinus. The sequence continues at coordinate 152,764,715 of OZ004704.1, forward strand.
TTAGTATATGAGACACAGTTTTATCAGCGGTTCTTTCTTCTGGAGATATTTCTTCATTTCTCAAAATTTGTGTCTTTCAGATACTTGCTAAAAATAGGTATGATAGGACACACCAAAAAGTAAGTATAAACTCTATGCTAAGGAGCGTGCACTCTAGTAGAAGAGGTGAAGCTACTTGCATGAATAATGGTAACACAGCACAAACTGGGATAAGTACTGTCAGAGGGGTATAAACTGCTCCTTGTACTCATAGCCATTGGAAGTGAAGAGAGCATTTCCAGCTAGGAAAAGCTTCTGGAAAAAGGTTAAATTGAAGCTAGATTTTCACCTTGGATTTGAGTAGCAGGGGGCAGGGAAAGAAGGCACAATTGCTAGAGAGAGAACAATCCAAATGAGAGATGGTGTTCCAGACAAGACCAGGAAGCACAGTACACACACAGGGAAAATCAACAACATAGTGAGAGAATAAACCGGTGAATAGAGGGAAGAAAGCTAGGAAAGTTAGCCGGCAGCCAGGTCATGGGGAAAGCTTGGCAAAGCGCAAAGCTAAGGAGGTTGAACCTTGTTTTAAAAATATAAATTTTATTGGTTTTTACAGAGAGGAAGAGAGATAGAGAGTTAGAAATATCAATGAGAGAGGAAACCGGTTTGGCTCAGTGGATAGAGCTTCGGCCTGTGGACTGAAAGGTCCCAGGTTCGATTCCGGTCAAGGGCATGTACCTTGATTGCAGGCACATCCCCAGTGGGGGGTGTGCAAGAGGCAGCTGATCAATGATTCTCTCTCATCGATGTTTCTAACTCTGTCTCTCTCTCTCTTCCTCTCTGTAAAAAATCAATAAACTATATTTTAAAAAATTTTAATATCAATGAGAGAGAAACATAGATCAGCTGCCCCCTGCACACTCCCTACTGGGGGTGTGCCTGCAACCAAGATACATGCCCTTGAGCTGAGTCAAACTTGGGACCACTTAGTCTGCAAGCCTACACTCTATCCACTGAGCCAAACCGGTTAGGGCAGGAGGTTGAACTTTATTAATAACTAGTAGGAAGCCATTAAAAGATTTTGAGAAGAAAATGACATGAGAATAGTAAGATTAACTGGTCAGCAGTACAATGGCTGGATAGGAATGGTGAAAGACATGAGGCAGGAGAACAAGCTGGCAGCCTGTCGAGGTGAGAACTGATAAAGGCAGGAGCTAAGACAGACAGGGTAGGAGTGGATGGTGCAATGGGTTTTAGACTCAAGACCTAAGCCTGGGGGTAAGCTGAGCAGACAGGAAGGGGTCAGTGGAAAGGGAGATGCTAAAGACAAAGAATGTATGAGGAAATGATGAGTAATATCAAATGAAGGTAGAGGCAGGGTATAAAAGGATAAACTGGGTTTCATAAGTAGGAGTTCTGGCAACCAGCTGCAAGTGAGACTTGGAGCACAATCGGGGACTGACAGAGAAGGGAAAAGGTATGGAACAGATAATATGGAGAATAGATTTGATAAGACTTAGGAGAAGAGTGTGCAGAGTGTCAGACAAATGCCTCACTCAAAAAAATGGTAGCATGAAGGGATGCTAAAAACTGTAAGAAAAGTACTTAATTAGGCCGTGGTAGATTAGAAATTCCAACAAAAAACGTTGTGAAGTATAAACATCTCTGCTTAAAGCAGCAACATTCTGAAAGCAAAAAAATAGAAAATAATTTAATGTTTTGATATAAATGAAGTGAAACTGTTTTATATAAACCTTACTTTGTAAATAAGAAAGGAATATGCACAATGGAATATGATGGTGCTGTGAAAAAGAAAGAACTCATACCATTTGCAACAACATGATAGACCTGGAAAGCATTATGCTAAGTGAAATAAGCCAGCCAGAGAAAGATAAATATCACATGATCTCATTTTTGGAATATAATGAACCACATGAACTGATGAACAAAAATAGATCCAGAGACATAGAAGCATTGAACAGACTGTCAAACCTCAGAGGGAAGGCAGGAGGGTTGGGGGAGAGGTGGTAAGAAATCAACCAAAGAACTTGTATGCATGTATATAAGCATAACCAATGGACACAGGCAGTAGTGGGTAAGGGCATGTACTGGGGGAGGGAGATTAGAGCAGGCAGGGATAGTTCAGTGGGTGGAAAAGGACACATGTAATATTTTCAAAAGAATTTAAATTTTAAAAAAATGTGGCTACTAGAAAATTAAGTTAAAAAAACGAAAGATCAATATGCATGTATATGACATATACATACTATATGTTATTATATATGTATAGATAAAATATAGCAAACCTTGCTTCACTATGAAGTGGCATATTAAGTGACTATGCTATATAACATACACTTTCTTCCTACATAAAAGTCCCTTTTCACAAGGAAGGTATCATAAGCAAAGAGTGCAGCCCATGCACAGCAGTGAGGATGCATTTATGAAACCTCTGAAACTAGTTACTCAATGTGAGATTTGGAAAGAAAATGCCTACTCCTCCTCATAGGGTTGATCCTTCTCCAGTTCCAGGGGAGCAGTAGGGCGGTAGGCTCATCGACGTATTGCCCCCTCCACCACCACCCCCGCCCCGGTCAATAGTGAAGAGAGCTGGCCCTTCATTTCACTCTAATTCTAGTAATTATGGGTTCCCCCTCAAAGTACAAACCGCCATAGTAGAAGCAGAAAGAAAGGGCTTAGCCCTCCACTGCATGCTTTCTGGAAGGTGAGAATGAATGTTTCAGGAAGAATGAAGATGACATCCAGCATAAGGATCTTAGACCAGAGGATGTAATTACTATGTATATTTTACAATAGATGGCTCTTTACTTTTGTAGGATGCAGATTTTTCTAAGGTTCTCATACACAATGAGCTGATGTAAAATTCTCTCCAATACTTCTTTACGTTTCCTCCTCCCAGTCTCTGCCATCTACAGCACACATCTCCTCTTAAATTCAAGGTCTACATTAACTGACATCATGGTTAAAAACTAGGAAAAGAAAATATTTCCATTTCTTGGTGTTGACTCCTATAAAATATATAATCAAAATAATTATAAATTTTATATTTAGGGTCAGGATACATAAATCAGTCCACACATGGCAAATAAAAATATTGTTACCAAAAAATGAGTCCACTGAGACTTAGGCATTAATTTAATAGAATGAGCATGAATAAGTGTTGCCCTGAGAACACAGGTGGTGACATTGTACTAGAATGTAGTACACACACATATAAGCAAGGGTGGATGTACCCTGACATACGCTGGCACTTATTAGTGTCTTGAAATAAGAGATGAAGCAGGTTAGCACAGTGAGAACTGGGAGCCAAGGAATGTAAATTGAGTTACACTTAAAGAAGAGATTAGGAGGGAAGACCCCTATTAGAAATTTGCTGCTTCTCTCTGGGAAGTAAAAGGCTAGCTTACAAGACCTGGGCTACTCAAACCCTGCACATTTCCAGGGTCCTCAGGTCTGGCCCTTGATCCCCAAGGCCTTGGTGAGCTTCCCAGTTGGAAACATGGCAGATGTTACATATCCTTGCTAGGATAATTCAGCACTATCACGTGTGACCCCACCAGGATAGGACCACTGGAAGCTTGCTCCTAGTTCCCTCTGAACTCTGCCCTATGCACCTTTTCCTTTGCTAATTTTAACCTGAATTCTTGCACTATAATAAACCATAACTGTGAGTATAACAGCTCTCTGAGTTCTGTGAGTCCTAGTGAAACACTGAACCTGGCAGTGGCCTTAGGGAACCCAACACACTCTCTAACACTTTCTCTCCCTTTTTTAAATTTCTTTATTGATTAAGGTATCACATAGTTGTCCTCCACCCCACATTCCAATCCCCTCCCCCCTATTGTCCTTGACCACTGGTTAGGCTCATATATGTGCACATAAGTCCTTTGGTTGATGTCTCCCTTTTATCCCTCCCCTCCCTTTGAGGTCCAACAGTCTGACTCATGGTTCCTTATCTCTGGGTCTGTTCTTGTTCATCAGTCTATGCTATTCACCATTTCCCCTAGATGAGTGAGATCATGTCCTCCTGGGAATATAAGAATCAAAAATGAGACAAACAATAATCGTTATGCTGAAAGGCATATGAATCAGTCTGTAGTGAGCTTCTTTCTGGGCCACCAGTTCTTTTGAGACCTCTAACACTTTCTACCCCAACTCCCTGCTTTGTCGTTTTCCATCATAGCACTTAATGCTACCAAAATTATCCAGTTGCTTATGTATTATATCGTAGCTTATCATACTTATTTTTCATACTATATCAGTTACTAGAGTCTGGGTGCACAAAATTCATGCACTCGGTGGGGAGGGGATTTCTCCTCAGTTCAGCCTACACTCGCTCGCAGTCCAGGAGCCCTCGGACATCCTTAGCACTGCTGCAGAGATGGGGAGAGTCTCCCACCACCACCGCTGCACTCACCAGCCTGCACTTGCCAGCCTGGCTCAGAGCTTATGGCTGAGCGACACGACCGCTGAGGGATCGCACTGACCATCCGGGACAGCTTCTGCATTGAGCATCTTCCCCCTGGTGGTCAGTGTGCGTCATAGTGACTGGTGGTTCAGACATTCTGTCAATTTGCATATTAGCCTTTTATTATGTAGGCTACTCTCTCCTTGTGCCCCCTCCCCACACACATACACAGTTAAATATAGATTTATTTGAAAGCAGGTATTTTGTCTTTTTTACTGCTAAATCTCTAGCCCTTGGGATAGTACCTGGCACATAAAAGGTACTCAGTTAAGTATTTGAGGAAGGAATGAATAAATATTATTATATCTGAAAAGAAAGATCATTATCTAGTTTGCCTATCATCATCTCTATGGGTAAATAGACCTCCATAATAGAAAAAGGTAAACCCCAGTCTCCTAACAACTTTTAGCTTGGCTGTTAGCAATTGTGGCAACTTATCAGTTTATTTTATTTTCCCCTTCCTGCAAGGAAAAGCCCACCCACTTCGGTTAAATTGAATGGGGAGTGAATAGCATTTAGCAAACAGTCTGTATAATAATTAAATAATTATTTAAAATTGGAGTAAAATCTCTGTTCTGTGTTAAAGTGATAAGCCAAAGGGTTAATAATTCTCCCAGAATTCTATTCTGCAGTTATCATTTCTCCATTCTTCACCTGGTGAATCTCCAGTGACTCTTCAAGACCCAGATGGGAACCTGCCCCTTCCTCCATCACTGTGAGGTCTTGTACAGCTCTTCCAAACATGCTTCCCTCAGTGCTCCCAGAGAGCTCCTTACATTTCACCTAACCACAAGTCACATCAATGTGTTTACTTGCCTCTCTAATTTACAGGGCTCTGAGATCATCACCATGAGGACAGTGTTTAATTGATGGTCCGGGTCTGCTAGAACTCTCCTATGGGTCTGGCACACTCACTAGATGTTAAATCTACCAATGAGCTAATGAATGAATAAGCAAAAGAATAAATGAATACACATTAATGTTGGGTTCAAGCAGACAGATCACTAAATAAGAGAAATTATATACAGTTCTGTTTGCTAGGTCTTTTAAAGAAAATCTTTCCTCTTAAGAGATTTAATGGGAAAAATGAACTAAATTTAATCTATGAAAAGTCTGAATTTTTCTAGGCATCAAACCCTCATATCATTGATATTGTGAAGGTGAATAATAATAATGTAGTGGCCATTTCCTTGTACATGGAAGAATAATATAAAAAAAATACTAGGGTTAGCTATTATTAATAAAGCTATAGTTATCTTTCTCAAAGATACCTGGATTTCTAAATTAGGTTCTTACACTTGAGTAAACAAAACAAAATAAAATAGTACCCTATTTTTAAAATGTTAGAGCCAACTTTTGATATGTATTATTTGAACCTCAAGTAAAACTGGCAAGAAGGTGGGGAGAGTTCTGTGATACTAATGATAAGAGTCAACCTAAAAATATTCAGGGCTTAATCTATCAACCATTAAATCTAGGGTGCCTTTACTACCTGAAGTAGTCTTTCTTGGAAGGGCTGTTTGATGGAGGCAGTCACTTCTCTCAACCAATATTTAGGAACCATCTACATGTGAGAGGCTTTTCACTAAGCTCTATGTGGGCAGCAGGGATGAATAAGCCATGGTTACCGCTCTCAAGGAATTTTCAATCAAGCATTTCTCTTCAGATGCAAAAATGGAGGAATACAATCACTACACAGAGAAACAAGATAGTCTGGGACAGCCATGTTCAGGGTGCCTTATTTGTGAGAATCTCATTTTCATTTTAGTTCCTACTTTGAGGGTCAGGAGCTATAGATCATTTCATGGAGTAAACCATGTGCAGATGTCACGTTCCCACTAGTTTCTAACTCCCCCTGCTCATGACAATCAGATGACAGAGACAGGATTTTTTTTTATAAGGGAAGAAACTGTCATTTATAGCTCAAGTGAGCTCACCTCTGAATTGTACGGGGGCCTTAAAAGAGGACAGTTAGGAGAAAGGAAGTAAACTGGAGGCAGTTGCCTATGACTAGTTAAACTGTGGAAGCTGCAGAACTATTCCTTGAAATTCATGGCACAAAAACCTCCTAGAGCAGCCTTATCTATATACCTACTTATATTTGGGACTAAAGCTAGAGAGACCAGCATCCAGCCTCCAGCAGGAAGAGATGCGAATAACACCTGGAATGTATTGAGTACTTACTATATCCAAAGGAGTGTAGAGATATTTACTCTTCAAAACCGTGCTTTAAAGATTATATTTAATGGATGATGAAACAGACTTTTAGAAGTTAACTATTTTACCCAAAGTCACATGACTGGGAAATGGCGCCAACTTCTTTGATTCTACAATCTGGACTGCTGAAGATCAAGAATTAGATGAGAGATCAGACTCTCAAATGGGCTGAGTTTCAAGGACAGGCCTCCAGTTCCAACGGATTCATAAGACAGAAGCCTTGTCACAATGGCAAGTATGGAAAAGTCTGAGAAAAATATGTTAGTCACTGGGCACAAATATCTAGAACCCACAAATTTAGAGAGAGAGAGAGAGAAAACACAATTTTAATTCCTCAGAAGTAAATTCCAAAGAAATCAGGGGGAAAATGGGGGGATAAAACTAAATACAGCATAGCATGAAGGATATTTTCCCTCAGTTATTTAACACTGAAAAACAGAAAATAAATAAGGTCTTGTTTTTCCCATTTAAACATCTTTAAAAATGAGATTCTCACACGAATGGTTCAGCAAAGTCTACGTGGTGAAAGAAAACAGACTGGGGATCCAACTAAGGTGTGAAATCCTAAAAATTAGTAATCTTATCAATGATGAGACAAGAAGTCAGAAGAGAAACTGAACACAGACACAGGGAAATTATCAGCTTTCATTGAATACAAGATGCTATGGTAAGTCTTCCGTATGGCTTTGTTTTTTTTATCTCTTTTTTGTAAAGCTTTTCTTAGAAAATGTAAAATATTCACAGAAAGTAGGTAAAAGTATGACATAGTGGAGTTTTAATTTTAGCCCATTTTAGGCAACCATTGAGCTTCAGAAAATGGCTTCTATTAGCCTCCTTTTCATCCATTCCCCCACTTATACATCTAGTGAGAAAAAGCTATCCCTCTGCCACTAGATGGCGCTGTCACAAATTGGGATGGATGGTACTCGATGGGTCCTAAAGTTATAACAATTTGGAGAAAAAGCAATAGAGATAAAGTATACACTAAGATACAATAAACATTAGAGTAATACAGAGAACAGTGAAAAAAACCCAAACTAAATATACTAAAATAGTATTGTCCCATTGGGATATATATTACTAAAGGGTATACTATCACTTGATTCTCTCTAGATACATTGATATAACGTTATTTATTCAACATATTTCGGTTCCCAATATTTTTCCTTTCAAGCTATTGAAGTTAATATTTAACAAACACATTTTCTGCCAAGTTTTAATGTGATATCATCCTCTGAAGAAACAAATTCTAGAAATAATTTGTCTTTTTGGCAATATTTGTCAGTATTTTGACACATAACCTGAATTATTATTGAAAGTAAGTAGGAAATCAAGGACTTGGGTGTCTTGAAAATTTTTTCAGATGCTCTCAAGGTTATGAACTCTGTGGCAACAAAAAGTGAATAAATAAAGGCTATCTGGTGTCACATACTCTGTAATATTTCCTATAACTGTGACTATTTTTTAAATAAAAAATTTTAGCTGACAAGTTTAATTTCCCCCTTTCATTTTGTTTATACATTGGAGTTTCCATTGTCATGGAACTTAACACAAAACTAGGTGCTCCAGGTCTCACTACTCCACTCTTTGACTGTCATGTAAACCCGAGAACTTCCATAAGACTTTTTTATCATAAAAAATTATATATGCATTATATACTACAAAAATTATATATGCATATTCATAAATGTATAGACACTAAAAAAAAAGTCTCAACTTGGTGAGGGGGGGAAAAAATGGGACTAACAGTGTCCCCTCAGGAAGTTTCTGAAACATCTACTGAAACAACATGGAAGACAGCAGGTTCCGCCTGCGCACAGCTGGCTGCGTTTAAAAGAACCACAGGAAATGAACCAGCTTCCAACCTGTCAGGCGCTTCCAAAGGGCAAATGGCCGCAAGCCCTTGGGACTGAGGAATCTCATTTGAGTTGGCACACCGAAGCTGAAACCTGGCCTTGGCCCAACAGCTTCAACTTCAATGTGTGTGTGAATATATATCTATAAAATATACACAGAGAGAGCCAGTAAAGGTGATATGAACTCCGCAGACATTCTGGTCTAAATTTAAACAGGAAATCAAGTTAGGTCATTGTTATCCTTTGGCCGGGGCAAAAGTGACAATCACAATAATTTTGAAAAACACACTCAAAAGAGGAAACCGAGGGTGACAGGGGTTGTGAGTCTACCAACATGGTCCAAAAAATTTGTTTATCATAAACATCCCAGGTCCACAGAGAGGCCGTGAAACCCAGAGGGAATTTTTCCATCCTCTAGCTCTGCCTTTTGTTAGGAAGGTCTGGGCTTTAATTGGGGCTCTTCTCAATGGGCAGTGAGCAGGGCTATTTGTGAGCATCTGCCTCTGTTCTAAGGGGGAAGCGGCCCAGTCAGTCACTGAGAGTCTGACTACTTCTAGAGCTTCACCATTTCTCCACAGTTGTTTGTTCTGAGAATACAGATAGACCGAGGAAAATCTGAAAGCCCACAGAAGCATTCCTTGCACAATGAGCCTCTACACTGAAGCATATAATATTTGACAGCCTTTGTGAGTAGCAGAGTCCGCGGATTTTTTTTTTCCTCTCCAGCAGTGATATCCTTTCACCTCATTATAAAATATAACCTGTCAGAGCTAAATTGAGGAGTTTTTTCAACGGGGCTGGAAAACTCATCTTTAATTACTGTATCGGAGAGTGCTTCTGAATTATCAACTATGCAGGAAAAGGCTGAAAGGCAATCTGATCACTGTAAGAAACAGATGCTTCTTGATAAAGAAGCCATGTTGTTGGGTTTTCAGTTTCTCAGGTAACGATGCTTTGATACAATAGCTTTGAAGTCCATGTGAGATGGAAAGGAAAAAGCAGCACTTTCCTTAGTCTAGGAGTAGGGTGTGTACACTTAACTGTCCATGCATAGATTAGTTTTAGGATTTTGATGGGCCTTATATTATAAATATCTAGACGTGCACCCCAAGACAATTTCTAAAGGAGTTTTTGTTTTGTGTAATTTTAATCCTCACCCCAGGATATTTTTCAACTGATTTTTTAGAGAGAGTGGAAGAGAAAGGGAAATACCGATGTGAGAGAGAAATACATGGATTGGTTGCCTCCTGCAGGAGCCCTGACCAAGGCCCAGGCCAGAGAGGAACCTGCAACCGAGATACAGCCCTTGACTGGAATTGAACAAGGGACCCTTTGGTCCTAAGGCCAGTGCTCTGTCCCCTGAGCCAAACCAGCTAAGGCAAGTGAAGTTTTCTTTATATCAGCTTAATGTGTTGGTTACTATCATAAATTGTGACAGAGCTGGTTCCAAACTCAAACTCTGCCACTAACCAGCTGACCATTGCAATCTCTAATTCTCTCTAAGCTTCTATTATTTTATCTGCAAAAGGGAAAGAATCATTTTATATATATATATATATATATATATATATATATATATATATATAAAACTTTTAAGAAGATTAATAAGATAATGAATGTGAAGAGTAGCAAAGTACTTAGCACATTATAGTCACTCAATAAATGGTAGCTATTATTATTAGAAACCTTAAGCACTGAACTTCTGATAGTTTTGGCTGCAAATGAAAATTATGCTTTTAGTGTCAGATTGAGAATTAGATAGAACGACATAGAACAAAAGTCCCCAGGTATGTATCTTTCAGTTGCATAAATAGGACAGTGGGTATCTGGAATACTGAGTCCTATTTTAGTTAATGTTCTCTCAAAGTCAATAATTAAAACGTAAGTCACTCTTAAAACTTAAGTTTTACAAAATGGATTCAAGTCACACTAAATGGAGTTACTTATACTAAGCCTAAAACACATTTCAAATGATTTCTTTTACTTAAAATAAAATCAGAATAAGATCAGAAATACAATTCACACTTAAACTATAAATCACTCATAAAAGTAAATGCTTTCACTCCTATTTTAAATCACACAAATAATTATTCTTACACTGTTTTAAATCCTAAAAATCTAAATCAAACATCACACTAATATAACTATAACAGGAGCCTCTCCCAGGTAGTCTTCATTTACTGCCGAAGAGCAGAGAAAGCTTATTTTCCCAACTGTCAGACACAGTTGTTGGTTTCTTCTGACTGAGCCACATGCCCACCGTGGGCCATGGAAATGTGATGTGCTAAGTGTTTGAGGTTTGGTTCTTCTCCAGCTGCCTGGGGTGTGGTGGATTGGCCTCGGCTGATCTGGGCCCATCCTGAAGCTGAGAGGAAGGCCAATTCCAGGCAAACCACATAATGGAAATGGGCTCCTTCTAGAAAAAATAAAAGGGGGAAATGGAGTTCTCTAGTTTGTGCTTTGAACAATAGGGTTCCCGTTCAAATCTGAGGTAAGTGTTCTGTGGAACATACTTTCAAAAACACCACTCTGTGATTTCTTATTCCTAAACCCTCTGATGTCCCAAGGCGAAGTTTAAACAAACAAACAATTAAAAAAGGTAATCAAATAAACAAAAGTCATTGAAGAAAGACAATATGCCCAAGCCTAAACTTTGCCCTGATAATTTCGGATCTTCTATTCATCTATTGTGATGAATGGACAGAAATAGATTAAGTATGCTCTCTATAGCTTAAGAAAATACTGAAAATACTGTCACCTGTCCCCTTGCCTGTTCTCTCCATTCTCTTTCTCAGACGTCATCAGTTTGGTGTATATATTTTCAAACGTTCTCTACTTTCACATGCATACGTGTGTAGAAATATATATTTCATGACATAATTGGGAATGGGTCTTTTCTTCTTCTTCTCATTCAAATACACAACTAAAGAGCCCTCCATCAGTACAAAGATAACTTTATTGTACAAGGAGAACTCTGTGTTTTATTACTGCTGTAGAGGATGGCACAGTATGAGGGAGCCATCATTTAAGTTTTTCCACTCATTCACTGGTAGACATTTAATGTTTTCTAATTTTTTACTACTAGAAAAATAGCTCAAATGACCATCCCTGCACATGCTACTTGGGGAACGTGTGGGAGTTTTTCTGTACAAAAGAAACCCACCGGTGAAATTGCTCGGTTACAGGGGTTTGAGCACTTTTAAATTTTCATAGAATTTGCCAAAATGCTGTTCCAACTTACACTCCCACCACCAGCCTCTGAGAGTACCTGTTTTCCCCTGGATAGTAGCAATCGTTTTGCATTCAGTTTCAAAGAGTAATCAACAGGAGTCTCCTTAATTCTGCGGTGCAAGTGGCTCCCTGAGAACTTTAAGAATGTATCATTAGACGCGAAAGAAAACAATTATTTGATGTGAGCCCACTCTGTGACTGGTATTATCATAATAATAAAGAAAACCCACTTGAATGAACAGCTGCTTACCTTAGACTTTAAAGACATTAACTACCTGCCTTTCAGTGTTTCTTAAGAGGTCAATAAAGGTCACTTACCCCATTTTGTAGATGCAAATTTTGAAGTATGAAAAAAAGCAAGTAAAAGTTTCTATCAGGCTGTGTACAAGAGTGGACAATAAGAATTTGGGTTTTATAAATTCCCGCTTCTTCATTTTCTGGTGATGAGGCAGCCTTTAAATCCAGAAACAAAACTCTGACCTACACCCCTTTGTAGCTGGGCAAAGTCCAGCTACTTGCGTTAAAAACATATTTCTGTTTTAACTTACACTTAGGTAGATGGTGTTTTAAAAATGTGGTGTAGTCTATGTTAATGAAACTTCAAATTCAGTTCCCAGACATGCGGTGGCCTTTGATCCCTTTGGCAAAGATTCCTAGTATACTCTCATTGGCTGACCCTGGTGATCTGAAGGGAAAGGGCAGAAAATGCAGTGTCATCTGCAGAACTCAATATTTCCTCTCTCTGTGCTCATGAATAGAATTATGGAAAAATTCATAGGTTTGTGGACTTGAAATCTCTGTACAATAGGCAGCAGAGACATTGGCAACTTGCTCAGGGCATGTTTGAGATCATCGCGTTGGACTTAGCCCCAGATATATGTCCCAGAAGGAAGCCATGTGGGCTTTCATGCATGTTTTATTCCCTTGCAGAGAAGTCACAACTTACCGGGAACATTCTTGTTCACAGACCATCTAAATGGAACTTCCAGACTGATGACAGCTGGACCAGGAAGCACAGGACACCCCTTCACATCTGGGAATGAGCTACTTGCACATTTTGAGATGAGTACATTTATCTGAGTACTTGGTTGTTCTTCATATTTCACTCTCAGGTCAATTAATTGTAATGGCATCAATCCCATATAATAAAAGGGTAGTATGCAAATTGTCCCCTCGACTGGGAGTTCATCCTAGAGTTTGACCAGGGGGCAGGGCTGGTCAGGGGAAGGGAGGAAGACCCTAGATGGTGGTGAGGACAGCAGCAGCAGGCAGCTGGAGGAAGAGAGTGAGTACCCAGCCAGCAGCCAGCAGCCGCCTGGGACCCTACCAAGGCATGCATTTTGTGCACTGGGCCTCTAGTAAAAATATAAAACAGTTGATATGCTTGTGACAAAGTGGCTTTCTAGACCAGAAATCAACTTTTCTCTTAAAGTAGCAATGCTTAGAGTAAATGTCAGTAACCTTATCTTTCCACAAACACTTCCTGTTTCAGTACCTTGACTTGGAGGCACAATCCTGCTCTACATCAACCCAGGCTCCATCCGCATCCAGTATTCCCTGTCTGAAGTTTTGACACATTTGTCACAACAACTAAGGTTCGGGAAGGGAGTTGAAACAATTTCACAAGGCTTGTTATGACTCACATGGCCCCTGTGTAGTCCTCTTAACATCCTTTGTTCCCATCCTTCCAATAAAACATGAGCACCAGCCCTTTCCCTTGCACAGTGTGAGCCAGAGAGCCTGGGGCCTTTGAGCTCCAGTTCCAGGGTACAGATCATTAAAGCAGATGACACTGTTCTGTATATCAAGCCTTTCATGCTAACTTCTAAATGAGGGAGAAAGACTGCAGTAAAGACAATGATCTATCGCTAGACCCCTTTTAAAGAAGATACTCCTTTTAATGAAGGTACCTCTCCTAATACATTTAAAGTGAATGTGGAGGTCCTGGGACCATGTGGAGAGGGGGTTGGAAGTATAGCTGAGGAGAGAGAAGTTGACCAGAGAAAATGAAGTGGGACAGAGACTAAGGATATAAAAAATATATATATTTGGTTTTCTGAGCATATTATCCTGCTGTTCTGTCTCCCACTAAGATCTACAGATCTGCTATTCTTTAGAAGTTGTTTGATAACTCCAACTGTTTTTCTAAAGTTTAAATATCACAAACTGATAGGCCCTGAATTAAGATGAGGACATCAGTGGTTGAGTGTGTCTATAGGAGACAAGCAAAATGACAACTTGTATTTTCAAAGGGTCTTTCTCTCAAAGCTCAAGTCATTTAATAGATCTGATCTAATTATTCCTCTCTAACATCCATGGCATCTGGGAAGACAGTAGGGGAAGGGCAGTGAATTTTATGGGGATAAGGATCTAAATACTATCCTTTTTTTTTGCCAATGGAAAATAAACACAAAATGTTGATAAAAATGCTATAAGTCAAGATTTTTTAAAAATTTTTGTCTGTTTTGTCCTTTTATTCAAATGAAAACTGAGGCTGAACACAAACATAAGTGACAAAAACAAACCCTCCCCTAAGAACAATCACTGCTGAGCTGCAGGCCCTTGTGGAAGCTGCCTCAGGGCCCTGCCTGCCTAATCTTTTCCTCTACCACACCCTATCCTCAAAAGCTCCAAAGAGCTCAAGACTCTTTTAAAAATCACTTTTCCTGGTGAGGCAACAAAGAAACTTCCCAAGTAGATTATGAACCATTCTCCAAAATTGGACTCCCAAAAAAGCATCCCAAGAATGACAGAAACCCAGACTTTGTTGCTACAAGGGATGCAAAACATGTCTTCCAGAGACTATCGTAATATGTGCAGCATAGTGGATGGTCTCCGTAACTTGTTTTCCTTTGGGGGAAAATTATGACTCTGTTATCCAGGGCATTCTGAAAACACAGACTGACCTTTTTGATGTGACTTACTATTACTATCTCTTCTATCACAATTACAGACTCTACAGACATACATTTTTCCAAACACCATTTTTAGACTTTCAAATTTGACAAGGGGAAGCCTCACCCTTAGTCCCATCTGGACTTTGCCTCTTCTCAGGGTACTAATGCAGTGTTGGTAGTAGTAGCAAGTACATATGTACACGTTATGAAGAGATGAGCTAAAAATATAACCCAATAGATGTGTTATGCCTAAACAGAAAATGTCCTGTGACAACTAGTGACGTGACAGACTGGAGTAGATCTCAGTCCTCACTTGGTGCCAAGGGAAAATTTGTGCCCTGCAATGAAAGTGATGTGATAAAAATGTGTGAAATTTTGTGGAAAAACAATTCAAGAGTCCTCCTGTATTTTTTTTTCTACCCAATGTAATGGGTGTTTAACCATGTCTTGCATGTTTTCTCCACCCAGAGGGACCTCCAAATTTGTACTTAAAAAAAAATACACTTAAAAACATTAAGGGTAAAATTAGCTTATGTTTTTGTCTTTTGCTGTCCCTGTCAATACCAAAAAATAAATTAAATTGATGATGCTAAAGTCTCGCTTTTCCATGATTTTGGTAGGAAATTCAATATGCCTTTTAGTGCGTGAGTCATGCTCCATCTTAGACTGGAGTATCACCATAGTATCTAAGCATGTCACCAGTAGGCAATAAGCAAAGGCAAAAAGAGAGACAGAGAGACAGAGAGAGAGAGAAAGAGATTCTAAGTAGAGAGAAAAGTAAGAGGGCTAGAGGGAGAATTTTAGCAAAGAAAGTGAGCGTAGGGAAAAGGATGAGAAGAATGAGAAAGAAGTGTTCTTGAAATGATCAGATGTCTATCAGGGAGGCCAATAAAATGTAGAGAAAGGAGACCACTGTTCTCCCCCATTTTAATTTTTTTTAAAAGAAATCTTGCATTTACAGACCAGAAATAAACATATAAGAACAAAAAAATGTTTGGCTCCCAATTTCAATGTTCAAAAATTCCGAGTCCAAATTTTAATGTCCAACAGTACTGAGTCCAAGTTTCAATGTCCAAAAGTTCCAAGTGTACATGTCAGCAATGACATCTGGATGGTGGACAAATGGTGGCAATGCAGGTTTGACCTCTGATTTGGTCCTGAGCAACCTGCTAGCATGGCAAGGCGTCGTCAGCATCTTCCATATATGGACTGTTTCTCCTCTTGTCTTCATGGCTGAATCATTTCCTGCTAATTCCTCTTTGTTGCAGGAATCCACATAGTCTTGGAGTTTTTAGAAATATAAACATATTCTCGTCCAAAGGTTAATAAAGAAATCTTTTTTATGAATTTTACTTGGGATCCTTTTAATTTTTTGCCCAAAATTATGACTGCTTTAGGGTTCATTGCATGTAAAGCGATTTTAACATGAAATGAACTACTAATAGAAATTTTGGATAATACTTTAGGAAGAGCCTTTTGTACAATTAGATTTTCTTGAATATTCACTTATTTCATTTAGCCAATTTAAATTAATCTGAAAACTTGACTATTTTACTGTCAAATTTAATACTTTAACAACAATTTTAGTTTACTCTGTAAAAATTAATGGAAAGGATTATATGCATCCTTGAGAAAGCCCTGAGCACTCCTGGACTTAGGCTAGATTTAGATATAGGGCAGTTGCCATCAACCACTTCTCTGTTGCCTGGGTCTCAATCTGAGCTGGACCAAATCTGTTTGTTGCCTGGGTCCCTATCTGAGCTGGGCATGGGAAGCACGAAGCAGCCATGGAGCAGGAGACCTCCCTCAGAAGGGGCGAGTGTTCAAGCCCCTGCAACGTTGGGGGGGGGGTGGTGAGGATCTGTGCTCCACCTCTGTTGGCCCCCAAGTTCTCTCCTGATGGTCCCCCTGCGACTGTGCCTGTCTTAGGTTGCCCCTCCCTTGAGGAGTCTTACCCATCATTGACTAACCATCCATCCTCCGGGGCCAAGCAGGGTGATGTAAGGTTCAGTTCTATCTCCTTGGTAGCAGCTTATGCCCCTATGGCCTCCATGCCCAGCACCTGCCTTGGGATCCACCGCTGGCACCTGTTCAGGTGCCAAAATGTGGTGGACATTTTGTCTTTTTTTCCATGTTCCACACGGAAAACAACAGGTTCCTGAGGGGAGGAGCTGGGGATTAAGAAATTAGAAAAAGAAAGAGACAAGAGGCAGAAATAGATTCAAGCTTCGCACTATGTGGGTGCCATTTCTCTGATGGAGAGACAATCACACTCACCTCAGACAACACAGCATATTTATTGGTTTCCAAAAGGGATTTTATGATCAAAAGGATTTTTGGGTGTGCCCAAATCCTATTCATCAGGATTTGGGTAAGCTCCTTATTTTTTGGTACAAGATTTAGCATATCAAGACCTGGGTGTGTCAAGGTCCTTTTTGTTCCTCATTCCAAGCACATGGATAAAGATAAGAAATCAGTACTGATAACAGGATTCTTCGAGTGCCCTGGGGCTCAGCTGATTAGAATTAAAAGACAATCCATGTGCCTTCCCAGAAGGTTCTCTACACTCTTCTCTATCTACACATCTTTATAAAAGAATTATGCTATTTTCACAAATTATAGTCATCACAAAAGAGTAATCTTCTGTAAATTTTTAAAAATAGACTTCAGTAGCTTTGAGGCAATAGTTAGCATTTGTCCTACTGTTATTGATCTAGTAATTTTTTTTGTTAGTGCCATTTTTGCTCCTCAAATCCACAGTAGGTCAATACTAGAACTGGCATTGAAATGCATTCAATAGTGGTTTATCTCTAGATCTTGAGGCCCTTTTATTCTCCCAACTATTGATTAGTGGTCTATAACTAGGGTAGGCAACCTTGACACACAGTGAGGATACTGCTTGACAATAATCAGTTCTAATGACCCACATGGTTTTATTTTGTTTTTAATATATTGTATTTATTTTTTACAGAGGGGAAAGGGAGAAGGATAGTTAGAAACATTGATGAGAGAAAACATACATCAGCCACCTCTTGCACACTTCCCACTGGGGATGTGCCCACAACCAAGGTACATGCCCTTGACCGGCATAAAACCTGGGACCCTTCAGTCTGCAGGCTAATGCTCTAACCGCTGAGCAAAACTGGCTAGGGCTCACATATTCTTATACATCCAGATTCTCTATTGCCTAAGACAGGAGATCTGATTAGGTCAGTGTACTACTCAGGTTTCTCCAGTGAAACAGAACCAATAGAATATCCTAATATATAAAAACCCTGGGTCCGTCACATCCACGATGACCAGAGGCTTGACCTAATGCCCAGTCTGTGCACACAGCAGGCTCTGGTGGGTGGGAACTGTGACAGCAGAGACAGGGGAGGCAGGGCCAGCGCTCACACTCACAACTGCACATGCACAGACACACACAGTGCCCACCAGCTCACAGCCTTTTCTCCCTTTCTTGCCCTTTTTCCCAGCTCACTCTTGGAGCCTCTCTTAGAATGAGGAAACAAAACAGACTGGGCCTAAAGAGGCCTGGATAGAAGGGAGGGTAGGCAGAGGATGGAGTAGCCCCCACTAGCCCCATCCCTTCGCAGCCTGGAAAGAGGAAAAGGGAAACAGGGAGGTAGGGGAGCCCCGAGGACTGCTGGAAAAAAACAAAGAAAGACAAGAGACTGTGTGATATCAAGCCACAGTAGAAGGAAGTTAGGGATGATCAGGCAGACAGGCAGGTGAGCAATTAGGAGCCAGCAGTCCTAGATTGCAAGAGGGATGTCAAACTGCCAGTTTAGGCCTGATCTCTGGCAGTCAGACATCCCACAAGGGGTCCCTGATTGGAAAGGGTGCAGGTTGGGCTGAGGGAATGCCCCTATGCACGAATTTTGTGCACCGGGCCACTAGTATTTTAATAATATAATGAATCTTCTTATATCTGTATTTATATAATTTATATACACAAATATATGAAATATATAAAACATATAAATACAAATATAAAGGGATTTATTATTAGAAATTGCCTCACATGATTATGGAAGCTGAGACAATGATCTGCTGTCTGAGACCTGGAGCTGCAGGAAAACCACCAATTTAATTCTAAGAATGTGAGGACCAATAGTATAAGCCCCAATCCAGGGACAGAAGACTGATGGTCAGCTCAAGCAATCAAGCATAGGGTAAACTCACCTTTTCTCTGCCTTTTTGTTCTAGTCAGGCCTTCAAAGAACTAGATGATGTCTATCCACATTAGGTAGAGCAATCTGCTTTATTCAGTCTACGGATTCAAATGCTAATCTCACCCAGAAATTCCAATACCCCACCCAGAAATAATGTTTAGTTATTTATTGAGTACTCTGTAATCCAGTCATTTTTATTACCATAAAATTAATCATCACAGGCAATCTTTTACCATTTCACAATGGTGAACAGGTTATTGTTTTTATTTACTCCAGTCCATAAATGTTTACATTTAGTACCATATCCTGGTCAAAGATCAGTGACCAGGCTAGCTGGGTTGATCTGACTTGATACATACAGCAGTGATAGAAAGAAAGATCAGGGGCCAATTTACTCAAAAGGCCTGGCAGTATTTTGAATTTCAAGGGCTTCTTTCTAGAACACCATTACCTAATAAAAGAACTGTCAAAACATTGGCACCATCGATCTATAGCTTACATGATAGAGGTTTTGAAATGAAATGATAAAACTTCATGTGCCTGTGGCTATTGAAGGTAATGATAGTATTAAAGTAAGTATCAGGAATTCTATATCTTTGGATAGGGAAATTCCTTTTCTGCACAGATTATTCAATAAGTTAGTTTTCCAATAAAAAAGTTATGTCCAACTATAAAAATAAGAAATTTCTAAATTAATATTAAAAACCATGATTCAAGGAAATAATTATTTTTATAGAACAGCCTAGAAAAAAATAGAATCATATGTGGAGAAAGAATTCAGGGCAACAAAAATAGAAGTAAACATCAGAATGAATACATTTTCTTTATGCCCACTCAGTTAAGCATTTCACTGATTCTTAAAGAAGTTAAATAAAAATAAAAATAAAGAAGTTAAATTCGTGGTTGATATAAAGCCAGGATATATAGAACTTAAGATTTGCATATCTGCATTCATGATTAATTATATGCTAAGTGGAGTGCAATTTCCATTTGATAGTGTATATTTAATCATTCTCAAACTTTTTACTCTCATTGTAAAAAAATCAAGATAAGGACCCTTTTTTCCTGGTCTTTCCTTCTCAAGTATCTTAATGTACACTTCTTTCTCTGTCAACCCATGTTAATTAGGCTCTGGCAGGGACTTAATCTTCAACTTTCTTCTCACTTAAATATAATGTTTATGGGCAATCTCAACAACTTCTAGACTTGTTTTCCTACTGTAACAGACACAGAGAAATACTACCCAGATCTGCTTGAAGGCAGGACTTCCTGTCCAACTGCAGATATTTCTGCCAGCAGACAACCTTAAGTGTATGCCTCAGTTACAGACACCTATCCCACTGAGGTAAGGCCTTCCCAGAACAGCCCACCTCTGGTGACCGAGTGAGGTAAAGTATAAAAGCCTAGCCTTTCCAGTCCATTGCCAAATCTTTCAGATGGACTGGCTATATTTTCTCCAGAGCTTTCTACTGGATTGACCAAAGCTTTGTCAGGCCTACATCAACGTTTGTCTTCTCACTCTGCCAATGATGCTTAATCTTTGATAAACATCTTCTACCCCAAATTCCATCTCAGTATCTGCTTTCAGAGAAAGCAAAAATAAGTACTCTTTGAAGACATGCATCTTCAACTTAAAGATCAATTAATATAGATAACCAATATAAGCTAATAATCATAAAAAGCAAGATATATAAAATGCATAAGCCATGAATGAGTCTTAAGAAAAAGTAAGACAGAAGAATCATATAAAAAATATTTAAGATATTAGAATTATTGTTATAATTAATATATTTTAAGAAGAAAAAAAATAACTGAAAGTATAAATAAGGAACAAAAAATCATAAAAAATAATAATATTTGGAAAAGAACTGAATGAAACTTACAGGGGGAAAAAACTAAACTAACTTTAAAATACTTAAAGTTTAATAAAGAAGCTAATTGACATAGCCAAAGAAAGATTAAAAAAACTAAAATATAAAAATAAAGAAACTAATTATTATATAGTATAGAGGGGGGGAAAGAAAAAAAAAGAGAGAGAAAAAATACTTTTATAGAATAAAGTTAGAATGATAATACCTAATTCATGATGAAAAATATTTTTTAAATGGGAAAAGTACAGTGTTGAATGAGAATATCCTGAGAATTCACCAAAGTTAATGAACAACAGGAATCCTCAGTTTGAAGTAGTATTGTAAATAGCAACCAGGATATATTAAAAGAAATGCAATCTTAGAATAATTGCTCTGAAATTGTAGGACTAAAGATAAAATTCTAAAACCACTCAGAGGAAAAAATAATTACAAGTGAATGAATAGGTAAATAGCTGACTTCTTAAATTAAAAAGGGAAGCAATAGCAAAATAAAATTGGCAAAATCTTTAAAGAATTCAGAGAAAATTCTGTCCCCAGTGGAACTTTCTTTGAAAAATGAGAGTAAAATAAAAATATCCTATATAATAAAAGAGTAATATGTAAATTAGCCATCACTCCACAACAAAAATGGCGGCACCCATAACAGATGCTGGCGGCATCGCCCAGGCAACGGGAGCCCAGTATCTGCTTCTTGGCTGTGGAGGGAGGGGAGGGGTCTCTGGCCAGAGGATTGGGAGCAGGACACTGAGCTTGAATGAAAGCAGTGGCTCAAGTTCAGCTTCCAAGCCATGGCTGTGCCTGCGGAGAGAAGGAGCCTATTGGGCCGAAAGCCCAGCATCAGTGCTGCAGCCAGCTGTGTGGCTGGAGGAGAAAAGCCTGTGGGGCTGTGAGCCCAGAGTTTGTGTGCCCAGAGTCTGTGCCCTGGTCTGCCATGCTGCGGGCATGAAGAGGCTTGTGGGGCCTTGAGCCCAGCGTCCACGCCCTGGCCAGCTGTGTGGCCGGAGGGAAGGAGCCTGTGGGGTCACAAGCTCAACATCCCTATGGCAGGAGAGGAACCAGAAAAATGGATCTTTCCAGTTCCTGATGCTGACAGAGTCCTCCACTTGCAGCCCCCAGTCACAGCCTGGAAGCCCCCTGCCAGCAGTCCAGACAGGACCAGTGTGGTGCCACAGTGGGGTGCGGAGGGGGGGGGTCCGGCAGGCACACTACAGACATCAAATCACTGCTGCCGAGGCTACCTCCCGCCCCCCCCCACACACACACTCCCAAGTAGTATGGTCCAAGGGGGCGGCTCCTGAGGCAAGGCTCCCATGGCAGCTGATGCTCAACCAGGCAAGGAAGCCGGACCTGAAAGCCCAAGCACCTGAGTACCCAAGCTGCAGGGTGTCATGGGCCGGGGCCCTGAGGAGGCCCCAGGACAAGCATCTTCCCAGAGGCTGAGTGGAAGGAGGGGAGGAACCTCTGGCTAGAGGCCAGGTGAGGGATGCTGGCGTCTTTGCAGGCCAAGACCAGGCTGAGGGACACCCTGCTCCCCCCCCCCCCCAACACACACACACACACACACACACACACACACACACACACACACCTCTGTGGATGAATTTCGTGCACTGGGCTTCTAGTTTTTCTAATATAAACTAAGATTGTTTAGCAGCAATATATTCTTAATATAGACATTTCTGAAAGGTTTCCTTCATACTGTTGTCTCTGCCTATAAGGTTTGTTTGTTTGATTTTTGGTTAATCCCTTCATCTTTTTCACCCAAGCCTCTCCCTTTGAAACCTATATAAATTTATTAACCAATAAACCCAATAAATATTTTTAAAAATAAATGGAAATAAAAGGTGTCCTTTAGTAAGAAACGCTAGGATTTCAGCATGTTTTGGAAAGCAAGAAGTAATGACGGCAGAGAAAGTTATGTAAACATGTCATTAAATATTAACAGAAATAGATTGAATAAGTAAATACTAATAATAATTGAATAAATAACTATTTTTTCAACAAAGAAAAAACTGGAATACAAAATAAACAGTACATAAATCACAAGAATGATTAGAGATAAAATTGTCTAAGCTACTTGTACTGTTTGTAAGCAGGGCGAAGATTTAAGTTAATTTTATATTGTATTCAATATGCCTGCTTTAATTTCTAGACTAACTCCTATGAGACTATAAATAGAGTATATAACATCCAAACTTATAGAAAGACAGAAAGAAAAATATTTGATCTAAAAGTGTATAAGGAAACCACATGAAAGAAAAAAAAACAGAAAAAATGAGAAAAATATAAAATAAGAGGGTAAAAATTACTCCCTATTAATCACAGTAAGTATAAGAGAATTATTTTCTTCCCTATTGATCATGGAATCATGAGTTGATATCAAGATGCCATTTTGAGCCATTCCCTGCAGGACAAAAGCTCTGGTTAGTTTTTCAAACCTGCAACAAGTTTTTCACGAGAAAAATATATTTTTGTTGTACTAATCATTTAACTTTAAAAGTTGTTATCTAGCATAACCTAATCCTAGCAAACTGATGTGGCTACAATAACTACTTTAGAACAGACCTGGCTCTGAGGCAGACATATGGTCTAGGGAAACAAAACAGAGTGCCCAGGAACAGACCCACCTGAATGTGGAAACCAGCACATGATAGGGATGGCGGTGCAGATCAGTGGAGAAAGGATGAGTCACGCAATAAAATATGCTGGGGAAATTAATACTCTGCGTAGAAAAGTGAAATTGAATAAACTGCCTCATACTACACATAACATTCAAGATAGTGATTATCTTGAGGGAGAGAAAGGACTCGGGGAAATGTTTTCTAGAAGCAGCATGTAAGGCATCTCATAGATGATGTTGATGCCTTATTTGCTAGCATGAATGTGGGTACCCTGGTATTATTCTTTATACTTTTATACCTACATGATTCTCATTATGCACTTTAGTTATGTTCTATAAAGTCACCGCAAATGCTGAATTAGCAAACACTGAACCAGTGCTACCAGGGGATATACAGAATTAAATTCCTGCAAGCCTGCAATCACAACATTTTTACCAATCCATCAGCGCATAACCTCGTTTTATATGTTATGTTTAAAGACACCTTCTTTAATATATATTGCGGATTCATTAACATTGAACTCATGGCCAACAGCACCATAATTCATGCATGAACAGATCTTATTGAACACATATTTTGTCCATAAGGCAGATTACAGCCTTCTTGCAATCAGGAACACTAGACAGCCCTTCAGCACCACCCATGGGGGCCATTTTCAACATGAAATCGCCAACAAAAAAAGCACAAGAATGTGAGAGATGTGGCACTAAATAGACCTCAGAAAGGACCCCGGTTAACTTTAGGAGAGCTGAAACAAGAAGGCAGAGCATCACCTGGTTGGGGCCAGCTGGGAACATGCTTGTCAGGTGACTTGGATTTTTCACTGCCCTGCACATGTTTGCAAATGACAGAAAGTGCCATAAGCAGGGATTTGAGGTTACAAATAAATTTTACTGATTAGGGCCGAAACCGGTTTGGCTCAGTGGTAGAGCGTAGGTCTACAGACTGAAAGGTCCCGGTTTCGATTCCGGTCAAGGGCATGTACCTTGGTTGTGGGCACATCCCCGGTAGGGGGTGTGCAAGAGGCAGCTGGTCAATGTTTCTCTCTCATCGACGTTTCTAGTTCTCTATCTCTCTCCCTTCCTCTCTGTAAAATATCAATAATATATATATATATATATATTTTAAATTTATTGATTAGGTAAGTTTACAATCCTGGAAATCTTCAAGTAAAAAAAATTAGCTCTATATACATATGCACACTCACACTTTTATTAAGTATTTAATCATTTTTAAATGGGAAGGAAAAAACACCCTTTGTAGTTTTGTAGACAAAGATATGATTGGGTCAAATGTATGTACCCATTTAATTAAAGGGCTTTATTCTCCCACCCTCCACTGAACCTCCCACCCAAACATCTCATAGTCATTTCTACACGTAACAAGGATGCTGTTTCCTGAGGCTCCTGGTGAGCCTTTGGCAGACTGCTATGTCTCTCCCCACCTCCTCACCTCCCCACCCCCGGCTCTCCGAGGTTTACCTGTGCTGCCATCAGAGACTTTCAGGGAAGCCTCCCCACTGCTGCCACCAAACAGGAGAAAGCCAATGACCATGATTATTGGGTTGCTTCTGGATTAACCCCAAAGCATCTTACCCTCCAGGAATCAATGGAAATCATATATAGGTAGAAGAAAGAATGTTCTCTACAGCTGCATTCCAAACTTGCTTGCCTGGGCTCCTAACACTGGCTCTCAGGAGAGTCCCACAGCATCTCCACTACATGAAACTTCAGCACGACTTCTTCCTTGCCATCTCCAGGCCCTTGCCTCCACCATCTACTACAAAAAGAGATGACAAGTACAGAAAAATATTGTGAGGAAGAAGGTGGATTATTATCTACACCTGGCAACGGACAGCTTGTTAGAGTACATTGGAGAGAATCTCATCTTTCTAACCTCCTGAAGAATTTTGTTGGTGGAATTTCCTTGAAGAATCCTAATTAAAAACCTTGTTTTGCTCACAATGTAGAAATAAATTGGCCATATGTTCCCTATTCTTCCCCCACAGTTGAGTGAGCATATAAGTTCTGTAACTCAAAATGTGAAAAGCAAAAATACATTTTTCTGGAAAGATGGAAACTCTGATGATCACCTGATGCACAGATCTCATCAAAGAAGTCCACTTTTTAAGCTGAAATGGGAATATGTGTTCAAGCATCAACCTTAACTCTTAACAAAAATAAATAAAAATTTAAAAACACATTTAGTTATGCATCTAAGGGCACATGGATTATTGAAGTAGTAGATATTTACCTTAAATTTAATCAGAGCTTTTTATAAAAGTGTCAATTTGTGCCTCCCTTCAATTCCAAACTTTGAAAACTTAATAAATGTGGTTGATCATCTCTTCTGAAATCAGCTATCAATCCCATACAATATATGTATTTTTCTTCTACGTGGGAGTCAGTCACATGAATAGTATTGTAATAAGGATATATTATCTGATTATACATCAGATAATCACTGACCATGATAAATTGTAACTGCTCTCAAAGTTCTTAACATACTCCAACTTGGCCAGAATATGGTTAAAGTTTACTAGAATTTAGGTATTTTAGGTTTTCTTTCTAAAGAAACCTAAGTTAAATCCAGACACTTCTTTTCCAGTGATAAAAAAATACAATTATTTTGATTTGGTGGTAGGACAAATTCTATCATTTGGAGTTGTCTTTATAACCAATTGTGTTAGTTTAAAATACAGCAATCTCTATGTTTTATAATAACACTTGGTTTGTATTTCTAGATATCCTTTCACATTCTACACAGTTTCTTTATCTCTTGGCTTCTCTGCACTTTCTAAACTTCAAGGTTCTAAATGTGTTGCAAACACAACAATGAAATAGCATGGATAACTAGTAAAACTGTGTTTCAAAGAAATCAAATAAATCCTTATTGGCTTCCCCCCCCTATTCAAATAAAAGAGTTATTTCCCTGAACTAATACATGTTTGGTTTGTCTTTTATGCTACACTTTATGGCAAGGATATAGTTTCAAATATTTAAGCTAAAGATACATGAGAATCCCTTACATAGTAAAAAATATATGTAGTGAAATATTCAATGATAATGCATGTATATTCTCCAGCCTTAGGCAATACCAATGAAATGCCATTGTTCTAAGGCATATAAACTATGAATCAGGTAAATTTAATGTTATGAATATATACATTTATGGTTATAGTATACTGATTTCACTGATAGACATTTCCCTTGAAAATACTCTAATTTCTATGTCCATTTCTGTTTTAAACCCACAACACCTTTAGTAAGTCCCAGATTACTCTTTGAAAATGTTCTTGTCTACCTCTTGCTCTTCCTAATAGTATAACTAAGGGAGTATTTGCTTGTGGCCAAAATCAAAATGAATTCAAAGTTCTAAACATAATTCCATATTTCCTCTTTATTTTGTCCTAATGTCTAACATTTTGAAGTATCATTCTGTCAAAATGTGTGTTATTTTTTTAAATTGTTTTAAATCCTTTTTTGGAATAAGGAAAGAGGCAAGCATACATATACTGAATCTTATTTATGACAAAGGAAAAAGGCAAGCACACATATACAGAATCTTATTTATGATTCTGATAAGTAGGTCTGATTTTTCTTTGGCTGCAATGGAGATATTTATTCATCAGTTTTTGGGCCAATTAGTCACTATCTACTTTATACTAGGCACAGCAACATAAAAATGAAGAACCTCATTTCTGTCAATGTAGTTTAAAGCCCAGATACGTAAAACAAACATGCTTAATGAGATATTACAAGAATTAATATACTCATAGCTCCAGGTGGGCACAAGAAAATGAGTGATCAATTCCCCAATGGGGTGTCATGGTGAAGAAAAGTGGTCCGGATGAAAAGTATTTAGGAAAGGCTGTGTGGAAGAGGTTATAAACATAGAGAGTTTGGGGAAATGCAGAGCAATCTCTTATAACTGAGGCTCATGAAGCAAAGGGGAAAATTTAAAGGAAAAGCTGGGAGAGAGCCGAGATCCTGTCAGGCCTTGTCTGTCACAACCAGAGTTTAAACTTTATCCCATGGGCAAAGGGAGACCATGGAAAGAAGCAAGCAAGCAACATAATCACCTAGTTTTAAGTAAAGACCATCCAGTCACTATGGAGACTGGATCAAGGCAGAGAGCTGTTAGAAAACTACTGCACTAGTCTTGACAAGAGATTTGGCTCCTTTAGCTTGGGGGTGTGGAGGGAATAAAGTGAGTAGTATTAACAAAGTGCTCCAATTCCCCTGAAAGTTGAAAATGGGGCCAGATAAAAAATATCATATGAACAAAGTGTCCTTCTAGACTATTTGATGTGTGCTCTGTGTTTGAAATGAAATTGGGGCCTTGATTGCCCCAGCTGGGACCTGACCGGTGATTAATCCTGGGTTGTGACAGGGAGTGGTCAAAATCAGCACTGAAATAATTTGCTTAGGACTATTCTCCACAGAAACTCAGTCTTTGTGGATGTGCTGAAAATGAGCTCTTTGAAAAGGTCTAAAATGAACAACTAAGTGACATTAAAAATAGATATTGAGTTATCCAAGCATTTCTCTGAGTTCCCCTAGGCCTCAAGAGTGTCTATCTAAAATTCTTGGGAGTTTAGAAGGGCAAAGTCATCACTGAGATGGAAAAATGTCCCCAAAGAAGGGCATTAAAGGTCACTAGCACTTCGTTCTGCTCAAGAACTCTGATCCATTAGAATTTGAAACATTCCAGTTCTCAGGACCCCAATGAGAAAAGTGTAGCTTCTGTTGATATTAAATTCTCTTGTCCCTTAGATTCCTCAACTCTCCTTATATTAAACCAGTAGTTGAAGCAATATAGTAAATAGTTATAGATGTTGTTAAAGTAAAGAACTTTACAAAACCTTTTCATTATAAGAACTCGCTCTTCTTCTGTACATAGTAAAAAAAAATTCTGGAGACCAGGTGAAGCTAAGCTAGATTTGGTCTTCAAAACATAGGAAGACAAAGCTTAAAAGTAATTTTTGTGCTCCTGAAGAGATCTGGGCAACCCAATCACTCCAGTAACTAGTGAGAAGTACAAAAGAAGAGGTTTTGTTCTCAGGGATAATATTTCACCCCAAACCTTACACTAATTTCTCCATGATTTATTTGTGCCCAGCTGTCTTGGGGCAGAATGTCCACTACCTGTGATAAGTGTATTCACGTGTCAATGAAAATTTATTAACTCCCAAAGTATTCTACAGAGTATAAAATTGCATAACTGCATGGATATAAGCCAGGAATGGCGGCAGGCAATAACATACCCAGAGAGATGTGTATTATTTTCCTTAAGATAAAATTATATTCAAGGAAGATTATAAGTTCCTTTTGAATGATGTTTAAAATATTCATAA
This sequence comes from Vespertilio murinus, assembly GCA_963924515.1. Taxonomy (NCBI): domain Eukaryota; kingdom Metazoa; phylum Chordata; class Mammalia; order Chiroptera; family Vespertilionidae; genus Vespertilio; species Vespertilio murinus. The sequence goes on from OZ004704.1 coordinate 152,793,410, forward strand.
AGCCGAATTAAACTTGCATAAGTGACTCAGTGGCTTTCATCCCCACAGATGTGTATTGCCTGAGTTGGTTATTGGTTGTCAGTCAGTCAAACCCAATGAGCGAAAACATGAACAATTCTTGTGTTGAAGACCAAATCTAGCTTAGCTACACTACGTCTCCAATCCAGGATTTTTAAAATATGTACAGAAGAATAGCAAGATCTTATAACTAGAAGGTTTTGTAAAGTTCTTTAGCAACATCTATAAAAATGTTAAATGAGCCAAACCTTCAGAAACAGCAGCATGAAAGCATTAAGATATATAAGAACAAAAAGATTTATTATCATTGGTAATGGTCCCAAATTAGAAATAATTTAAATATCCTTCTATAGAGAAGTGTATAATATATATTAAGTATAATCTCTATGCATAGGCCTGGAAAATGTCAATGATCTTTTCTTAAGTAAATTATAGCAAATTACAAAACAATTAGTATAGATCAATAACATTTTTATTTAAAAAGAAAAAAATTAATGATTGATGTATGGACCTCAGGTTTATACTTTATAAAATTCTATATATTTTTTAAAAAAAACAAAAAATGTTATATTTGTAATTAAAAAAAAAGATGGCTATCAAATTCACCTCCTGCCTCTAAAAAAATTTATCTATTGAACACAAAATCTCTCTGCTATCTTTTAACCATTTTGATTAATTTAGCTCTGGGAATTCTAACTAATACAAATCAGGATTTCTGATGACACTCAAGGGATATGACCTCACATAAGCAGGACTTTAAAAATAATTTGCATAAATCTCTTGGGACTAAAAATATTAACTTTAGTACAGCTATAATGGCAAAGTCAATGGAATTTTAAGATCTTCCTTAGGCATGGTTAGATATCCCGTAATAGTTCTTACTACCAGCTCGCACTCTTTCCCTTTTATAAATGGGAATGAAGAACAAGTAGCAACATCTGGAAGAGGTGAACAGAAGTGTTAACTGCAAACATACGTTCAGAATGGCCCAGTCTATTTTAGGCATCTTATTATGAGAATAACAATTTTGCCGCCTTTTATGTGTACAACAGAACACATACCAAAAGCTAAAAAATTCTCTCAATTTCAGTTAACTGGATTTGCCTAAACCGTTGACAAATAAAATAAAATAAAATCACTTTGGAAATGTAGTAGGCTTCACAGACATGGAATGAGAGATTAATTCATAGAGCCGCCTCATAAAGTTCAGCTGTACCAATGAGGAATTCATTTCTAAGTGAGAAAATCTGAAGATTAAACATTATTTAGATGGAAAGTAGCCATATTTACAATTGCTTACATTGCCAAAATAAAATTAAGGAATTATAAAATGTGTTTTTTCAAAAACTTAAAATTAGTACATGTCAAAAAATAAAGAAAAATCTCACTTCCTCTCTAGTTCCAAAATCATCTTTTCTGGAGTCATATATATGCTCTTGTTCTAATTTATAAATGAATCCTTAATTTATTTCAAAAGTAGGAAGATTGAGAGAAAAAGGGGGAAGTGCCTGTGATACTGGAACTAGTTGGAACCCTGAAAAGAAACTGAAATAAGCCCACAATATTATGTTCCTTCTGCCCTTTACATTCTAATATTATTGGTCTTTTTCAGACTATACCAATCATTCAATAAGTGTCAAAAGCTTAGCAATCACCAAATGATTTACAAACCAAGTTTCCCTTTTACCTATAGTAAGTGCAAAGGGCATATTATACTCTATCCTAAATAGCTTACTATAAATTGTCATGGGGATCTCTCAATATGGATATTTGTTGAGATATATTAAATAATATTTCACTTGAAAACTATCACCTTGAAATTAAGTCAGAAGTCACCTCTGGAATAGACACATATATCCATTTTTAAATGAATTGATTTAATGTTAAAAACAAAAACAACAACAGAATTTCATTTATTAGGCACATAAGTCCACAAACTAGTGAATTGTATTGGTTGATTAGATAGAAGCATCATTTTATACTGAAGACCCTGATAGAGTGGGATATTACCAGGAACGAAGGGTGAAAAAATTGAGTTTCAAGGAAACCACCAAGTCCAACTCTTTTGCTTTAGAAGTCCATAATGTATTTAAACTTTTTAGAGCCCTGCAAAAACAGTTTTTCATAAATATATATTGTAAAAAGTGATATCTTTTAAGATTATATTGTTGATATTGTTCTGGAAATATAACCTTCTTTATGACTAGAGTCAACTATGCTAGCAAAAACTCAACACATAAACCCTGATTCTTCAACACATTGGACTATCAGAATGCTTTAGAAGTTTAGGTCTGCAACTATTTAAGGCTGGAGGAAAAATAATTAAAATAAAATGTTTGTGAATGGTTGTTAAAATCATCAGATTATCTGATAGACGTAAATTGAGTGAAAAGCAAGTCAAGTTTCAGATCACAACATCAAAAATGTTTGATCACTTAATGCATCCGTTTTTAAAAAATATTGAGGATGCACCATCAATATATTTATTTACTTTTAAATTATACTCCTTCTTGAGCTAATTTCTTCATTTTCTTGACTTTAGTCCTAATTTTATAGGATTGCAATAAGGATTAAGTGATTTAACATAGGCCTAATACATATTAAGACTCTAATAAAGGCTATGTACCCACACAAAATAATATACATACATCATAAGTAAACTATCCATCTGTGTGTGTGTGTAGTTTCTGTGAAGTGGCTGAGCAGAACCAGAAAACAGAGAAGTAGATAGTGAATGAGAGAAACTGGAAGAAAAAAAAGATGACAATGAAGGAAATAAGTGGAATCAAGCCACAGCGTGGGAAAAAAAAAAAGCTGTATAATAGAAGTGGAGATAAAAAGTAGAGAAAGTTCAAAGTTGAAACAGAGAGTAGAACAGGGGTTGAGTGAAACCCAAAGCCACAGTGGTTGGAGCCACGGAAGCTGTGGGTGAGGTGGGATAGTGTGCTGATGTGCAGGTGGTAGTCATGTTCCATGAGAGATGGTTATAGGAAGACAAGACAACCAGTTAGAGGGCACAGGCTGGGCCAAGCAACAGAAACTGGAAAACTCTGTAGGAAGCAAAAACATTGTAAAGGGATCCAGAGAATGGAAAATAGGATAGCAAGAAGGAAAAAACACCTGAATTATAGACTTCTAATGACGCTTAATCTTCTGAATGTGGTGACCTAACGATTACTTCCACCTTGTTAATTTCTTCTATTTTATTTTGTTGAGTGAGACATTATTCAGACCAGGTTATTTTTGCATGCCAACTTTAAACGTTTGATTGGAAATGACATTGAAACTACACATATCATTTGTGTGCTTAGCACTCACAATTTCCCTCTACCCGAGAGACTGGTGAAAGCAGGGGCAGAATATTGCACTGATGCCTTTGTAACCTGGAAAAAATCACCTTGTACAAATACATCTGCCACTTACTGTTGAAGACAAGCTTTTAATTAATTGGGTTTATAGTTTTGTGTTCTCTTTTCATTGCTTCTTTTAATCTAATGTCCACTTTCCATGCCCCTAAAAGAGGAACAGGTAAAGGCTAGATGAAAAATAAACTTGCACAGGCGATATTTGCAGAGCTGTTTCGGATAAACAGTCAAACTCACCAGGCTCTTAAATCATCATTTATTTGCACCTGTCTTTGAGCATGGGTCTTTGTGCTACCATAAGCAATTCTTAATTTCCATCAATAACCTTTCATTTCAAGCATGGCCAGTTTGCATTATGAGTGTGAGAGCTGAGAATCATACTTTTTTAGAAGCTGAAAACTAAGGACTATAACATAGGAGGATAATTTAAAAATTGGGTAGAACTGAACTATCACAGACCAAGTAGGGCCCAATCTGTAGATTGGGTCAGTTTGGGTCATCTTGCTGGGGAGAAGAACACTTAAGTCCAACAAAATTGTTACTGTGAAAACTTACAAGGATGTACCTTGTCCACCTGGAGTGGTGTTCGCTCTTAATCACATTGTATATGTCGGATTTGTGCTGTCAGTTACTCATCTAGAGTTAACTAGACCTCCTGAGAAACCTTATTAAATGCTTATTAAACTGGTAAGTACCCTGCTGATCTAAGGAAAAACCATACCCAGCTTCCCTTGTGTTACAACTCCAAATAAGATGTGACATACATAAGAAAGTTGGAAGACTATATTAGTTTTGAATTTCTTGCAAGAGGCTAGAAGAAAGATTTGTCAAGAGCAGAGAAATGGCCTAGAAATTGTATTCAATTGGGTCTAGAGACAGTACAAATCGGCTGGATGCCTCTCTGACTTTAGTAATGAGTATCACCTAGACTGAGTACTGCTAGGAACATGGTAGGTGTTCAATACATATGTTTTGAATTACTAGCTGTCTAACTAATTGAATCGGACATTAGAAATTTTGTCCTTCAGAACTCTGGCTGGAAACAGAAGTCAAAAATTAAGATTCGACATGGAGAATATACCAGTTACTATTAAGAAATAGCAAGAGGTATAGTAGTAGACCTATCATTTGATTCAAAAAGAGTCATTACTAATTTTTTATATGTTTTGGTTTGAATAGTTGTATCCCTTGAAATGTATTTGAAATTTCTAACCCCCGAAGGTGATGGTATTAGCATGTAGGGCCTTTAGCGGGTAATTAGACCATGAGGATAGAATCCTCATGAATGGAATTAGTTCTCTTATAACACACACACACACACACACACACCACCACCACCACCACCACCACCACCACCATCACCACCACCACCATAAAGCTTCCTAATCCCTTCCATGTGAGAATGCAATGAAGTCTGTGACCAGAAGAAGGACCTCACCCAGCTATGCTGACTCCCTGATCTTCTAGGCTCAAGAACTATGAGTAATATATTTCTACCGTTTATAAGCCACCCGGTCTGTGGTATTTTGTTATAGCAGACAGAATGAACTAAGACACAATAATAAAATACATATGATAAAGCAAATGAAGGATTTTTCTGTTTATTGTTTTACCCTTTCTAGTTTATGGTAAGCATAACATTTATTGTTCCCCTTTAAGAAAAAAAAAATACATGAAACGATATTACTTTCCATTCTTTGTGGTCACAAATTTATCATTTTGAATTCTCAAAATCACATGCTAGTTTTCAAACAAAAAATAAAAAAAATTACTGGAAACAGGTTCATGCTTTCATTTGTTATCCAAATGAATTTGGTTCTTTGCTGTTTAGTATAAGTGGTAGGTTTAGCCAGTAGGACCATGACTCTGCCAACAACAGTTACATGACTTTACATGGCAGCTAAACAGAGGCTCCTCCAGGATGTGTCTAGCACCAAGGTGGGGGAAGAGGAAGGAAGCTTAATTCTATGGAGATACAATAGCATATTGTGCTCAGAGATTCCAAAAATAATGCCACCACAATTTTTGGCAAAAGTAAGCATCTTAACATCTAACCTAACAGCTTCATTAACAAATTATTAAAATTTGGTTCATAAATAGTTTCTACTTTTTAATTGGTGGAATCAGTCCTTTCTGAATCACTGATACTACACAGTGGTTTGGAGATTGTCATTTTGGGACTGGGGCATATCCTATAAGACCATGGCCTATACAACGGCAGAGACAAGATCCACTCAAATACATCTGAACCTGGGTAAAGTTAGGAGGGATAATATATAACCAAGAGGTGTGAGTCAGGTTGAAAGAATGATGGAGTGAGGCAGGGAGACCTGAATTATCATCCGTCAAGAGCCATGATCATAGTCATGAAGACAACTGAAGAGAAATCCAAAGCAGAAGACAAGTCATGCTATCAAAAGCCGAGAGAATGAAGACCAGGCGGCTGTGCACAGAGAGAAATGCTTAGGGCAAACGAATCAGAGGTAAAGCCAGGAATTCAGAACTCCATAAGGAACAGAATTTTCCCTGGGTATGTCATCTGGTGTAAAGAAGCAGATAGAGTAAGATGAAGGCCCTAAAACATTAGAACATTTGCCCATTAAAATCCTTGCCATTTTACCAAGTGAATGACAACCGCAGGTTTTAGGGTTTGTTTGGTTTGAGAAATTAGGAACCTCAGGTCTTAATATTCTATGTTTATTGCTGGTTCTGCTTAGAGTTTAAAATGAATAATCAACTGAGGTCTACATCATACTTTTAAATCTACTGAAATATTTTGATGAGCACATGCAGAAAGGGGTAAGAAATGTGCATTGACTAATATAGAAAAAAATAGATCTGCATGCATATCTCTTAGGTTTTATTCTGTTCTCTTTCACTATCTTTTAATATATTTTAATATTTTGATTATGACCTGTCATTTAATATCTGGGATGGGGTATCATGTTAGGATGTATCAACAAAGTCCAAATAATTATTATTTTATTTGCTATTACTAAGACATTTTAATGATGTTTCATTGTGTTTTTCTATCAGAGGAAATAATTTGAAAAAATATGAATTGTGTAGCAAAGTGAAACTTATAGATTTTTTGATAGGCTACTTTGTCATAAGTAGCCAATTCCAAAAGAGCTTATTGTGCCAAATCTTTTTTTTCCAGAGTTTTCTAAAGTTCACAGATGTAGGGCAATTGATCATTTTGGCTCATCACTTTATTCCTCCTTTTTCCCTTTACAAGGTAAAGGAAATAACCAAGTGGTACAAGAATTGATATTTTAGTAGCCTGGGGTAGGAGAGGGTAGAAATGACTTGAGTTTCATAAAACACTAAGGAATCAAGATGAGACAGTGAGACAATAGATTGAAACCCCGAATTCTTTCCTTGCACCTGAGTTGAGTCAAAGAAAAGCTGGTAGTAGAGGCAACAATCATCCCTCTTACTTTTCTCCCTTTCTCAAAGTCAAAACTTTGAGAAAGTTTCATAAATCACTGCCTTTATCTCCTTGTTATTTCCTTAACTATTAAGGCTAGCCCTTCTTTCCGAAATCCTCACCAGAATCCATTTGTGAGTATTAATCCCAGAATTAATCCAGATATTGAAAAGCAATTAACAAGTGTTTCTGTCTTTAACCAAACGTGGGTGAGGAAATTATAAGTGTACTGAAAATTTTGAGAAAATATCTTGTGTACCTTAGTTGCATACTATGAAATACTTAGGAAGGGGGTTTATATCAGCTACCCAAGAATCACTTTACTGTCACTTTTGTTTGCTCAAAAAAAAAAATAGACAAAAGTGACATAAGTTCAGACCACAAATATTTTTCTAGTCCTTTATTTCTTCAGTTTCAAGTATCCTCACCTTGTGTCCTGACTGACCAGCTCAGGAAATACAGAACAAGAGCTTGACAAGCTCAGCTTCTTAGGCTCCTTTAGAATCCATTGTCGGAACTTGCCATCGCTGAGCTAGCCTCACCTGCCCAAACACTCACTTAAAGAAACTCACAGCGCCTGAAACAAAAGGAATTTCAACCATGAGTGTTAAATAAGCCCAGAAAATGGCAGACACCGGTGTCTATTGTGGCTTCGTCTCCTCAAATCCTGAAATGTTATTATAAGCCTTCAGTCTGGCTCTCAGTATGCATACCTAAGTGTCAGGGGTGGAGCCCAGTGGGGCAGGGGAAAGGGGAATCCATTCTTCCTTAGCACAGATGCTTACCTAACGTTGTGTTCTTACACTCAGCATTCTTGCCCAGCTTGGCGGTATACATGAAAAAAATTACAATGCCCGAACTTCTTTTGCTATCAGGTACCCCAGAACAAATGTAAATTAATGTCTGTCATAGAGTTATGGAGAATGAATTAAAGTCATTAATGCTAACACATTATTCACAAAATGTAACACTTCTCCCAAGTAGGAACTCAATCAATATAATGCAATAAATCAAACATGATTCACTATGAAAAGCGACCCATTTTTAGTTCACTTCAAAGGGATTTGGGATAAGGCAGCAGAACAGGTTACTGTTTAACACATTTTTCACTAAAAATAGATAAAATGTCTGATTTCGGGCTCAGAACAGAATGTGTTTTAATGCAATTTCCTTGGAAATTGCTGTTTCTTATGCACCTCTGTACATGGACTCAATGTGTATTAATTGCCACTGGTTTTTTAGCTTATATTTTAGTCACCGCAAAAATGAGACCTGTCCCCTTTGTCCTTTCATCAGAAGAGAGAAGGGGGTGCCTATGTCGTTGGCAGGTGGGTGGCCCCAGAATCAAAGTGACATTCAGGAAGTTTTTCTGTGAAACTGGGTTGTTACTCAGAACCATTGTGCCTTACGTGATTCTATCTGAGATGCGCGATAACATTTTCTGTTTCTTTTGTTTTTCCTGTTAACATTTTCATGTCAGTGTTGCTGATAATTTCCCATTATCTCTGCCTTCTTTATGTTTCGCGTGTATTTCCCTTTCAGAGAGTCTTGTTGAATTAACGGAAGAATAAAACTATGTAATAGTATAGTCCTATTATAAGCAGAAGAAAATGAAGATGATCTGATGAGATAAATCACTGAAGGTTAATAGCTTTTTAAAAATCAATCTTCCTTCAGAGGAAAAGACTAAATAGCTTAGTGGATGAAACGCTAGCCTCTCACCTCTGAGACCATAGTTCAAGTCTAAACTGTGACGCCTGAAGCAACATGTTTACCAGGCAGAGATCAGTCCCTAGTGGACAAAAATCTGCACTGCGTGACTGAGAGGCCCGCACCCCAGTGCATTAGAGAGCATCCGTAGGACTACTTTCTTCGGGAACAATCCAAGTAGGAGCTCACATCACTGTCAGGAAACAGAAAGAGGATTTTCAGAGGAACCTCCTCCAATAGGACCAGCGGTGTGGAAGGCTCTAGAGATTGCTGCTTTGCAATTCTACCCATCAGCCGCTCCCCAATAAACCAGACCTTGCCTTCCTATAAGCCATGACACCTGTCTCTGTTCTCTGTCCCTTAATTAACTGGGACACACGGAACTGATCACAAAGCTATTCCAGTGTAGCTAAGGACTTCCTTCCCAGAGTCACTCGGGTGGAAGGCAACCTTCAACAATTAAATTCAAACGCGTCCACATAAAACGAGGAGACAAAAACACACATGGGCCTGTACTTGTGTATAAGCATGTGCATTCCTGAAAGGCTGGGTAGTCATGTTTTACTGATACAAGTTGGGCCATTCATCGATCGTCATGGGTAAGCAGCCGTGGCCAGCTATTCCGGGGCCTTCTTTGTGTGCACTCCCCAGTAATGTGTTGTTTTTCAGTTTCCGCCCTTCGGTAGCAGAGGGCACTGCATTTTGAGCCTCCAAAAGAGATATTTAAACTGTTTACAGAACACACACACGGCGCAAATAGCTGTTATTGAAAAGGAGATTGCAGTCAGCTCAATTTTATGGGAGAAGATGTGTATATCAAATAATCCTACTGGAGTGTCAAACTAAAATCGGCACTTTACTTCACGGTTTTATGGTGAGCTGTGTTTCTCTGCGCTCTTTACGCATTGTGCAGTAGCCCCTTGGAAGTGGAAGCAAGGTCCCCTTTGGAACCATTTGGACAGGGGACGGTATCTAAACACAACAAAATGCCTCAGAAAAAGTTTAAGAGTAATATCGTACTTAAATGTTGATGCATCCGTGACATTTCCATATTCCTCCAAGACGATTTATTAGCGATTGGTGTTTACTGATAATTCAAACCACCTGCAAACCTCTTTGTTATGATTAAAGCGAGCTTGCTCCCCCTGCCCCCCAGGCTGATAGATGGCTCTGTAATTTCCGAGGAAATATGCTAAAGGTCATGAGTTAATACATCCTCGGGTACTTGCTCTTCCCATCCCTGCTTTTCCAAATGGGAGGAAAGCTGTGTTGTATTATTTCCATGTCTTTGTGATGTCCATTCAAAATGAAATTAGAGAGTGCATTAGAGAGAGAGTATCTGTGTGTACACACAGCAAAATCCACACATACTCTGTATAGTCTATTACTAAAATTATACAATTGCCTTTTGAGAAATTTCATACAAAATAATCTTTCCTTAATAACAGATGAATATCACTGTCTGAATCAAGTATTATTATCCTTTTTAAAATTAAACTATCCACAAAACATGCATTTACTTTCTGCTATACAAAATGCTAATAATGCTTTTAGAATGGTCTTTAAAAAGTCTAATTATATCATTTAAAAACTGAAAGACCAAAGGGCAAGCTAAATTCTTCTAACATAAATCAGACTTTTTTTTTTATTTCAATGACTTTAAAAACCTCAAATGCAGTAATTTTAATAGCAATGAAAGAATGAATAAGTCATAACTCCGCCTGATCACATAACTGTCTATAACTGTTATTAAATGCTCCAAAATAAGTGAACTCATTATGTTTCTGCACTGCTTTTAGCTAATCTAAGATTCTGCTCACTTAATCATGCAGAAAAGGCTTCTGTGCAGTTTTAAACCCTCAGGAAGGTCACTTCAATGCCTTTTTTCCTGTTCTATACTGATCATTTAAGAGCAGCACTTTGACCTGAAACTGATGCTATCTCACATAAGCTTGAATGTTTAACCCCCGCATAGCTGCATTTGAGACATACATTTAATGCACAGCCTATTGTCATATTTGCTGCAAACTGAGCCAGGTTGGCTTTTCAACAAAGAAGGACATGCCAATCAGAATTTCAAATGCCATGTGCCCAGTGAAACTCCCTCTCATGATACCTCCAGAGACAGAATGTGTGATTTTAAAAAACATACTATCCTTCTGTGAACACTTTATTACGTTATAATTGGCTTTAAATGTGTGTTGAAGAAGTATTTTTTACTATCGGGTTTTGTTTGACCATATATAAACTTAATGTGGATAATTTAGCTAGCAAAGCAATTTTCTTGGATGTAGGTTGAGGTTTTCCACGTAGTTAAGAAGGACATAAGATAAAGAGCATGGAACTGACTTTGGTCAGTTCTGGCTCTTTGTGAATGAAACATATCCCTGTTTCAAACTTAAATAATATTCCTTCATGCCTGGTAAGTCAAATATAAAAGTGAGTGTTAAAAAAAGGGTCCTCATAGCTATTTCTGAACTTGAAGACATGTTTCCTATTGAGCAGCAAGAGGAATCTGGCCCTACATGGTTTGGCTCAATGGATAGAGCATCGGCCTGTGGACTGAAGGGTCCCAGGTTACATTCTGGTCAAAGGCACATGCTGGGGTAGTGGGCTTGATCCCCAGTGAGGGGTATGCAGGAGGAAGCTGATCAATGATTCTCTCATCATTGATGTTTTGATCTCTCTCTCCCTCTCCCTTCTGCTCTGAAATCAAGAAAAAACATATTGCCAAAACCTGTTTGACTCAATGGATAGAGCGTATGCCTCTGGACTGAGGGGTCCCAGGTTCAATTCCAGTCAAGGGCATGTACTTTGGTTTTGGGCACATCCCCAGTGGGGGGGTGTGCAGGAGGCAGCTGATTGATGTTTCTCTCTCATCAATGTTTCTAGCTCTTTATCCCTCTCCCTTCCTCTCTGTAAAAAAATCAATAAAATATTTTTAAAAGAAAAATATATTTAAAAGAGAAAAAGAGACATCTGCACATGAAGAGCACCTGAATGGAGAAGGCTTGTGTGCCAGGAGGAGAGACTAAGAGGACAGATGAAAGAAAAATGGAATAAGAAAATGTGGACATAAAAAAAAGAATAAGAAAAATAGGAACAGCCAACGGAAGATTATTGGGATCCAAATAAGAGTCTTTTAAAAGGATAATTCACCTCTGAAACACAGTTAAATCAAAGGGGATTGTGGTAGGGTGAGGGCACGTGCCGGGGATAGGAGAGGCCAGGGGAAGGCCAATGGGAAATAAAAGAGACATATGTACTACTATTTGTACTACTTTAAACAACAACAAAAAAGAAGAAGAAGAAGAAAGAAAATTGTGGTATCTTGTGAGATCTCCCTGGAGGTTCCCAAAAAGGAAAGAACATCCTTTGAATCCTGAATGAGAAGTGTAGTGCTGCGCTGGATGGCTTCCTTGGAGCTATTCCCTGGGGCCTGACTTCCGGAGACATGGGTGTCAGTTTAGTATACTCACACAAACTAAAAAATCTAGGGCAGGACTCGGCTCACATTCCCAATCCTGACAATTTTGAATGATCACTTCTCAGACCAGAAAAATCAGAAACTGAATTCCAATCCTGAACCTTACACATGGTTTATTTTTTTCTGTATTTTTTTGAAGAGTATACACTATGGAAACAGACACGCTAAATGGGAATGCACATGGAGTAAGCATTGAGACACAGCAGGTATGATAGTAGACTCCAATCACTTTCTTAGGCAGGTGTATAAAACCTGTTAGCAATGTCAGCTTCCTATTTTTGTTTACATTTATGTGTTAATTTGAGTTTTTATTAGTCCTTGGTCATGGGATCACAGTTTTTAACCAATCTAACTCTATACAGCACAAATATTAATCAACCACCATAAGTAAGTAATGCATCGTGTGAGAGTGAAGGTAGAACAATAGTAACAGAAATAAGAGTGTCCCTGTAATATGAAGTACAATGTTCTTTTGCTAGCTGATGTACTGAAACCCACTGGTGCACTGCAATTAAACCCTTGTACCTAGAGGGAAGTGTGCTAAGTGAAATAAGTCAGTCAAAGAAAGATTTCACTTACATATAGGCACCCCCCCCCCCCCCGCAACCATGTAAATCCATATGAGAAAGGTGCTTGGAGAGATTCAAAGGAACTAACTTATAAAGGACCAGGACCTAACAGGCTGACATGTCTTCAGGAAGCATTTTTTCAAACACTTCCTGAAGGTGCATGTACATGGACCTACGTGGGCTATCTGAAGCCAGACCACTGTTCTCTAAGTCCTATCATCTGTCTTTTAGATCAGTGATCCTCAGAGCATGGTCCCTGGAATAGCAGCAGCAGCAGCACCTGAAAACTGGTTAGAAGCAGAGACACACTGTCAAGCTCCCCCTCAGACCTACTGACTCAGACCCCTGGAGGGAGGACCCAGCAATGAGGGTCTGAACACACCCTCCAGGCGGTGCACGGGGACACTACATTGGAAAGCTGTCTCTCTCACCTGCTTCCTGTCACCTGAAAGCTCTGCTTCTCGGGCTTGGTTGTTCATTCAAAGCCATCTTCCTGAAACGCCTCGCCCATTCTCAGAGCATATTTGCTCTGAGTGCTACAGGTGCTTGAATAAATAACAAGTGCCAATGAGTTACGTTGAAGAGTAAACCTAAAAAAAGTAAATGACCCAAACTGAGACCATCTGCCCCAGCAGCCACCCCCACGTGGTAAACACACAGGCTGTTGTTAGCAAGACAGGTTTTTCTCTCACCCCCAACACCGTGCATGGTATCCAAACAGAACAACTGTGTGTTCAAACACAGACGCTCCAAACGATTAAAGCTACAAAGGATATAAATGTATATGGTGATATGTTTTAAAAACATATGTTGGGCTTAAAATAATTGATCTTGGTTTTATATATATATATATATATATATATATATATATATACACACACACACACACACACACACACACACACACACACATATTAAGATGCTTACAGAAATAATTGGAGGATAAAAATGATATTAATGCCATCTGTGCAATAGCCATCATAAATGAATCAGCAACACATTTTTTAAAATCCTATAATGGATGCTCCTGAACAATGCTGTAATTTCCATGAAAATGCTTTTGAAATTTACTACCATATTTTAAATACATTAATTCATTATTTCCTCCTATTTTTTTCCCCTCTTTTTTCCTGGGAGATAGTAAAACTAGGAATCATGTTTTTCAGATAATTTCCATCTCTTTAAAGTGCACTGTTGGGCTGTATATGTTTTTCTAAATATATTACCATCACTGATATATTTCATTATTTTGCTCAGTATTCTACTAAATATTGTTTATCTTTTAAAATGACACATGCAAAAAAGTTGCTATTCCCCAATGTATTTTGAGCCCAAATAATTTCACAGATCAAATGCATTCAACTCTCAGCTCATGCCTTGTATGTCTATTGAGAATTACTACAAGGCTTTGTGGTTTTTGCTCCTGCAAAATTGTTAAAAATTAGAATAAGAGATGCCAAAGGACTTGATTTTTTTTTCTCTCTAAAAAGGATTCTAGGATCGTGGAGAAAAAGCACTAAACAAGGGCCAAACATTGTGAACAGAGAATTTAAGTGACTATTAAAGATATGTGCAAAATAGGTGAAATTAATCTATGCTATTAGAAGCCAAGGTCAAGGTACCCTTGGCAGAAGGCTAGGTAGTGACTGGAACAGAACAAGAGTGGGACTCTTGGGGGCTGGTAATGTTCTTTTTTGTGACACGGCTTTTCACAGTTGTACAGTTTGTGAAAATCAGCTCTATGCCTTGTTCAGTTTTCTGAAATATAGTATTTCAATGATTTCAGTATTCCATAAAAACAGTTAATTGTCCTTTAGTAAAAGTTAAAAATAATAAAGATACAGTCATCCTTAACTCTACTAGTATTTTAATACAGAAGCCAGGCTCTGCTAACTCATGTGTTTCTGAGAAATACCCACAACATTGGCTGAGGCAATCACGTATTCCTTCTTTTATTAAAATCTCCCTGAGTATTTTCTGTGTGTCTGGCTGTGTTCTAGGTGACGGAAGTACAGAGGAACAAACCCCTGTTTGGTAGCTTACATTCTCCTGGGGGAGACCAGGAACCAGGCAATACCCATGACATGAGAGGGGGATACATGCTGGGGGAGAAAAAGGCAGGGTTCGGGAGCAGAGAGAAGCGGTGGGGCTTAGTGTGGTCAGGTAAGGCCCATAAGATGGCTTACAGAGGAGGTGACATCTGAACAGAGGTTTGAATGAAGTTTGGTAGCAAGCCATGCTCAGATCTGCAGAAAAGTATGCAGGCACAGAGTAGCTAATGCAAAGGCTCAGATGCTTCTCGAGTTGCTGGAACTTTCACGAAGGCTAGAATGGCTAAAGTCACGTGGGCTGGGTATGTGGTAGTTGATGAGCAGCCAGATCAAACATCCAGTGGACAGCATCTTGAAAAGCTTGGATTGAACTTTGAGAGTTCTGGAAAACCATTGGAGACTTTTGAGCAGGGGAGTAGCATGATGTAATTAAAAGACAGAGATTTAGATTCTGCTCCCATACTGCAATCATATATAATTATGGTTTAAAGTACATCTAATTGTGCTATATAAATGCTTATGATTTGATCTGATTGGTTTCTTGTCACTTGATCATGTTTAGTTGCCTTGAGAGAGCAGAAGGTTTTTGAATCCTGGGCTCAAATGTGATCTCTGCCAACATCTATATTTTTAAACTTGTACTTGCTTCTTAACCTTATAAAAAAGGTGGGGGAATCACTTGCACATAGTAAATGGTCAAACAAAAGGTAGTTAATGCATTTGTTTTAAGGTGAAAAGAAGTTCAGGAGGAAGAAAGAACCATTATCTTTGATACTAAGCAAGAGAGGGTCATAGAAATCTCCAGAAAGCTTCCCACTAGGCTGTTAGTCTGTTTGGGCTGCTATGATAAAATACTGCAGACTGGGAAGCTAATGAAAAACAGAAATTTGTTTCTGATGGTTTGGGAGGCTGGGAAGCCCAAGATCAAAGCACCCGCATTCTAGTGAGGCCCTTCCTTCTGGTGTCTACTCTGTCCTCACGTGATGGAGGGGGCAAGGGGCCAGGTGGTCTCTTTCATAAGAACACGAATCCCACCCAGGAAGGCTCCACTCACAGGACCCAAAGCACCTCCAAAGGCCCCACCTTCTAGTACAGTCATCTTTGAAGATTAGGATTTCAACATACATTGAATTTGGAGAGACACAAACATTCTGACCAGAGCACAGGCCAATTCATACAGCTGTTCCCTGGACATGTAGCATGTGGTCACGATACTCTGACCCTGCAGTTTGGCATGATTGTATTTTGTTCACTGGAAGAATAAAGGATTCAGAGAAATCAGAATTTCTATATTAGGTCCTAAAAACAAATGTTGTTTAGAAAATAAAAATCCTATTTTGAAAAACTGGCAGTAACCTTTTTAGTTTTCTTAACCACTTCATCATATTCTACATAAAGGCACAAATTCCATCTTTTTGGAATAAGTTATGGAATCTGTGCCTTTATTATAGAATATAATGAAGTGGTTAAAAGAGCAATGTGGATCTAGTAAATGTGTAAAAGGAGGTCATAGAACTATATCTATACTAATAAAAGGGTAACGTGCTAATTTGGCTGGGAGACCTTTCAGACATCCTTCTGGACAAAACCATGGCTGAGGCAGAGGCTGTTAGGGGTGATCAGGTCACTTGGGAGTGAGCAGGCCAGTGGGGGGCAGCTGGGGCCAATCAGACCAGCAGTGAGGGTGCAGTTAGGAGTGAGCAGGCTGGGGGGGGGAAGGTGGGCAGTTGGGGTGATTAGGTGGGAAGGACAGCTGGGACAAGCAGGCCAGTAGGCAGGTGAGCGGTTAGGAGCCAAGGGTCCTGGATTGCAAGAGGGATATCCAACTGCCACTCCCGGTTTAGGCCTGATCGATCCCATAGGTGTTGGGCCTAAACCACCAGTGGGATAATCTCAAGGGGTCCCAGAAATGGAGAGGGTGCATGCTGGACTGAGAGGCACCCCGCCATGCATGAATTTCATGCACTGGGCCACTAGTAAGTAATATAAAGCTGTTAGTAAAAAACATCATATATGCATCTAAAGAGACACTTTGAAAAAATTCCATTATTTTTCCACCTTTTCATTCCATCTTTTATACCTCTACACTGTTTAAAGACTTTTAAAATAGCATGTACCTAAAACAAAACAAAACAAAACAAAAATCTTAAACATTTTAAAGTATATCCTCAAGGAAAGCAAGATCTTGTATGAATCAATTTAAATAATAAGAAAAATGCGGAAACCTGTTTGGCTCAGTGGATAGAGCATTGGCCTGTGGACTGAAGGGTCCCAGTTTCGATTCCAGTCAAGGGCATGTACCTTGGTTGCGGGCACATCCCCAGTAGGGTGTGTGTAAGAGGCAGCTGATCCATGAGTCTATATCATCGATGTTTCTAACTCTCTCTCTCTCAATAAAATATATTTTAAAAATAAATAAATAAATAATAAAAAACAATATTCCAATATTCATTGAACAACTAACTACTATGCCAGGCACTAAGCCAAATGCTTTATGTCCATAATGTCATTTATTCTTTTCACTAACACTCTAAAATAAATACTATTCTATAGACTGAGTCACAGGACAATAAATAGCTTATCCAGATACACGTGCAGAGCTGGAGTTCTATCCAGGTCCATTGTTTCCAAATAAATTCTTTAATCATAACTTCACTGCTTCCAAACATAATGGAGATACCGCTAACTTTATAGGCTCACTACCCTGGAAAATTCTCTGCTCTGCCCAACCAACTGGCAAATCTGCACTTATACCACTGACAATGATAGATTCACTTTAGGTATTAATATAAGTTGTGACCTGAAATTTTATCACTAGAATTACTATCACCTTAAGTTGTAACCTGACAGTGGGTAAGAATCATATGTAGTAAAAAAATAGATGTAAATATTTCAGATAATGATTGTTATGCTGGTGAAATAAGATCTGCTATTAAAAAGTGCTGATTAAATTAACAGGTGAAACTTACAATGTTTAGCTTATATTACAATTTAACAATTTTACCAAACTAAGTGCAATCTTTGTTTTAGCTTGACTACTTATTTGTCATTTAAAACTTGTCGTTATGTCTTTGTTCTATGACAGATCAGAATGTTTTACTGAATTTGAGCAAACAAAATACCTTTGAGTTTTGTGGTTTGGTCAATCTTTATACACAAAGTGGTGGCCAGGAACACTTTTCAGATATTATTCTACATATATTTTTTAATATATTTTATGGATTTTTTTTTACAGAGAGGAAGGGAGAAGGACAGAGAGTTAGAAACATCAATGAAAGAGAAACATCAATCAGCTGCCTCCTGCACACCCCCTACTGGGGATGTGCCCACAACCAAGGTACATGCCCTTGACCATAATCGAACCTGGGACCTCTCAGTCCAGAGGCTGACACTCTAACCACTGAGCAAAACTGGTTAGGGCATTCTTCTATATTTTTAAGAGATTGCCATGCAATGTAGTACAGTATACAGAGGGAAGATGTCTATGATGAAAGGAAAGTGAACATTTACGCCTGCAAACAGTTTCCTTGCCATGCCACTTCACAGTGATGTGGATAATTTTATCCCCTAGTGAGGTTTACAATTTGAAAAACTACTGGTTATGTTGATCTCATCATAGTCAAGTGGAAAAGAGTAGGCATTATCTAAATATCATGCTGAAGATGGAATTAATGAATATGGCAAATAGGTTCCATTTTTTATCAGGAGATTCTTTATTCCAGAGGGCTCTCTGCGACAGTTGAACTGGTTCCTGGGATCCTCTCTATAGGTAGAATATCTTTCCCTTGATAATCCTGAACATTGTTGGGTCTTGGTTAGCTGCCTTGGAGGAAGGGGTGTGGACAGTGGCCTGTGTTGCATGTCAGACAATAGCTTACATAAGAAATCCATTTTGTAAATGTATCTATGTTCCAAAGAAGTTTTAGGCCTAAACCTTATACCTTAAAAATGGATTTCATACATATTAATATTATTACATTTAACATTGTCTGTTCTATTTATGAAAAACACTTTGGAGGTCATGGAACAGTGACTTCCAATTTAACTTCCATTCTTTCATTTTTGTGTCACCTACTCCCAGCTACCACCTTCAGTTGCAAATCAGGAGAGAAATCCTCACATATCTCCCCACTTTCAATGCATCATTATTACACTGAGAGACAGAGTCTAACTTGATTGTCATGTAGTCCAGTTAACCTACTATGGTTCAAGTTTATCCTAATTAATATGCACAAAATCTTCTGCATTGTTTTTACATTGTTAGATAAAACATCTTGGAGCATCTTCATATGTTAGTGAGTGAGTGAGCAAACCACTGAGCAAGTGAGACAGTACATACTGTCAAGCACATATTCTGCCAGCATTTTCTACCATATTAATCAGTTATCTGGGCATCACCAACTATAGCCTCTCACATGTATAACACACCTGACATTTACATTTGGTTTTATTGCCCCACATTCTAAAATTTGAGTCAAAGACAGAGCCACTACATCCTGGTTGGGCTCTATCAATGTATTCTTAGATGACTTCAGTTCTTATCTTAGAATGTGATTCAGCCACTTCTCTTAAACCTTCCCTCCCTTCACCTTAGACCTTCCCTTTCTTAACCCCTGATGGACACTTCGTCACTAGCTCAAATTATAGTGGACACTTGTAATTGTTCCCCCTGAAGGTATCCAGATCATTTTAAAGGAAGAAATAACTTTTATTATTATTTTTTCTAAATTAAGTACCTCAATCTATGCAAAATCAGTGGCAAGTTATTGGTCATCTAACATCGTGATTTTCAAATCAAGGCTGCTTGGTGGTTTCTTGGGGCCCACACTGAAGCTATGCTGATAATGCCACATGTGAAAGACAATGCCACATGTGAAAAAGCCACTAACAATTTATTTTAACTGGTCACTTGAATGTGGCTGGACCAACCAAAGGACTGAATTTTTAATTTCCTTTATTTTAAATTTAAATGCCTGCATGTAACTAGTGGCTATCAGATGGGAAATACAACATTGTCCCATAATTTGACATCTTGGAAATTCCAATTCAGTAGGTCTAGCATTTAGCTCTAAAATCTATATTTTTAGAAATTCCTTAGCTTCTAAGGAAGAGCAAGATATGAGAACTATGGAAATACAGTTTGTTGTAAAGAATCATACACAGAATGAAAAGGAATTGGAAAGGCATTTAGAAATGAGGTGTCAGAATTGTGTTTGTGCTGAGAGTACCAGGGTCAAATCTGGTATATTCTCCCAAAGTAGTCTGAAGTAGTGTAGCCACAGTGAGAGGAACCGAGGTTTTTAGTGGGAAAATGAAAAATGCAGAGAGATGAAAAAAATAAGGTCAAGAACGTGATCCCCACATGTAAGATCTGAAGCCAGAGAGATGCAGAAGTGAGGACTGGATAAATCATGAGGTTCAGTGCTGTGTCTCAGTCCGATGAAGCATCCACGTTATTGAATGCTTTATTAGGGACAGAAGCAGCAAGTTGAAGGAATCATGCGAGATAGGCTATTGGAAAAGGAAAAAGAGATTTTAAGCAAAATAGACAGCAATATATAGTAAAGAAAAAGCCACTAACAATTGTCTGAGGGGCCACTTAGTGATATCAGAGCCAATTGCTTTTCCACCTTAGCCTACAACTTGGCCTGGGAGATTCCCTAGTTATATATGCCATCAACTGAATATCTGTTATTTCAACTTGTAATCTTTATTCCATATATTTTGAGTTTCAGTATAAAAAATCTATCTATGAACTCAACAAAAAAGTATGTACAGTGATAACAAGTCATTACTTTTTAAGGTCACCACATATCAAAACAAGAGCTATCCAAAAAATTCACACTATCCTTGACCTACTGGAAACTTCCCTGACTTCTCCCTTTCTACCTTTCTTCTTTCCCTAGATGCTCAAAAGAGATAGCTGTGTGTGATTATAGACATAAAACTGAAAGTTCCCAAAGCCCACTCTTTCTAATATGGATAGTAGGGGTTTTTTTTGTTTTGTTTTTTTATAGTTTTGTGTTTTTTAAATATATTTTATTGATTTCTTACAGAGAGGAAGAGATGGGGATAGAGAGTTAGAAACATCGATGAGAGAGAATCATCGATCAGCTTCCTCTTGCACACCTCCTATTGGGGATGTGCCCGCAACCAAGGTACGTGCCCTTGACCAGAATCTTTCAGTCCCCAGGCCGATGCTCTATCCATTGAGCCTAACTGGTTTCGGCTGGGTAGTAGTTTTTAAATGTCTCTGTCTATCAGTTCCTAAATTATATTAAGTATCTGTACCAAGATGAAGTGTTAGTGTCTCCACAACATGGTGCTATTAGCAAATATAAGTAAAAACAGCAGACATGGAAACTGTCTTTTGAGCTAGTGATGAATTGTCCATCAGGCTCAGTGCCAAGTACATGGCAGATATTGAAAGATATTTGATGTTTGAGTGAGTAAATGAGTGAATTTACTCCTCAAAGAATTGATTAGTGGTTATCAACCAAGAGATAGAAACCAGGATCACATGGAAATCTGTTGTTTAAAATATGCACACTCAAATCTCTGAGATTCTCACACATCTTGAATAATGAAGGAAGGTGGGAGATGAGTTAGACTTAACAAGGTCATCACATGTATTTTTACAATCTTTCTGGGTCATTCTATGCCCTGCTTTCTTCATCCCTTATCCTGTTGAGAAACATATTTGTACATCAGAACTAAACTGACATGTAGTAGTAGTATTAATAATAGCAATACTATCATTAATAAAATTTGAACTTGCTTAATAATGCCTTATATTTATAGATTTGCCAAAAGATCTTTATGTATATATCACCTCACTAGATGCTCACAAAATCTCCAATGGCAGCTTAATGGGTATGTAAAATTGATGTTTGTGTTTTCACAGGAACTTGAACTTGTAATGCATAGAAAAAATAAGAAAAAGGAAAATTAGGTTACTGGGAAAAAGCACATTTAAGGTTAAGGATTAAAAAAAAAACCACCTTAAATATTATCATATTATAATTACAGTATTAGTAACAATTTTTGCTATCTTTGCTATTTAGAATTACTGACTTTCTTCTTTCAGTGAAAACATCCTTGAATTAGATGTTGAGAAATAAATTGTAATCTTTATTCTGCCACTTACTATATAGAAGTATAGGAAGTGATACAATTCATCTCTTTGAGTCAAGGTAATAGGATTTTCTATCTAAAAACTAAAATGTTTAGTTCAGTCAACCTCTCTGAGACTTGATTTCCTGACCTGAAACATGGGAATATTTATATACCTGCCTAAGTATCATAAAATACTATAGGCATGAGCTACTAGAGAAGCTACAGAATTAAATGCATTTTTATCCTGTTTGCATTCAACTTAATGTGCTCAGCCAAAGTTTAGAGACAGAGAGAACTATTTAAATTATGTTGATATTTTCATTTACTGTATCCTAGGATGGCTGTGCAGTAGGTACAGGAATATGGGGCTCAGCTGGAGAGAAAGAACACCAACTGCTTGGCCTTTTTGAAAATGTATTGGTTTCTAATGTGCTTTCCTGGGAGATTTTTATGGGTAACTGATTCCTTGTGATTGCTGCCTCACTCACTAGGTTTGGTACTAAATGTGTATGATAAAAATTCCATGTTGGGCCCTGGCCAGATAGCTCAGGTGGTTAGAACATCATCCCAAAACATCAAGGTTGCGGGTTTGATTCCCAGTCAGGGCGCATATAAGAAACAAACAATAAATGCATAAATAAGTAAACAACAAATTGATGTCTCTCTCTCTCTCAAATTAAATTATTTATAATTACATGTTGATGGTATAGCCCGATTAATAGCCTTGATATTTCATTGTCATTATTATGTTTAATCTACAGGGTGTCCCCAAAAAATGTATACACACTTTGAATAATTATTAATTCCAAAGGGTAAATCTGAAAAGAAAGAAACATCAATGGAGGTATCAAAAATGTATGTGTATACATTTTGGGGGAACACCATATTTTTTTGAATCATAACTCTTTGAGAGTCTTGCCACACAGAGAAACAGGCAAATTCGCATCTGCACAAAGTTTGCACACCATTCCACCAGGGTTTTGAGTCTACTGAAGTCCATAATAAAGACCCTGTATCTTAAAGGAAGCTACCCTTAGTTATGGCCACAGGCGGAGATTCCATTGAATGACACATTTGGAGTTGCCAACCGTAACTCCAGAAGAGACTGCCGAGGTGGTTCTCAGTCAAAGCATTCCTTGCTGCATCCTAAGCAAGGCTGCAGCTGTTCCCGGGGATCTTTTCCACAGGATCACACACACTGACCTCCCATGTTCATTCATTATCAGGCAGGTGACAACACAGCCTTATTTCATGTTTCCCTTCTGATCCCAACACATACACTGTGTCTTAATTCTGATATGGTTTTACATTGAGAGACAGTACGAAAGACAGTTGAGGATCACGTAGCTATCTATCACCTTGGACCAAGGCCAAGGTGGGGTGGCTATCTCATTTATTAGTCAGGTCAACAAGGCTGAACCTAGTTGGACAAGGCAAAAAATAGAAAACCCAAGCTATGCAACAGTGAAGTCTGACATTCTGTGTCAACACATTGGTCCAGGAGCCCTTCTGCACAAGGTCACAGATGTCCCCGTGAAATAAAAGAGGTG
The DNA here is from genome assembly GCA_963924515.1 of Vespertilio murinus. Classification (NCBI taxonomy): domain Eukaryota; kingdom Metazoa; phylum Chordata; class Mammalia; order Chiroptera; family Vespertilionidae; genus Vespertilio; species Vespertilio murinus. The sequence continues at coordinate 152,816,706 of OZ004704.1, forward strand.
CCATAGGAAAACTGAGGACTAGACCCACATTTGTCTGAATGTGCTAAAAAGTAACACAGTCCAATTCAAATAAAACTCCAAAACACAATTGTTTTTACTCTACCCTTTCCATATACAAACTAAAGTGGACCCATGCTTTTCCTATCTCTTCTCTTTTTAAAGTCCCCAGTAACTTTTCCCAAATCTCTTCTTTGCTACCGCAAAAAAAAAAAAGGTAATGGAATTCCACATTACCTTACAAATTTCATTGGTAGATTTAACTGCTATGATGAAACCTTTAGAAAGGTCTGATAAGACAGGTATGGAAGGATACACAGAGGAACACTGCTCGCTTCAGAGGGTGCCTAGTATGAACTGTTAATAAGAGAAATGAATGCACCACTTTCAAGTCCATTTAGAGATGCACTGAGGTCAGTCCACTAATAAAGCCATCTACTCAAGAATGTGTACCTGCTGACTATGGCTTGATTTTTCAATGCCTGTAGGCTCTTGGGCATTCCACTATTCATTCAATAAAAATATAATTCTCATCCAGTTCGGCAAGTCTTTCTGTAAGACGAATGGGTAGTTGGCTAACTTTGAAATCTACCTGTGGCTAAAATATAGATAGTTCTTGAAACCATGTGCAGGAAGCTTTTGATAAAATCACAATTAAATTTTTCTCCCCTGAAATACACAGTAGTCAGAAGCTCCTTTGTAATCATCACTCTTTCTCTATCCTATATGAATACCAATGAATGTATTATTTAAAAAACATTTAGAAGGAAAACTCATCACCGGTTGCACATTATTTTTTTATAAATGTCATTCTACATTTATGCCGGCAACCACAGCAATCTATGCAAACCAGATTTGAATAGTGAGCAAAGCAGAATATTTACAAACACCTTGGATACTTTAGCATTCACACTCTTTCTTCCTGCCACAGTGAATTTGAGTCGGATGCTGCAGTTGCTGTCAGATCCAAACACAAGTGCATCCTTCAGCTGCCGCCGCCTACCAAAAACGCCAGGCAAAATCTGCCCATCTTTTATGCACATCTCCTACCCTGTAGCTCACAATTAGTGTTGTTAGTGGAAAAGGAAAATCAAAGGATACCAGAAGTACAGCTCCCCGTCACTGATGGATATGAGAGGTGTCAGGAGCACCAACTGAACAAAATCCACCTGAAAAATGCTTCGGCGCCCCTCTCCAATTAGTAGTACTTGCCCCCCCCCCCACCCACCCACATTTTAGTTTACAATATCTCATCCACAGAACTCATCCGGAGTTACTACATTTCAATGATTAGAACAATCTATCACTTTCCCCATCTGGCCTATCTCTAAACCCCCAAAGCCCATGATATCACATATTAGCACCATAGATGTTCTTCAAGATCTGCAAAATAAAACAAAAGCCCATGTTCTGTTTTCTTTCTGACTCAGAAATCATAAATTTATTTATCCTTATGAGTGAGAGATTACTACATTATTCATCCTTTTATCTCCTGTACCTATTTTAATCTAAACTTGAGTGTGTTCAGGGAGGCTTTTAATGACTACTTTTTCAGAGCAACTCATTATTATAGGGATTTTAATATCTCTTGCTGCCCATTTTTTCTACTAGTAACAGGTAGTACTAGAGCTGTACGTACCAAAGTAGGATTTAATGAAACCTAATGTTCATCCAAATGAATCTCTCATGACTAAATAGGTAATACGGAAACACAAATATTTTTGTGTTTGGAGCAGATTCTCTAGAGAAAGAGGCAGTCAATGTGAGTAATGAGTGACAGTTTCTTAAAGGTTAATATCTTCTTTAATCTATTTCCATAGCAGAAGGGGAAAATGCTGTATTAAGTATTGGGAATGCTTTGGGGATTACAGAAACCATTTCAACTACAATGTATATGCTAAACCAGAGTGAAAACAAGGAAGGCTACACATGCATTTTATTTCATAAAACACAGAAGTGCTGTAAATATATGTTTTCTTTCTTATTAAAGGGGTACCTTAGATGTGTATAAGTGTGTATATATATGTGCAAAAAAAAGAAGAAATAAAACTCCATTCAAGACCAGGAACTGTGATTGTCATGTCAGGTAATGAAACCATTAAATGCACGGTATTAAGAAGAGACAAGATGCAATTAGCCAAGAAATTACTCTGATCTCAGTGACATTTTCAAAAAATCATAATACAATATACATCGGAGGATGTGATTGACAGCCTAATCCAGTTTTGATGGGACGTAGTCCACATACTGTGAGTAAAGCAGTGCGTGTCCAGATAAAGCTCACAGCTGTGAATCTCTGATATGTCCTTACAGTCTTGTCACCCAGGAAATTCCTCAGGTTTAAAAGATGATGAAAGTATCGCCCATTAATGACAGGATCATCTCCTGCCCTGAAATAAAATGTACTAATCCCTTTTGCTAGGTCTATGAATTTCTAATATAAATTATATAAACTCTAGTAATTCATCTCTGTTAGCACAGTTGTGTTTGGAAACTGTACAGCAGTCTTTGCCCTATTTGAAATGTTAGATGAAAGCAAGACATGTTCGTTTAGGCTGCAGCACCAAGTAATGTAACAGAGGGGACAGAAAAACTTCTGGATACTGAGAACTACAGATGTAAAAAAAATAGGTGGGGGGGGGAGTTTAAACGTACTAAGGTGGCTGGATGGGCTTATGTTTCATCTTTGCAATGAGATCCGAAATACAATGTATATTTTTTAAATAAAGCACAGGTCTTAACTTTGAATGGCTAAATAAATGACACCAAACAACTGGTACTAACAAATAATTATATGGAATTAAGAATTATTAACCAGAGACCTTATGATTAAAAAAACAAACAAACAACAAAAGAGCATAGAGTATTAATGGACAGCAGAAGCAAAATTATTTTCTACCATTTTGTCTTAACTGTCCACTAGTTTTATAATTGCATGTGACTGTATTACTGACATTCCTGTCCAGACCCACATACATATTCTACATTATAGACAATGCACATCATGTGATATCTTCCAATCAAATATACAGCAAAAAGAGTAAATAAAGGGTGATTGATATTTCACAATCTGCAATTACTTCATGGAAACAATACACTTAAAAGGAAATATAGTATTATCAGTGTATTTATAACCTGGTTGATATTACTTTATATTTCTTAATGTTTATCTTTTTATTTTAAAATTTGGACACTAAATATTACTTTATCAGAGTTTTTATTCAAGGAAAAATATATACTGACTAAACTTTACTTTCTAAAACATAACTTGAAAAAAAAAAGGAATACACACCTTAGGGCATGACTAAATAGTGGTCAGATTCTTTTTGTAATAAACATACTAGATTCCATGTATGGGGAGAATAATTAAATGATAAAGAGACTACCATTACTCAAAATATGCTCTTTGGAAATGCCTTCAGAACAAATGGCTGATCACATAAGTAGGTCTTGTAACCATACTTTACTTTTAATAACAATCAATACTTTCAGGCTTTATCTGCCTCATCAACTCTGTTTCAAATGACTTTGTTCTATTCTGCAAACTGAAGGCTGTCTACAATTGTTAAAGATTTACTATCACTGATATTCTTTAGTGAATTTGGATAGCACCATTATTTTTAATAGGGAAAAGTAGACATAATCCAAATGTCTATCAACTGATGAACAGATAAACAAAACTTGCTTTATCTACCCATACAATGGAATACCACTCCACAATAAAAAGGAATCAGCTACTGATAAATGCTACAGAATAGATGGTTCTCAAAAATATTATGGTAAGTGAAAAAAGCAAGACACAAACACACACAAAACACATCCTGTATGATTCTATGTGTATGACATGTCCAAAAAAGAAAAACCTGCAGTAGCAGAAAGCAAATTAGAGGTTGCCTGGAGCTAGGTGTGGGAACAAGGATTGGTTCCAAGTGGCATAAGGATTTGGGTTGAGGTAATGGAAATGGTTCAAAATTAGATTGTATTATGGTAATGGTTGCACAACTCAGTAAACTTACTAACATTCATTGAACTGTACACTTAAAATGACTGAATGTTATGGTATGTAAAGTGTACCTCAACAAAGCTCTTTTAAAAAGAGAGAAAAGATCAAATGTGATACCATTTTTTAAAAAGCAAGAGCAATTTGAAAGAGAATACAAGGGCAAATTATAAAGAGGGCCTTTGAAAACCTAGCATTATTAACACTTCCCACTGCGATTGTTTATAAGAATGATATTAATTTGAAATAACAGTAACTATGTTTCAGTCAGCCCTCATATATGTTGCCATACGGAGTGCCTTGAATAACTCACTAATGGTTACCATTGCCTTTGAAATGAGCTCTCAACTCACAGAAAATGAACAATTTCCAAATAAACTAGCAATCAGATAGCTCCTTTGAAAAGGAAAGAAAAGCAATTGTTTTCTGCCAACAGCCTGTCCATCTTGCCATAAAACTTCAGCAGAAATCATTATCACACATACACCTTCCATCCACGAAAATGTGTGTCCACAAAACCCACCTCTAATTTCAGAGCTCACGATATTCCCTAATTTAATAGCCCTATGGGAAACAGAGCCAGGCAAATCAGTTCTTCATTGTCAGTACAGCTAAGGGGGTTGTAGTCCAAAGCCATTGTCATGAGATCAAAAGCTAACAATGTACATAAATTCCCAGGACTTTCAGGATGAAAGACACCCCGCAGGCATGGTGGGTTTCACCTGCCTTCACACCCCTCAAACTTCAGCAGGTTGCAGCAAACTTGAAATCTAAGCTAACCCACATTTTATGGTAGGAAAGGGAAAATGGTAAACGACCTGTTTTATGTTAGTTACTTGAAATGTTTAGCTATGTGCACAATAGTTTCAGACCATAAAGTAGAAGCAAATCTACTTTTAAAAATCACATATAAAGAGGGAGTTTGGGGGGTAATGAATTATGCCACTTATGACTCAGTTTTACAAAATACTGCAATTTCACTGTTCTAAATGGCTTCAAATGTATTCACGATGGTGGAACTGTGGGTGTTTAAATAGCAAAGAGAAGAGAAAACTCTGATCCAGAGTAAAAAACAATATATAGACACAAAGCGCACTTACAATAAAATCATTGCCAAACTGCTGGTAACCAACCTTCTCCATTTCCTACCCTCCTTGCTTACGTGTAAATGTTGGTCATATAGGAAAGAGCAACGCTGGGAATGTATTAAAACTTTTTTTGTCTTCAATTTGGAACAAAGTTCCTAGGCACCTTGACAATGAAAAAGAAATTACATATAATTTTCCTAAAATTTTATATATGGCATTTTTTTTCACTTTGGAAAAAAATCACAATTGCACTCCATGTGTGACTAAGTATGATTGTTTCTTTCTTTAAGGTAACTAAAGATCATTGACCTGAATTGTCTCAAATTACTTTATATTATCTACACTTGAATCCGTTAAGAGCACAAATCATCAGAATGTAGATTTTCTCAAACTATCATCCTTACTGTATCTTGTGCTATTTAGAGAAATACAGTATAACTTAAAAAGATGTCTCCAATTTAAAACCGGTCAAAAAAGTAAACAGATATGCTGTAAATTGTGTGGTAAAATGCATAAAGAGAGTACTAGCATTTGAAAAAATTGTTTCAGGGGCTTACCCATTTGTCATTTTATGCCCTATTTCTGGGCAATCAGCTACAATTAGGCCTTGTGTTCTAAAACAGAGAACTGCCTGCCGAATACAGAGTGGCCTCAGCGGTACCCACTCGCACTGCTCTCTCAGTCTCTACAACGTGTGGGGTTAAACGGGCAGGAAGAATAAACTGTTTCAGGAACCTCCACATTGCTAACTTTAAAAATGAGTGCCTTTCCAGTGTGTACTGATTATGAAATGCCTTCTGTTAAAAACACAGCGCTCTAAGCAGAAACATTGCATGTTCACTCTTATTGTCATTAGGCTTTAACAATTTACCTGACATTTCTCTTTTAATGTGAAAATTCATTTGCAAAAGACATTTCCACAAGCAAAGACCAATTCCTGTATCTCTCTGTGCCACAATCAGACCCGGATAGACAAATAAGAAATAAATAAGATAGAGGAAAATCTTTTGAAATAAATTTTAATGTCTAGAATAATGGCTCAGAATTCTTACAGCGAAGATTATTATCCCTTTTCTGTACCTATCACAGACAGAGGCATATGAAATAGTCCTTTCGTACAGAAACAAGTTCATCATCGGCATCTCATTCCAAAGGGCCATATCACACAAATGGCATTCTGGGGCCTAGTTTAATATTTATAGGAGGGAAAAATCCAATGCACAAGTAAATCACTATTTTAGAAGGAAGGAAGGAAGGAAGGAAGGAAGGAAGGAAGGAAGGAAGGAAGGAAGGAAGGAAGGAAGGAAGGAAGGAAGGGAGGAAAGAAGGGAGGGAGGGAGGGAGGGAGGGAGGGAGGGAGGAAGGGAGGGAGGGAGGAAAGAAGGGAGGGAGGGAGGGAGGGAGGGAGGGAGGGAGGGGAAAGAGGGGGAGAGGGAACCCTTCAATTACCATGTACACTTAATCACTATTTAGATGGCCAAAAATATACTATACCTACTTTTTCTTTGAATTCTCACCTGAGATTGTTGATTTTGAGAGAGAGAGAATATGAGATAGAGATTATAAGAGAGAATATGAGACAGAGAATATGAGAGAGAAATATCAGAAACGTAATGTAAGAGAGAAACATTGATCGGTTGTCTCCTCTCCCCCCCCCCCACACACACACACCAGGGATAGAACCAAACTGGGGATCAAATGCAAAACGTTTTGGGGTATGGATAACACTCCAACCAGCTGAGCCACCAGGCTAGGGCACTATACCTACTTTTTAAAAAATATGTTTTTATTAATTTTAGGAAAAGAAGAAGGAAGAGGGAGAGGTAGAAACATGGTTGAGAGAGAAACCTCCATCAGCTGCTTCCTGCAGGGCCCTCACTGGGGATTGAGCCCACAACCCAGGCATGCGCCCTGACTAGGAACTCTTGGTGCATGGGTTGAAGCTCAGCCACTGAGCCACACCACCACTCAGGCACTATACCTACTTTTTAAAAATATTTTTATAGAGGCCATTTTCACACCTAAGGAAGGCTTCCTTTAAAAAAAACTGTATGAACTATAATGGCATCATACAATTAATATAAGTAAAAGAAAAACCCTAGAAATTAATTTAATTGCTACTTATCATGTAATTAAGAGAGAACAGTAACAGAATAGCTCGAATAAATAGAATTGCTTCTGAATTTTCTGAGCTAGACGGTTTTTATTTTCCACTTAAAGCAAATGTTAAAAAAAATTTTTTTTTCTGTCAAAATCCTAAATAGCTTTCTGACAGGTTTGTTATGGTTAATTAATTACTTTCATTTGCACCAAGTTGTATACTTGAAGATGAATAGTACATGATAACAAGGCCAGCCTCTGCGAGGGAGACCTTTGGCGGTCCATGCAGTCTGCTGCCTCATTACAGAACTAGCTATCTGCAGGAAGCCTGACTTTGAAAGGTACAGCGCGTCCCATAACTCCCTCCCCTAACTGAGATGATTGTAGCTTCTTTCGAAAAGTGATGATTAGGAGAGAGAAAAGCAAAACGGAATGCGGTATGAATATTTCATGTAAATGAAAGCAAGCACTTAGCGATGAGCATCTTGATTGATGCTAGAGTGCCTCTGAACGTCTTGACATTGAAGGGTTCCGACTCCCCTTCCCTCGATGACGGTTTGGAGAGCTGCAGTTAATAGCAGAATATGGCCGCACTCAGCTGAAGGGCCCTTTATTACCGGCCGGTGTTAAATAAGACCTCAGGCCCCGGGTTGGCCTAAGTGAATTCTAGATAAAAGAGCCTTCGTAGGGAACCCTAGATGAGATATGATTGTTGCATTTTATTGGGGTTTTAATTTTTTCCTCCCTGGAGCATAATTGTTTATTTCACTTTTAACACCCCTTCCCCCTCAAGAAAGAGCCCAAGGACACAAAGCGACATGCAGATAGAATCCCAATTAACAAAAACAGATGGAGGACGGATGGATGCGCAGGACTCCAAGTCATTTTAAGTAAATAACAGCAGTAATAGTAACAGTGAATAAGAGGATCAGTCCCTTATCCGCCCTCCATATGTGAGAGGTTTATCTCCCTAAGGGGTCAGGGATGACTTAAGAAGCTCAAGCAACCGAAGAACTTCAAAATGCAAGTTCAGTTGGGGGAGTTCAAGGCTTTAGAAAGGCAGTTCCACGGCCCGGTGATAGGTTGGCTGACATCACCATAACTCCCGCCCTGCTAAGTCAGGGACTTCAGCCATTTTCCTCCAGAAAATGCTTGGGTAACTGCCATTTGCTTAGGTCAGGATTTCCACCCCCACGGGCTCTTCACAAATCATCTGTCATCCAAAGGGAAATACAGTCACCATGAGCTGTGACCACAGAGAGCTTTGTGCCCATGGCTCCACCAGAGCAAAGAGCCCAGAGAGTCACGGGCAAGACCCCAGCATGCCAGTGGCTCCCAGCCTCAGACTCAACTGCTCTTCTGCAGGAGCCAGCTAAAGAGGAAGGAAGGAGGGAGGGAAGAAGGGAAGAAGGGAGGGAGGGAAGGGAAGGAAGGAGGGAGGGAAGAAGGAAGGGAGGGAGGGAGGGAGGAAGGAAGGGAGGGAGGGAGGGAGGGAGGAAGGGAGGGAGGGAGGTATCTCAAAGGCCTGAGCTCACTTAAAGAATTCCAATTCCATTTAAAATAGCCCATTCTGCAAAATGATGGACCCCATAAACCCAATAGCCTGATTTCTACTTTCCAATGTTACATCTCTTCTGACTCCCACTCTGTAACTCCTGGGGCTCCTTTAAAGGGAGACAATATTTCACACAGGAACAAAATGAAACTCTGAGGTGTGCAGAAATACATGCATATGGATTTACGAATGGAAGACTTGCTAGGCTTCTGAGTCTGCTCAGATCTGCATCACTGCATCACAGAACTCGGAAAGACTTTTCAAAATCACTTAGTCTAGTCTCATGATCAAGTGAGGCAAACAAAGAAACTTGGAGTAAAGCCAGCACTAGGTTTTAGATCACATGATTCTCAATCTTTATTTTTATGTCACCCAAATTATCTATAACTAGAGGCCTGATGCACAAAATTCATGCAAAAGTAGGCCTTCCTTCTCTCCCACTGCCAGCACTGGCTTCCTTCTGGCACCCAGATCGAGGCTTGCTTCCTTCTGACTGCCAGCAGGGACCAAGCTTGCTTCCCTCTGGCCACCCACAGGCACCCGGGCCCAGGCTGGCTTCCCTCCAGCTACCCACAGGCATCCAGAAGGAAGTGCGGTCTGATTAGCAGATGTCCTTCCAGAGGAAGCTGTGGCAGCAGGGGCTGAGGCAGAGGTGGCCGTGGCCACAGTGACCAGGGTAAGGGGAGGGAGGGTGAGCCCCTTACACGGATTTCATACATCAGGCCTCTAGTTCTATTATAACTGTATAACCTTTGTTTGCGTTTACATGGTGCCTTTCTTTCAAGATCCCAATAGATAATTGATAATAATTTATCATGCCCTGGCTGGGTGGTTCAGTTGGTTGAAGTATTGTCTTATTTACTAAAAGGTTGCAGTTTTATTTATTTGTTTGTTTGTTTGTTTGTTTATATTTTTAATTGATTTTTTTACAGAGAGGAAGAGAGTTAGAAATATCGATGAGAGAGAATCATCGATCAGCTGCGTCTTGCACACCCCCTACTGAAGATGTGCCCACAACCAAGGTTGACCGGAATCGAACCTGGGACTTTTCAGTCCACAGGCTGACACTCTATCCACTGAGCCAAACCGGTTTTGGGTAGGTTGCAGTTTTAATTCCCAGTTATGGCACAATTGCTGGTTGGGGTGCATATGGGAGGCAATTGATCCATGTTTCTCTTTCACATTGGTGTTTCTTCCCCACCCCCCTACCTTTTCCCCTTTCTCTCTCTCTCTAACTCAGTAAACATATCCTTGGGTAAGGATAAAAATCCTATGTAATAAAGAGGTAATATTCAAATTGACCATCATGTCCTCACAGAAGATGGCCACCCCATGTGGTCACAAGATGGCCAGCAGGAAAGAGCAGTTGTGGGCGATCAGACCAGCAGGGGAGGGTAGTTAGGGGTGACCAGGTCTACAGAGGAAGGCAGTTGGGGCTGACCAGGCCTGCAGGGAAGAAAGCGCAATTGTGGGCAACAAGGCCTGCAGGGGAGGGAAGTTAGGGGTGAACAGGCCAGCAGAGGATTGCAGTTAGGGGTGACTGGGCTCACAGGGGAGGGCAGTTGATAACAACCAGGCCTGCAGGGAAGGGCAGTTGGGGGTGACCAGGACTACAGAGGAGGGCAGTTGGGGATAGTTGGGGGTGACTGGGTTTGCAGGGGAAGGCAATTAGAGGTGACTGGGCCAGCAGGGGATGGCAGTTGGGGGTGATCTGGCTGGCAAGGGAGCAGTTAGACATGGATTAGGCTGTCAAGGGAGTGGTTAGGGGTTGATCAGGCTGGCAGGCAGAAGCAGTTAGGGGCAATCAGGCAGGCAGTCAGGTGAGTGTTTGCGAGCCAGCAGTCCTGGATTGTGAGAGGGATCCCAGATTGTTGGGTGTGCAGGCTGGGCTGAGGCACAAACCCCCTCAGTGCATGAATTTCATGCACCAGGCCTCTAGTAATAATAATAATAATAATAATAATAATAATATATCTTTTGTCTTATAATATCCTAGACCCTCTTACACTAGTTTAAACTTTAACCCATGACAACAATTTCATTGAAAAACAAAAATGCATCACATCCTCTCTAAATTGACTATACCTTCGCTTCACCCACAAGCCATATCTACCACCAATCAGGGCAAGTATGCAAATTAACCCAACCAAGATGGTAGTTAATTTGCATATCCAGACCAGAGCAAGACTGAAGACAGCGTAGAAAGAAGCCAAGCTCTGCAGAAGGGAGCTAAGCTGCAGAGAAGCAAGCAAGTGAGGCTTCAGAGAAGGCAGGGAAGCAGGTGGGATGTGGAGAAGGGAGAGAAGCAGGCAGAGAAGCAGAGACAGCAGCAGGAAACTCTATCGCAGGCATCTTCCAGCAAGAGGCATCTAGTATATTTATATAAGTCTGCAAAACACTTTCACATTAATTATCTACTTCAGCCCATCCAGAAGTCTTGAGATGCAGTCATTTCCTCTTCTTTCAGGAGAAAGAAACCGACATTGAGTTTCTTACCTTATCAAATGAAGTTGGTATCATCTGGCTCCAAGGTCATTGCTTGTTGTCCTGGAGTCTATTACTTAATAAATATTTATTAAGCACCTACTGTGTGCTAGGCTTCTGATTACAACTTCCAGACTGCTCCACATTTTTCCTATATTAGAATACAGTCATTCCACATTTGTCCAACCAAGTTTTGTCTAGTAGCCAGGTAGAGATTAGTGCTGAAGAGCTGACCAAATACACGCTTCAATTGTATTTATGGAACTACTTCTATTTTTCACAGATGCCCTGTATGGTACACACACGACTTCCTAGGTCTTTATGCAAAATTCTAGATACAAGAATGCATTGACTTTTCAAATGGCATCAGCACCGTAAAGCAGAACAAAGAAATCCATAGTCCTGTCAGCTTCCAGTGAGTTACAAAGCCTGACAGTAACACATGCAGCTCTCAGAACCATAGGCAGCAGGCATTTAAACAAGAGAGAAAGAACTCCTGGACTCAGACAGCAGTGTGGTGATTGCAGGGGGCGGGGTGTGGGTAGAAATGGAAGAGGGTATGGGGAGGTGAATGGTGATGGGGAAAAAATAAAGAAAAAATGTGAAAGGTGCAAGGGAAGCTCACACGGCATTTGGAAAATGGTAAGTTGTGGATCCCGGATGCCATTATTATTATTATTATTATTATTATTATTATTAAAATTAAACAGAGATTTAATCTCACATTCCATGGGCAGTCATGCGACTGACTTTAATAACTGTAAACTGGGGCATACATCGCACTGCACCGAACCTAACGCTTTAATTAAGTTTCGACGCAGCCAGTGATGACTGTGGTGCCCACAGAAGCTCCAGGCTGCAGGGTGCTCTCTGCCTGCCCACGCACAGGCCCCGGGAGCCCGGCAGGAGCAGCAGTCACCGGTGCCACAGTTGGATATTTATGGAAGAGAAGCTCTGGATTTTATCGTGGCGGTATAGATCAATTGTCAGGACAGAGTCCTTAACAGTGTATTCGGGGAGCGAGGTACAAAACCAATTTTATCTGCTTCAGTGATGTGTGAACTGTATGAGGAAAGACATCTCCCAACTCCCTGATAGCTTATCTTCCCTGGTGACCATTTGTGCATGCTCTTGTAAATATACATATTTTACCGGGGAAGGGAGGGGGCGGGAAAGGCTCTTTAAACTCTCCTTTGAGACGACCTTGAAGTAGGAGCATTTGAATCTTCCAGGAAATTAGCAGCCGAGTGTATTTGGATAATGATGGGCGGGTGGGACGTGCCACTCACAGAGCTGCCTCTGTCCTGGTTCTTCACCAGAAGACCATCTTTCCCACCGAGGCCGTTTCCTCCGGGAGCAGAGGACAGCAGAGCGGCCTGGGTCTGGCAATCGCCGGCGGGCTTAGCTAGTCAAAAGAACTAACAATGAAAGAGATGCTGGTTTGGTGTTTTTCTCAGGATGAAAGTCTAAAGAACATCAAGAGAGAAATGAAAAACCTCTTCCAAGCAAAGGTACCGGCACTCAGGTGCCCTCCCACAAGAGCAAGGATGGCAGGAGCAACAAATGTAACCTCTGTCTATGTCGGACTGACCGGAACATTTTCATTCTTTTCTGTGTTCAGGCTATCAGGATATAGGATGCCACTTTAAACGATACATGTTCGCTCTAGTTGGTTTGGCTCAGTGGATAGAGCATCAGCCTGTGGACTGAAGGGTCCTGGGTTTGATCCTGGTCAGGGGCACTTGCCTGGGTCTCAGGCTCAATCCCTAGTAGGGGGTGTGCAGGAGGCAGCTGATCAATGATTTGCTCTCACCATTGGTGTTTCTATCTCTCTCTCCATCTCTGAAATTAATAAAAATTAAAAATAAATAACTGTTACATGTTCTTTTTTTCAGCCACTTTTGACTACACATCTAAAGAGTGATTCCTCTCATATGCCTAAGGTTTGGGCTCAAATATCTAGTGGGCAGATTTCACACGCATTGCTACATCATGCCTTCACATAAGTGCCTCTTTACTGCCTGGGCCAGAGGTGGGCAAACTTTTCTCGGAAGGGCCAGATAATATATATTTTAGTCTTCAAGGACAGTTTGGTCTTTTTCACAACTATTCAACTCTGCCCTTAGCCTGAAAGTGGCCATAAACTATATAGAAATAAACTAATAAGGCTGTTTCAACACAACTTTATTTATGCATACTGAAAGTTGAATGTGTATAGTTTTTACATTACACAGATATATATCATAACAAGTAGCTGTGGTCTCATTACTTCTCATCTAAAGATGTTTGCCTGTATCCACAATGAATATAATTGAGGGGGCGAGGGGTTGGCAGACTCTTAAGTCTTGCGTCAGAAGTAACATGGTACAGCAGATTTTTGGTGTCAGAAAAACCTGCATTTGAATTCGCCCACCTTAGGCCTATTTATCTCTGTGAGCTTCAAAGCACTACAAAAGGGAATTAAAATGCCTAGCGTGTGTTTAAGACATCATGCATAAAGCGTGGTTCTCAGTAGATGCTTCGTACCCACTGAGTGTTAATAGCCACCCCCCTTACTGAGCATCCTCAGCGAACAGGAGGAAGGCCCTGTGACCTGGTGAGCTGCAGCCATGCCTTGTTTGAGGTTCACTGCTACCGGGGCGTACTCTTCCACAGTCCATGAAAGGCAGCCTGCTGCTCATGTGTTTACTTCTCTTTTCATTCCGTTCATTTCATCAAATTCCCAGGATCTTTTTGTTTTATTTTATTGACTTTTTTACAGAGAGGAAGGGAGAGGGATAGAGAGTTATAAATATCGGTGAGAGGGAAACATTGATCAACTGCTTCCTGCATGCCTTTATTGGGGATGTGCCCACATCCAAGGTACATGCTCTTGAGCGGAATCAAACCAGGGACCCTTCAGTCCACAGGCCGACGCTCTATCCACTGAGCCAAACCGGTTAGGGCTTGTGTGTATTTTTTTTTAAAGAACCAGGATCTTTAAAAAAAAAAATAGAGAAGAGCTTCCAAATGCAACCCATTTTATGTTTCATGAGTCCACTTTCATGTCAGCTTGGTGATTGCCACTTCCGGGATGAAATCACCTGTCACCAGCAGGCACCATTACAGATTCGATGGTAACGGCGCTTTCAGCTATAGAGAGCCAGTAAACTGTGATCCCTTAACTGATCAGTTTGAACAAGAGAAGAACCTGTTTCGGGCCAAAAATGAGACTGGATTTTTTTTTTTCAGATGAGCAGTAGTTGGGAGTGCTCTTTCCATTTCTTGCTTCAATCGACCTTCGTTATTCTGCCCAGACCCTGTGCTCAGCCCTGGGAACAAGAAAGGCAGCAGAGCACTGTTCCCAGCAGCACAGTTCCCAGCAGCACCATCCAGTGGTGGAGACAGACACGCCCAGAGACAGCGCCAGATGTGATACGGCTGTATGAGCGAGTGCCTGCAGGCATCAGGGAAGGCGTCATGGAGGCAAGCATGGATCTCAGCCTTAGAAGATTTGAAGGAGTTTGCCAAGGATGGAGAACATCCCATACAGAACAGCGAGGATGAGGTCAAGAACTCCACTGTGGCGGATGCCTGCAGGACCGGAGGCTGAGGTGAGCACACTCTCCTGGTGCCACCACTGCACCTTGCTAACGCCTCCATTTCAGAATTAATTACACTGTAAGTAATTAATTAATTACATCCCCCCCCCATTAAGCTGAAGTATAGAACCTAGTAGGCACTGGGTCTTTATCTAGTGAAAAGGAGATAATCAAGGTACTAGGAAGATAAACAAAAAATGTAGAGGATGACCTACTAGTATTTCAGCCTCAGATGTACTTCCAAACATTTTATAGAGAGAGACTGGAAATTTATTACCTATGAAGCTCACTTATAAGTGAGCCCTGCCGTAAGATTAATAAGAAAGACACACACAAAATGGTCAATCAATATTTATTATGTGAATAAAGACAGCTGTGAAGAACATTATGTCCAAGAACCAGGACATTTCAAATATTAGGTCATATCAAAAATAAGTAAAGCTACAAGATCTGACACTCTAAGAAGAAATCTGAAATTCTGTCTCCCAGCAGAAGTAACCGTCCCTCAGCCCCTGTCCAGCTCAGCCTCGTGCACGGGGAACCTCCAGCAGTCCCGGTCCCACGGGCAGGTACCCTGCTTCCCCGAAAATAAGACAGTGTCTTATATTAATTTTTGCTCCCAAAGATGCGCTAGGTCTTATTTTCAGGGATGTCTTATTTTTCCATGAAGAAGAATACGGTACACATTTATTGTTAAATGAAAAGAAAGGAAATTTATTACCTGTATACGGTACAGTAGTACAGTAGTTGTCAACACAAACCAGACAAACTGTGAATCCTACAGTATCAAGAATTTACTCATTTATTCAATGACAATCATGTCATCATCTTCTGGAACATCATCATAACAATCCAATTCCTGAATTTCCTGGTGAATTTCTTGTGACTCCATTGCTTTCAGAATCAGTGGACCAAATCTCTCATGTTTAGCAATAGCACTGTCTTTAAATGAGTACTTCTCGTCAAGGTAGCCTGCTCACAGCGCATTTGCAATGCAACTGTCAGTGATTTTCTCCCATGAATTCTTCACTCAAGTCACAACTTCTTGCAGTTCAGATTTCACAAAGTTTCCACGCTGATTTCTCTCCATTCACAAAGCAGTGATGTCAGGACTCCATGTAACGTCACTGGTTGCTAGGCACCAGATGGGGCGGCCCTAGTGACCAGTTTATGGTAAATTAATTTTCATTCTGAGACAGAGCCTGGGGCCTTATTTTCCAGGGGGAGGAGGGTGGCTTATATTTCACTCAGAAGGAAACCTGTAAGTAGGTCTTATTTTCGGAGGATGTCTTATTTTCGGGGAAACACGGTAGTATTTGGAATCAGTCCTGCCAGCCCAAAGCAGTTGTGAATTGCATCTGGGGCATGTCTGTCCAGCTGCTGCTACCACCTTCCTTAAGCATGCTTCTTTCTACTCGGTACTTCGGCTGCCCGATTGAGGTTCTGGTGTTAAACCACAACTTAGCTAAAACCTTGACATACTATCCAGACCTCTCTAAGTGCCTCGAAGACACAAACCATGGTTCTGGGCCCACCTGCATGGCCCACTCAGAGAGTGTGGACAGCTCCCATCTTAGGACCCTTTTCTGCTTCACTGCACCAATTCCTTTCTCTTACATGTCTCCATCCTCCAGCCAGGACTAAGCTTGTGTTTGTCTCCCCCGCCGCCACAGACACTAACATTACATCGATGGCTCCTCCTTGTCATCTGAACAGTCCTGTCACAGATAGGCACCCAGGAGCATGCTCAGTATTGCCCAGCTCCCAACCGAACACTGGACTCCCCAGTCCAGAGCAGGGCTCTCCGTGAAGCTGGCCATGGCAAAATATTGGAGGCTCGCTGCTTCCCACTGAAGGTCTGTTTAAAACACTAGTGGGAGAGTGTGCTTTATTTTGTTTATTAAGTATATTTTTATTGGTTTCAGAGAGGAAGGGAGAGGGAGAGAGAGATAGAAACATCAATGATGAGAGAGAATCATGGATCGGCTGCCTCATGCACGCCCACTATTGGGGATCAAGCCCACAACTCAGGCATGTGCCCTAGACTGGAATGGAACCTGAGACCCTTCAGTCTGCAGGCAAATGCTCTATCCACTGAGCCAAACTGGCTAGGGCAGGTGTGGTTTTGGGTTTGTTTGTGTTTGTTTAGTGTTGTTGTTTTTTTTTTAAATAATGGGAGCAATAATTTCTGCATGTATGTAAACTAGCAGATGGTTAGCATTGCCTTACTGTGTGACTATGATTCATGTTTCAGAATCTATCGATTTATTAACTTTACAGTATAAGTTTTGCTAGCCTGAACCCTGTGCAGATAAATGATACATAGATGGGGCATTAAGACATAAATCCATCCAAAGTATGCTCCTTTATAACCTAATTTTGTATATTCATTTTCCCATCCTTTGGCAAAGCCTGTGAAGCAAGCAGATGAACAGCAACTACATGAAAGAAAACACCTAAGATAAACTCAAAAGAATACATTCTCATATGTAAAGAGAAAATAGGCTTGAATATTAAGACATTTTCAGTATTCTAGAGTGAAAAGTTGATCCCACAGATCATTTTTTTTGTTAGCATAATTCACATTTATCAACCTAAAGGTTCTTTTCATTATGAATGATCATAACTCTCCAAACCAGCCAACCTCTTCCATACATTTCACAATTGTTCTCATTTTAGAAATCAAAATAAGTCTAATTAAAATTATAAGAGCCTTTCTAACCTTAAGAGCTAAGATTTTAAAGAAAATCTTTAGTGTGTTTATGTTGTCATTTGCTTTTTATATCCAATTCTCTGTCTTCACTGGTTAGACAATTAACCAGTATTCAAATTTTTGAAATGCTGAGAAGCATGAAATTTACATAAATAAAATAAATTAACACAGTTAATACAATAGTGCCTCCTGACATCACCATATTCAGATGTCATCAACAAATAATCAAGATACCAAGTCAGGGTAGGCATTGTTCCTTAATAATTGCTTCGATTGTCATAGATTTACTAGTCATTACAATATTATTCAGAAATTTGTTTTTAATCCAGTGAACATATTGCTAATGACTAAAACATCTAACAGCCTCATCTTTTCTAAAAGCAGCAAAATACCAGGGAATTGATTTAATTAGGTTTTAGAAAAAGAATGATGTGGAATTCAAATATGTCATTCAACTCATATGTCAAGGAAACGCTCCAAAAGGATGGTGTGGCGAACTGGACTTTGGGATAGAGGGAGATCTGTGCTTGGAATTCTGCGACCCATTTGGAAAGTTCTTGTACACATTTGCATTCTGTGGCTGAGTGCCTCTACCAGCAGGTTCCCTTCTCTCTCTCTCTCTCTTTCTTCTGCAGCCAGAACCATCGGGGCAGAGCATCAGGATGTCTCAGTATCAAGAAAAATGATCACTTTTCCAAATCCTTCTTTATGCAACCACGGGGGGGCGGGGGGGGGGGTTAGGCTTCAATGTAGGGAGGCAGTGCAGAATTTTGAATTTAGAACTTATGTAATGAGATTTCAAATCAGCAAAGCCTTCCACGCAGGTGAAGAACAAAAAGAAAATTCAGGGAAATAACCATACCCATTAAAAATGGGCCATATCGAGCTGGTGAAATGGGGAGGGAAGTTTGTGAGTTAGAGGTCTCTTTATTCCTTGTGAGTTTGGAAAGTCACGTTATTAATTCCTTCAGATGACCTTTTGGGAGTCGCAAATAGCCTTGTTTCTTGTGCATTCAGACTACATTTGTTGCAACGGGACTTGTGAGGCTAATACTCATTCAGTAAGATCCATGAAAGTTCTCTGGGCTTCTTTAAGAAAATTTTTCTAAGTCATCCCTACATCAAAGCTACCAACTCTAAAGGAACCCTGATTGGCTTGCAAACACAACCCAACAGCACCTATGCTCATCACCCCTCATCTCTTTCCCTAGGGACTTCTCAGTTGACAGGACCACTTAACACCCATACATGCAGAGCCCAGAATTAGACTGGAATCAATGTGGCCTAGGATAAATATTTGACTAGTGAAAGATAGGAGCCAAAGAATAAATTATTTTTCCTTCTTTTCCTATCTTTTCTCCCTCCCACCTTATTTCCCAAAGTCTGGAGAAATCGTTCTTTACACAGCCTCTCAGAAGACAGCTCCATTTGCACATGGTAAAAGAAGTGGCTAGTTTACAACACATTTTGCATTAACCATTTCTCTTTCTGCCTCACTTCCCTGGCCCTCTGACTGCTCCTTGGATTGCACCCCTATTAAAGCAATTTCACATAGCCCTTTACCTCAAGCTCTGCTTTCTGTGTAATAGAAGAAGGCAATAGGCAATGGAAGAAGTTTCTCAATCTCATTTGTAATCAACGAGCTACCACACTGAGATACCACACTCATTAGGTTAGCAAAAATATTTTTAATATATTTTTATTGATTTCAGAGAGGAAGGAAGAGGGAGAGACAGATATAACTATCAAAGATGTGAGGGAATCATTAATTGGGTGTCTCCTGCATGCACCAAACTGGGGATTGAGCCTGAAATCTGGGCATGAAACCTGACCAGGAATCAAACCATGATCTCCTGGTTTATAGATAGATGCTCAACCACTGAGCCACACAAGCAGGGCAATTAGCAAAAAAAAAAATGTAATGCTGATAGTACTAAGATAAGCAAGAATGTGGAAAAACAGAAACTCACTGTTAGTAGGAGTGCCACTAGTACAACCACTTTGAAATATTACTTGGCATTATCTACTAAAGGTGAATATTTGCCTTTCTTAGAATTGAGCATTTCAATTCTTGATTATATAGTATAGAAATATGCCAAGTTTACCATGAAGCTAATCAAATTTAAGCTTCCAAGTTTATTACTGGCATGAATCCTCTCCAAGGGTTCATACCTAATTGTGTGTGTGTGCGCGCACGCGCATGTGCCTGTGCATGTGTGTGCACACGCACATGCAAATGCACGTAAACATACACTAAAGCAAATCTCCCAAATTGTATGAGCTTAAGGCTCCAAAAATTTTGGATCCACCTTTGACCAGATAAAATTGTTCAGGGTACAAGTACAAGAAGCAACATTGTTTCTAAAAGTCTCAAACTGGAAACAACCCAAATGAACATCAACTGTTGAAGGACATATCACTCAGGAATCAGTGACTGGGAAAAGGGATTTATGATAAGAATTCAACCTTATATAACTATGGCACAAGCCAGGGAAATAAAGGTCCAGAATGGGGAGTTGAAAGATCAGAGAAGGAGTCTTAATATCATGAGTTTTCTCCTTTTGGCCAACCTTAACTCAGAACCCCAGAAGGGAATTCTGGGAAATGTAGTTTATAGCTTACCCAAATTAGTGCATCACAATGAAGTACAAATGGATAAATTTTGGGATATACAGGCAATAGAATACTATATTACACTAACATGAATAAAACCCAACTGCACACAACATGGATGAATCTTACAAAGTTAATGGAAAGACATATGACACATAAAGCTTCATTCAAGCAAGAATTCATGGTGTATGATTCCACTATGTAAGGTTCAAAAAGACTAAACTAAACGACATTGATTAAAGATGAATACATAGGTGATAAATCAAAAGAGAAAAGCAAGGAATTAATTCTCATGAGAGTCAAGATCATGATTACCCCTCCAGGGAGGGCTGGTTATGATCTAAAAGGGATTCTGGAAAACTGGCATTATTGTACATTTTGACCATAGTGTTTGTAACACAGTTATTTGTTTTATAGTTATTCATTAATTTTGCATATATATTATTTATATGTATAAAAGCCTAAGCAACCAGATGACCGGATGACTGAGCAAACAGCTGGTCACTATGATGCGCACTAACCACCAGGGGGCAGACGCTCAACGCAGGAGTTGCCCCCCTGGTGGTCAGTGTGCTCCCACAGGGGCAGTGCTGCTTAGCCAGAAGCTGGGCTCATGGCTGGTGAGTGCAGCGGTGGTGGCAGGAGCCTCTCCCACTCCGTGGCAGTGCTAAGGAGCAGCAAGCAGGCAGGCAGTAAAGAGTGAGGAGTCCTGGGCTGCAAGAGGGATGTCTGACTGCTGGCTTAGGCCTGATTCCCACGGGTAGTGGGCCTAAGCCACCAAGCAGACTTCCCCCGAGGGGTCCCAGATTCAGAGAGAGTGCAGGCCAAGCTGAGGAGACCCCCCCACCCCAGTGCACAAATTTTGTGCACTGAGCCTCTATTATTTTATAAAGTTAAAGGAAAAGTTTTATTTAATAAACTGATCTTTACCATTCTCTCTTTGAGTCACTGTAGGACCAGGCAACCACACATCACACTGAGTCCCAGAGAGACATGGAGGGGAAGAGGGAGTGCTCCCCTACAGAAGGTCTAGTAGTAGGTCCTCACTCATGGTTCTGCTTTTAGCAATTATGATGGATTCCAGGCAGGTTACTATGCCTAGATTTGTAGACTTATGAATATTTTCTATTGCCAACCATATAGACTTAATGTTTGTGTTCTTTCCCCTTCCCCCCCAAAAAATATCTCTGTGTTAAAACCTACCCCCCAATGTGATATTTGGAGATAGGGCTTTTGGGAGGCTTTTAGGCCATAAAGATGGAGCCCTCATAAATGAGATTAATGTCTATAGAAAGAGACCCCAGAAAGCTCCCTCATCCCTTCGTCCATGTGAAGACACAGACATGAAGCCATCTGTGAACCAGGTACCAAGGCTTCATTACACACCAACTCTCAATGCATTGATCTTAGACTCCCCAACCTTCAGAACTATGAGACATGCATTTTATTATTTATTAGCTATTCGGTGTATGATATTTTATTATTGCAGCCAAAACAGACACTAAATTATTCTTCAAAACATGAAAGCAGTTAAAATGTTTCCTTCAAGGATTAAAGAAAATAAAATAATATAGGCACATGTGAACAAAGAAAAAGTAACAGAGCTAATGTTTCTTACTTTGCATGAGCTTTTTTGTAGCCTCAATACAAGGTAAAATCTACAATGATCCACCCCAACTACTTGCAAAGTTATCAAGAACATAAGTTGGTGGCCCTAGCTGATTTGGCTCAGTGGGACAGAGCATTAGCCCACAGACTGAAGGGTCCCAAGTTCAATTCTAGTCAAGGGCACACACCTCAGTTGCATACTCAGTCCTCAGCTCCAGAAGACATGTAGGGGAGGCAAGCCATCGACGTGTCTCTCTCACATTGATGTTTTCCTCTCTGTGTCTCTCCCCCTTCCTTCCACTCTCTATAAACATCAATGAAAAAAATCCTCAGGTGAGATTAACAACAACAACAACAAAAGAATGTAATTTGACAAAAATTTAAATTAATGATTATTTACAATGAAATTTGCCCTAAGATTACAGTGTGCATGGATAAAAATATTGAGATCACCAGCATTTTCTGTTGACATTGAGCAAGTTAATTAACTTCCCCTAAAGCCTGAGTACCCTCTAAAATTAATGATAAAAAGAATACCTATAGCCAGCTGGTATGGCTCAGTGGTTGAGTGTTGACCTATGAACTAGGAAGCCATGGTTCAGTTCCAGGTCAGGGGACATGCCCAGATTGCTTGATTGCCAGTGTGCATCATGCAGGAGGCAGCCGAGCAATGATCCTCTATCATCATTGATGTTTCTATCTCTCTTCCCATTCTCTTCCTCTATGAAATAAATAAAAGTATATTTTTAAAAATAATACCTATATCCTATGTGAGAATTATATCTCTTGTGAGAATTAAATGGGATAAGCCATGCAAAATGGTTAGAACAGTATCTGGGAAACAGCAGACATTCAGTGTGTCAGATTTTTTAAAACTATTTTTGGTTTTCTTGGGTTGTTATTATCCAAATGAGTCCATAAAGACCCTAAAGAAGGCAAGAATAGATGCTATGGAATTATGTCTCAAAAGACTCTACAGAAAAGGAAGAAGTTTAAATCTAATCTTTATTTTCTGAGAACTGCAAAATCTTCACACAAAAAAATCAAGTTCCCCAAACATTTAAGCCTAAAACAAGAATAAGGAAAATAAAAACAGGTCACCTGTAGATATTCAGTCTCTTCATCTGTTGTTAAAAACACAAAAACTTTCTATATAAAAGCATAATGGGAACAAACTTTACAAATACACATATGGATAAAACCACTTATACTCAGTAATAATCTCTCAAATAAACCCTATTTGCTTTCAGCTTAGAGATTCTACTGTTTTGAAAGCAAGGGTAAATTTTATTTGTGTTTAAATAGTAAAAGAATTTTCTTTTATTTACAAGAAACAAAAACAAAACATTTCAGTAACTCAAAGGCAAAATATCCAATTTAGCCAGGAAATACTCTGCAATGAAAGAAGCATATGCTTTCAATGAGGAAAAAAAATACTGATTTGAATTCGTTCAATTAGTTTCAAATGTTATCAGAAAAGGGACACCTGGGGAGACATCTGCAATACTGTCAACAATAAAATTTTAAAAAGAAAAGAAAAGGTACACCTGCATACATTACTAGTGGAAATAAAGTGTTTTCACAAAATGAATGAGTAAATGAGATTTTAAACGTAGGCCCACTTCAGTTTTTGCCAACCTAAATCTTACCATGAACTCTATAAAAAGGACAAGGCATAATCCACACATTGATGGCAGTTTCAAAAAGAAGCAAAAGCAATTTAACATGGATACCTTCTCCCCAATGTCAAATAGGGTAGACAAACTATGGCCAGGTGGTTTCACTTGAGGGGGCCGAGAGGGACTCACCTTCTGGGTGACGGTGGTACACAAGACAGTTAAGGGTTTTGGAGTCCAAAATCTCTATACTTAGCAACTCAGATTCTTAACTTGGAAAGATTTTTAACCTCTGTAAAATCTTAGTTTCCTCATCCCTAAAATAATACAGCCCTGACTTGTTGGGTTATTGAGCTAACACACCATGGCACACTGTGCGTGCTCAATAGATACAATGCCTTTCTCAAGGCCAGAGGGTCCTGGCCCCTTTTAATTGTATCTAGCTAACAATTAGGTCTCATACCTCTTGGATGAAGAACTGAGATTATTTTAGGTCATTTCTGATCCCAATCATGGAGAAGTAAATCTATTCTTCCACTGATACACATGAATAACTAACAGCTATTCGTGTGAAGGTGAGTTAAGTGTCTCAGCTTCTCCCTAGGACCTTGCACAATATCCTCTCTTTATTCTGACTGTTTTCCTCCAGAACAGAGACTATTCAATCCCTACCACTTCGGTGAATTTAATCACCCTTGACATTCAATAATAAACCTAAAAATAATTGATCTATAATTTCAGTTTAAATGATCTGACATAGCCAGGCTACTTTTAAAGGACAGCAAATGGGATTTTTTTTAATGGAAATATTGATAGGCCCTTAGTGAATTGGGGAGTTGAGGACAATGACAATGATATTGCTCTAATAAACCTAATGCTGTGGAGATTGTCTTGAAAAAAAAAATGTGTCTTTTCTTTATCACAGCATAATACCTAGCTTGACAACAGAAATGTCAACAGTTAGGGCTCTATTCTTCAAACCGTCATGCTCTATTAATGCTGTTTTTCAGTGGGATTTACTTTGTCAAGGAAGGAAGAACCAAAGAGGAAAGTCTATGGTCTTCCTATTCACTAAATCCCTCTTCTCACTGATGCACAAATGACTGACTACTCCCAACGCTACAGAAAGAATGAGAGTTGAAAACAGGCCAAAAAACACCTAGAGAGCAGGCAGGAAAAGCTACCCTTGTATAAGCAAAGGCATGCTCAGACAAGAAGAAAAAGAAAACAGTATGGGCGACAGGAATGTCAGGGGTGCTCCCTGGGCCATACTTGTGCTCTTTTGGTTGGGGGTGGGTGGGGGGGGGGAGAAGAGAAAGTGTTTATCATGCAAATATAATTGAGCACTATTAGCTGGGGCTGAGAATACTGTCTCAACTGGGTTCCACAGTAACCTATGCATTTTAACCCCTTAAATCCAAACAGGAGGAGGAAAATAAACCAGTTGGCGAGCAGAGACACACAGGGATGTAGAATGAGGCTAAGAGGTCTGTAAAAGATTACAGATGGGGACTGTTCATTGTAATCAGAGGGCATCGCGAGCAAGGAGAAGGCAGAATGAAGCTTTGTTTATCTTGGATTTAATGGTGAAATTTGGGGACAAAGAGAGGTTGGTATACCCTTTGCATTTAGAGAAGCAATATCTAATAAGCTCCTGCATGAAATAGGCAGACAAACAAATTCTAAATGAGGCTCCAGAGCTCAGAAATGACTTGAAACTTTGAATATCTGAGTCAACTTTAAATATCTGCTGTACCACCCATCTATATAATGGCCTCTTGTCCCCAGACTACATTTGTGCACACTATCTCTTTAAATTTTCACAAAACTCTCATGAGATAAGCACAGCAGGATTTATCAGCTCTCTTTTACACATGATGACAACTGAGAGTCACTGAGCTAGGGACTCCCCAGAGTGACACAACCAGAAGATGTCACCTGTTACTGTCTGTTGTTGGGCTCTGTGTCTAGGCCCAAGAATCTTTCTACAGGAGAAACTGCATCGCAAAAAGTTTTTTTTTAAAGTATCTAGAAATGAAAAGATTAGATGCCAAGGCAGAAAACTCCCCCACTATTTTTTAACATAACAACTTCTACTCTAATTCTGGGATTCATCTAACTTCTATCCCAAACAAGTGTTCTAAGAAATAAACATAAAAACTAGATTTTTTTCCTCAAGCAAATTATAATAGAAACATGAAACTAGCCCTATGTTAACTTTGCTATGTCTTCTCTTTCTGTGAAGATGGTTGTGCAAATTTTGTTCTTTAGCTACCTATCATTTATGACAGAATTAGGAAATGTCCAGAAAGAATTTGAATTACTGCGACAATGGCCAAATCCCAATATCTGTGTTTTTGAATATGCACTTATGACAAACTTCATTAGAATTAAAACATCACAATATGTGTGATCTTTCTATATATTTTAAATATTCTATAGCAACGTTTATGTTCATAGAATAAAGAGCCATGAGACTTTTTCTGCAGCAAATGAGGCAACCAGGACATGCAGAACCATAATCCGGGAGGGAAGAAAATTTCATTGAGGTAAACCCATATTCTACATGCTTTTCTTCTCCTTGGGAATCCTACCAATTATTGGCCAGAGAGAGGATAAGAAGTCAGATAGACGATGCACTGTTTAGCATCAAACAAGCCAGCAGAGTTTGGGGGAATTGCTGGGCTTCGGAGACAATTGGGGTCGTGAACTACTAAATCCCAGATAGGGAGGCCCAAAGAAGTAAGCTTAGCACTCTATACTATTTTTCTCTCTTTTTCCTCCCACTCCCTCCCCTTCACTGATCAAATGGAAAAGACCAGAAACTAAGAAACCAAAGAGAAAACAACTGAAAAAACAAAGTGGAATTGTAGGAAATCTCACAAAGTTTAGGAGACAGAAATAGAAAATCAAAACCAAGCAATGAAAAGGGATTCCAGCAAAGAACTGGGTTCTCAGTTACTATATCCTATGAGTCACTGTATACTCAATGCAGACCAAATCTTGAAAAGACTGAAAATTATCCCTGAATTACATCTGTTCCTCAATGAGTTGAGATGATGGGCTTGTACTTTTTCTGTCTGCCAGAGTCTTGGATGAATGTACTTTAGAAAAAGAAAATGTTGAGTCTCTAAAAGCTTTAATTCACAATGTTCATCATTCCATTGAAAATAACCAAACCTCTTAAAAATAGGATGAAGGAAGGAAAAAAAACAGGTAATAAGAATGAATTTATAGGTGATCCAAATATTATAAACAAAAATTTGTAAATAATTGTGATAAATTTAATCAAGAAAATGGATAGCAAAAATAGAGATTTTCACCAAAGGCCTGGAATCTATAAATATAATCTAATAGAATCTCTAGAATTAAAAAATATATATAATAACTGAAAATAAGAATTCAACAGATGAATTTAAAAACATCTAAACGGTGAATTAATGAACAAGAAGAAAAGTCAGTAGGATGGAGAACAACAAATATGAAGAATACAAGAAATAATGAAAGAGACATGAAAAAATGGAATACTAGTGGGGGGTGCAATCTAGAAAAATATAATTGGAACCTAAGAAAGAAACCCCCAAAAAGTGATATAAAGCTAGAAATCAAAAGTAAAATAGAACAATTATGAAATCTCCAGTTACTTATTAAATTAAGCAATATACTTCTAATATACTCATGATCAAAGAAGAAATGATTAAAAATTGGGAAATTATCTGAACTGAATGAACTTGGGATAAAGCTAAAGCTATACTTAGAAGAAATTTTATTGTTTGTTATCTTTATTGTTGAAAGTATTACAAATGTCCCCCTTTTCTCCCCATTAACCCCTTCTAGCCCACAACCCTAACCCTAACCCCAACCCAGGCCTTCACCACACTATTATCTGTAGTTATGTATATATGGGTTATCTATCTATGGACACAAAAAATTTAAAGTCTGACAATATATATTTTTAACAAGATGAAAGGCTGATATCAATGAGCTAAGTGTATAATTCTAATAAAATGCAGCAAGTAAACCAAAAGACAAAAGCAGAAATTAATGAAGTTAAAAATAATCTTAAAATACAAAGAAATCAATAACTACATTTGATTATTTGAAATGAAAAAAAAATGTGTTAATCCCTAAAAACACTGATCAAGAAAAGAGACAATGGTTGAGTATCAACCCAGAAACCAAAGAGGTCACTGGTTTGAATCCCAGTCAGGGCACATGCCCAAATTGTAAACTCAATCCCCAAAAGGGGGCTTGCAGGAGACAGCTGATCTATGATGATTCTTTCATCATTGATGTTCCTATCTTTCTCTCCCTTTCCCTTTCTCTCTGTCTCTCAAACTCAATAAAATATTTTTAGAAGTGAAAAGAGACAAGGCCCTATTTATGAAAGTGTTATATTTAAAATTAGAAGCCCGATGCACAAAGATTCATGCTAGAATGGGCTTTCCTTTCCCTGGCTGCCAGGATTGTCTTTTCACTCCAGCTCAGCCCCTTTCCACTCAGGCCCTGGAGCAGCCTCTTTTTCCTCCAGCCCCACCTTCCCATGCTGCCCAGCGGCCCTGAGAAACTGGGGAGTGGGGCAAGATGTCTGTGTCTTTGCCATGGTGATGACTCAAACATCCCACCCCTGTCACTCTGTGCCTGTGTATGTAAATTAACCACCATCTTTGTTGGGTTAATCTGCATATCACTCCTGATTGGCTGGTAGCGTAGCAGAGGTATGGTCAATTTACATGTTTGTCTATTATTAGGTAAGATGGGATGTCACAACTAGGTTCCAGGATATGAAAAAGAATATAAATAATATCCTGAATTGTGTCAATTATTTTGTGTCAATTATTTTGACAACTTGGATAAAATGGGCAAACTCCCAGAAAAACACACTTACCAAAAATAAAACAAATAAATTTTCTAAAATAAAATTTTCTGCATCTAAAAAAAAAAAAAATTGAAAGGCATACTTACAAAAAAAACAAAAAAAAAAAAAAAAACCCAGACTTCACTGGTTCATTCTACCAAGCAACTAAAGATACAATAATATCAAATTTACACAAACATGTCCATAGAGGAAGAAAAGCGGTGACACTTCCTAACTCATTTCATCAGCCCTGTACAACTTTGATAGAAAAATCGGACTAAGAGCCCTAGCCGGTTTGGCTCAGTGGATAGAGTGTCTTCAGACCCAAAGACTGAAAGGTCCCAGGCTTGATTCAAGTCAAGGGCATGTACCTTGGTTGCAGGCTCCTCCCTGGCCCTGCTGGGCGTGTGCCAGAGGCAACCAACCAGTGTGCTTCTCTCACATCAATATTTCTCCCAGTCTTCCCCTCTCTCTTCTACTATCTCTAAAAATCAATGGAAAAATATCCTTGAGTGAGGATTAAGATAATAATAATAATAATAATAATAATAAGAAGAAGAAGAAGAAGAAGAAGAAGAAGAA
Organism: Vespertilio murinus; assembly: GCA_963924515.1. Classification (NCBI taxonomy): domain Eukaryota; kingdom Metazoa; phylum Chordata; class Mammalia; order Chiroptera; family Vespertilionidae; genus Vespertilio; species Vespertilio murinus. Next base: position 152,845,501 of record OZ004704.1, read on the forward strand.
GAAGAAGGATAGGGGAGGAGGAAAAGAAGGAAAGAAGAAATTGGACAAAGATATTACAAGAAGGAAAATTACAAACCACTTTCAATTATAAATATAAATTTTTAAAATCTTAACAAAATATTAGAAAATTGAATCCAATAAGGTTTTCTAAATTTTATGACCAAATGGGGTTTATTTCAGACACACAAGGTTAGTTTTTTATGTAAAAGAAACAATAGCGTATTCACCAATAGAAATGAAGACTCAAGAAGATGCTATAATCCTTGCAACAAAAACAGTAAGTAAACTTTATCACCCATTCATGATAAAAATAACACATGCTTTAAACCTGATTTTTAAAAATCAGGGAATTTTTCTTTTTTTTAACTATTGAAAAGTTTATTTTAAATTTTACCATTAAAACTGTCATCCAGACCGAATGACTTCTAACTTCATCTTTACATATATATTTATTTTTAGAGTGGTTTTATGTTCCTACAAATATTAAGCAGAAAGTGCAGAGTTCCCATACACCTCCTACCTCCAATATGCACAGCTTTCCCCACTATCAACACCTGAACCAGAGTGGAACATTTGTTACAGACAGATGAAACTACATTGGCACACAGTTATCACCCAAAATCCTTAGTTTACATTAAAGTTCACTCTTGGTGTTGTGTATTCTATGGATTTTGACAAAACTATAGTGACATGTACCCACCACTATAATGTCAGTTTCAATGTCCCATCAGTAATGAATTAGAATTAGAATTTCCACATCCTCACAAGCATTTGATATTTAATGTTTTGTATTTTCAAGATTTATTAGACATATATTGGTATCTAATTATTGTTTTAATATGTAAATCCCTAATGGCATATTATGTTGAGCATAAAAGAGAATTTTTAATATTAATAAAATATACCTACAACTTTATGTAATATTGGGAATAAGATGAGATCTTTCATCACTAATCTATTCAAAATTTTACTAAAAATACCAGCAGTCAATATGGCAAAAAAAGCAAGATATTAGAACTAGAGAGGAGGAAGAAAACTATAATATTCCAAAAGAATCATCATATAAACTATTAAAATTACCAACTGAGTTTAGCAAGAGCCCTGATTCAATGTTAAACTATAAAAATGTTTCTTATCCTATCTAATAAAAGAGTAACATGCAAATTGACCATCACTCCAACACACAAGATGGCTGCCCCCATGTTAGGAGGTGATCAGGCTGGCAGGAAGAATTAGTTAGGGGCAATCAGGAAGGCAGGCAGGCGAGTAGTTGGGAGCCAGCAGTCCTGGATTGTGAGAAGGATGTCTGACTGCCCATTTAGGCCGTATCCTACAGGAATCAGGCCTAAACGGGCAGTTGGACATCCCTTGAGCACTCCCAGAATGGAGAGGGTGCAGGCTGAGTTGAGGCCTGGGTTCATAAACCAGGCCTCTAATAGCAATAATAAAATTAGAAAAATATTGAGAGAACTTTATAGAAAATCTACATAATTGGCAAGAATACCATTTGAGGGATTGAAAGACCCAATACTGAAAAAAGTGTTATTATCCTAAAATTGCTATGTAGTAATTGTTATCTCAAATAAGTGCTCCCATGTTTTTCTGTATGTGTGTATATGTGTATGTAACTTGACAAGTTTATTCTAAAATGTATACAGGTGTACAAAGGACCAAGAATAGTGAAAACAATCTTGAAAAATAAAAACAAACTGAAGGATTTATATTAACATATATCAAAAATTATTATAAAACTATAGTAATTAAGAATTGTGCTATTTGCCTGAAGAAGTATAAATAGAACAGTGAAACATAACAGAGAGTTCATAAATAAACCCATATGTAGGTGGGTATTTGATTTATGACAAAGATCACATTAAAGGTAATGGGGTAAATAATGGTCTCTTAAATAATTGTTATTGAATCAAATAAATGTTTATATAAAAAAATTTATCCCTATCTCATACTATACCTAAAAATCAATTCATATTGAGGGTAGATTTCAATATGAAAGTAAAAACAACACACTTTCTAGAAAACAGGATATTTGGGGATAGCAAATATTTTTAACCAATAGACAAAATACCAATTATAAAGGAAGAAATTGATAAATTTGATCATGTCATTAAAAGTAAGAATTTCTGTTCACAAAAAGATACCATTTGAAGAGACAAGTCACAGAGTAGAAGTAGATTCAATATATGCCTGACAAAGATCTTGCATCTAAAATATATAAATAATTTAAAAAAATCAATAAGAAAATAAAAGTTTACAGAGAAAAAATGTGCAAAAGTTTTAACAGGCACTTCACAAAGAATATCAAAATGGCTAGTAAATCCATAAAAAGTATTCAACATTTTTAGTCATTAGGATATGAAATTTCAAACACAATAATAAAAGGTTAAAGTTTAAAAGCTGACTATACCAATTGTTGATGAGAATATGGAATAACAGGAATGCTCATAAATTGGTGGTATCTCTTTGGGAAAGTATTTGCCAATATCTACTAAAGCTAAATATAAATACATCATATGACTCAACAAGTTTACTCTTAGACATATATATATATCCAACAGAAATGTGTGTGTGTGCGCACGCACACACACGCGAGCATCAAAAGACATAATAGCACTAAATAGCCCAAACTAGAAACAACCAAATGTCCATCAACAGTAGAATGGATCCCCCCAAAAAAATGCAGTGCAATCCCTTTTGGCATTGAGAATGAATCTACTATTGCTACTGTAAACGAAAAGGGTATGGCAACATTACATCTCTCAGAAATGTTAAAAGAAAGGAACCAGACTGACAATAGCACATACTACATAATTACATTTATATATAGTTAAAAACAGGTAAATAAATCAATTTTCTGTATGTATGTTACATTTCAGTAAAAACTTTACTTAAAAATAGTCATAACAGGCCTAAAGGGACATCCTATATAATAAAAGGATAATATGCAAATTGTCCCCTCAGGAGTTCACTGACCAGGAGTTTGACTGCTCACTATGACATGTACTGACCACCAGGGGGTGGCGTGGAAGGAAGGAAGGCCCCAATTGGCTCTGATCACTGTGAGGCCTAGGGACCTTACCCATGCACGCATTTCATGCAAGGGGCCTCTAGTTTATGTATAAGTAGGAAAAAAAACATAAATTGTAAAGGGAGGGAGAAATAAGTTAACTTTTAAATAGATTGAGTTTAAGCACTAAACATTCATAAGGATCCAAGCCAAGGCATGTTTATCAATAATCTAGATGAAGGAGTACCTAATGAAATCCTCGTGCTTGTAGACAATACTGATATCTTTCAGACTGTAGAAAACCCAGTCAATGGGAACAAACTGCAGAAAGATTTAAAAGGCTTTGAAAGTGAGCTGAATAGTGGTAAATGTGTTTTTCTGTGGTCAGCTAAATAGTAATGCATGGAATAAAAAGAGTATAAAGCTGTCTTATTCAACTTTATATATGCACCAGAACATATAAGATAGAGCTGTTATATATAGTCAGTACTAAAAATCATTGTTGATGAATGAAGGATTAAGTGAATAAATAAATAATGGACTCAGACAAAGTTATCAGTGTGAACTCAGGAAAATGTCAAGGCTAGGAGTTACTACAGAATATTTCCTAAAGAGATACAGATTTAATGTGCTGGTGAATTTCTAACAGCAAGAAAGATTTTTAAATGTAAAATAGAAAACATTGTTCAACTGAAGTTCTTCAAATATACAAATAGGACTTCCAAAATATAGTAATAGGACATCTAATAGCTGAGTGGAATAAAAGATCTGGTCTCTAAAGATGAAGGTAGTTCAGGAATATAACTAAAGGCTATATAATTATCAATACTGTAGACTATTTGAACACAGTTATTAATATCTATCATGGGTTAGTTTTAGGTATCAAATTAGGTAGGCTATAAGACCCAGTTATTTAATCAGAGGGTAATCCAAGGGTTTCTGTGAAGATATTCGGTTCAGATGGTTAGCATCTACAATCATTTGACTTTATTTATTTATTTATTTATTTATTTATTTATTAATGTAGAGAGACACAACACTCAAAATTTTATTTTATTAAAATATATTATATTGATTTTCCACAGAGAGGAAGGGAGAGGGATAGAGAGCTAGAAACGTCGATGAGAGAGAAACATCGACCAGCTGCCTCCTGCACACCCCCTACTGGGGATGTGCCCGCAACCAATGTACATGCTGTTGACTGGAATTGAACCTGGGACCTTTCAGTCCGCAGACAGATGCTCTATCCATTGAGCCAAACCGGTTTCGGCTACAATCACTTGACTTTAAATAAAAGTGATAACCCTTGACAAGGTGGTTGTGCCTCATCCAATCAGTTGGAAAGCCTTCAAAGCAAAAACTAAGGTTTCCTGGAGAAAATATTGTCTCTAAACTGCAGCATCAATTCTTGCTGAATTTCCAATTTCCAGCTTGCCCAACTACACACAGTAGTTTTCAGATTTGTCAGACCCCATAGTTGCATGATCCAATTCCTTAAAACATGTGTGTGTGTTTATCAGTTATCAATGAAAAGACAGAGATAGATGATGATGATGATGATGATGAAGATAGATAGATAGATAGATAGATAGATAGATAGATAGATAGAGACATAGTCATAGTATTAGTTTCCTCTGGTTTTATTTCTGTAGAGAACCCAACTGATACAATGTCCAAAATACATCAATGCCCAAAGCATATTAGTTGAAATGAGATAAATAGAAACAAAAAGAGTAATAAAATTGATTGTTAACAGAGAGAAAAACGCCTAAGGTAATCTAAGGACAAAGCATGGTTCATCTAATGATTTTAAATAAGGTTAGTGTGAGAAGAATGAAAATGAGAGTGTAAATGAATGTAGTGAGGTAGATAGGAGTCAGGCTTACCCAAAGCTCTATGGGCCACTCCACTCCTATTCATGCTTCTGCTCTCAAATCAAACATCACATTCTTCAGGAAGTCTTTTCTGACTCTCTCAGCTCACACCAATTCTTCTACTCTTCTCTCGGATAGCATGTCATACTTTTTCCTTCCTAGTTGTTATCATTATTACATAAGAACTAGAAGCCCAGTGCACGGATTAATGCACTGGTGGGATCCCTGATACCGTGGGTATCAGGCCAAAACTGGCAGTCCAAGCCCCCTACCACTTCTGCCTGTCACTCCTGCCTACTGCTCCTGCTCATCCCAACCCTGCTGCACCTGCTGCCACTCTGCTGCAGTCTCCAGGCTGCAGTGACCAGCCATGAGCCCTGCATCTGGTGCCCATTGGTCATCTGAGCAGCTCCTACTGTGGGAACACACTGGCCACCAGGGGGCAGCTCCTGCACTGAGCGTCTGCCCCGTCGTGGTCAGTGCACATCATAGAGACCAGTCCACTGGTCATTCTGTCATTCAGTTGTATAGTCGCTTAGGTTTTTACATATAGACTAGAGGCCTGGTGCATGAAATTCATGCACTCAGGAGTGGGAGGGGGGTCCCACAGCCCAGCCTGTACCCTCTTGCAGTCTAGGAGCCCTCATAGGATATCCAACTGATAGCTTAGATGGGGAGCGGGGCTAAGCTGGCAGTTGGACATCCTTAGTTTTGCTGCAGAGGTGGGAGAGGTTCCTGCCCTCTCCCTCCACCCCTACACCCCTCCCCCGGCACTTGCCAGCCATTACCCCTTGGCTGAGAAGCACTCCCCTTGTGGGAGCACAATGACCACCAAGGGACAGTTTCTACATTGAGTATCTGCCCCTTGGTGGTCAATGCATGTCATAGCAATTGGTCATTGCACTATTGGACCAAACTGGCTCTCCAATATCCCCTGAGGAATCCTAGATTGTGAGAGGGTGCAGGCCAGGCTGAGGGACACTCCTGGTGCACAATCAGGGCCCAAGAGGGACACGGGAGGTTGGTCAGCTGGGGAGGGACTGCAGGAGGGCTCCAGGGCATGTCTGGCCCGTCTCACTCAGTCCTGATCAGCCAGACATCAGCAGCAAGCTAGCCTACCAGTCAGAGCATCTGCCCCTTGGTGGTCAATGCACATCACAGCAAACGGTTGAGTGATCTTAGCACAGTATTAGTATATTACGCTTTGATTGGTTGAATGGCCAACTGGACAATCGGGCACTTATTATATAGGATTACTAGCAGGATCTCCTTATTTAGACTGTAAGGTTCATGAGAGCTCAATATATGAATGTTTTGCACAGAGTCTTTTGAGTAGTAGATACTTAAAGGATACTTGCTATTTTGTATCATTTTCCTATTTTGTACCATATTCCTCATTCATTTTACTTGCAAGATTCAAGGTGCTTCAGTATTACAGAGACTAAAGCAATACTAAAGTTTTAGTAAGAATTCTTGAGTGAAATCAACTACCAGTTGTGAGCTAGTTAGATAAAATTTTCATTGAGCTGTCATTTTATGTTGAAATTATGTTGATTACAAAAACTTAAATGAGCTTTAGACAGGTTCCTGACTCAAGAAGGTTATAATGGCAATATCCACTTCATTTATAAAACACTTGAATACTGAAAAAGTAATACTTAAATCAATAGAAAATGATGTGCATATATAGCAAAAAGATCACAGACTGAAACCAGAAATAAAGATAAAAAGAACAGCAGAACTAAAGATAAGAACAGATGTTGGTGCTAAACAGCTTGGGTGTGAGTCTCTGCCACTTCTTAGCTGTGAAACCTGACTTCAGAGTTATCACCTATAAACTGGGAAAACCATTACTTATTTCATTTGACTGCTTTAAAGATTACACAAATCAATACATATAAAGCTCTCAGAACATTTCCTGATGCCTAATAATTGCCATAGATATTGTGTGTAGTAGTAGCTGAGGCTATGGTTATTGATGTAGGAACTAGACTAAAAGAATCATCAGAAAGATGTAACATGTCCAAAAAAAGGTTTTAAAACTTGTAATTTTTAAGTTGTGTTTCAAGGAGGGATGAAAAATTTTAAGTTGTGTTTTCAAGGAAGGTTAAGAATTAGAGATGAGATGGTGGGTTCTTCCTGATGGATAGAAGGTTTAATGGTGGTGATTTTACTAGTAAAATATTAGCATTTAAAATATTTTCTTTTTAGTTTGTTGATTCAGTGACCTTTGCTCTGTAAGGCCTGGGTATAAATCTGCCTTGGGATGATTAGAAATGACACATAGGAGATGCAAAGAGAAAGATAACAGTTGTGTTCTGATAAGCAGAGGATTATGCCGCAAAACAATAGGCCTGAAGTTAGTTTATTACCTTAAGAATTTTTCCCTCAAATTCGGTTTCCACTTGAACTAATCATTGTCCTCCCTGGTCTCCCTGCCTGCAGCCACTAAGTTTCAAAACCTGCTCTCTAGCACAGAGAAGAGTCCTCTCCCATATTGTTCTTCCTCTGAGTCCCAGACCTTCACACTTCTGTCCTTCAGAAGAAATCTAAAGTTTCTTCATTTAAAAAAAAAGTACATATTTGCCCAGCTGAGTGGTACAGTTAGTTGAAGTATCATCCCATGCACTAAAAGGTGGCAGGTTCAGTTCCTGGTCAGGGCACATACCCAGGTTTTGGGTTCAATCCCCCATTAAGGCGCATATGGGATGCAACTGATCTCTCTCCCTCCCTCTCCCTCTCTTCCTCTCTCCCTCTCTCCCTCTCTCCCTCTCTCCTCTCTCATGAATCTTTGCCAAGAAACATGAGATCCTCCCTTAAATTGTTTAAGAGGAGTCAACATCCCAACCTAAACTATTGTCTGTCCCTAAGATTTTTTAGCCAATGTCAAAAAACAGTCAATGTCAACTTCATTATTAGAGGTTTGGAAATGGTGAGCTCTGGTCTGGTAATTAATCAGTTCTTAAAGCAAGAAATTGCCAAAAATTACAAAGATTAGCTGTAATCACACAGGTTTTTTTTTTTTTTCTGAATCCTATGTATACAAAATTAGACTTTACCTATGATGGCTTTTAACCCACAGATAAGAAGAGTACCTTTGGGTCTTTCAAAGGATCAGAGGAGGGATGTGCTGACACTGATGTCAGTGTGTTCTTATTGCTTAAGGAGGGAAAGGACAACAAACAAACCCTTTCAGAGTCATGGATGAACTTTCCTCAGGTTCTCCCAAAATTAGTCAAGATCACCAGGATATCTTCTTTGTCTGCTGATAAATGATTTGAGTACCAGTTGCATGTTGCTAATGGCTGAAGTCGAATTTCAGAGTCAGTTTTTCAAAGATAAAAATGATGAAGACATTCATCACCTGTGTGCCCTCTTCCTATTGTTTCCCATGCCCATGTGCAGTGGCCACAGCCCTAGATTACATAATTCCCCTTCAGCAGCAATCTTTGCATTTTGTTCTCCGTCTTCCAAGTCCAGGCAGTTGTACCACTGGGTAATTCAGTACCAAAAATATCACCTATTGTCCCACTGTGGGCAGCAGATAAGAGGACTCATTTGGATTGTGAAGCAGGCGAGGAAATAGGTAAAAGATGCAGAGCTTGGATATATATGGGGAACAAGTTGAGTACTCACTTGGAAAAATATTTGCAAACATAAAATGAATAGACAGCAGTTCAATTACATGGAAATCTCTCTAAATAAAGGACTCTATGCATCAATCAATCAATCAATCAAGAAGCATTCCTTGTGTAACCCAATAATGTGCCTAGTGGATTGCAACATATGCTGTGAGGATATACAACTAATGCTTAAAGAGCTAACAGATGAAATAAGTGCTCAATTATGTAGCTGATTATAAGTTTAGCAGGATTTCAGAAACAGTGAAGTGGCCATTGTCTCTCTCAGCTCCGTCCCTTTAATGACCTGCCCCGCCCAGCAGAGTGCTGCCGACATGTAGAGGGTTTCAGCAAACATTTTGACTTGCTCATTTTAGCTCCCTCTTATTGGGCGCTGGTCCCAGCTTCCCCATCACCAGCTTGTTTGTTGTCTAGGCTCTCTGGGGCCCGGATTTACAGCTTGTTTACATTACTTCCGGCTAGTCTCTATCTCCATTTCTGAATTCTGGTTCTACCCTCTCACCTGCTGAGCATTCCCTTGGACAGACAACTCAGTAAAGAGCCTCACTTGTCCGCATTCGTTCAAACTCCTCCACTTTTCTCGGCTATTCTGGTCATGACTCTACCCTAAGTTTGGGAGCTACGTTTTATCCTATTGGTCTCTCATCCCTGGGCCGCATAGAACAGTAGCGTGTAGGAGTGAGTGTCCTGAAAGTTCTAGTTCTCTGGGGTAAGGCACTGTCCAAGATGACCTTGTCTGGGCAAAAGCAGACCCCTTTCAGGACACCCGGGGCACATGTTGGTGCGGGTGACTATATGTATACACCACTCACCCCTGCTAATAAAGCACAAGGCCACATCTGGCGGTACTCTCGGCAACTACACCTAACCATTTTTAGAAAATCTGGATGTGCTGCGTTGGTTTCTCACTAATTTAGACAAATTATGACCAGGTAATTTCCCAACAGAAGCAGATCAAGAGCATTTTTGATCTTCTGAACTTGGCCTAACTATAGTGAAGTACTGGATGGGTAACTACTCCTTCACATACTCTAACAGTTGTATGTAGCAGCAGCTCCAAGGGTCAGGCCTTAATGAGGCTGTATCTCCAGGGGGTATAGCATACACTCTCAGAGGAGGGTGATGCATGGAAAGGCCAAACAATACCTGACCCCATTTGTTACATTCACCTCTCTGGCTTCCCAATGTCCAAACAACACTTCAGCACCTAATGAGGAACAACCTTTACATCCTCTTATGAAAGAGGGTGAGGAATGGGATGGACTTCTTGGATCTGGATGTTATAGCCATATATTCATTCACAGAACCTGACCTCCAGATCCTTTGGTAGAGATAGACCTAAGTTAACAGCAACATGTTATCCTGGTGTAAAATCAAACTGTTTCATTTTTTTAGTTGTATTTCCAAAATAGCATTCCTGAGCTATATCATCCCTTTCCCCTTAGGAGATGTGGATGATGCCAACAAAAGTGGCAGTACTGTAGAAGCAGAGGCTCAGATTATCTTCCCACACACAACCTACTTCTAGCCCTTAGCAACAAGGTATTGGGCCCTGTGTCCAGGTGATGCCATTCTGCAGTCTCTGGGCCAGAGAGCTCTTTAGAAATGGCAGCAGAGGTTTGGGAACTTTTATGGCTACAAGGTTTGTCTTATCTATGGTTGGCAGATATTGGATGTAATTTTGAGGGGGTATATGCTTTAAATGGCTTAAAATATGCCTGTGTAGGTGATGTTTAAATGAACTACAGATGTAAGATTTTGAGTTTTACACTGGCAGGCTTTGAGCTAACTTTTCTGGCCTGCTGTGAAGACATGAACAGCATAGTGATTAATACACAGGGGCAATATATGTGCATGCATGCACTATGCATGTTTACCCATGTATATAATAGTATCCTATAACTAAAAAAATATTAGTGTCACTAGGTTTATCAGACCCTTTGAAGAGAAATCTGTTCTCCATTCCCCAAAGAATTAGACACCAAAGGATATAGGGTTTCCCTACAAGCTGTAGAGAGACAAGCCGTGGTGGTGGGGTAAGGTTGGTGAGGAATTTCTGATGGTTACAATGAGAAACACAGATTTTCTGGATTACCCTATGTCTGTGTTATCCCTGTGAAATGTCCTGTTCCTATGATCTGCTTTAACCATGAAGCCCCATCTATATCCCAGTTTTATAGGGCCCTCTTCAGAGCCCTTCAGGTCTGAATGACCTCTTCCTTGAATACTACCGGTGCCAGACTGATAACCAAGTGAAATGTGTAACTGGACATTGCAAAAGCACCTCAGATGCAGCTTTTCTTCTTACAAACATCTCTTCAAGATGTGATTAGCTTTCATCACCTCACATTGTATCATTTTACTGAAATCATGGATCTCTCTATCTCTATCTATATCTCTCAAACACACACACACACACACACACACACACACACACACACACACATATATATATATACATCGCTTCTCTGTTCTCATCCACCACTTCCATTTCAAGCCCAGAACACCTGGAAAAGCTGCACTCCACACAGGAGTACTTTCTGATTTTCTTCTGATAAGTTAACATAAACTTCAAGCTTATATCTACCAAGCTTCATACTCTAAGGGGAGTCATTCGGCTAGCAGCCTATTGCAATGATACCATTTACAATTTTAGAGTTATGATGTCTGACCCAGAAACAGAGAAGCCCATAGCTTGTACAATGAATGACACGGTGAACACTGGAGAATATATGAAAGGCCTAACCATCTTATTTCCAACTGATAGCAACATAGTCTTTCATTATAAATGAGACAACCTTAGTCTGGCCTTCTTGGGAGGGGGATATAGAAAGTTGATAAACAATCTTTCGAGATGCCCACCCTTGCTTCAGCGAGGGCTACTACACTACAGGTAAAGGGGACATCCCAGAAGATACCTAGCAATCATGAAATGACCTCTCATTTTGCCCACAGATAGCTTTCTCTGTGTTTGTTTGTTTGTTAACTCATTACTAACTATGTCTCATTTTGTTTTATCTGTTGTTTGATGATTGAGTGGCCACTTTTCAATTTTCAAAATCTAACTAACTCCATTTCCTGGACCCCTCTGTAAAAATATGATTTCATCTTCATCCCCCATTTCTTGGGCCTCCCACATGAGACTTATTATTTATTGGGTAATGTATATAAAGTACAATTCAGTCCTGAGGATTTTAGTAATAAAAGAAGGCTTAGTAGGTGGGGTTCAGTGGTGAAGCACCAAACTATAAACCAGGAGGTACTGGTTCAATTTCTGGTCAGGGCTCCATCCACAGTGGGGACATGTAGGAGGCAGCCAGTCAGTGATTCTCTCTCGCCATTGATGTTTCTATTTCTACCCTCCATATTCCTCTCTAAAATAAATAAAAAAATATTTTTAATTAAAAATAAAAAGGCTTAGTAATGGAAGAGTTGGGCTTAGAGCTGGCTCTTGTAAAACAGCTAAATCAAAAATAAGAGAGGAGGAGGAAGAGAACCTCAATTTAAGAAACAATATAAACACGGGCTCTAAGCTCAGAACAAGTTGCTCTACTAGATAGGAGACCATGTCTAATGAAAGCATTTTCACAGAGAGAGCCTAAACTAAGGAAAAAATAGAGGCAATGGAATTTGGACTTAATTCAGGAGTTACTGTTCTAGGGATATTCTAGAAATTTTGTTTGGTCACAGAACCATAAAAAGGGGGGGGGGGGGGGGCAGCGGGGGACATAATGTATCCTGACTTCAACCTCTAGAATCTAGAATCTAGACAATGCTGCATAAATCATGACTACACCCAGGTACACACACAATAAAACATACAAAAGCTGGGACCTCGAATAAAAGCCTGCTTAGTTCCAGAGGCCTTTTCTTAAGAATGTTGCTTGGGAATGCATTATCCCCGAGAGAGTGTTACCCCCTACAAAGAATTTAAGCCTGGGAAAGTTTGAGCTATTCTTCGTATTGCATCAGCCAATTTTTTAAGCTCTTACAGTTAGTGCAACTTCAATGCCAAAAATTTAGATGATATTTGGAAAATTATATTTAGGGCCCAGCAATTCCTAGACCACTTCTCGGATGCTTTCAAATTAAAGATCAATTGAAAACCACAGTCATGCATTCCAAAAGTCAGTGATCTAATGGGCCATGGGTAAAGCAATATGTCTTTATTTTTATAGTGTTAAAAAAGAAATAGACATTTTGAAACCCTTTCATTTTCTTCCTTTTGAACTCTTTTTTTTTTCTTTCTAGAATTGGACACGTAAATTCCAAAATTACCAGGGACTCTTCTCCTCAAATACAAGGAAAAAATATTGAGATACAACACTTTTTTGTGTGCCAGGACCTCCTGGTTTCTGATTACACACAGGGAGAGGTCAAGTATAGACATTATGTAAGAATGTTACAAAGAAAAGTCAATGAGAATAGAGGAAAAGAATGCTCACCTTATATGAACCCAGATACTCATAGAAACCACATATAAGAGGAAAACAACTAGGATAAAGGCCAAGAAAAAAAAAGAACAAAAATATGTAATAAATTTGTATTGAAAATAAAATTTTGAACAAAGAGGCACCTTTAATCTATTTTAGTCAGAATAAGCTAGGTTATGCTGTGGTAATAAATAATTCCAAAACACCATAGGCATAACCCAGCAAAAGTTAATGTTTTTCTCATGAAAAATCTGCCATAGGTATTGGCACCTCTCCAGGGCCTCTTTGAATGATTGATTTCATTGTTTTAATCCTAATATCATAATTCAATGCCTCCTCCAAAGTTGCCAAGGCAATAGAAGAAGTAGTTAGAGGAATGCATAATAGTTTTTCAATTCTTTAACTCAGAAATGACACACTTCCATTTCTACCCATGTTCTGTTAGTCAGAACATTAAGCTCTGCTCAACTTCCAGGAGACCAGTAAAGATAATTTCTTGAAGTAGATTTGCAAAACAACCTGAAAAAATTATTAGAGAGTAAAGTTCTCTGAAAAAAAAGAAGTTAGCAAAATATATACTATATAATAAAAGCTTAATAGGCAAATTTTTCCTCAGTTGGTCATTCAACGGTCAACCAGGAGTTCAGTTGGAAGCTCGACCACTCGATGTGATGTGTGCTGACCATCAGGGGACAGCATGGGCCATGGCAGGTGTCTGGGATGCAGAGTATAGATGATATGAAACCTATCAGAAACAAACATTCAACTAAACATCCTGAAGAACTTCTCTGCATAACAAACCACAGGTTTGGCATGGACATCCTGGTGAAGGAGCCACAGCCAAGATTAGAACTCAGTCTGCAAGTCTGATAATAACCTATCCCTACCACAACTCTGTAACTCAATTTTCTCATGTGTGAAATAGAACTGGTACCAGTGTCATTTACGTGCAATAAGAAAGTTTTCTGAAAGATTCAGAGTACTCTGTAACATAGCACTAACCATAAAGTTTCCATATTCCCAGGATGGCAGTAGCACTTACAGATTTTTTTTCAAAGAGCACACTTGCCTCTAAGTCAGAGAATTGTTTAGGTCACATGGTCACAAAGCCATTTAATATTTTGGTATTACTTCCCAAGTGGGAGCCATCTGATAATATTGCAAGTCCCCTATTTGAAACAAGCTGTATAAAAAGAGAGAGGATTTCAATTTTTCTGAAATCCATTATAACCTTGTTGAAAGAAAACATATATATATATATATATATATATATACATATATATATATATATATATATATATATATATATATATATATATATTTGCATGTATACATATCTATAAACATGTCTTTTTGGTGTGTGCTTGTATGTTCTTTTCTCTGTGCCCCCACCCCATTTGCCTCTTCACTAGAATCCAGCCTATGAGACATGCAAAATGAATACAGGCCATCTGAATTCAGCAGCCTCGTGTATTTGGGTGCTCAAAAGCAGCAGTCATCTATCAAAGAAAGTGTATTGGACTAAATGGAGAGATTTTTAATAAGAGGCAAGGGGGGTGCACTTTACCTAATAAAAAGAGCACAGAGAGACCCTGGCTGTGGCTAATGTGCATAAAAAATTCAGCCTGTCAGATCCTCACTTTTCTAATTCAGTAATCTAAATAATTTATTTGACATTTTAGCTCAAGATGACCTTTCTTAGGAAAAAATTACTGTTTTAAACTTTTAGCAAGTGCAAGCCCAGCCACAGAATTCCTATTGAAGTCTGCATTTCCCCAAATGAGCAAAGGTTAATCTCACAGTGCTCAAACACATTGCTGACCCTTTTAAACAGCTCACAAAATGTCATTTAATTTTTTAATCTAATTTCAATTATATTGTAATATTTGGGTTGAGTATTTGGTGGGGGTGTGGGTGGGGATATGAGATTCTGGTCAGGTTCTACTTGGAGAAGTATAGGCAAATGATTCATTTTAAGTAGAACAGGTATGACACAGGGTCATGCATCCCTATGGTTTGAATATATATATATATATATATATATATATATATATATATATATAATCATGTACAAGATATAATAATATCATGCGCACTTTCCCTGAAGGATTACCAAGAAGGCATTAAGGTGGTTGATTCTTGAGAGAAACAATATGAGAATCCAAGGTACTCAAAGGTGCTATGTGATTGGGGTAATTAGCCTTTAAGCCAAGCTACCCAAAGGTAACTCATGCCCTAAGCCACCCAGTATCTAATTTATCCTCAGAGTCCTTTCTGGGACAATTCTGAATCATCACAAGAGATCAGTAAGGTGACAGATGTCATAGATACATCACCTTCTTATCCATTCCATAAGCAGTTAGTGAAATGCCAACCTTTTCTCTCTAAAGCCATTCGTTAGCTTGCTAGCAAGTCAGAAAAACAAAACAGGTAACATTGTTAATAGGAGATGGCTGGCTCTTCCACTGTATGGTGAGCCATCCTTTCACCATTGCATCTTAGAAAACCGCTCTAGGACATTTTGAGATGCTGGGACACCTTGTTAGCCAGGCTCTCTTCCTACCCACGCCAAAGGATAACAGAATTTGATCTTCTAATTTGACCAACATCCTGTTTTCTGCAAAACCATTCATTGTTATTTTTTAAAGCAACATCCTCATTGGAACAACAGATGGTTTAGGTTTCTCTGGTATTTGCAAATCCAAAATATTATCATTGGTAGCTGTGCCAATGATCTGAGTTGAATTAGCTGATGTGAACACCAAACCAATAAATGAAAACTCAGCTCCATCACTTCCTTCTCATTGCCATCTCTTTTGATAGAGCATCCCCCATAGAACCTGCTTCTTCTTTTCCTTACCCTGAGATATCGTATTTCCCTTCATCAAAAGCACTTATAAACCATGCTCTTAGAGAAGTCGCCTCAAGAACAGTTTTGTACCTAACAACCTACACGGAAAGGAGCCTGTCTCCTGACCCTCCCCCTCACTTTACACCTGATAACAAACTTGCCTCTAAAGGGGTGTTTAGAAATACGGACACAAATAAGGATGTTTGCTCATTATTTTTACTTTAAAATGTACATTCTTGCAGGCACCATCATCACTGAGAACTATGTGAAGTCTAGCACATCATACATACTGTCTCATAAATGAAATATAATCCATTTCTCTTGTTTTAGTTACACTCATCGCAAGAGTTCTCAACTCACAGTATGTACCAGAATCACACTGGGAGCACTGTAAGAGAACACAAGCTGGGGAGCCCTCCCAAAAGCCTCGGAATCACAATCTGTGGGTGTGGGTCCACTCCCATGTATTTGTAAATACCTACACATGTTTTTTCTCTTTACCTATCCTTGGTTAATAATCACTAACCAGGTAAACAAGTTTTGACATGGGTTATCTAATATAGTGACATAGTGAAAGAGCATGTAGAAGATAATTCCCACCATGCCTTAGTTAAGAGAAAATCATTAAAAGTACCTGAATGAGCTCTAACCGGTTTGGCTCAGTGGATAGAGCATCTGCCTGCAAGGGTCCCAAGTTTGATTCCAGTCAAGGGCATGTACCTTGGTTGCGGGCACATCCCCAGTAGGGGGTGTGCAGGAGGCAGCTGATTGATGTTTCTCTCTCATCAATGTTTCTCACTCTCTCTCCCTCTCCCTTCCTGTAAAAAAAATCAATAACATATATTTTAAAATAAAAAATAAAAGTACCTGAATGATTTAAATCATGTCCACTACAAAAGTTCTCTGTAAAAAACAGCACTTTATTATTTTAGTCATTATTAGTAATATGCAAATTAACCATCACTCCACAACAAAAATGGCAGCTCCCATAGCCACAAGATGGTGGTGCCCAGTCCTCTCAGTCCCACTGGAGTCCCCCAGTCTCAAGGAGGGCCTCTACTGAGAGCCTGCAGAGTGAGTGGTCTGGCAGAATGCTGCCCAGAAGCCCTCCTGACCCTTTATAAAAAACAAAAACAAATTCACTCCCCACACCAGATCCCCTGCCAGTGGTGGCACCCTGGGCTGGGCTCTCAGCCTGACAGAGGTGCACACCCCCATGGTGAGATCCCCTGCCAGAGGCAGCAGCCTGGGGTCTCAACCACTGAGTCACACCAGCCAGACAGATATGGAGGAATCTTAAATATTTCTTTTAAAAAATATTTATATTTTATTGATTTTTATATGGAGGAAGGGAAAGGTGATAGAGAGCTAAAAACATATATGAGAGAGAAACATTGATCAGCTGCCTCCTGCACACTCCCCACTGGGTGTGTGCCCCCAACCAAGATATCAAACCTGGATCATTGAGTTTGCAAGCCAATGCTCTATCCACCTATCCAAACCAGTTAGAGCTATCCAATATGCTAAAGAAAAAACCCTAACTAATAAACAGAGAATATGCAGAGGAGGGCATTTTGGGGTGACCGGGTTGTCAGGGGAGGGCAGTTGGAGCCAATTGGGCTGGCAGGGGAGTGGTTAGGGGGTGATCAGGTTGGCAAGCAGAAGCAACTAGGGCAATCAGGCAGGCAGGAAGGCGAGCAGTTTGGAGCCAGCAGTCCTAGACTGTGAAAAGGATGTCCGACTACCTGAAATTGGGCCTAAACAGTCAATCAGACATCCCTGAGGGATCCCAGATTGGAGAGGATGCAGGGACCACCTCCCCCCCACCATGCACGAATTTTGTGCACCAGGCCTCTAGTAAAACTTATCAAATATATAATATCCTTGGCCATGATCATGGTTCAGAATATTCCTATAGAAATTGCTGCTGTCGATGGACCTGGAAAGTGTTATGCTAAGCCGAATACGCCAGTCAGAAAAAAGAGAAGTATCACATGATCTCACTCATAAGTAGAATCTAATAAACAAAATAAACTGATGAACAAAATAGATCCAGAGACATAGAAGCTTGGAACAGACTGTGGAATCTCAGAGGGAAGGTGGGGGAGGGTGGGTAGGAGGGAAGAGATCAAAGAACTTGAATGTATATATGCATAATCCATGGACACAGACAATAGGGTGATGAAGGCCTAAGATTTGGGGCAGGGGTGGGCGAGGAGGAGTCAATGAGAAAAAGGGATATATATATATATATATATATATATATATATATATATATATAATACTTTCAACAATAAAAATAAAAAGAAATGGCTGTTGCCAGATATTGCTGGCAGTCAATAATAGCACACAGCCAGTTTATGGTATTTATAAAAACAAATAACCACCTGATATCACATTGCCATACCATTCGTAGAAGAGTAACATAAGGAAATTTGCCTAGGAATTTCCAGTGAATTCCCCTACTCCAAATTTCTAGGTTCTGAGTAAGGTGTAAATGGAATAGACTGAAATGTTGGAGAGAAAGCACAGAACACCAAAAGCTAGTTCCTAAAATCCTCCCCCCTTTTGCTTACTCCTTTAGAAGGTTCTGGACTCTAGAGGGTTCTAGAATCTAGAGAGTTCTTTTCACTTCAGCTTCTCATATCCCGAGCCCAACAAGTATCCCAATGCTTGATCCATGGAACACAAGCTCTGCAATAGTTACTAAACTATAGATTTTCTGGATCCATATATGTCTGCATAAGTCTCTGGAAAACCTTTGCTAAAGAAACAAAACCTCCTTATCAAACTGCTCCATTCTGTGAAAAGGGATCCTTACTTCATATGATGCATTAGTATCCACTCAGAAGCTGCACAAAACACACTTTTTGAGAAACACAATTCTAGCTGTGAATCAAACAAGACCAGGTTTGTTTTTCTAGCTATGTGATTTTTTTTTTTTTTTTAGAGCTCAGTAGAACGGACATAGGTAGCAAAGTCAGTAGTGAATAAATGTATCTCTGTCTTCCTTGGAAATTTTGAAAATAGCTTGAAGACAGAATTAATGAAATTAGAGAAAGAGCAGGAGGGAGAAGAATATGCACCTAAACAAGATACGCTATAGAGAGTCCAAACCCAGGAGTCCTTTTGCTTTTGAAAGCTCAGCAGCATTCTAATGATATTAACTGTTGCTCTTCTTCTTTGAGCAAACTTGCTTACTATGCTTAAGGTAAGATGGGAAACAATCTAATTACAATGTCCAAGTTTCCCCAACCTATGACATAAACAGAGCCACGACCATTTACGTTCAGATCTCAGTCTATCTCCGAGCTCCATTCATTGCCATCCCACCACTTGATGCCAATAACAAAGTATTACATCTTTCACTGAGCTACTCATTATGGAGGGCTTTATTGCCTGTTTCTTGGCCAAACCTTTTACCTACATTATCTGAAAGATTTGAAATAAGTTATCAGAAAACTTCCCAATGAGGTAGGTGTTATACAAACACCATTTCTCAGATGGGAAACTGAGGTTTAGGGAAGCTCAGTGTTTTGCCTCAATACGTGGGAGAGCTATGATTGCAATTCAGTTTCTGTGGGCCTTTCAAATACACCACAGCTCGGTGTTTTTAAGGATTGGCCCTGACAAACCACACCCGGAGCCCTGCCTGGAATACCGAGAGCTGGAATACTTATCACCAGGCCCCCAGTAAGGCCACACGGCCACCACCAACCCTGCCACCATCCACACAGCCACCACTGCCTGCATGCTGGTTCCTGCCTGCCGAGTGGCCAGAGATAATTCTGTACGATGAGAATGCTGCCTCCTTCCTTGCTTC
Source organism: Vespertilio murinus (assembly GCA_963924515.1). Taxonomy (NCBI): domain Eukaryota; kingdom Metazoa; phylum Chordata; class Mammalia; order Chiroptera; family Vespertilionidae; genus Vespertilio; species Vespertilio murinus. The sequence continues at coordinate 152,865,145 of OZ004704.1, forward strand.
TGGGTGATGATGAAGCAACTGCTCCAGAGTGTTCTGGGGTCTCTCTAAGAGGCAGATCTTTTTCTCTCTCTCTCTCTTAAGTTAGTCTCCTGCCACCAGTCAACCTGAAGCTGCCGCCTTGCCACCCACCAAACTGGAATGGTATACTCTCTCTCTCCACTCTCTCTGCCAGTGGAGAAACAGCACCAGTGTTCCCTCAGTGTTGGAGAAGAGATGGGGGACTGAAGACAGTTTCCCCATCTCGGCATATTGCTGCTTCCAGGTGGGCTAAGTGGCCTGGCCCCACTATATTCTGGTATTTTGAGAAAGATCACTTTCAACAAGCAAACACATCCCTTCCATCTATCAATGCACGGGGATGGTTACAAAGACTCCGTGAAAGCTCAACAACAGCACCCCCAAAACTGCAGTTAGCCCTGAGGCCCTGGTGCCAAGTTAGGCTCCTGCAGACTCGGCTTCTCACTGCCTAAGAGGTAGCCCCTGTCCTATCTCTGACCTTTCCCCTAAAACATGACTTTCATCCAATCCCCCTTCCCACCCCTACCCTCAACCATCAGAACATATTTCCCCTTTCATATGATTTCCAGAGTTCTTTCCTACCAAAACCAGTTTGGCTCAGTGGATAGAGCATCAGCCTGTGTACTGAAGGGCCCCAGGTTCAATTTTGGTCAAGGTGATGTACCTTGGTTGCGGGCACATCTCCAATAGGGGGAGGAGGATTGCAGGAGGCAGCTGATCGATGTTTCTCTCTCATATATGTTTCTAACTCCCCATCCCTCTCTCTTCCTCTCTGTTAAAAAAAAATCAATAAAATATTTTTTTAAAAGGTTCCCCTTCCCATCCCAACCCTATCCTCTATCATTCAAGTCTTTCCAGACACCTACCAATAAACTTCACAAATCCCCAGATAAATCAGTGGCTGCAAAGAAATCCCTTGAGAGAAAGACCTCACCTCTATTTACATGCCCATTAAGGCTGAGTCATCACTAAGGACTTCTCTTGATTCTATCCAGTCTCAACTCCTTCTTGGGGTCTCATTCTACGTCTTCAACCTAGTCCTCTTTTCCAGCTCTTTCTCCTCAGCCACCAGAGGTTTATTATGCCCTCACTCTTTTACCTACACCTGTGACTGCCTTCTCTCACCTTCCATTCATTTCGAACTCCACTCTCCATCTTTCCTCCTAACCATCACTTGTTCCTGCAGCTCCTGCAATCAGCCCTCACTCTGAATATTTGGCATACCCAATGGCTACTTTCCAATCCTGAATTTTCTTGACTTCTTAGCCATTCTGCTGACCACTGCCTCTGTACTGACTGCTTCCCCCTTCCTTCTTTCTCTTCTAGGCCATATACCTTCTTGCCTGATTAATTTCTTGTTCCTCTGACAAATGACCCCTCTCAGATTTGTTTGCAGGATGTCATTTTCTGCCTGCTCCTGAGACCCTTTTATTACCCTACACTCTCCTTGAAAAGAGTATTATCTATTTCGTGGCTTCATTTACCACCTGTAGCCTGAAGTGCCCACATCTCCACCTCCACCCGGCTGTCTCCCTTGAGCTACATTAATCCGTTGAACAAGTGCTCCTGTGTGCCCCCAAGACCCTTCAATTCCACTTGTTCAAAATGGAATCATCTTATCTATCTATTCTGCCCTTTCTGCCGAAGAACCAACCACCCTACCGATACGAAGGAGTCTGGCATTGCTTGAAACTAGCAGGCAGGACATTAAGGTGTTGGAAGGCCAACTTGATATTTATCCTTCACCAACCTCAGTGAGGCCCTAAAATAACCCATTATCAGTTTTCCCCAATTCTGGGGGGCGGGGAAGAGTTAGAGAATCTGAGGGTGCTGGAGGAAAAGAGTGACACCTTCTCTCTTGCCAGAGAGGGGGAAGATTCATCCTAACCCTGCCTGTTATCAGGAGGTAAGAGTGGGGGGAGGGTGAATGTATACTTTTTTAAAAAAAAGTTTTCCTCATTTTAAGGCCATCCTTTTGGCTATTGATACCATCTTTTCATCCAACTTCTTCCTTATCTCCCACGCCAATCTCTTTTAGTGAGCTTTCTAAGAAAAAGACCTTCACCTTGGTCTTAACAGACCTGCAGGTAACAGCAGTCGGTGGAACCAACTCCAAGACTGAGAGGCTTGGTAATAGGAACCTCTCACCTCCATCAGAGGGCTGACTCACCTTCAGAGAGACTAGAACCCACATTCCATCTCTCCTTCATCAGACAGACTATCCTGAACCGCTCTGTGTGAGGAGGGGCACGGTCGAGAAGGGAGCAGCGGCACTCTGTTCAGCACGCCTTGAGAACGCGTCGTGCAGCTGTCAGCGGACCCCCTAACCATTGTTAGGCAAGGAGCAGATGGGGCTCCAGACATGTACGAGTCCAGGCTACTTCATTACAGCCCCTGAGGAGGAGCGGGCAGGATGGGAGACTTGGGCTACAGGTTGTCGCCCGTCCAAATTGGTAATAGACAGCTTAGAAGACGTTGGAGCAATGCCATGAGTCCTGGCTGGCCTTATTCTGCTTAATATGCCTTTGTTTACCCTCATTTCCCTTTATGAGCAAGTAAAGACCGTGTGGGAGCTCACCATTTTCCCTCCTACTCTGCCTATACATGAAGTGGCGCCTCTGAAACGGCACCACCTTACAGGGCTCCTGTGCCGGCAGCCGGCCGGGTGGCTAGCCTCCTGTGAGTCCGGCAGGGGCCACGGGCCTGGGCTCAGGGATCGGGCCTCACCTGCCCACAATGAGGCGACCTCTAAAAGGAAAAGCAAGCAGCCTGATTTCTTTTCTCCCCCGCCCCCCACCGCCCCACAAGGCAGTGGTGAGGGGTTTTGATCTTTCCTGAGTTTGTTTCTCAGCCAGCCCTCTTCCTTTGTCTCGCCCCTTTCAATGAGGTTCTGCAGTTTTATTTTCCTTTTTCTTTTTTTTTTCTAAACCAGAAAATGTAGTGTGATCCTGTAAATGTTTTCTTGCTGTAGTGCTTTTCAGTCTATTTTCTTCCTCGATTTTTGGGGGCCTGAATCTGCCTTTGGTCACACTATCTGCTCCTCTATGGTCACCTCGGAGAAGATTAACCCTTTCATTAAGAAAGCCCGGCCAGGGTCAAACTGCCGCCTGGCTAGGGACTCTTACATCCCTTTGATCTCCCAGCTATGGAGAAATTATTAGCAAATTCTAAGCCTTCCCATGTGATTTGTTTTTGTAAATTTGTAGAAATTATTCCTAATCCTATTACGTGGCCCCGGGCAAACCTGCATTAAATATAGGAGACTTTTTGTTATGTGGCAGATGGATAATAAAGGAATGCTGAATGCAGCTCCATTCCAAGTTATGGGAATCTGGACACTTCATCAGCATTCTCTTAATCCTCTGCCATGGCTCCGCCTTTGATGAATGCTCTCATTTATGACCACTGATGCCGCTCACTTAATTTCAGAGAAGAAAAATAATACCTAGCTGTTAATGTGAATATTGGAGTTTATGGCTGTACAATGAATAATTGTGACATTATCAAAGGAACATCTCCTTATACATTATTCAGTTGTATAGACCACATTAACCAGAGATTGGAAACTTGCAATTTTGCATCTTCCATCTTCTTTGGAACGGAGACAACCACACAGACAAAAGTCAGTGTCTCAAACCAAATTCTACCTGACAATGCATAGCAGCCCGCACTATATTTTGCTCATTGTGGTGCCAATCTCCTATCTCGCCAATGACATTTTTTCAAAGAAAGAGGGGATTTCCTAGAGACTCGACCCCATGCAACTTCCACAGCTTATTATCGAATAGGAAAATGTAGCCCTGGTTCCTGCTTTAATACCGATGCCACGGAGGATGTCTTGAGGGTTAGACGGGAAATTAAGACAGCATACCTTTGCTGCTTATAATTTATATATAAACTGAGGGTCTCTTCAAGGTATGTTTTCGCGTAGGAAGCAGGAGGGAATGTTTGCAAGTCATCCATGAATCATGGGATCATTGCTGGGCTCAGCCAGGCAGTGATCGTGCTGGTCCCATTAGGAAGAATCACGCAGAATCGCCGGCTCCCCGGTTACAGAGATAGATGTGCCTCGGCTGCCTCGGCGTTTCTGCCTTTGTTTCGGGGGAGGTGGGGGGTGAGGCGCCAGAGAAAGGAGATAAAGAATAGGATGCAACACTGCCATTGTGAAAACTCACCGAAAAGTATTTTGAACTAAGATGTGTGTATGGAGGATGTGCACAAGCATGTTGTTTGAAAATACCAGGAATATTTTATAAAAGAGTACATTTTACTTTATATAACAAAAAAATGTGCGTATCAGACTAGGAATAGCACTGTGGAGCCATGGAGGGATTTTTTTTATTTTTTTTTAGTACTTCCATTCTAACTTAATTTTGATAATGCTTGGTAAACAGACTTTGGGGTTAAGACCAGATTTCCCTAAAGATGCTTCCTGGGCAAACCTCATGAGGTCAGTGATAGTCCTTGTGGCAAAACCCCTGCACATTGGTCTGGGGCCTCGGGAGGTGCGCTCAGGTAAGTGAAATCAGCAGCATGTGTCCCTTCCTTTTTCTTCATGAGCTACAAGCTGAACCCTTTCATAGTCTGCTGGTGTCCACACCCACTCAATGTATTGGCAAAAACCATTCACTGGGAGATTGTAGAGAAGAACTATTTTATCCCATTTTTTTAAAAATCAATATAGAATTACACTATAGCATTTAAGATTGTTCAATGCCAGAATCAGATGTAAACAAGGCATGAGTGGTCCTTTTCGAATTCTGCATTATTTAGGAATGCATAGCGTAAGCAATTCACAAGACTTCTAGGCAGTGAAGAGATGGGTTCTGGTTGCTTTCCATTTCAACATTATATGAAGTTAATCAACTGGAGAGCAAATTTGAGCCTAGTTGGCAGACAAGGCTTCCCCACCCAGGCCTCCTGGCATGTATGCTGACATCGCTGCGAGGTGTGTGTGGAGTCTTCTAACCTCTCAGAATGACACAAACGAAACCAACACCCTCTCTCGGCTGAGGAAACTGCCAAGTTATTTCTGTAAAGAGTGATGCAATGCCCTTTCCCCACAGGCCACCGGTTTGCTTGTGGTGGGGTCATCTTCAATGGACAGAATGCCTCTACAAGCCATTCTAGCAGCCGTTCTGCCAGCATTGGTCAGTGGCCATTCCGTATTTTCTATATCAGAAAAACAACGAGGAAAACAAACTTATGTGGAACAGCATAGTAACTGTAAAAAAATCTGCATCTGACGCCAACTGAACAGAAATGTCTTTTGTCAGGCCTGTCTCACTACTGATGGGGGGGGGAGAGAGAGAGAGAGAGAGAGAGAGAGAGAGAGAGAGAGAGAGAGAAAGCCTATGCCATTGGCACATAATGATGGGTATCAGACACCTGTGCTGTTTCAAAAAAAAATACTGATGCCAGTTTCCCACCCTAAATCTACTAAATTAGATTTTCAGGACTAGAAACCAAGCACTTTAATTTTTAAGTTCCACGAGGGGATTGTGGTTTGCAGCCATAGTTGAAAACTAACTGCTCCTCTGAATCATGGCATGCCTCTCACCGGCTGTGTGTTCTTGGACAAGTTAGTTTAGCTCTTAAGTCTCAGTTTCCACCTCCGTAGAATGAGCATAATCCCATTTACCTCACAGAGCTGCTGTAAAGTTAAGTTACTATTACAGGTCTGGAACACAGTAGGCGCTCAATATAACTGTGGCTTTTCTGTGAAGTTGAGCTAACGCCCCATTGTACAGGAGGAGGGGGAAGAGAAAAGAGGGGAGGGGAGTCAGGTTTGCCAGGTCTCCTCACGGAACACAGGCAGACTCTGCGGACCGAATCACTTGCTGTTAGCTTTCATTGTGAAAACGGAACAGCTTTTCAAAGGAGTCCCAACTCTTTTCTCTTCCAAAAAAAATGACAGCTTTAAAAAATAAAAGCTAACTAAAGTAGAATTTGTTTTCAATATTATTTAAAGTGGGCAGGAAAGCAAGAGGGAAAGAAAACATCTGAACAGTTCTTCTAAGACCTTTATCTCCTTTTGAGGGAAATTTAAAAGAATAAGACAAAGCTATATGAGACATCAGAGGCAAATGGCAAATGTGCTCTCGCTCTCTCTCTCTCTCTCTCTCTCTCTCTATATATATATATATATATATATATATATATATATATATATAGAAAATAAAAAATAAAATGCCACATACAGTGGAATTGAAGTTACATGTCATAATCAGAGGAGGCTGGCTAGGGAGAAAAACATTTATTCATACGTACATGCATACAGATGTATATACATACAGACAAACATGGCACATTAATAGATAAAGTACTTTCTCCTCTAACCAGTCCGGTGCTTACAGCATTTGGGACCTGGCAGGAGGCAAAGCCAGTCTCTTGGATTCGCCAATGATTTTATAAAGGCAGAGCGACCACTACAGGACTCTAGTCCCACAGACCACAATTTCCTACTTTAATCTAATATTCCTGGTGTCAGTTTTCTTTTATGCAGACACATCTACAGCAAATGGGCTGGGGAGCTCACCATCTATATCATGTGCAATAAATTATACTTTCCTGAAATGTTGCCTCGCTAAAATATGCTAAGAAAGCTGTGAACAATATTTACAAATAGTTCAGATGTCACAACAAAACACCCACCACTCTGCATTCTTACATTTCACGATAACAAGTGTGGTAATAGAGGATACCGCTCTTAAACATTAGCGAAGTATCTTTTATGGAGACATAATTGGAAGAAATTCTTTAAATTTATAGGGAAACCTTTTTTTTTTCTTCCTTCATGAAGAGTCTGCTCTCTCTGCTAGCTACCAACATCTCCTCACACAGCAGGCTGTGAGTACTTATTTTTATTTTGGTACCTGGTTAGTTTCCTGACAGAACAAAGAAACTTCGTTTTCTGCTCTTACTACCAACATGCTTAAACAATGATGCAAACTAACCAATGCTAGGTCACTCCAGGGAAGAAGAAAGGAAGGAGTTTCACTGCACAGAGGCCAACTGACCTGGCTGTGCTAATCTGGGAGGCAGGTGGCCAGGTGGGGCCATTGCAGAGAGGCTGGGAAAGGGGGCATTAAGTGTGTCTGCAAGCCTAGAACAAATCAAGAGAAGGCCTATCTTATAACTCAGTTTTTCTGCCTCCAGAGCCCATGTTAATTCAAAACAAGACAAGCATGCAAAGGAGCTTTCAAAGTAAAATGCAAGATGCTAGTGTGAAATGCTGTTCCGGAAAAGAAAAAAAAAAGTAGAAACTATTTATAATGTGAAAGATCTCAAAAGTACGATATTTGAATATCAGGCATTTTTACAGTGATGTAGAGCCTTCTATCATAGATGAGAGAGACCCGGGAAAGTGCTCCACAAAGGAGTACAAACAATCTTCCTAGGTTGATTTTCCTCATAGCGCAACCCTGAATGTCAATATATTGTGGTGCTTACAAACATCTGTGCCCAGCTACTTACACTAGTTTCTCTAACACTGAGAATCAGCCACGTGTTATGTTAATGTCCTTTATAAAAAGTGATGATAAATGTACAAAGAGAAATACTTTTTTTAAACCAGGAAATCAAATACTTTTAAACTAAGGCATCTGGCCCTGGCCAGGTAGCTCAGTTGGTTAGAATGTAGTCCAGATACGCCAAGGTTGTGGGTTCCATCCCCAGTCAGGGCACATATAAGAGTTAACCAGTGAATGAGTCAGTGAATGAATGAGTGAATGGGTGAAATGGCAAACTGATATCTCTCTCTCTCTCTCTCTCTCTCCCCTTATCTCTTTGTCTAAAATCAATAAATAAAAACGTTTTAAAAATAAAGCATCTGGTTTATTGGTTTATTTACAGCTGTTTACGTACAAAAACCTCTCTTCTCAGGTCTGTGTTCTAAACTCCACCATTGGGTTCGTCACTTGGCTAAATTAACCCTGTATTCGCATTCTAAAGGTGGTGCTTGCACACACACAAAAAAAAAGCTTCAGTTCCTAATCCCCCTGATGCAAGCACCATCCTCTGGGCCGCATCCTCATGTACAGAAAACAGAATCAGGTGGAAAATAAATGTTTACCTACCATCAAAACACCTTTCAAGTCCAATACACATTTTTGTCCTATTCATGCTAACACAGATGCGCAGGCACCGTGGCGAGGGGTGCTTTCGAACACAGCTAGACAGACTGATTAAAACACGCCGCTTCCCCTCTGCCAAATTCCTGCCCGTGGGGAACAATTAACTGTGCCATCCGCGCATCCGAATGCTGCATGAGAAGTGGGTCCTGTATCCCTGCCACTTAGACAAGTATCATCTCGATGGAAAGATTTATCAACAACTCGCAGGCAGTGCGGGGTTTGCTTTTGTTTGTCGGGCAGCCCAAGTCCTCACACTGCATCTGGACTTTGTTACCAAGTCACACAGGGACGGGAGACCCGGGAGAAGGGCGCTCATTTTTGGCCAGTGAACAAGCAAACAAACCCAAACATCAAGGAGGCTTTGAACAAATAAACCAGTCCGTGCTAGACGGAACACACACAACATTACCCAGGAACACAACCCAACAGCTGAAGAGCTACTTTATTGTGGCTTCTTTGCAGCGAGAGAAGTCAAATGTAATTGCAGACGCCCATAATTAAAATGGTTTCGATGCGAATTTCTTCCACCAAGGCCATGTGAAATCACCAAAGTTTTCCTTCTTGGATGACAAGAGACCCAAGCATTTAAGGATATTTGAAAATAATAATAGGGTTACAAATTAGTTGGAAAACAACGTGATTCTAGAAGATTGGGAGCTGACATTTTTATGTTTGAGTTTACCTTTCTTTTCTTTCCCCCCCCCCCCCCCTGTTCCATTGATTATTTCTTGTGTGTAGGCTTGTGATTGCCGGAAAGATAAACGGTGATAGCTGTTATTACATTGCTCTTCCCCCACCCCCCCCCCACCCCCTTACCATGCAGCAACCTGCCTGCTTGGTTACAGGGATCTTTTGGGTCTGACATTCCGGCTTTGGCCTGGGTCCCCATCCCCTTCTGAGGCGGAGTCAGTCGAGGCAATGATCTTCGGGGAACTGACTAAATGTCTAGTTAACTACAAGGTTACTCACACTGAACAGGTCTCAAAGAAACATTCAAGCCCCCAGATGTCTCTCTTCTTGGCTCAAACAAAGCAGATGTCTTAGATTTTGCAAAGCTGTGTGTAATCTACTTTGGCTTTGCAATTAAGGAACTATACATTTACCATGTCTTGGGACATTTTGCCCTTGTTGTTTCAAGGCAATCTTTCTTTCAAGTGCATATAAATCAAATAACATTTGAAACTTTGCAAGGAAGGGAGAGGACGCTTCTCCATATAGATTCAGGATAAAATGTGGGAGAGAAACTGTTTTTCTAATTTGCTGACCAGTTTATTCAGATCACAGATATCACAAGATTATCAAGCATTGTGTTGCGAAGAAAGGGCGAGTCTGTCGATACGATGGAAATCATTACTGAGCATTTTTATTTTGATATCTACTTTCAAGACATACGAGCAGATGAATTCACACTAGACTGAGAACTGGCAGACAGATTAATATGCCAGAGCTTTGTTCTTAATGAATTTTGATGTTTCTGTTTCAATATATAAAAACATTTTAGCATGATCTTAAAAGAGATATCTTCGTTTCCTGGGAATAAAGAAAAATGAACAATAAATAGGCACCTTAATTTACATTAAAGTTATTTGAATAAAACTCAATGGTTATATAGGTTTTAAGTACATACACACATACATAACAAATATAAATGTGGGTATCATATTCTAAAAGGAGTTATATCAATTCAACTAATTTGATGTCTTCACAGAATCTATCCAAAACCCACTTACAAGTTTTTCTAAATATGTTTTTTTATTTCATTCTTTATTGGTTCCAAACATCACAGCCTAGCTGTTAAGTAACCACTGTCTTTAAAGCATTATAAATATTCATTTTTAGACAATAAAGTCTTTAAAAATCCTCTCAAAGAATTTCAAGCTATTGCAAATGGATAAATTGCCCGCACACCTAAGTCTGTATTTGCATAGTTAAATTATGTGTTATAACTGTGGAGTCTTTTACTCCTATTATGTAAAGGCACACACTGCTGTGTTTCCATGAATCTTTCCTTTAGGGGCTGCAGCGTTCTCATAATAAAGTCAAATATCCCAGATGCTGCTGTAGGTGCTCCATTTTCACCTGGGAGGGACTTGGGTAAAAAAGCAAAACGCACCGGCCCTGGAGTCTGAATTCCTCTCCCCTGGTGTCTTGTGTCATCTTCTTTGTCATCATCTTCAATTGAATTGCTCTTGTTCTGAGGATTAATTTGAACAGGCTTTCTCTTATTTGCCTAAAGGCAGAATTAAAAGCACTTTTGAAATAAACTTAATATACATGTTACCATCATTTTTTATTTTTAGCTTTGTTGGTCTTTTTTCTTTAAAAGTGCACTGAAGTCCTTTAAAGCTTTGTCTAAACTCTACATTCTGGGATAAAGTGTTAATAAAGAGAAATTATGCCACTCCAATGCGTCAACCGCAGTGGCTACAGTCATTCTTCTTTACATTTAAAACACTGCTACAACATAAGCTTATTAAAAGTTAAGACTTTAGCCAGTTTTTGTGATTTCATATATATTCATGAGGTTTGTTTGGGGGGTTGGAGTTATCTTTACTCTGATGCAATCACTGAAAACATCAACAGAAGTTTCTGGTTGTCTCCATAAATGTCTAATATCACAATAGGTTGTTGGGAGAAACAAAAATCTCGACTAAAGAAAAGCCTATTGGCATAAAATTTCAAATTTCTAGAACATAAACTAATCCATAGAACATATTTGTCCTTTGACAAAATAAATGTGAATCTTTGTTAAATTATTGGTGGTGACGCAATTCTTTAAAATGCATCACTTCTTTGTTTTTGTTTGGTTTGTGTGTTTGTTTTTACTTTGACTTAAGTAAGTGCATGGAGAGGAATTTTGCATTTTACGTGACTAAGGACTTGATTTTCACTTCTGGTGTTCTAAGAAATCAAAGGCGCGTTAGAGTACAATGAAGAATAAAAATGTGATCAATCAAATAATACCTGTGAAGTCTGAACAAAGTGGAAATCTGAATTGCATCCCCCAGTATTTAAATAAGCTATTACAAAAGGAGTGTTAGAAACCATTATATTGGGTGATTTCTTGTGAATAATGGAAATGCTCTCTATCAAGTATTTTTTGTTTAAATGGAATAAATGTTTGAGAGAGATGGTGTTCAGCCATTGTAACCTTCCACACCACTGGTATTAGTACTGTTATAACTTCGTCTTTTGAAAAGGAGACATACGCTAAAAAGAAATTCACAGAGTAATAAAAAGAAGCGCAATTTAATGCTATCCTCCATCTCCATCATTTGCAAGTGGATTATTTCTCCTACATAAGGACGCTGATGAAGACTTTCAAGCATCCTGACTCTGAGAATTCTCCTGTCAGAGCTAAACAACATCACAGCCTCTTTTAGGATAATGTCTCCTCCAATTCAACATGCCATGCATTGACACTGCTCTCAGAAGTCCTTAAAGAAATTAAAGATAGGCTTGCTATACAAATAGGCTGCCAACACCTTTGTATTAATTTAATATGCCGTCTCCCACAAATCATTTAGGATGGTTATCCAAAGGGAAACACAATTGGCCATTATCCACTTAAAGTAATTTAAGTAACATCTATGTTGCATAGAATTAAAATCGTGTTTGGCGGCAATATTCATCAATAAGGATTATGCCTAATCATACTGGATTGCTCCCAACTCCCATTTATAAATAACATTTCCATCAAGGGATGAAGGCTGCAGGAGGCATCTCGGATATGCCCCAGTGGGATTCTGTTTTGCCGTGAAAGTAGGATGGGCACTGGACAGAGAGTCGGGGGCTGGTGGAAATCCCGCCAGCACCACTGTGTGGAGCCAGACAGATCCCTCGTGTCTGTGGATCTTGGTCACTTTTTTTAAATAAAATATGTCTAGATGGTCTAGACAGCTCTCTCCTCTCCTACAACGAGCGAGTGTTAGCAGGGGGATGTCTGTAGCAGGCAGTGTGGCATGTGAGCAGATAGAGTGTCATTATACAGCGAGTGGGTCTTGAGAGCCGTGTTTTCCAAGCCAGCGTGCCTCAGCCCAAGTCCAGGGGCATTTTGCTGTCACGAAAAAGACTGAACATGCATAGTTTTCATCTAAGTGAATAGGAATGCAACGGGATTACTTAAGGTCATTTAGATGTTTAACCAGAACATTCCCATTTTAATTTCTTACATTTGAAGTCACTTTTGATAAGAATGTCTGCACAGTTTCTCAGGTGGCTTGCAGATCTAAAGTGGTCCACACACAAAAATAAAGCACAAATAAAAATAGTCCGCTGTTGTTGTTGTTCTCATAGACGAAGGAGCGCCAAGTGTCCTTTAAGTGTCAACAGGCCACTCTGCAGAGCACCTTTGTTCACTGCGTGCAAAGAACGCTTCCAGTTTCCACGAGTGCCTTGTACTCAGCTGTGTGGTGGTAAACTGCTAGCTGCTGTTTACACAGAGTGTATGTGCTTGTTCCTGGGATATGAATTGTAAGAGAAGTAGTAAATGCGTAATAGGAGAGGGTATTAAAATCCTCCTCTCGCTTGCTTAGGGAATACCTGATTTCTGGGAACTTATACCTCTCTTCACTGTACCCGAGAGAGCCGAGTGTGAGAAGCCAAACAGCCTCAGCCCTTTGGGGCCAGGGGATCACCGTTGCCAGGATGTAGAACTACCCAGTCTTGACTTCACACCCTCTGCTTCCTTCCTTCCTTCCTTCCTTTTTAAATTCTCCAGTCACTTGTCTCTCAAACATTTATTCCACTTAGACAAACAAAACAAAAAAACCTGGTAACGAGCATTTCCATTATTCACAAGAAATCACACAGCCGTGAACCATGAACCTCCCACAGCAGCCCAGTGTTTTCTTGAAAACAGCGATGCTATCAGAACACAATAAATGCACAAATAAATCAATGAAGGCAAAGCAACAGAGAATTTCTAATCATCACGTCCAGGTAACAAAATTATGCTCATCCCAAAAACATATAAAACTATTGGAAGTTTGCAGGAAAATTATTTTTCACACTTTTCTCTGAAATTCCTCTTCTTTGTACCTAAAATTACATTTCTTAGTCAAATATATCAGAGATGAGCACACGTTTAGACAGGGTGGACAAACGTCAAACTGGTAAATCCTCACCGCTGTGAGTCTTTGTATCTGTGCATGTTTGCGTCATGTACCTAAATACTGGGTGAAGGTTTTCTGACACTATGCTGAAATTAGTCCATTTATTGCCATTTAGTGAGATCTAAATATATAAATTATCCACAGGATGCGCCCAGCTTCTCTCCCATTTCTCTAGATGTGAATGCAATGGTGCCTATTTGGCATGCAGTGCCTGCCGGATCCGAACTGTCCAGGGGATTTTAGGTGACTCTGCCGGCCGCACAACCAGGCTAGCTGAGGGAGAGCAAGAAGCACTTGCAACCAAATGAAATCTATATTTGGTCATTCTTAAAATACCACTTTTCCGTGGCTTTGTAGTACACATTGCTTACTCAGATACTGTGCATGCCTTTCCTGTGAGGCACTTTTTTTTTGAAATGTGGTCTCGGGGTTACTTTATGTTAAACTTACCCTACACGGAGGATGAGTAATGCCAGGTAAAGTACTGTCACTAAAAGCATTTGTTATTAAGGGGTTGGGAGAGAAGCCCTTTAAGCAGTGTTATCGAGCTCTTTGTTGAACCAGGTGGGACAGCCCCATGAATAGAATCTCTTCAGACCTAGAATTCAGCCGCAGCACACCTGGCCCGGGTTCGGAAAAGAAAGTCTTTTCTTGTTTGGCTACACAGTCGGCTACAAGAGCCAAAACAACCTTAATTTATCCATTAAGAATAGAGGCTCGTATTTAAGAGTCATCAGCAGTAAAGGAAAATACGCTGGATCATTTCAAGTGCATGCTAATCATTTAATGTAATAAATGGAGCTACTCTAATTATCTCCCGAGGAAATGATTTCACACTAAAACAATGGGAATGAAGAGGTTACTTCGGGAGCGTAAGACACAGCTGAAAATTACTCAAGTGAATCTGGAGGAGGGTCCTCTTGCAGGGATTGCAGGAGAGAGAGAGAGAGAGAGAGAGAGAGAGAGAGAGAGAGAGAGAGAGAGAGAGAGAGAGAGAGAGAGAGAGAGAGGAACTTTCCCCTACCCATTCCTAATACAAATTCTATGGGACAAAGTAAATGGGGTTAAAGATATGTGGAACCAACCCTGCAGTCCCAAACAAAGCTTCTACCGGGCTCACGATCAGTGTCCATCACAGCAGCTTTGAAAGCTGCTCCATCATAAAAGGGTATCTGTTCCGAGGCAGCAAGACAAATAAATTCGTCTCTAGATCACTGCAGCCCCATCATTTGCTTTTCCTCTCCTGCCCCAAAATGGTCATTTGCCACCTACGCTGGCCACCACAAAGGAGTTCCGGTGACATGCTTGAAACCGGTTTTTATATCTTTCGATCTGTTGTGACCAGCGTGTGAGGTTTTTTATCATTTTCCATATAATGCTTTTTTTAAAAAAATAATAATTCTGCTTATGTATGTGTTTCACTTTATTTTTTTACATTGCTAAATTAAGGTAAGATGTGATGGAGGGCTTAGGATTTGTGGAGGAATAAAAGGTTTGATGATTTGGTGGGTTCCCTGGAAAAAGACAGGTTTCACCCTAAGCTTTGCTGAATTCCTTAGTTCTGTGGCTGCATTGCTCTGTTTCCTTTGATGAGGCACACAAAATGAGCGCCATGCTTTTAAGCACTTAAAGAACATTCACGTTAAATAGAATAACGACAGTGGGAGAGCACACAACCCCCTCCACACGAGGTAATCATGATTTTAACTTCTTTCAAATCCTTCCCTTAAGCAGACACAAATCTAAAAAAACCACGGCAAAAAAATAGATCATGTAAACTTGATTTTTGGATAATCCTTTCCCCCAATTCCCCATTGCCTTGCTTTGGGGACGAAGAACACATTAGGAGAATTTTCCTCTTCAGAGATAATTGCGAATATAGTAAGTGCAAATACATTTGCAACTCTGTTCCTGTTTTGGTCATGTTCAAAGGCATATTGAATAAAGAATCAAACCGTTGTTAGGTTAGAATCAGTAAACAAATTAGAGAGCATGAAACAGCTACACAAAATAGAAAGCAACCGAACGCAAGACTGATTAATTCCCTCATCAGTGTAAAAAGCCTAAGTGGAAATCATAATTTCCAGGGAGCAGATTTGCATTCATTTAAAACTGACATCTATATTTCATAAAAGGGGGACGCCTCGGCTTCCTTTCTACCCGCGGATCAGTGCTCTCTGTGTCCACAAAAAAACAACTGATTTCAGATAGGAAGTTAATTGGAATCAACTGCTCCCGTCCTCCCAGGCGCACACCGGAATGTGCACCGCTCAGGCTCGGCTTACCATCGTATTCTCTACGGAATAGTTGACCACAGGATTCTCATTCACAAACAGCCAGGTTAAACAGTTAAATGCTAGCAAATCCTGCATAGCCCTGTGGGAAATTTCACTTTAATCCCGAACTTATAAGAGGACAATCAAAGCCCAAAGCCTGGTAACAAATCTGATCCTCTGTTGCAATCTGCGTCCTCCTGGGAAGCAGAGAGGTGCTCTCCGTACAAGCCCGAGATGGATAAATACCTAAATGATGAGATAGATGGGGAATGCAGAAGAGGCGTCTGGCCCCAGCCATTCGCTTCCAATTCCATATTACACCGTGAGAGGCAATTCTTGGGCAGCTCGGGAGCAGCCAGTCCTGATTACTAGAAGTTGAAGTGTGGCTTAAGGAATGATTAATGACAGTGTCGGGAGAAAAACAAAGCACAATGAGAGTTATCTCTAATCCACCTGCTTGCAGATGCTATAGTAAGGGAATGAAAATGGCCCCGCTGAGCCCGGATGATAAAAAAAATCAAACCAGAAAGGTGCAAAGCTGTAGATACGTATTAATCTGATATATAAAAACCGGGTCTTAGCTTGAATAAGGCATTAGGCATGAATGGAGCCCCATAGGTGATAGATACTGGGCCATAGTGGACTTCACATTGTCTGTATTTTTTAAATCAAACAGAACTGTTCCCTTCAGTATTGCCTTTGACATTAATAGGTTGGTATTTGAAAAGTCACAGTTCACTAGATGAGCAGGCTTGTGAGTGCAAGCTCATTAAACAAACCCCCTTTCCCGGCTGTTCTTGGGAAATATGGTGACACCATACCACCACCTTGTGGTTTCTCTCTGCAGGTGCACGCCACCCCGGGGGAGAGGTCTGAAATTCAATCACATTTTCCAAACATATAAATCCAGGTGGAAGGTAATTATAAGATCGATGGTGTATTTTATAAGCAAGAGCATTTATGAGCAGCTTTCACCCAAGACAACACATTGCCGATAAGAGCCTCGGAGTTTCATAATGTATTTTTGAATGCAGTATGAGGTCTCAGCCTGGTCATTCCAATTTCGTCTGCTCTAATTTCAAGCCACCGGTGCAAGAAAGATCAGAAGACATCAAATATCCGTCTATCCGAATAAAATGAACAGAAAGCCTTTTACCCCCCACCTGCCCCCCTCCAATGAATCACTAATTTCAAAGAATGTGACATAGCTGAGTAAAAACAACACTTGCAGCTTTTTGTCATTTTCCTATGTGTGGAGAAGATCTTAGAAAAGTGCAAATATATTTGTAGTTTCTTCTAGGACAAAGGCTGTTTTGCTCATGTCTTCACATATGTAGCAACAGAACTGGAAGGACCTTCCTAAGCTGTATGTTCACGTTGACTCGCAGTGCATCGGCCTTTGGATGTGAACTTAATTCCATGGGAGCAATAGCATTCGGTGATTGTATCAGAGATGCAGTCCCTCCCAGGGAAGGTAGCATGGATAATTCCCTGATCTGGAGGCCAACTGATGCCTGGGTTTGGGAAAGCAGATTCTGCTTTTGTCCCACATGCTCCATGCCTATTGCATTCTCTCCCCTTTAATCTAACCAGCAACAAGTTAAATGTTAATTCATATTTCATGCAAGTTGTTTTTTTAAATATTGAAAGTCTAATGAAGATTTAGTGTTCCGTTTTTTAACAAGACTGACATTACTGTTGAAAGAAAGCAAATACATTATTTTAATTAATATCAATTCGTAAGTGCTCCTGATTTATACATTAAACAAAGAGAGAAAGTGTCTTGTCATACACTACAATTGATTCTGTATTCACCCATCATTTACTTGGAGCCAGCCCCCCCCCCTTCCTCCACGGGAAATGCAGAATAGAAGCTGCCATGTAGAACTGTGTGTCTCTCACGCACAGTTAATGCCGAGCTCTGATCACCTCGCCCCCTCTTTCCTTATGACGAGCTCCGAGTCAGTTCTAACCAACTGCTTGTCTCCACCCGACATCTCCTACCATCACACAAGCAGCCTCTATTGTTTCAAGCTCAATCCTTTTGTGTACGGCACAGCCTTCCAATAATCCTGAGGTGCCCGACAACACGTGTGTTATAAAGGCATATTGTTAGGCCAAAGTCACTTATTAATAATAGCAGTTTAATGCAAGAATTGCCTCACACAAAATATGGTGACACAGGAACAAGAATTGCCTCACACACCGAAGCATCTTCAGCCATTTAGCTAAGAACAGAAACAGCGAGACGACAGGGACCCAAGCAGAGGGACAAGTGCCTGCTTCATGTGTCATGACACGAGAGGCAGTGAGGACAATGCCAGAGTGTGGGAAGATGCTCTGAGCCCATCTAACCATCATTCAGTTGAATATTATCTATTAACTAATTTTGGTGAGATTTTCCTCTTCCCTTTGGTTCTCTCGGTTGCAGCAAACTGTCTCCTTTTGAGGTCAGAATGGTGTTTTCCTCTCGTGAAATCTCTACCCCAAGTAGGCCATGCTCTCATCTGCTTCCTTACCTCTTTCCAGTCCCACCCCCACGTACGCTCTGCCAAGTTACTTATGTCAGTTTAAAAAAAAAAAAAAAAAACAGAGGCATGAGAGCACTTTACATTCAGAGCTTTGAATAAAAAAATATTTTTCTCTAATAAATACTGCTAATCTCTGTCCCAGAAAGACCCCAGAGATAAAGGCAGAGCTGGGAAGATATTCTGTGGGTGGGCCAGTGGGAAGGAGGAGGAGTGGCAGCACTTAATGTAGAAATGTTGTTAAGCCAAAGAAAGGATTTCATTTCTTCTTAATTGTTGGGCTGTGGTACAAGCCAGTAATTATTTTGTCCCCCAGTACCTCGACAGGGGAAAAAATAAATAAAACTTAAAAAGTCCTCCCCTTGATGTTTCATGCCTGAATCACTCCAACTGGTAATGCTGCTTCTGGGGGGGAAACATTCCAAGGCCCCCAAGTCAGGATTATTAATCCCACCTTATTTTTAAGAGAAAAAAATACTAAATCATTTGCCAAGAGCAAGACAATTGAGACCACGAGAGAGGACCTGACCCGATTGTCAGCCAAATTCCTCTCCAGTCAAACACAGGCCCTTCATTTAATCAGTTTCCACCTGAAGGTGTGTTTGCATTTCTGGACTGTCCTGAGGCTCCGCCCCCTGGCTTCCTCCCCGGGTTCCTGAGAGGCAGAAATGGCCCGGGTGTTCTGTGGACTTATTTGCTGCTCTGCGGACGGGGAAGAGCTCCAGAATCAACTTTCGAGGGAAAGCTCAACCCCGAGAGGAACACAAGTTACATTTATGCTCCATAAAATCGGGCATCTCCCAATTTATTTATCCTGCCACGATTATTTATCTGGCATTATATTGGAGCAGTAGCCCAGGGAGTTGCTTTGTACTTAGTCTGTTACCACCCTTGTTTTGCCGGTAACTCTGTAAATAACTTGTGTCACTACTCTGTGTCCCATTTCCAGATGGGAGATAAGACGTTATTTCTGCTTCAGTGCAAAATCTTAACAGCCGATGTAAGGAGGTGTTCAGATTCCTATCTAAATTACATGCCAGACAGCCTGCATTAACATTGTTAGGTGGGTTATTTATCTACAGCCTGAATATATTTTCCAGGATATCAAATGATGACTTATAAGCTATCTTCTATGATGTGATGTGCATGCCTAGAGCAATATAGGAGAAATTTTACAACCGCCTCTACCGAAGACCTTAGCTCCAACAGATTTAACGTTGTTCTATTTACCTTAATTAGCACAAACCCTAGCCATATTTGTTTATAACACTGTGTTAGTGACTACATGACACAGTTATGAAGCTGTCTGCAAGGCCACTGGTATGCAAGGAAAACTACACAGTCATTACTACCCAGCAGAGGGCAAGGACATTGTATTTTATTGCTAATTTGGAACAAATTCCTATAATTTGGTGTTTAAAGATTGTGCATGGGTTATGAGCATAAAGTTGTTGAATAAATGTACCATGGTATGCTTTTAGCTTCTGTGGATGCTTTAATTGAATAATAGTCTCCAGGTATAGCTTATGAAATGCATTGTGTATTTTGGAATTTGAACAAGGGGGGGGGGGGAATCAGACAAATTTCTGCTGTCTAGAACCCCCCCACCCCCACCCCAAGGCGGCTAGAATCTGGGGATTGGGAGAAGGAAAACAAAAACACACCCACAAAAAAAGCCTATATTCGGGTGGACAGATTTTTCTTCCATATTATCTTCAGGATCCCTTTGTTAAGAATGAAGCTCTATGCCTCCTCCACTACACCCCGAGGTTTCTCCCTCCCCAAGTGGAAGGTGGTTTGGGCCCGTGTGTTGTGTTATTCCATTAGTTTATGTTTTAAGACTAAGAAGAGATATTTCTGTGTTATAAATTATTTATAAACACAAGAACAAAGGGAAGCTGTCAGAGCTGCCGCGACTTTGAGAAAATAAAAAAAGGAGTGATGAATTTATGGGGAGTCCAATTTGATAAAGAGGAGGAGATGCAAGGGCTAATTATTGACATCCATCTGCAGGCAGAGAGACCTGAGCGCCGAGAATTAGATGGATACATTTACATCTGGCTGTCACCAAAAGAAATCTCACTGATGGCATGCCGCACTGTCACCAAACTCTCCCCGTCCGTCCGGCTGAGAGAGCGCTGGCGACGTGTGAAGATATTTTAATCAACAGCAGAGCACGGGACAGATGCAAAGAACTTCAGAAACGGACTTTCAAAAACAACCTCCCACTGCATTCGCTCTTCCTTCCTCAAAAACAGAACTTACTTTTTATTTTAAAAAGAAAAAAAAAAAGCGGTGTGGCCTTTATCTTTTTACCTCACGAATACAAGTTTTGAAAACTTTTTTTAATTTCAGCAGCTGGCAAGGCAAACCCCCAACTGCTACCAAGCGCCGTGTGGAGGGAGAGGCTCAATGAAGAACGCCCAGACACAGGATGAAAGACAGCAGCAGCAACGAAAAATGTGGTTTATGATGTGAGAAACACCTACGTATTTCATTTTATTGGGGCCCTGCCTCTGTCTTCTGGACATTGCTTTCCTCCGCGGGAGGAAACTTCCTTCCTTGAAAAGAGCAGAGGGGAGGACAAATATATTAAGAATCCGTCAACGAAAAAGAAATGCCTCCTGCCTGTGTGCAGCTTGCTGATGGGGGGGCGAAGGAGTGGGTGGGCGACGGGGAATGAGCCCTTCTCTCTTGAACATTAGCTTAAGTCTATAGACCCTTGAAAAGGGTCACAATTTCAACTCTGCCCTTGTCATCTTATTTTCAGTAGCAAGGGCATTTGTACTTGGGAGGTTTCAAATCACCTTTGAAAAATTTAGGGCGCTATTTTTATCCGTCACCCTTCTACACACAAGCCTTGGGCTGGTTCCCATATCTGCTATTCATAGATTTGGCCTTTTTCAGCCCGGATTTTTGATGTGTTGTCCATCATGTGATTTTTCCCAGTTGGTCTGAATTAGCCAGACAGGGTATGGGAAGAGGGTTTTTTTCCAATTCTCTTACTTTGTCACATATTTTTAAACCGGGCAGGAGGAAAGAGTGGTGTGGCTCTTTGCAAAATTTTGGAGATGCTAATTTATTTATAGTCTTCTTGCACTGCGGACCTTTAGTGAAGTAAGGCTTTCTGACAAGATCACGCAGCTGTTATTCCAAACCAGATTTGCTGTCTCTCTAAACATTATTGTGTGTTTTTATGGAGATTTTCCCAGTTAATAAAGCTGCTTTATAAATTTTATGAACTTTGAAAGTATTTGGGAAACATGGATTTAAGAAAATACAGATGACTATTCATTTCTAAGATTTCTATAAATGTTTCACTTAGCATTTGGTGCTGGAAATAATGACTGTCCATAGGAAGCTATGACTAATATCAGAGACAAAGACAAAGTAAATAAGCTGACCTCAACTTCTGCTGTTTCTGTCGGGACACTACTGTTAACCTCAAAAATGGGACTGGTAGGGAGATCAATATATAGTTTGCAATTTTTTACAAAGTTGATTTTGATCAAATTGTTTTTCAAACATTGTATAATACTCTCTAAAATGGAGATGTTTAAAAGTATTTCCCCTCATGTTCAATTATTATTAAAGTCATTGGTTTTTGCTGGAGAAGTTAAATGCTGGAAATGGGCCTGCAAATCTCTATAGAGTTCTATACAATGAAAAGCTGGCCATGAATTTAATGGGGTCACATGGTGAGATGGAATAGATGGGTCTGTTTTTAATAGCAATTTTGTTGGAAAGGTACAGAAAGGTCAGCCAATAAATCAATCTAAAGTAAACTTTTGAGAACTGTTCATTTCTCATTTTTTTCCCCAAATACTTTTCAGTTATTATCTGGAATGTGTGTAGAGATGTATAGAAATTCCAGAAGAATTTAAATCAACATGGTTTACCAGATGTCAGGGTTAGAGTAGGGAGCTTAAACACCAGAGGCTCAAGAAATACTGTGGCCCTAGCCAGTTTGGCTCAGTGGATAAAGCCTGCAGGAGGCAACCAATTGATGTGTATTTCTTACACCAATGTTTCTATCTTTCCCTCTCTCTTCCCCCCCCCCTCTCTCTTTCAGAGAGAGAGGATTGAAGAAACCTCTGTGGGGACACATGCTCTGGAGAAGTGGCTCAAGGAGGGAGACAGTGGTGGCTGGAATCTGACCCCTGCCTTCCAAAGGAACACAGTCCCTATTCTCCAAACCTGTGAAACACTGACAAAGGAGAAAAACATAATTGAGATTTGGGGGAGTTGGTCAAGAAATGAAAGGAGATTAGAAGGTCGCTTTGATGACGGAGGGAAGATTACTCTGTGGGGTCGGTGCCCCAAGACATGGCAACTGAAATCACTATCTCTTTATCTGGAAGGCAATGTCCACAGGTGTATCTCAGGGGCTCCCCTTCACTTACATGTGTAATTCCGATACTGACGTTTCGATCACACCTTCATGAGCTCAGAGACAAGTAAGAGATCCCAGTGGAAAAGAAGGGATGTTAGAAAACCTGCCTCTGCCACCACCACCGGGCTGATGACTTGAGCAAACCACTTCATCTCTGGGCCTTTGTTTCTTCATCCTCTGAATTAAGAATTTGGATAACAGGCTTTTTATAAGAAATCTTATTATAAGATTATTGAGAAAGAAACTGATGAAAAATCACCTGCTTTTTAAGTTACATGATCTGAGGATTTAGACTAAGAATACTCTAATCTCTCTCTCTCTCTCTCTCTCTCTCTCTCTCTCTCTCTCTCTCTCTCCATCTCTATCTCTCTCTCAACATAAACATATACCTGTACACTTGAAAAATAAGAACCTGGACAAAATCCTTTTGGGTGTGCATGACATCATAATTACAAAAAAATTTAAAAGTGAACCGTCCATATTTTTCTATTTTCTCTTAACAAGACACATGAGTTTTACAAAATAAAACTCCATTCAATTCAAAGATTGACAATAAACACACTTTCCACTGTTTTGCTCATCTAATTTTGAGGGACCTAATCAGTTTCTTCAACAGCTGAACTGAGGGTCTGCAGAAGGCACTGGATTATCTACACAGTAGACAGCACAGCGAATGCTTCGTGAAGGTGCTGCAAGTCCTGACAATGGGGATGGCATGAAGGGAAACACATTCTTGAAAAGGATGACTACAAATGTATGGGAATTAATATCAAGAAACTAAGATAAATGTGTTAAGCCTCTCATCCAAAAACTTTATTCAAAAATTACTATTATTTCATCTTTACATTTGCTTCTCTCTCAGACCACACGTAGAGCTTATCTGCTCCACGTCACTAACACCTGTTCCTTTGCTCACATGGTTCCCGGAATCCAGTGTTCTCTATTGACTCTCCTCTTCCCACATCCAGGTTCCATTCACCCCTCAGGCTCAGCTTCCACATAGGGTAAGCGTAGCTCTATCTGCTCCTAGGACAGTGATCATTTTTTTTATAAATATTAATTAATGGCTCTCCCTATTGATTTCTAATTTGGACAATAAATTGTATGGTCATGGTGACAGTTACCAACTTATTGCTTCTCAGCTCCAAAAGCATCCTTTGTTCTACTTTGTAATAGTGGAGCTGGGCCCTGTAAACATTTTCCTTTGCCAAATGCCACAATGTTATGGCTTGCCAGAAAAGGGCATAAGCTAGACTTTAATAGTTTTGCCACTTTATAGATAAGTGATATGTTTGTCCTGCATATATATATGCATATATATATATATATCTATCCCAAGCAAGTCACAAGGCCACGCATGATGGCAATAAGGTGAGAGGTAGGGGAATTGCATTAATAGAAGCTTATAATTGAGTATAATATTGATGACAAATTACAAGTATGCTTCTCTTATCTATAAAGTGGCAAAACTATTAAATTCTTTAGCGTATGCAAAATACTACTATAAACACACACGTATGAGGATACACAGAACTCTGTTATTTGACACAATAGGGTACTTAGGACATAAACAAATCAAGCATTTCAGTCTTCTCTAGTTTGTCAATTTCTAAGAAATCATAACAAAACAAGTAAATTAACTACACCCAAACTATGTTGAATACAATTCATTTTTGTGAGTCTGGCACCACCATCTTGCAATGCCTCATGAAGATCATTTATCATGACCCTGCTAACCAAAGGGGAGATGTGGAAATTATATCCCCTGAGAGCACAGAGAACATAGTCAGAGACCCAGATACAATCCTCACTTTGTCACTTATTAAAAGGGGACCATACATTCTGTTTTCCCAGAATGGCCCCAGTTTTATTATTAATTATTTACACATTTATTAATCTTATTCTCTTTCAATCTCAAAACTATCTCCATTGAACAATAAATGATATGGTCACCCTACTTCTGTCCTGATCTTGAAGATTAATTCAAGAGTGCAGAAGCCTAGTTTCCTTAATTGCAGAACTGAGGACCAAATTGAGATAATATACACAAAAGTGGTTTTCACACTCTCAAGTACTACATACATGTATGGTATTAGCACCATCATTGGAATCTTTTGTCAACAGGATCAAATAATAAGGTATCCGCCGAAACTGGTTTGGCTCAGTGGATAGAGCATCAGCCTTGGGACAGAAGGGTCCCAGGTTCGATTCCGATCAAGGGCATGTACCTTGGTTGCAGGCACATCCCCAGTGGGGGGTGTGCAAAAGGCAGCTGATTGATGATTCTCTCTCATCAATGTGTCTAATTCTCTATCCCTCTCCCTTTCTCTCTGTAAAAAATCAATAAAATATATTTAAAAATAACAATAATAATAATAAGGTATCCTAGCTTAAGAAAACATTGTGTCCTTTTTATTTTCTTCCTTCACTCATTCAACAAATATTCATTGGGCAATTAATATAAGACAAGGGACTGTACTTGTCACTGGGGCTAAAGATGGGGGGGGGAGGGGATTGGTCCTTACTTGCCCATAGAGTTTACACCAGTATATTTGTGAAAATTAACCCTGCTGGAAAAGTTTAAGTGAATAAGAGTAAACATCCTGTTTCAATTTACTAGTAATTGGGGAGACAACTAACATGCAAACAAGATAAGGTTCTCAGATCACTCAGTCCATTTTGGACAGGAGATAAAACTCAAGAATCCTGGTTCACATCCATGCTCTGGCCAGTTCATTGTTTTGTTTTTAAAAGATTAATGGAAATTCTTGTCGTGTCCTTGATCTTACCTCGAGAGATCTTCTAGTTCATCCTGGCCTCTAGGCAGGATTGCCCTTAATGGCAAAACAAAAATAAGGCTAATCCTGGTAGTTGTGAACAAAGTTGGCCAGTCGTGTTTATACTGGCTCCACTGGGATGTTATTTTCAAGCTTAATGGCCTCATCTTCAGAACTTTATGAGCTGCCATAACCCTATAGACCTCAAAACAGTCTAACATTCTCAGTAGAGAAATGGAGGACTTCGAAGGGAAATAAATAAAAGGGGGAAGACTTCTATAGTCATGTGTCCAAATTGATCATAACTGAGCGATGTAAGTTTTCAGGGTGAAGATAAATATCAGTCTCTTTCTGCTATAGTCTGTGGCTATCAAAACAGCAGCTCCTTCTGACACTATGACTGCCCTATAAATAGAAAGAGTGTAAGTTTATGAATCACTAATATAGATGCACCTAAATAAAGGTGTGCCTTCGGTTCAAAAGGCCAGTTACTAACAGCGTTGTACACATGCCTTCCAGGTTCCAAAGCTATATTTTAATCAGATCTGTCCTGGGAATCAGAAAACATCCCCACAAACCTGAGCCCAGGGCTTGTTCTGATGCTGCTGTGACCGCCATTCAGAGAGCTCCAAGTGCCCTCTTTTGGCCAGCAGAGAGCATTGCAATCCCCTTCTCTTGTCAAAAGAGCCCTTTGGAAAAAAAAGAAAAAAAAAAGAATGTGTTTACAACAAAGCCCTTTACTTATGAGAAAACCACAATGATGACTAGACAAGTGGAAGTCGCCTCTAGTGAAAGCACTTCTGCTTTCAGAAAGCCTCATTAAATGAGTTTCAATATACATCCCTCTCAAGCCTGGTCAGCAGGCACAGCTCACTATTCACCCTCTCAGTCAAAGCCTGGATTTTAATAGCAATTCGTCAGGGAACACATGGTTCTCTCTTACAAGCTGCCTCTGAGGACAAGTTATGGCCAACAGTCATCTGTCCCCTTCTTCCCTCTCCATTTAGGATCTATATCATTCTGCCTACACTGTGGTTAGCCATTGACAAAATAGTTTGTCAATTCCATGAGGGCATGGGCTACGTTATTGTTTCTCTCTCACCCCTAGAACTCAGCACCGTGCCCAGCATGTAGCTGGGCTTTGTGAAAATTGAAAGGGTCCTGGGATGTGAAAGAACTCATTTGGAGAAAATCTTTAGTAGTATCATTGATGGAATGGGTTTTCTTTCTTCAATCTATTTTGACCCAAACCCCTGGTAAATTTTCCAATTGCTTTCCTTTTAGGACTTTTGGAACTTGAGCACAGCAATAAGGATCCAATGGTATTAGGTAGCATAAGTGTTTCATAGGAAAGAGGAGAAACTCAAAGTTTTATGACCCCCTTACCGGGTCTCTGCCTTTAAAAAAAAAAATCTTCAGAAAACATAGTGTAATGTTAACTGCAACCCTCAGCCTTCTACCTTAGAAAAGACTTTTAGAGTTAGTTATACTCAGGTAACAAATTCAAAACCTGCTACTAGGTCAACATCAAATTTTACAATATAGCATATGGGAAATTTCACTTTTTTAAAAAAAAAAGAGATATCCTTGGTCAATCTTAAACTATCTTGAACTATATCCTAAACTAAATATCTTCTCACGTAATCTGCTTATTAGTTTCACAACTCTGATTAGTGCTTTGGCTAAGAATGGTGGATGGTTGCTGTAGATGCTTACTTGATAAATTATAATAAAAAATTTTAAGAGAACATATACCTCAGGTATTTTTAAATGTGACTTTTTAAAACTCCAAAGGACAAAGTTGGCTGTATGTTCAATCTACAGCCTGAAATCACACAGCACAATACCAGTTCATAATAACAACCTATATACCCAAATAAAGTTTTCTCAGCACTATCTCAAAAGAAATTAGAAATGCATCAGGCATACCTTGATCAGATAGGAGCATTCTTTGTCATTAATTGGCATTTACCAAGCACCTGCCAGCTCCAGAGCAGCATGGGTGTTAGTTGACTACAAAGATAATAGATGATGCCGAGGACCCTGGTCCCCAAACAGAGCAATTCTAGGTCCACTTAACTAACTATTTGAGTGGCCAGCATTGATAGAAACTTGTTGAAACACAAGCCCAACTAGAGATATCCTAATTTAAATGAATAGAATAAAACCTATTGCAGCAAGAGAGTAATAAATGGCACACTCAAGCCTACTCAATATCTGTACAGAAAAAGTATGTTAAAAAATAATAATAAGTCTTGCCCTAACTGATTTTGCTCAGTGGATAGAGCGTCAGCCTGCCGACTGAAGGGTCTCAGGTTTGATTCTAGTCAAAGGCATGTACCGTGGTTGCGGGCACATCCCTGGTAGGGAGTGTGCAGGAGGCAGCTGATAAATGTTTCTCTCTCATCAATGTTTCTAACTCTCTATCCCTCTCCCTTCCTCTCTGTAAAAAATCAATAAAATACATTAAAAAATAAAAATTAAAAATAATAAGTCTTTTGAATGATATTTGTTGGGAGGAGTAAATAGAATCACCTCTGTCTTTCAATAACCTAAGAAGTGTAACTAAAATAAGAACGTTGCTTTCAATTAAAAGCTGTGGCAAATGATCACAAGTGTCAGTGGATAAAAAGATAAATAAGGTAATATATAAATAGGATAAATACTTTTGCCAGAAATAAGAAATTTGTTTAAAAAGTAAATTTTCAAACCCAAAATGTTACTTCTTTTTCTATACTAATATTTTAAAAACTTATGAGTACATTTCAGTGTGAGAATTAATACAATCTAATGGGACAAAAGTAATTCATTAGTGAAGATTTTAAAATTTTATTTTTAAAACCCCCAATAGTTAAGAAGCAAAGAGATTAATAAATGGAGAATACTAGTCTTTAAGGCAGTAGGAAACTTTCATTTTAAGTCTTAGCTTTAAAGTATATTATTAATGAAAATGACTTCACTGCACAGTTGATATCTATACATGTCCATGCATGTGTATATAAATGTAGACCTTTATGTATAAATGTTTTTGAATATATGTACATACCACACCTAATCATAAAAATAGTTGCTTGGGAAGATATTTAAATTAAGAAACAAACTGATAAATCTCTTTTGCAGAAACCGTTTGCTAACATTTCCCCTAAACACATACTACACAAAGAAAATATTATATCTATTAATGTTTTCTCACTGGGATAAGACATTCTATATTTGATCATCATGCATAACCATTTAGTTAAGCATAAAAGGTTTTCTGAAAAATATCCTTGTATTATCAACAATTTAAGAACGCCCCTTGCTACTAGGTCGCCAACTACCTCATGAGAACAAGAGAGGCAAAGAGGAGGTCTGACCTTATGTTGATGTTATCTATCTATCTAATTATTTAACTGTAATTCCAGATCTAATCCAAAAAGCATCTGGTCTAGGGTGCATAACTTCTTTTTGTACCATGAAATCCATGAACTGTCTGGTGAGATCTGTGGATCTTTTCTTAGAATAATATTTTTTAAATATATTTCAGAGAGGAAAGAAGAGAGAGAGAGAGAGATGAATATCAATGGTGAGACGATCATTGATTGGATGCTTTCTGCACACCCCCTATTGGGAATCAAGTGCACAATATGTGCATGTGCCCTGGTCGGGAATGAAACTGTGATCTCCTGGTTCATAAGTTGATGCTCAACCACTGAGCCACACTGGCCAGGTGAGAATTATATTTTAAGTGTATATGATAAAATATATAAAATAACAAAGAAAACAGTTATATTTAAAAACATTAAAATAAGGTATTATATATGTGTCTTTATCCCCCCATTGCCTCCCCAACTCCCCCCCACACTCATGCCTTCACCCCCCTGGTATCTGTGTCCATTGGTTAGGCTTATATGCATGTATACAAGTCCTTAACATAGTAAGTTTTACCCCACTCTAAAATCATTTAAAATGAAACAAATTCTCCAAATGGTAACTAAGATTTTTTTATTCCTGAGACAGATTAGACAATTTTCTACTGACTTAGGAACTCCCTACTTGATCACTGGAATTTTTTAAGCATCCCAAATCTCAGATTGCCCTTAAGAAGCATGCGCGTGCGTGCTTACGTGAGTGCATGTGTGTGTGTGTAAGAAAAGGGGATAAAAGATCCATGTGTTTGGAGAGAGACTAATGTCCTTTAGACCTAAAGATTAGAAAAGGCATTATTGGCAGGCACCAAATTAGTTGGTTACTAAAATTCCAGAATAAAGAGTTTTGTCAAAAATGGAATATGAACTAAAGAAATTTCCAGAAAGAATAGAAGCAACTATGTGAAATTCATAACTTGTCCTTTGGACCTTTGGAACTCTGGACATGACTCTTATTCCAAAAATCAGCACCACAATGTTTCATAATATTTATTTCAGAAATTCTCCATAAATTTGAGGCATCTTTATGATCCAAACTTAGTGAGAGTGTACTAATCATCTGTGGTACCTAGAATCTAGAAAATATTGTTTTATAAATATCATCCACTAATATTGAACAGAACTTTACAGTTTATAAGGTTTTATATGTATTTTTAAGTATATGGACTATATTTTTATAGTTTACTTCCCCAAATCTTTACTACCCACTTTCTCTACATTTTATCTGATCATAAATTTTATCTGTTTTTATTTCAATCATATATGGAACAAGATAAAAAGAGCAAGCTAGCTAAATGTAGTGGATGATATCTACAAAATTTCATTATCCATATTTTGTAGGTAAAGAAAGTGAATATGTCCAAGGCCACACATCTCACTAAATTATGAAGCTGAGATGCATACGGAGATGATCTGGCTCTCCAGCCCCTCTGTCTACCAAACCACACTTCCTTTCTGTGATATGTGATCCACGCTAGTGTAATGCTTTGTCCAAAAGTCAATCTAGTATCAAAGATCACTTGTGTTGTGCTTATTTGTACAAGGCTGTCCCTCCAGCTACACTATGAGCTCTTCAAGTTTTCATATGTAAGCATGAGATGAACAGTCAGATTGGCCCCTTTACACTCATCCTGTGGAGATCCCGTTCCTGGCACAGCAATGTGTATGCATATTGGCTAACAGCACGGCCATGTGAGTGCACAGACACTCGGGGCACCTCAGTCTCTCTACCTAGTCTCTTCCCAGTCTCTACCCCTCACCCAGGTTCATTAGCAGGCATACCAGGCTAGTGTCCAAAGGAATTTGTTGGACATGGATTTAGGAAATGGGGCTGTCCATGTTAACCTAGTGTAGTGCCAGGCATACAGTGGCTGTCCAGTAAGAATAGCTAGATTCCTCAAAATGATGGGAATGTTTAAAATAAAGGACCCACTGATTGGAACATGGACATGTATTTATATTATAGCAAGCATTTTGGTATTCTGGTCATAATAACACTCCTAGCAAGATTTGATTTATGATGACAACATGAAGCTCACTTTAAAATCCAGATGCATCAGGCTGTTTCCCATCAAAACCCCTCAGGCCATTTGAGGGAAGCCCAGGGAAACTGAAAGATGAGACAGAGGGACTGGAGAACCAGGACGTGGGCTTTATTGGAGGAGAAGACCCCTGCCGGGCTGCCTTCCAGAGGAGAGAGAGCCCCTGTGCGGGGGTGAACACACCTTTTGAGGGGAGGAAAGGGAAGGGCTGGGGCTTAGGTACTCGGCACACACTGATTGGTGGTTTCATATAAGGCCCATAATTAGGGATTTAGGAATCGGAGGCTTAGGGTATTTGGCAGGTGCTGATCGGTGGTTCAATGTAAGGTACCTGGTTATGTGCTCAGGAGTGTTTGGACTGCAGGTGCAGGTTACGTCACACATCAGTTGGAGGAAGGGAGGATCCCAGAAGGCTCAATATGCAACCCACAGGGAGTTTGGAGGACAGAGACCAGGAGCTGATTCTAGTCCAGAAAGAGGGCAGAAACTGCAGCCTTTTATGGCTTAGGAGAAGAGAGCTTTGGCAGGACCAACCTGCACTTCCAGAGTTTAGAACACAAAAGAGCCGAGTGTTTCCTTTGAACCAGAATAAATGCCAAGGGAAGTAAAGGGGTTCAAGTTGTCATGAAGGGACCATGCCCAGGTGGTTGCCCTCTAGGACTGGGTGACTCCAGCAGAAATAACTGGGACCAAAGTCAGCCAGAGGGTACCTCTCCTCTGCCAGGGAACAATAGGGGTCTCTTGGGAACCCAAAAAAAATCTTCTATCTGACACTCAGAGGGCTACAAAGCCATGTGACCACTCTGCTATTTAAGAAAGACTTTTAGGTCTCCTTCGCCTTCTCTCTCTCTCACCTCATCCTGAACGTGAGAAATGAGTAAGATAAAGTGGAATGCGGAGGGCAGGATAGATCACACATCCTCTTTCCCCACTGCAGGTTTCTGAGCCTGGGTCAGGCTGGGAGTTATGGGGCATGCAGGTGGGGAGAGGGTCTTTAAATTGAGTGTGATAGATGACATTCTTGACATTCCAGATACTGGGCTTTCAAGTTGAGTACTCTTTCTGTCCATTGTGCTGCCCCTCCTTGGCAATCTCCTGTCTTCATGTATGCCTATCATACAGCACATACATTAGAACACACAGTGTAGTCCTTAGGAGCTCTGGGTAAGGAGGCAGACACACACGGCCATGGGCTAGTTAGGCAACCTCTGTAGGCCTCAGTCTGCTCACATGCCGAAAGAAAATAACAATGGCACCACTTGATCAGGTTGTTGTGAAGAATGTGGCAGTCCATGGAGAGCAGTAGAGGATTCATGCATTTGATGAAAAGTATTGAATATATACTGTATTCATTTCCTAGGACTACAGTAACAAAGTACCACACCTACATGGCTGAGAACAGCAGAAATGTATTGTTTCATAGCTCTGGCGGTGAGAAGCCTCAAATCAAAGGGTCAT
Organism: Vespertilio murinus; assembly: GCA_963924515.1. Taxonomy (NCBI): domain Eukaryota; kingdom Metazoa; phylum Chordata; class Mammalia; order Chiroptera; family Vespertilionidae; genus Vespertilio; species Vespertilio murinus. The sequence goes on from OZ004704.1 coordinate 152,897,293, forward strand.
CGGACCCTGCTCCCTCTGAAGGTGCTAGGGAAGGATCTGTTCCAGGCACCTCTCCTTGTCTGTCTTAGCACCTTGGCGTGGGGCAGCATAACTCCCGTGTTCAGCGAGGCATTCTTCCTGTGTGTGTGCATCTATGTGCTGACTTCCTTTTACAAGGGCACCAGTCATTTTGGATTAGGAGCCCACCCTTCTCCAGTGTGACCTTATTGTAACTAATGACATTTATAACAATTCCACTTCCCAGGACCTCAGAATGGGAGAGCACATTCTGAGGTCCTGGCAACTAGGACTTAAATATATACATTTTTATATAATTCAGCCTTTACTACTTTTTGTGTGCCAGAAACTTCTAGGTACTGGCAGTCTGGAAGTGAATAAACTGTATTTGGGGGTATTCGTGTTCTTTCTGAGTAAGTCAAACAATAAATGTGCAAAGAAATAAATAGGATCATTTTAGATAGACATAAGAACTTTGTAAATGGTCAAATAATGAATTGGAACAGTGGTCCTCAAACATTTTGGTCTCAGAGGTCTCAGGATCCCTTTTTTCCTCTTGAACCCCAAACGTTTTTTATATATAAGAGTCATATATTTACCAATATTTACTATTTTAAAACCTTATTCTATTTAATCCAGTTCCAAATTCAAAAATTGATGACACATGTTTAATGTTTCATGTGGAAACACCAAGTTTAATATCAAAAAAACTAAATGAATGAATGCTTAGAAATATATAAAATTTTAATGTGAACATTTATAACTCAAAAAGACAAAACAAAAAAACACATGACTTTTACACTATTTTATCACTTGAATGTTGGTTCATGCCTAGCTAAACTACACGGAGCTGAAACCCTATGCAGTGCTTATCACCTGGTAGGTAACTTATTACCACTCAACTCTAATTCTGTGGTTCTCAGCAGAGCTGTGCATTAGAATCACCCGGGGAGCTTAAAATTTTGGGGTGACTAGTCACAATCCCCAAACCATTTAGGTCAGAATGTTTGAACTTGAGTTCTTCTGAGTATCAGTGCTAATCAATCTTCTTATTCCATCCTAGGTAATTAAGCTACAGTAGCTATGAAACACTGGACCCAAACAGACACACATGCCATGCAGGTGATGTTTAAGCCAGGACGGAGAACTACTGCTCTAGTCTAGATGCATACTAACCCCAATGGGGGTGTTCTCGTAAGAGCAACCTCTCTTTCCAAATGCTGAGAATCTTCAACCTGACCTTGCTCTGCTCCATGGAATCATTTCAATCCACATGAACATGAACTAGAATATGTACATCATATTAATCCCACCTGTATTAAAACAGTCAAGTAATTTCAATGCTGAGTGGAAATTTCAGCTCCTGCTGCCTTGGAAAATGCCCAACAATCTGTCCTGCGAAAAGGTTGAAATGTCAAGTGACGAAGCTTCCTACAAAACTGAATTTAGAGTATAACCTCAAATGTTAATATATGCAGATCTTTCCTCTGCCCTTGGAAGGTCAAATATTCACAACAGTCATAAAGTCTACACCGCACTATCCTCCCAGGATTTCTGAGGCTGCAGCAACAAATTACAAAATTAAAGAAAAAGGAATTCCTGTGAAAGGAAAGTTATAGTCCAAGAAAAAGGAAGACGTCATGACGACGGAGCGTTGCATGTCACCGATCCCACATTGACGCCTAGTCGTTGTGACATGCTTTACAATTTGCAAAACTCTTTTGCATCTGCCAGTTGACCTTCACAACAGCTGTAGTTGGTGACTGTTACTCATATTTCCATGTTCTAAATAAGGAAATAGAGATCGCAAAAGGTCGAGTGACTCATCCAATGTTAATGGAACAGATAAGACCTGAATTCAGGTCCTAGTCAGGAAACGCTGAGCCCTTTCAACTGCCTTGCCCAGGATGTGGGAATGTGCCAGTTGTTTCTTGAACAGGTTTTCCTGTTAGATGCAACCTACAATGAAAACTTCCTTCCCAGCACAAAAAAATGCAAAGTCTGTTTTCAAATTGTATCGATTATTATAGCAGTCATAATTCAGAAAGGACGGATTCATTCACTAGGATAATATTTTCAAAAATGCCCAGATTCCTGGACTTTTTCTATACTTGCATTAACCACAGTTCATGAAACCAACCATCGTGCAGAGGAACCATTCAGGGGCAGATCCTGGAAATGCTAGACAGCATTTTTTAAAACCTATTTTTATTGCAGAATTGTCTCTAAAGTAAGTCAAATAAAACTGTAATAACTGAAAAAATCTAACCAAATAGACCTGAATGCAATCACCCCTAGGAGACAATTCTGCATCAGGCGCGTGGCTAAATGAAAGTTTTAAAAAAGCGCTCGCTAGCCTTTCATCTAAAATTGTGTGGGAAAAGCATGTAGTAATGGTCACCCACATAAAATAATAATAGTGGTGCCTATGAAATGCCCCGTTTTAAATAACATCTGTGGCTCTTTGTAATCAATAATAATAAAATGATTCTCTGTGTGTTCTCATGCAGAGGGTGTGGGGGAAATAGCCCTCAGAGTAACAAGATGGCAGCGATGCCCTCTCCTTTCAGATCAACCCCCCAGACAGCAGTCAGCTTTTACAGAGCCAAGCAGCCAAGTGAACGCTGGGCAGAGGAAGAGGCCGGGGCAGCAGAAAAGCAGATGCTTTGGCGAGAAGGCAGGGCTGTAAATGTTGCTTTCCCAGGATTTTGATAGCAGGAGTGTTTGTCTTACTGAAAGCGGAGTCTAATTGAATAAGAGAGTTTTTTAAATAGTGGGCCATTAATTAGGCGGCGCTGGGTAAAGCAGGGGCTCGGTAATGTAGGAGGCTTCTGGGACCACGGGCGGCACTCATCGATTCTGTCGCGGTGCCAGAGGAACGAGAGCGCTGAACGTTTTGCCTCCTCTGGAAGCCTTACCTGATCCATTTGGAAGTGGCTTCCCCATGCATTGCTTCTGTTCAAATCATCCCATAATTACCCTGGCACTGTAAGCTGCAAACTTGGCGGGCTCTGAGAGAGATCAGATGTTTTTCTCATGCTTGCTGAACCTCTCTTAGACAAATTTTGCATTGTTTTTTGTGTCAGTTTTATCGTGGAACATCGTGTTGCCATCTGGGGAGAAAAACAACATGGTAGAGGAGCAGCTGGTGAATGGCGATGGCCAAGTAAACATTGGCAGGCACCCGCCATTAGGTGAGATAAGAGGGATGGGCAGTCGCCAACACAGACAATCCCTCACCGCTGGAGCATCTTTCACTGTCCCCTTCTCTCTCCTCTTCATTCAAATTCATGGCAATTTTTCATTCAGAGGCTCAAGCTCTGTAAGTGTCAAGTGTTGGGCTTTCCCTTTTTCTGTCCCAGAGGAACAAGACAGATCTGCAAAGTGCCCCACTAATTGAATTTCACATCTCGGGCAGGACAATGGGCTTCTTAAACAAGGGGCGAGCTTCTGATAACTTAACAGAAAGGCTCCCCTGAGGAGTGAGAGGATACCAACACTCTCACCAAGCTTTTCAACTGATTTGGTGGACTTTATTTTGGTCACACCCTACATCATTGGAATTCATGGATTTCAAACCCTTCGATCTCTTAAGGACCCTATATGTATGGTAAACCAAAGTAAATCATACTAACCTGTCTTTGGGAGCAGGGAGGCAAGAGGAAGTCAGTCACACTTAATTAACACAGTTATCCACAATACTTCCTTGGTTTTCAGATATAATTTTTCTATTAAAACATTTCTAGAATTGCATTTCTACATGCATAGAATAGATATCTAAAATACATAGAAAATATTATCTATCTACATAAAAGCCTAAGTGACCATTATGACCAGACAACCAGCCAGTAGCTATGATGCACATTGACCTCCAGGGGGCAGATGCTCAACACAGGAGCTGCCTCTGGTGGTCAGTGTGCTCCCACAGCCAACCTTTCATGGTCCCTCCTCAGGCTGGCCAGCCCTTATCGGCCCTGATAGGGACTGGGCTAGATGGCCCTTATCGGCCCCAGTCCTGGCCAGTCTGAGGGACTCCACCCATGTATGATTTCCTGCACCAGGCCTCTAATGTTGTAGAATTAATTATACATAAGATATAAAATGTAATATATGATATAATCCTATGTAATAGAAGCCTAATATGCTAAGTGTCTGTTCAACTGTTGTTTGACCAGTCGCTATGACACTCACTGACCACCAGAGAGCAGATGCTCTGACAGGTAAGTTAGCTTGTTGCTGGGATATTGGGGTGGGGACTAGGTGAGACTGGCCAAACATGCCCTAAACCCCTCCCATGATCCCTCCTCAGCTGGATGGGGACCCCACTAGTGCACAATCTGTGCACCAGGCCTCTAGTTAACATATAACTACATAATGTAAATACTATTGTATATAGTTTTCTCTAATTCAATTATATAGTACATACATATTCAATGATGTATATTATATTATATTCAATATATATTTTATATGTATATATAATTTCTCTCTCTCTCTCTCTCTCTCTCTCTCTCTCTCTCTCTCACACACACACACACACACACACACACACACACACACACATATCCCAGAGGAACAAAGTGCCCCACTAATTGAATTTCAAATCTTGGGAATTTCACACACATATGTGTGTGTGTGTGTGTGTGTGTGTGTGTGTGTGCGTGTGTGTGTGTGAATTTTACCAGGAAAAAAAGTATAAATGCAAACAAAACCTTGGTACTCTCAATAAGATTATAGTCCAAGTCCTAAAAAGAATGATATTATGTACAAGAAGAGCAGTGTAACACCATGTCATTTATGAAAGCCAGTGGCTGAGAGCCTTTGAATGCTGGAGTGAAAAAAGCTAAACATAAACTTTGATTGTGATAGTCATGAAAATGGCATGAAATTATATGTATCAATGATTGTTTTAAAAGCATCATACATAAAACCTGTGTAAATTGTTTCTTGCATCACCACTAACAACAAAAGTCAATGGGAATATCAAAGGAAATGGACTTATTTTCAGAACTGTTGGAAATCATCTTATTCATTTCTTTGTTTTGAAAAGTAATGTCCTAAAGTTCCACATCTTGCTTGGACAGAACTCAAACTAGAAATTATGAGCAAAGTGGGGTGGAAAGGGGGACTTCATTGAAGGGAGAAGGGAGAATGTGAAATTAAATGTTTTGACCTAATAGGTAGGCCAAATTAGGACCAACCAGAACTCTTTTTAAACAGCATCAGAAGTTCTCTAATAAAATCCTCTCTATTAAATCAATGCTCATTTATATGTCTATGATTAAACATGATCAAGATTGCTGGGAAAATCTATCAGACAAAACAAAGAAAACTTCCAGAAAGTATGTCTAGATTCACTTCCATATTTTTCACGAGAAAAGTCAGTCACTTTGACTGTCTCAATAAATAATATAACTTATTTGTAGCCACATTTTTTGTCAATGTTCTACTCATTCTTTTGACATCTGTCAGTTACATATATGACAGTTTTTATTAGTCTGATTTGTGCTCCAATGAGATTGTGTTAGTCTCTCATTATATTGTTAATTCAGAAACTTTGAGGATATATCCCATTAGGCCATAATCCTCAGTCCATAACATCCATAAGATTTTTTTTATTCCTTATCAACATTTATAAGAAATTATGTCCTAGAGCAGCAAGGGAACATTTTCAAAAGTAAACCCATAATTGGCAGAAAGAAGCACTCTCTATGTTCTTCTTGAGAATCTTCTACATTGTAACACTAGATAGACTCTTTAGAGATGACAAAAAAAAAGGTCATTCCTGGCCTCATTTTACTGATACAGAAATTGAATTCCAAAGATGACAAATAAATAACTGGCCCCAAGGTCAAGCAGCTTGAAAGCCCAGAGAATCTATCTGGAAGGCCCGTGACCGTAACCACTATTCTGTGATGCAAGGTGTGCACTAATTAAATACCAAATCATTACCTCTGTTATTACTTTAAAGTCAGTCAGTGTAGTTCAGGTAAGCTTCCTGGAAGAGCTGGAAAATAGAATAGGGCCTGGAGGGATCCGTAAACTCAATTAAGGTAAATTTTGTCAAAGCAAATAAACAAAACTGAAACGCAACTATTGTACAACAAGAAAGGGCATGTCAGGAGAGAATAAGTGGAGTTTTGTGGAAGGCCTAGAGGAGATGAAATCGGAATTGCAATTACATGCTGGCCAAGGCAGTGCAAATCCATTTGTAAAGGATGGATGTCCCATTGGAAAGCTTCCAGGGAGACACAGCAGTACGGACAGGAAGTGCCCCACCTTGATGAGTGAGTCAGAGCCTTCCTGAGAAGGGTAATAGCCTCACCACTCAGTTGGGCCCAGATGACAGAATGTAAGAAGGCGACAGAGCTAATATGGTCATTGCATGATAAATTAAAGCATATAATCACATGGATATTTTTCACCCCAAAAGACAGGATCTTGTCACTTAACAGGATCAATGAAGAAAGAAGCATATCCCTGGCCACTGAGAAGCATCCAGAGCTGATGAATTTCTGACCCGTTGAGAGGGAGATGATTTTGACACAGTATAAGTTCATCTTCCGACCGACCAGAAGGTCTCTGTTAACAAGAGAATTTCATAGGAATAGTGTAAAATGTAATGATTAAGTACCCCCAACTATAAGAATGCAACAATATGGCTAAGTTAGAGCTCAGGCTTCCAGATTTAGTAAGATGTCTAGGGTAGGAAAATCTTGTCATTGACACTATAAAAGGGACATAATGAGTTTGAAAAACTAGGCAAAGTATCTTGAGCAAAACCAGAAAAGATGCTAACATTGCACACTAATGACAGCTTTTATAACACACAGACTCCACCATACTTTAAAGCAGTAGCAAAGTTTGAATTCTCTGGCCCATGTTCCCCTTCTTACTTACTCTCTCCTTCCTTCTTTTCAATTGCTTTTTAACTACAGCTTCAGGAGCACCCATGGACATAGACAGCTGTTTGCTAGTAAAAATAGGTTCTGTTGCCCCTACCCTGTTTGTCTCAGTGGATAACGCATCAGCCTGCAGACCAAAGGGTCCCAGGTTCAATTTCCATCAAAGGCACATATGCAGTAGCAGGCTCCACCAGGGCCCTGGTGGAGGGAATGCAAGAGGCAACCAATCAATATATTTCTCTCACATTGATGTTTCTCTTTGTCTTTCCCTCTCTCTTCTACTCTCTCTAAAAATCAATGGAAAAATATCCTCAGGTGAGGAATTTAAAAAAATGCAATGCTCTGTTGTGCTAAATACAACTTCTGCCTCTAGTTATCTTTATTCCCTCTCACTCAAGCTACCTACCAAATATCACAGCATTTTACATAGCTGCAATAACTAGTATGCTGTGGTGCTGGCATACAAATTGGCAGAAGAAAAGTTATTAAATGGCTTAGAAATAGGAAGTAGAGGTTATTAAAATTTACATATTGCAAATGTGATAGCCTCAGTTTTACCAGTAAATATTACTGAAATGATTAGTCAACTATTAGAGGCATTCAAATCTACTTAATTCCTAATCCATTTAAAAGGCAAGTGCAGTCTGGCCACTGTTTATGAATCTATAATTATGAACCAGGAAGTAATGGTTTGATTACCGCTCAGGGCACATTGCCTGGCTTGTGGGCTCAATCCTCAGCGTAGACATGCAGAAAGCAATGGATCAATGATTCTCTCATCACTGATGTTCCTATCTCTCCCTCTCTGAAATCAATAAAATATGTATTTAAATAAATAAATAATAAGTGCAAAAGTATATACCAGGGAAAAAATTGAAAATAAAAAGTAGGTTTATCAATTTTCTAGCTTTAATGTTAAATAAGAATTACAGGGGGGGGGAGGTTAAATTTGACAATATGAATACTTTGTCTTTATATCAGAAAACACCTTGAACAAATTAAAAATACAATACATATCTAGTTTTGGGGGGTTAGTACTAACTTTACATTTCTATGGGCAAATGATGTTCCCTCCAGGCTCATTTGGGTCTATCTCCAGTTCCCTAAAAATGGTGTGTGAGGGAAGTGTGTGGCCCATCCTCTATGCTATATCTATGACTATTTTTCAACCACAGAGTGATTAAGAAGTTCACATTGGTGGTTACAGAATAGTCATGGGGATGTATTCTAATAACTAGTGTGGTGCTGGATGGGTGCGGGATTCATTGGGATGACCACATATTAAGTTATGTAATATCTGGTCACTGGGGTATATAATTTTTTTAATTAAAAACAAATAATGATTATTTTAGGAATGGGCACATGGTCATGTCCACCTGGTGAGACTCAATTCAAGAGACTATACTAGAATAGCTGGGAAAGAGAATCCTGCACTGGGGTAGAATTGGCCACTGATAGAGAAGGTGTGCTGGAATGGTGTCAATCAAGAGGAAATCTGAGCCGAAAGATGGACAGATTCTGAGTCTGGGTGATGCTATTAGGTCCCTGAACTCAGCTCTAACTGAAGGCAGTTCTCTGAAGCGTTCAGTGAGCCAATAAATTCCCATTTTTATTTGGCTAATTTGAATGGGCTTTCTGTCTCTTGTCACCAAAAATAAAAGAATTAAAAACTCAAAACCAGGAGGTGTGGGGGATAGAATATAACATTACAGAAGAGTGGTGATTTTCTGAATATTTAAATTATTCACAAAGATTGATCAGTATTTTACCTCATAGAAGATTAGCAATTTAATAACAGGATAAAATGGCTAATAAATACACACAAACATTTTAAATAAACTATTATAATAATCAAAGAAATGCAATTAAAGCATACTTTAAGTATCATTTTCACCTTTGAGGTTTACCAAAAAGTTAATCATCCAAAATGAGAGCAAAGATGAGGTAGATGAGTGCTGTCTAGCACAGCCTGTGGCAGTCTACATCTGGACAGACACTTTGTTGGTTCCAGAGGTTCCCCTGTGAGATATGACACTGGCCATCTACATGAAGGGCAGGGAGAGATGGAAGAAAGAGGCAGGTCACTCCAGATTGGTAGGTGGCACTTTTACTCAGCAAGGGAATTTGAGGCTTGCTTTGGGTGACTGGAGACAAATACATCTCCGCATTCATTGGACAGAATTTAAAGTTTATATAGAGGCCTTAGTTGGGCTGCATCATGCATACTGTCTGAATGGTCTCAACAACACATTGGTCTCTCAAGACTGCATCATTAAGAATGAGCCCCATTGTAAGGACAGTGGGTAGAGCATACATTCCAAGGACAGAGGAAGAGGTGAGCAGTCTCTGACTGCCCAGGTCCAGCATCCTCTTGATAACCTCCTCCACCTTTTTAAAGAACTATTTACACACACACACACACACACACACACACACACACACACACAAAGGCTCTAACACTTTGTTAAAATAATTCCACATTTAGAAATATATCCTAAGAAATAATCTGAAATAGAGATAAAACATTATGTTTAAGAAATTTCAAAAAAGTATGTCATTAAAAATTACATTTATGAAAAGTTTGAAAAGCTTAGTAAAATATTTTCACTATATCCTTAAATAGAAAGGTAGCAAACAAACTTGTGTTTAATATGATTGTGACTGGAAAATTATGTGACCAGAGAAAAAAAGAACAAAAGTAAACCAATGTTCATGGTGACTGTCACTGGGTGGTTGGGTAATGTTTCTTTTTTCCCCCTTCATATTACCTTTCTAAATGTTCCAAATTCTTTATAATAAGTATAATCTTGAACCAAAACAAATTTTTAAAATCATTTTTTAAAACTTACTTGCCTCTTTGTCCCTTTTTAAAAATCTGATGTATATTATATGGACTTTTGAAGGGTACAAAATGTCAGACCCAATGGGTACTCTAAATGGAAAGGGTTTCAGAGGTGATATGGATCAACATTTCCCCTAATACCACTACCACATCTACAGCACCTCTGAAAGATAGTCCTTCCTTCTCCATTTGAAGAGCTGCAGTGACAGTGGGAGAAGCAAGGCACAAAGCTGACTCCGTACTCAAGAGGATTCATAACTAAATTGTAAAGAATTCACCCTTATATTGACAGCATCTTATGCTGGATTTACTTATGTTGATTCTCCCCTTGATAACTACAAATCATTAACCCAACATAGTTCTATACTTTGGATAATAAAAAATTATGTCATGGGAAGATCATGGTTTTATCATCAGGTAGATTAAAGTTTGAATCTCTGCTACAGCATTGTGCTAGTATTATGATCTTGGACAACAACTCTGAACTTTTGTTTCCTTGAAATAGAGATAATGATACCTATTTCTCAGACAAGTAAAAGAGGACCCATCTGTAATGCACCTTGTATAAGTATACACAGTACTTAGTGAAAGTTAATTCTCTCAATGTCACCTCACTACATTTAATTTAAAAAGATAAAGGAAAATACAAAAAAGAAAAAAAAATACAACACACCAAAATTAATGGGATGTGGCTTTAAAAAAAGTAATTCTCTATTCTCTTATCCTAAGGGCTAGGCACACTACAGCAAGAATTCAAAAATATTTTTGAATGAATAAATAGTTTCTCAAACAGCTGTGAATCCACCAAGCAAACCATAAAGTATTTGAGAATGCAATGAGAGAATGTGAGATACTCTATAGAATTTAAGATACATTATTATTGCAGCTTTACTCTGAATTATTAGTTTTTAAAAACGGAAAAGAGACCTAATTGGTCCAGCTAAATCTCCTCCTGAGCTCATATTCCTCTTAGGGATCACCCTCCCCTTATAATTTGCTCATAAACCATCTACTTAATAGTGTAGTTGTGAATTATACTTACAATAACATCAAAATTACTAGTCTATGCTTTTTTGTTTGGGGGGGGGCAGAGAGAGAGAAAGAAACTCTGATTTGTTGTTCCATTGATTATTGATACATTCATTGGTTGATTCTTGTATGTGTCCTGACCTGGGACTGAACCCACAACCTTGGCATGTCAGGATGATGCTCTAAACAACTGAGCTACTCGGCCAGAGTCTAGGGGATATCTGTTTCTAAATCCTTTTCTATTTTTTTTTCTTCATTTGATATTTTGGCATTTTCTATATAACATCTCAGTGAACTTTCAAGAAAAAAAAAAGTGAGCACTTTTAATGGTGATTAAAATCTCACTAGAAATTATCTGTATTGGTCCTAAGGGTATAATGTATTCTGGCCTGAAGATCTGAACTTATTTAAAACACATCGGGGATCTATGTACCCTTCTACCCCCTTACAATTTGATCCTCTCTTTATATTTTCAGTTCTACTTTTTCTAAGAGGGAGACCAGGTACCCAAAGCCAACAGGAGCATAGTAGGAGTTTTGTTTTCTCTGTTAGCTGTTAATATTTGGCTAGGTGCCCTTAAAAAGAGTTTCATCTCTCTGGACACCTTTTAAGATTTCTGTCAAGCCTCTCCCACTTCCCTATATGGCACCTAATTGGTCTCTGCCCATCATCTTTAGTTGACTCTAATTTCATTTTGTTAGTATAGGAATGGCAGCAGTTATTTGAATTATTATCCTTCCCCTTTCCTTTCCCTCTGGATTTAAGCAGGATAGCAAATGGGAATTTTACAATGTCCCCAGAACTGTATTCAAGATCAAAGCTGAAGACTAAAATACACTCAGACTCCCATATTCTAATTTATAAAATATCCCTATAGGGCTTACTAATCAGCATCGTATAGAACAAGCTTTACCACCAAGCATTACCACCACTTCCTGGGCAATGTAGGAAGAGAACTTAGAGGGTAGTGAGGAGAGTTGTCTTTTAAAGAGACACTATGCCATTAAGGAACGTAGTTTTAACTTGTTACTAAAACCCAGAAAAGCAGATTCATAGGAAATTCATGTTGAGAATAGGGTTGACTACTAGTACATGAAGATAAAATGGGCAATTCATTTTCCAGTTGGCAATCTGTTTGGCCACCACACCTGGCCTACTTGAGGCAAGAAAAAGAAATTAGAGGGCATAGCCGGTCTGGTTCAGTAGATAGAACATCAACCTAGAGACTGAAGTGTACTGGGTTCAATTCCTGTCAAGGGCATGTACCTCAATTGCAGGCTCAATCCCCAGCCCTGGTCAGGGCATGTGTGAGAGGCAACCAGCCAATGTGTCTCTCTCACATTGATGTTTCTCTCTGTGTGTCTCCCTCCCTTCCACTCTATCTAAAAATCAATGGAAAAATATCTTTGGGCAAGGATTAACAACAACAACAAAGAAGAAGAAGAAAGAAATTAGAGGGCATAGTAAAGCTGGCTTAAGAGGCAGCTATTAAGCTCTCTGCCCCATTGTTTGACATGTTATAAATGAATGACTTTCCTAAGGGACAAGGAGGAAAGTAGTTGAATTTTAACTGTCTTCCCAGAGTTCACCAAGAAGGCTGATCAGAAAGGGGATGTCATTTTTGGGGTGGGCAACTTTTGCAGGGGTTAAGGAAGTGGAAAAGATAAAGCCAGATTCCACCCATCAGAACCATGTTTTAACAAGGGAAGGACTTTGGAGGCCCTCAAAACCACCTACATGTGAGAGGAGCAGCAACTGCATGCCTGCCACACAGAAGGCATTAATGGCTACCCTGAGTCAAACAAATAAGGACAAGTAACCAGCAGGGAACTCAACCTCCCCATGGGCAGTTAAGTAAGAGGAATTTGCCCCCGTTCCTCTTCTACATTGCCTAAGCATGAAAGAAAAGCTCCTGGTCAGAAGATACAAGAGGAAGAAGTCAATTCTTTGTAAAATGAAGGGGGGCGGGGGAGAGAGCTTTGAATTTAATATAAAATTAAAATTTTGAAGCAACACAAGACTATTCTATTAATTAACAGTGACAAGAACATTCTGCATTCTGGCCAACATATTAGTAAGATACCTGTTATTAACTGCATGCAATTAGGTACAGTGAAGAAGAACAGTTATTGAAAGCTTACACCCAAATGAATGAAAATTCCTCACCAAATATATAGGATGGGGCAAAAGTAGATTTACTGTTCTAAGTATGCAAAACATAGTTTATTCTTATATTATTAATTATTAATGTGTTATTTTCCAAATGAACAATTGTAAACCTACTTTTGCCCCACCCCATATTTAGTTGTACATTCCCATGCTTTTATCTTCTTTTAGGATGGTCACAGCCAGATTATCACTTTTTGATGTTCTCTCCCCTTTTCTCTCTTTTCTGAGTTATATTGTAACTGTGCACTCAGGATACTTACGTCTCCTGCTATCACCTACAGCAGCACACACACACAAAAAAATGACTTAAAGGAATACTCTGAAGCCAGAGTCCTCAAAGGGCCCCTATTCTACCTTTGTGATGCAAGAATTCCAGCATGCCAGGGGACTTCTGTGTAAATTACCTGGGACTGGAAGATTGCAAGGCCTTCATCAAGGAGCAAGGACTAGATGGGGTAGAGATGTAATAACAGAAACATTCAAAGAGAGGGCCTTAGAACTCCTTGGCAATGTGAAATATGAAGGGAATTCATCCTGATGGGAGATTCAAAATGTCTATTACAGGAGAGGGCTAAGGATGAACTTTTCTACAGGCAAAATTAATTAAAACCTCCCAACCCTTCCTAATGGTAACTCACACCAAAATCCACAAGAATGAGTGATATAGGAAATCAAAGAGGTAGGGAAAGAAGTTATTAAATTAGAAAATCAATAGGCACACTAAGAAAATGAAAACTCAAGATCAGATTACTATGGGGGGGGGAGGGTGTTGTACTGGTGAAAAGAGAAATCTTACTTCACTTCATCAGAAGAACACTAACCACACTTGAGCTTCACATTAATTTCAAGAGTTGTGCCAACCTAAGGCAAGGACAATCCCCGTCCACCTCACCAAGGAAAGTCAGCCTAAAGAAGGGATTCAGAAGGCAACTGAGCAAAGACTGGAATAAAACACATATTCAATAAGCAGTTGTTAAAATGAATATGAATAGTGGAATAAGAATACTTTTAGGGGTAGCAAAGAAAATATGAACTACTCTGAAGACCCTTCAGGAAAAAGGATCTCAAAGATTACATTAATAAGAATTTTTAAAAGAATAATTTCATGATATTTCCCTTTATTATTTATTAATATTATAGTTTTGGTTATATTGAATGCATAGGATAACTGTAGACTGGAAGATATAATAAATTTTAATGAAGGTAAGTGAAAATGGTTGAAAAAATTAGCATTTGTATTTTAACTGGGCCTTTCAATATCTTAGCTCAAAGTCATAAGTAAAAGGAATTTTAGTTATCAGGGGAAAAGTCTTTTAAGAATGAACTATCCTATCTTAGAGAGAGAGAGAGAGAGAGAAAGAGAGAGAGAGAGAGAGAGAGAGAGAGAGAGAGAGAGATGCAAATTAACTATACCTCTGCTATACCCACAGGCCATGCACACCAGCCAATCAGGAGCAAGTATGCAAATTAACCCAACCAAGATGGCTGCTGCCACCAGAGTATAGGAGGCTTGGGTTTTCCCAGTAATGGGTAATGGAGGAAGCCAAGCTTTCTGCCTGCCCTGGTAGACCCAGGCCTCCACTCAAGGCTACAAAATTTCAATTATAGAAGATAAATGAATCTCAGATACCGGGGCCTCAGCCTGAGTCGCCAGGGGGTGTTGTCAGCCTGCAAATAACCACAGGCCCCTTGCCCAGGCTTGCCCCCTGCCCCAAGGGAACCCCACTCTGATCTGGGACAGTCTTCAGGGCAAATCAGCTGGCCCCTTCCCATTTATCAGGCCTCCATCCTATCTAATAAAAGAGTAATATGCAAATTGACCATCATTCCAACACACAAGATAGCTGCCCCCATGTGAACACAAGATGGCCACCACAAGATGACCAGCATGGAAGGGCAGTTGGGAGGGACCAGGCCTGCAAGGGGGGGCAGTTAAGGGTGATCAAGCTTGCAGGGGAGGGCAGTTAGGGGTGATCAGACCAGCAGAGGAGGGAAGCTGGGGGTGACTAGGGCTGCAGGGAAGGGTAGTTGGTTAGGACCCAGGCCTGCAGGGGAGGGCAGTTGCGGGGGACCAGACCTGCAGGAGAGGGAAGTTAGGATCACCTGTGTAGGGGGTGATCAGGCTGGCAGGCAGAAGCGGTTAGGGGCAATCAGGAAGGCAGGCAGGTGAGCAGTTGGAAGCTAGCAGTCCTGGATTGTGAGAAGGGTCCCAGATTGGAGAGGGTGAAGGTTGGTCTGATGGACATCTCCCACCCCCCTCCTGCTTCATGCACCGGGCCTCTAGTATATTTATAAAATTCATAATAGTATTGGCAGCCTAAAATTGTACATTAATATGCTATTCTTCTACAAAGTCACTGTTTCTGACCAATGTTATAAGGCCAATGTTTTGAGGGGGTTTTTTTGTTTGTTTATTTTACATTCACTGGTGATGAATTTGAGCTTATTCAACACATGCCTCAAACTTTTTGTGACAACTGAATAAATAAAACAGTAGAGCCATACCTATATGATTCTCAGGTCATATTGTTCTGGTTTTTTAAGTCTGACATAAAATTTCCTACAGCCTATGAATAAAACAAGTTTTGCAACTTCTGTTTCAGAATATTCCAGCTGAATATATCATATAGAACTATTTGAAAGAAAACGAAACAAAACAAAGATACTATAAACACTTAGTGATGTCTTTGCCTTTTATATTTTGGGGTTGCTTTAGAAAAACAAAGAAAGAGGAAGGTGAATCTGTTGCTACAGGACTTAAATAAAATTGAAATTTAGTGAATTCTAATCTAAGCAATACTTACTAGTTGGAAATTCAAAACACCCCTAAATTATAGTTCCTTTTGAAAAGTGAATAAGGAATTGGACAGGTGTGCCATATCCAGCATGACTAGAGACAGGGTAACTATTAAATATTACAAGGACCCAAATAAAAATCAGTGATTACTGGAAGACAAAGGTCAGCTTTAAAGGGAAGCAAAGTGAATAACATTCCCTTTCACCCTAAAGACCTGGGAACTAAGCATAGATAAAATATCCAAGGGCTTAGAATATAGGTGTGGGAAATTTACTGCAGCAAAATAGAGAAGAAAACAGCTAATCCCTGGAGGGGGGAAAGCAAGTAGACGGCAATGTAGGATGCAATTGAGAATAGTGGCAAAGTAATTCACCATTACTATTTGTTTAATCCAGTTTCTCTAAGCAAAGGTGGCCACAGGGAGGGAACCATACTCTCCCCTCCAACGTCTGGGGAATTCAGGAATTTCCAGCACAAAGACCCATCAGTTGAAGGGCGAAGTGACAGAGGACTGAGAGAGATTGGTTGGCTAATGGACGGGGAATAAATTCTCCCAGAACGCTCCCTGTTCAAACCATTGGAAATGGAGTCGCCCTTCAGATCATCTGTGTGCCTGTTTCTTTTTTCCATTTTCAATTTATAATAACAATAACGACCTAGACATAGGACATTTCCTGGGCTTTAATGACTGTCTGAGGTTAATGGCCCTCAACTACACCTCAGGCCATCAACCCCTCCCAGCCCGTCATTAATCTCCAGGAAATATCCTGTTCCAGGGTCATTATTGTTTCAATATCAACTATACCTTAAAAGCTTTATGGATTCTGCAAATACAGGTCTCTTGCCAATAGAGGTTATAAAACCTGTTTAGAATTCTGAAATTATCTTGTTTCACCTTTCAGATATGTTTTGTTCAAAACTAAAGTTGCCTTTAAGAAAACATGCAATTTTATCTGTTGACATCTCCTCAGGAAAGAGGACTATTAAATATTACAAGGACCCAAATAAAAATCAGTGATTACTGGAAGACAAAGGTCAGCTTTAAAGGGAAGCATGCTCTCTCCTGGACAGTAGCATAACTCAACCTTTGAGAATACTACGTGATTTGTGAAAATGGCTCCCTAAAATGATTTATGTGTTCAAGTGTCGCCAGACTACACTCTATGCATAGAATTTTCAAAATACATCCTAATTCTAAAGTCTCATTTTTCACTTCCATAAGAAGTACCCCACTTTATACATTAACATTAGTACAACAAGCATTCGGCCCACAGCTGCTGAAACGTGGGTGAAATACAACTTCTAGAAGGGAATGGCCTTCAATGTTCTGATTCAGCAGCCAAAGGGAAGATGCTTGCCCGAGAAGCATTTGAGATCTAGAGAACTGATATAAACAAAGGAGGAAGGCAGGGCAGGTGTTTAAGTCCAAGGAAATCCAACAAATGGTAACAGGAGCATGCCCCAGCAAACAGGCAGACCGTAGAAATGTGGGGACTTGGACAGGCAGGTCCTTGGAGAGATGGGGAAGCACCAGATTGGGCCCAGCTTTGGGTCAGAGATCCATACATAGTGGTTCCGGCAAGAACTGAGCCTTACCACAGCATTAGGCAGAACTGCATGCTCAACTAGCCTGTGACAGAGTCCCAGACCCTGAAACGAAGGAATAAACTAGGTCCCTGGTCACAGGACTGGGCACAAGCTGAGGTGCCATACCAGGAGCACAGCCAGAGAAGACAGGAAGAAAGGCCAACTGGATCTACCGGAGTTCCGATTCCCGTGGTCAGTGAGGGAGTGGTTCTGGAGCCTGACCTGGAGCTGAATCTGTTGGTAACACTCAGCTATCCACTCCAGTATTACAGTTCCAAAGGGGACAAAAACCTTTTACTGGAAATGACACTTGAAGATTTTACTACGGGTCACAGAAATGTGAAAACTGCAAGGAATTAGGACTCAAAGCTGGAAGTAGAAGAAAACTGTAGCCTCCCACAGTTTTCACATTAGCTCTTTATGGAGGGGGATAAATCGGTTCACTCATAAAAACTGAAGCAATTGGGCAATGGTTAAGATATGTACACAGATAATACCTTAATAAAAAATGAAGAAGAAAAAAAACTGAAGCACTATGTTAACCATGGTAATAATATTTTTTTCCTACTTCCCCATGATAATAACATTTTTAAAACATCAAAGTTGACATATAAACTGCTACTGAAATATTTTAACAGTTAAATTAGGAAAGCTTAAGACAAAATGATGAACTTGAAGCAGACCTTGACATAAGGACTTCAGTGTAAATAGCTTATTTGGAAAACTTCTTAGATGATTCTTAAACCCTCGCCTGCTTTTAGAATTAAACCTGAGCCAGGATTGGAAAGAAGACTTCTTCAGAGGGCTGTGCTGTGTGTGAGTGGATGCCCACAATGGGGAGGTGAGAGTGCTACCCGCCCAGCCCAGGGAGATGTGAGTGCCGAAGGGAGCTGCTTCTCCCTTTCCTCAAGACAAGTGAGGTCGCCCCAAACATGCCTGTCCTAATGCTCAGTGAATATGTTACTTCACACAAAGGGTCTTGGTAAATGTGACTAAGGACCTGGAAATTAAAAGGTTATCCTGGATTATTGAGATGGGCCAGAGGCAATCATAGAGTCTTTCTAACAGGGAGGTAAGAGAGTGAGAGAGAGAGAGAGAAGGCAATGTGATGATAGGAGCAAAGGTCAGAGAATCCAAGATTTGAAGATTGTGTACTGCTAGCACTGGAAACGAAGGATGGGCCATGAACCTCGGCCTCAGGACGCAGGTGGCTTCAGGAAGCTGGCAAAGGCAAGAAAAGGGATTCTTTCCTGGAGCCGGCAGAAGGGACGCAGTTCTGCTGACACCTTGATGTTACCCAGTGAGAACCTTGTCAAACTTCTGACCTCCAGAACCATATACCACAAACTTCTGACCTCCAGAACCATATAACACATTTGTGTTGTGTTACACCCAAAAAATTGTGGTAATGTATTACAGCAGCAATAGGAAACCAATACAACAAGAGAAGGCTTTGAGGAGCTCAGTAGGAGATCTTCCTACATGACCTCTAAAGCACAGGAAGTACTAGGAACGGCTGTCTGACTCTCATCTGGGGCATCTAAGGATATGACACAGGTTAGCTAACTGCTTTGACAGCAGAGTAAACAAGTGGTAATCGGTCTGTGTTCCGGAGCCTGTTTAGACAAAGAATACGTGAGTGTGTGCTGCCTACATAGGATTATCTTAGGTCTTATTCATGAAAACTATTTGCAGGGCCAGCTTCATGGGCATAGGACTTCTGCAGTTACACAGGGACCTGCTTTCAAAAGAAATATGTACTTGGTTTAATGTTCTTCTGTCACTGACTTGAAGTTCCTAATTCTTTTTGAGCAAGAGGCTCTACATTTTCATTTTGTGCTGAGTTCAGCAAATTATGTGACTAGCTGGACACATGGAAGGGCCAAAGACTAGCAGAGAGAAGCTGGCAGAATGACAAAAGTCTTAGTGGTTGAGGGAAAAGCAAGTGAATAACTGGATTACACATGCAATTGCCATCAGATACAGAAATTCTAGGTACATCATGACCACCAATTGTTCATGCAACACACACAGGGATATGCTACTCAAGACAGGAACAACAGTGAGGTTGGTTTGTTTTTTTTACCAGTGAGCATACTGTGCCTTTGAACCTGTTGTTCCCTCCTCTTAGTATATCCTTTCCTGTTATCTGTAAACTTACTCTCTTCCTTTAGGATTCAGCTCAACCCATAAGACACCTCCCCTTTGAAGCTCCCCTACATCATAGTTACATGTTCCCCTCTGTATTCCTAAACTCTTTCTACCTGCCACATTTACCATGTGGTGGTGCCGTATGAAACTTAGTACTCTAGTCATCTTTGGGTCATTTCATTTTCTAGATCAATACCTATTGGTTACTCATAAAAATGCTTGCTAAATAAATGAAGAATGATGGAATACAAGCATGCACCACATATCATTTTGTCAAGGATAGACATGTATATACAATGTTAGTCCCATAAAATTATGATGGAGCTGAAAATTTCATATCACCTAATGACACTATAGTTATCGTCACATCATATCATAGCATAACAAGGTACTCATGTGGTTTTTTTTGGGTTTTTTTGGTGTAAACAAACCTACTGCGCTGCCTGTCATATGAAAGTACAGCACATACAATTACAGCAGTGAGCTTCACTAAGTGTGTGTGAGTATATTCTATGATCTTTGTACAATGACGAAGCTGCCTATGGATATATTTCTCAGAACACACCGTGTTATCAAGCTGCACATGACTGTATATAGCCAAAGCTAACCCAATCGTAAATCATTTATGCTATGAATATTCTAACGTTAAATTATTTCTGTCAAACAAAGCACATCCCAAAATTTCAACATATAAAAGACTCCTCTATAATTATCAAACGGGACTAACAAACAAATTTTAAAGGGCTATGTTTCCAGTGTAGCACAAAAGAACACAGGACAATTGAGAAGGTAGTATAAAATTACACCAAATATCAGTGTAATGGGTTTTTTTTTAATATGTTTTATTGATTTTTTTTTTTTTTACAGAGAGGAAGAGAGAAGGATAGAGAGTTAGAAACATCGATGTGAGAGCAATATCGATCAGCTGCTTCTTGCACACCCTCCACTAGGGATGCCTGCAACCAAGGTACATGCCCTTGACTGGAATCAAACCTGGGACCTTTCAGTCTACAGGCCGACACTCTGTCCACTGGACCAAACCAGTTTCGTCCAGTGTAATATTTTTATAAAAATTTGCTTGCAGAAACTCTAGCTATTCTTTTTAGAAATCCCCTATTTATTGCTCACTTTCTAACTGTAAATTTTAAAAAGTAAAGCCAATGAAGCAAATTTAAAATAAAGCTAAGGGTAATTAAAGCAGAGTTCAAGCATCAATTAACTTCAAAAGAAATGACCTTGTTGAAAACAAAAATAATGTCACTGATATGTAGGATATACTGAATAACTGCCCTATAATATTAGTTTTATATTATAATTAAGGACATTCTTTTTCCTATTGTGCTTTCTCAGTCTTTCAGAAGAATAAATCTGAAAAGTGTTAAAAGGTATGGACTCAGGTATAGGAGATTATTTTTTAATTGATTTCAGAGAAGGAATAGAGAGAGATAGAAACATCAGTGATGAATTGATTGGCTGCCTCCTGCATGCACCACTGGGGAATGAGCCCACAATCTGCGCATGTGCCCTTGACCAGAATGGAACCCGAGACCCTTCAGTCTTCAGGATGACACTCCGTTCACTGAGCTAAACCAGCCAGGAGATATTTTAATCTTCTTTTCTAATCCCAACAAGACATTTAAACTCTTTTGTCCTTATTTCCTCATCTGTAAAATAAAAAGCAGTTGACTGATGTGCGAATGCATATAAATTCAAAATGGAAAAAAATCTAAGTGCATGTTTTGGTTAGACCTAAAAAAATTAATAACTGTCTATATAAATAAAAGGTTAATATGCAAAGTGCCCCCCCCCCCCCAGTTCCACCAGGAGACCAGGAGTACCATTGCTCGCTATGACATGTGCTGACCACCAGGGGGCGGCACAAAATGAAGGAAGGCCCCAGCAGCCAGCAGCCAGGGAAGGAGGGCCCTGGGCTGGTAGCCAGAGGCCCTTATTGGCCCTGATCACCAGCCAGGCCTACAGACCCTATCCATGCACAAATTTCATGCACTGGGCCTCGAGTGTGTGTGTGTGTGTGTGTGTGTGTGTGTGTGTGTGTGTATTTCTAAAATATATATTTTTTTTTATTTCAGTGAGGAAGGGAGAGGGAAAGATAGAAATATCATGATGAGAAAGAATTGTTGGCTTTTATTGGAATTTTTATCTTTAGATACAATCAGTAAGATGAGTAATCTTGGGAGGACACGTGTGTTTGCATTGTCCTCTTGATTGGTTGCTTCCTGCATGCTCCCCACTGGAAATCAAGCCCATAACTCGAGCATGTGCCCTGACTGGGAATCAAATCATGGCCTCCTGATTCATAGGTTGACACTCAACCACGGAGCCATGTCAGCCAGGCTAAATATATTTTTGAAGTGCTTCTTTTTGGGGAATGGGAAAACCACCTGAGTGTTTATAAACTTGGTCACAGTTTAACACTTATTTAATACTTCATGTAGATTGAGTTGTGTCCCCAAAATTCATAAAGTCTTAATCCCTCAGAATGCGACTTTATTTGGAAAAAGGGTCTTTAAATAGGTAATTAATTTTAAATGAGGTCATTGGGGTGAGCCCTAATCCCATATGATTGGTATCCTTTTAAGAAGAAATTAGGACAGAAACACACAGATGGATGACCATGTAAGAACACTGAGAGAAACAAGCCAAAGAAAACAGCCTCGGGAGAAACAACCCTACCAACACCTTAATCAGGACTCACAGCTTCCAGAAATGTGAGAAAACAAATGTCTGCTGTTCAAACTCCCCCCCCCTCCCCCCAATCTGTAGTACTCAGCTATGGCAGCCCTAGAAAATGAACATAGGCATCCTCCTGGCCCTCAAGAGGAGACAGATATGCAAACAGAGAAACTGCATGATTAGAAAGAAATGGTGAAGCAAATTATGAATCTGATCAACTAGCAGAATTTTAAGCAGTGAATGAAATAATAATTATAGAGAATATGTAGGAACCTGAAAAATGTTTATAAAAATGTTAAGTGGAAAGGCAAAACACAGCAATATATCTATTCTATGATAACAATAAAAGATGGTTTGGTAATAGAAAAAATATATAAGAAACTTGGAAAAATACAAGGTTTTTGCTAAGGTGAGATCCTTGATAAACTTTCTTTTTTATTTTTTTATTGCTGTCCTAATTGCAATGGTGCAATAAAATTAAAAACATTTAATTTTAAAAGAAAATACTTTTTTTTTTACTGGTTCAAACTACCATAACTGATTGTTAATGGCACTCTCTATCTCTCTTTTTATCCTTCACATTTTAATTGAAGTTTTTACTTTTGAAAAAGTTACTCTGAGAAGATTCTGAAAAGAAATTCAAACAAAGTTTGTGAACCTAAATATTGTACAGAAATAGTCTCTAAAAATAACTAGGGACCAAAAAATAAAAATAGCTCTGGCTGGTCTGGCTTGGTTGGTTGGAGATTCAATCCCTGGTCAGGATACATACCTGGGTTGCAGGCTTGATACCCAGTTGAGACAAGTACAGGAGGCAATTGATGGATGTTTGTCTCTTGCTGTGGTTGACCAGCAGCCCCTGAATGACAGATGAACAGATTACTCCAACACAGTTTCACTGTGAAAGAGAAGGCTAAGGGACGACGTGGCTGATGGTAGCCAGGCGGCCTCGATTGCCTGCCTCATTAGGCCTTTATTGGAATTTTTATCTTTAGATACATTCAGTAGGGTGAGTAATCTTGGGAGGACACAGGTGTTTGCATTGTCCTCTTGGCAAGGTCACCCAAAGATAAGAATAAGGATTCCAGGAATTACTCAAGGGTCTACATATGCCCAGACTTGTTTGGAAAGGTCAAGGAGTAATTAGGGGCACCACTCTTCCCTAAGTCTCCCTAAGTTGGAATTCTGATAAACAGGGCAGGCGGCCTTCCACACACTTCCCTTTTCTCAGAATGTCCTCCTTACAAACTTTCCAACCAATTTCATGCTATTTCATGCTTCCTCTCTCTCAAAAAAAAAAAAAAAAAAAATCAGTAAGCATGTCCTCAGGTGAGGATATTTTTTAAAAAAGTAAAAATAAAAATAAGTAGGGACATAAGGAAAATAGCAAAATTGATTCTGTATTCAAAAAAACAGTGACTTGGGAGAACATCCAAGATGGCGGCCTAGGCAGTCTCCTAAGCTGCCGCCTCATCAACAATTTAATTAATAAAACAACTAAAATCAAAAAGGACTTCACCAAAACGTCAGGAAAGCTGGCGGAGTGGAATAGCTACAACTAGAAAGAAAGAGAGAGGCTCACGGATCGGACTGGGAGCCGAAAAGCACTGAGGTAGGGAGACGCTCGCTCACGCGGCCGCCGAATACCTGCCTGGCGGTGGGAGGGGAGGAATCCCCGATTGCACGGAACCCTTTCGGACTGTACTGAACCCCAGCCCCGGCTGAAATTCCGTGGTCCCAGGCTCATACGGGTGGTCTGGACTGTAGAGAAAGACACCCAGAGACTCAGAGACTCAGAGACTGGGAGACCGGGGACCGGGAGCCGCAGTCGCAGTCTGCAGGGTCTACAGACTCGCGCGCATGAGCAAGTACTCGCTGAGGTCTGACCGCGCCTCTCCCTCTCCGGAGCGGAAGGAGTCAGAAGCTCCAGGTCTGACCACGGAGGCTGCCGCCGCCTCTCTGTACAAGGTGGCGGCCTCTCCGGAGCGGAAGGAGTCAGAAGCTCCAGGTCTGACCGCAGAGGCTGCCGCTGCCTCTATGTACAAGATGGCGGCCTCTCTGTAGCGGAAGGAGTCAGAAGCTCCAGACTACAGAGACCAGCCCAAGTCCGGGTGAGCCCCTGCGGCACCCACGCTCTTGCTTGGGGAAACTGGGTCGGTCAGGCGGAAACTCAGGCGAGTGCACAAGGGCAGGGCAGAAGCCAAGACTGTCAGTTCAGCCCTGAGACTCCGCCCCATCCAAGCTGAGCAGAGGCTTCTGCAGTTTTTCAAGTCTGATCCTATAAGACTGTCTCTAATACAGAAGTTATCCCAGAGTAGACACAGCTGATACCCACATCCAATTGGCCTGAAGGTCAATTCACAACAATAGAGACTTAGCTACAACAAAGCTGTGCACGCAGTCCACAAAGGGGATCACAAAGAGTGTCTACCTCAGGTAACTGAGGAGGTTGATCCACTGTGCTATATAGGACACCAAACACACAAAGCCATCCTACCAACTCTGAAAAATAGTGATAATGCCGAGACAAGGAAATAGATCTCAAACAAAAGAGATGGAGGATATAGAGTTCAGAACTACGGTTCTAAGGTTATGCAACAATATTCTAGAAAAGCTCGATAAACTTCATGAGACCCAACTAAAAAGTATAGATAAACTGACTAAATTGGAAAATATTATGCAGAGATCCAACAGCAGAATGGAAGAACACAAGAATCAGGTCAAAGAGCCAAAAGACACTCCGCTGGAGAAGGAAGAAGAAAAGAGGATCCAGAAAGTTGAAGATAGTGTAAGGAGCCTCTGGGACAACTGCAAGCGCACCAACATCAGAATTATGGGGGTGCCAGAAGAAGAGGGAGTGCAAAATACTGAAAACATATTTGAAGAAATAATATCAGAAAACTTCCCTCACCTGGTGAAAGAAATAGACTTACAAGTACAGGAAGCCTACAGAACCCCAAACAAGAGGAATCCAAAGAAAAATTCTTCTCGACACATCATCATCAATATGCCAAGGGTAAAAGACAAAAAGAGGATCTTACAAGCAGCAAGAGAAAAGCAGTTGGTTACCTATAAGGGAGCACCCATAAGACTATCAGCTGATTTCTCAACAGAAACCATGCAGGCCAGAAGGGAGTGGCAAGAAATATTCAAAGTGATGAATAGGGAGAACCTACAACCAAGATTACTGTATCCAGCAAAGTTATCATTCAGAATTGAAGGGCAGATAAAGAGCTTCACAGATAAGAAAAAGCTAAAGGAGTTCATCACCACCAAACCAGTATTATATGAAATGCTGAAAGGTATTACTTAAGAAGAGGAAGAAGGTCAAGTGAATTAAAAATCTCAGGAATAGAATAAACTGGTGAATATAATAGAATTAGGGGCAAAGAAAGGGAGTGGATAGATAATTATCAGGGTGAAGGGGTGTGGGGTGCAGAAAGAGACTGGATTAAAATTGTATAACCTATGGATGAGGACAATAGTGGGGGGAGGGGGTAAGGGCAGAGGGTGGGGTGGGAATAAGGTGGAAGGGAGCTATGGGGGAGAAAAAGGAGAAACAATTGTAATAATCTGAGCAATAAAGATTTATTAAAAAAAAAAAAGAAGAAAAAGAAAATAAAAAAAAAAAAAAAAAAAAAAAATAAAATAAATAAGTCATGGGGATATGATGTATAGCATGATGACTATAGTTAATAATACTGTTTTGCATATTTAAAAGTTAGTATGATTGTAAGTCTTAGAAGTTCTCATTACAGGAGAAAACATTTTTGTAATTACATACAGTGACAAATGTTAACTAGGCTTATTGTGGTGATTGTTTTGCAATATACACAAATATTAAATCATTATTTTGTACACCTGAAACTAATATAATGTTATGTCAATTGTGCCTCAATTAAAAAATAAGCAATGTACATACCTTAATTAAAAAAGACTTTATTGCCGAAACCGGTTTGGCTCAGAGGATAGAGCATCGGCCTGCAGACTGAAAGGTCCTGGGTTCGATTCTGGTCAAGGACATGTACCTTGGTTGCAGGCACATCCCCAGTAGGGGGTGTGCAGGAGGCAGATGGTCAATGTTTCTCTCTCATCGATGTTTCTAGCTCTCTGTCCCTTTCCCTTCCTCTCTGTAAAAAATAAATAATAAAAAAAGACTTTATTGTCCAGCCAAAAAAAAAAAAAAAAAAAAAAAAAAAAAAAAAAACAAAAAAACAGTGACTTAAAATGAGGTTCTAGAGCCTTGTCAGAATGTGAGCCTCAAAACTGGGCTCATGTATGAATTATCTAAGAAAAATTTGCCAAAGTGACATGCAGGCAAGCAAGGTGAGCAGAAGAAATAGTTATCCACTTCTGTGAGGCCGCAGGAAGGCCGAGGCCCAGGACCTCCATTTATGGCTCCTGTCCCCAGCCAGTCCCCTCCCTGCAGAAGGGTAGAGGCCCAGCAAACAGCCTCAATGCCCAGTTTGGAAAAAGAGAGAGTGTTTTCACAACAGACTTCCACACAAAGGCCACTGCATGCCTGGCAGCCACGCGGCAAAGTCTGGCCTCTCTCAGCGACTCTTCTGCACAGGGCAGGGCCTGACATGGAAAAGTTACCAAGGTGAAAACTGTTGCTCTAAGCTGCACTGGGCGTTAATCAAGCCACCTCCTGAATAGCAGGAAGGCTTATATCAAGGACCTTAATTTGCCCCCAAGGCCCTGTTTTTACCTTGATTTAACAATTCTCACTAATAGCAATCTGTTGTCCTCATCCCATATGAGGCCCCAACCTTGGAGTTCTGCTGCTCCTATGGGCTTGTCTTTAGTGGCTCCTCAAGGAGAAAAGCTCCCCTGGAAGGAGAGAGAGCTTTATTTTTATCCCAGTTAAAGTTCCTATCCAAAGCATTAATAGCTACGATAACCTTGGTCCAGGGCATTTCCTGGAGACGCTATAACCTGCTGGGGTTAATGAACTCTCCCTACCATTAATTCCTGGGAGAGGCCATTGGCCTGAATTGTTACTTAATTACTCTTCTGTGTACAGCTTCATAAAGCAATGAAATGCCTTCTTTCAGGAAGAGGGGAGATGGTAATGGGGTCATCAGAGGCCATTAATTTTACAAATAGTTTGTTGGAAACTACAGTGTGTTAAGAAGTCACTCTGGACCACAAATCAACTCAATGCGGTCCTTATCAAGTCAAGATCCAAACTTCCCAGGTTAACATGGTTCACACACACACAAAGTTACCAGTGGTGCAGAATCGGGGCAAATATACATACTCCAGCATGCAGAAACATATTAATTGTATGTGTTCTGCAATTGATTTTATCGTCCTCTTCTAGATCCGATGACTATAGTTGGGGGGGTGGGGGACTCAATGGGGCCAATTCAAGGTAATCATGAACTTTTTTCAGTTAAAAAATCTCTTTTGGGTAATTTCCCGGTATTTTAAGAAGATCCTCCTTCTCCAGAGCTCTCTTCTTTCTCAGGAAGTGGGAGGGATAGGGAAAAGCTCTGCATCCTAAAAGCATTGAAGGAGGAGCTTCGGGTCTTCATGCCTCCCCTCGGGGCTCCTGGACCCACTGGCCTTCCCAGCAGCATGCTGGCCCACGCTACTACTGACCACAGACTCGCTATTACCCATGACTGTGATGTCTGTGGGTTGTGCATCTATCTCAGCAGGACATAAGGTGTCCTGTTTACTAGGCCTCCTAACACATCTACACGACCGGCTCTGAAAATGCTCATCTGCTTTCTCTGTTCTGCCCTGTTTGAAACTGCAACACCTTCTCTCCCACACACACAATACATAATGCATTTCAATGCATTTCCTCTTACCCACTTCACCCATTTGTTTCTTCCTAGCATTCTCCTCTGTTATCACACCAAGTAAAAATTAATATATTCATTTATTTTGTTGCTTGTGCTACCCTTTCCCCATAAACAGACATCCTAGAATGTAAATTCCACGAGAGCAGTGTTTTGTTTACTCTGTCTGCCTTCTGCTTAGAACAGTGCCTGCCTGGCATATACAGGTGCTCTCTCAATGTTTCAGTGTTTGATGAATGAATGAATGGTTAGTTAGCTACATAATGGGATCAGACTGCTAGTCTTAGGACTCAGAGTTCTCATATTAGTCACACTTGGGAGGGAGTTCAACCTCCCAGAGGAATAAAAGAAAAAGGCTACCCCTTCATGCACCCCAGAAATCAGGCCCTTTAAATCAACTGCTACCAGAGGGAAGGCTTGGCCATGAAACACGTGCGCCCATCTAGGCTCTAAACCAGCCGTGGGCAAACTATGGCCCGTTGGGCTGTTCTATCCGGCCCTTGGAGCCGAAAGAGTGGAGGGTTCTCTTGCTCTCCCCTCCACTCCTTCACCAGCATCCCAAGATGAGAGTGCCAGCATGGTCAGGTTGCTTTTGTTCCAGCCCTCCGGTCCAGTTTAAGAACCCATTGTGGCCCTCAAGTCAAAAAGTTTGCCCACCCCTGCTCTAAACTCTATAACCAATCATGAGAACCCATTGTCATCCTCCCCATTGTGACATGCTGCCCCACCCACCTAATGTCAACAGCAGAGCCATGACTACTTGGGAGGTACTGAGATTCTACTGGATAGTTCCAGTGGGGAAAGATTAAACTCTTCAGAAGAAAATTGACTAGGGCAGAATCAGAAAGATCATATACAAAAGAGGGGAGGTAGAGCTTATTGAAGAAATGAAGTAAAAAAGGAAACTAAGGGGCAGAATGAGCCAAAAACTTTGGCTTGGTTTTTCTTAGCCAATTTAATACCAAAGATCTTAATATACAGAGATTCCTGAAGAGGCCAGGCTAGAGAGCAGAGGGGTTACTTTTTAGGGTGGTTATGCACACCCTCCTCATTGGGGCCTTAAAGAAAGCAGCAAGGCCTAGAGCAAAAAGGGGGGTAAGAATAAAGGATAATCTTTATTCTTACTTCTGTGTATAAACTTCCAAAGGTTTTGGGTTGGTGATTCCATCTCTGAATATACCTACTAGCAGGACATCGATTTAACTTGCCAGAATTATCCCTATCTCCTCACTGTATCCTTACTAAGACATAATCAGATATCAAAAGGCTCGGTTTTGTCATGGCCAAAATGTGAGGATTGAAGGGAGAAAACCAGTTAATTCTGTTCCTATATTTTGGAGTCTTAGCTAGTTACTGTGTCTCATCCATAGACCCATTCCCCCAATTCATTAGAAACTTCTCTGCTGGTATTTTAGGGAATCAACATGGAAGAACACAAGGAAAATCAGCTAGATTATGAGTAAGTAATCATGATTATGCAAAGCCACATCCAAGGACCAAGGTATGAAGCAGGTCTGCTATTGGTGCTTTCCCTCGTCCTCTGGTCTTCCTTTCTCCTCCTCCTCTTCCCACGGCCTTTATGCCTACCTGAAATGAGAACATTTGCAAATTTCCTATCTAAGCCAGCTTTCCAGGGTAGGACTTTTTTTCCCAAAAATCATCCCATTCCTACTCAAAAGTCCTTTTATCACACTACCTTAATTCTGGCTAATCATTTCAAGATAATCCAAGGAAAAGTTTCTTGAGAGCTTCACATGTGCCAAGCACCCTTTCTAGACTACTCTAGCGTTACCATTTGAATGTACTTCAAGAAAGATGTTTGCATGTTTCATTAAATTTATTGGGGTGACATTGGTAAATAAATAGGTTTCTGTGTACAGTTCTATAATGCATCACCTGTATGTTGCACTGTGTGTTTACCACCCAAAGTTAAATCTCTGCCGAAACCGGTTTGGCTCAGTGGTAGAGCGTCGGTCTGCGGACTGAAAGGTCCAGGGTTCGGTTCCGGTGAAGGGCATGTACCTTGGTTGCGGGCACATCCCCGGTGGGGGGTGTGCAGGAGGCAGCTGGTCGATGTTTCTCTCTCATCGATGTTTCTAGCTCTCTAGCTCTCTCCCTTCCTCTCTGTAAAATATCAATAAAATATATTAAATAAAAATAAAAAATAAAAAAACAAAGTTAAATCTCCTTTTGTCACCATATATTTGACCTTTACTACCTCTTCCCCACCCTTCTTTCCCTCTGGTAACAACCAACTGTTATCTTTGAGTTTTTATTTGTTTGTTTGTCTTGTTTATTTGTTGTTTTCAGTTTTATATCCAATATATGAGTGATATCATAGGGTTCTTAACTTTTTTCATCTGATTTCACTTAATATGATATTCTCAAGGTCCATCCATGTTGTTGCACATGACAATATTTCAGCTTTTTCCTATGGCTGAAAGTATTCCATTGTATATTTGTACCACACCTTCGTTATCCAATCATCTATCAAAGAGCACTTCTGTTGTTTCCATGCCTTGGCTGCTGTGAATAATGCTGCAATGAATGTAGGGATATATCTATCTTTACAAACGTTTTCAAATGTTTTGGGTAGGTCCTGAGAACAGAGATTGCTGGGTCATATGGTAACTCTATTAGTTTTTGAGGCACCTCCATACTGTTTTCCATAGTGGCTATACCAATTTACATTCCCACCAACAGTGAATGAGGGTTCCTTTATCTCCAACACTTACTGTTACTTGTCTTATTGATAATATCTCATTGTAGTTTATATATGCATTTCCCTAATAGCTACTGATATTGAGCATCTTTTCTTTCACATATTTGTTGGACATTTGTATGTCTTCTTAGGAGAAGTGTCTGTGCAAGTCCTCTTATCATTTTTTAATTGAATTGTTTTTTGTTGTTGAGTTGTATGAGTTCTTTATATATCTTGGATATTAAACCTTTCTTGGAGGTGTTGTTTGCAGATACCTTTTCCTATTTGATTGGTTACCTTTTTATTTTGTTGAAAGTTTATTTTGCTGTGCAGAAGCTTTTTAGCTTTATATAGTCCCATTCATTTATTTTTGCTCTTGTTCCCCTTGCCTTTGAAGTCAAATTCATAAAATCTTCTCTAAGATTAAGGCCATAAATTTACTACCTATTTTTTTTTCTCTTATGCAATTTATTGTTTCAGTATTGTATTCTTTTGCATGTGGCTTTCCAATTTTCCCACTACAATTCATTAAAGAGACTTTATTTTCTCCATTGAATGCTTTTGACTATTTGGTTGAAGATTATTTGCCCATATAGCTGTGCATTTGTTTCTGGAATCTCAATTCTGTTCCATTGGTCTGTGTGTCTGATTTTCAGCCCAAAACCATGCCGTTTTGATTATTGTCACTTTGTACTATAATTTGACATCAGGGAGTTTTATACCTCTGGCTTTGTTCTTTTTTTCTCCTGGTTGCTTTAGCTATTCAAAGGTCTTTTGTGGGTCCACGAAAATCTAATGATTTTTTGTTCTATTTTTTAATATATATTTCTATTAATTTCAGAGAGGAAGAGAGGGGGAGAGTGATAGAAACACCAATGACGAGAGAGAATCACTGCTCAGCTATTCCTGAATGCCCCTACTGGAAAATGTGCCCTGACCTGGAATCAAACTGTGACCTCCTGATTCACACATAGGTCAATGCTCAACCACTGAGCCACACCAGCTGGCTATTCTATTTATTTTTAAAATACTATTGGGATTTTAATGGGGATTGTATTAAATCTATATATTGCTTTGGGTAATATGGCCATTTTAACTATGTTAATTCTTCCAATCCATGAATACAAAATATCTTACTGTTCCTTTGTGTCTTTTTCAATTTATTTTAATAATGTCATAATTTTCAGTGTATATGTCCTTCACATCCTTTGTTAAGTTTATTCCTAGGTATTTTATTCTCTTTGTTGCAATTGCAAAGGGAATTATTGTTTTTTCTTACCCTGAAATTTTATTGTTAGTAGATTAACTTTGTATACTGCAAATTTATTTTATTTGTTTATTGTTTCTAATAGTTTTTAGATGAGTTTTCAGGGTTTTCTATATAAAGAATCATACCATCTGCAAAAAAGTAACATTTTTACTTCTTAATTACCTTTTGGGCAACTTTTATTTCTTTCTCTTGCTTGATTGCTCCTGCTAAGGTTTTTAGTACTATGTTGATAGCAGTGGTGAGAGTTCCTGATCTTAGAGGAAAAGTTTTCACTTTTTCATCTTGAGTCTGATATTAGCTGACAGTTTGTCATATATGGCCTTTATATGTTGAGATATTTTCCTTATACAATCATTTTATTGAGTGTTTGAATCATAATTGAATATTATATCTTGCCAAATTCATTTTCTGCATCTATTGATAAGATCATATGATTTTTATCCTTTATTTTGTTAATGAGGTGCATCATATTGATCCATGCTGAACTATCCTTGAGCTCCTGGAATGAACCCCATTTGATCGTGATGTACTACCTTTTTCATGTATTGTTGTATCCAATTTGCTAGAATTTTGTTTTGGAGCTTTGCATCTGTAGCTTTCTTTTGGTATACGTGCCCTTGACCAGAATAGAACCTGGGACCTTACAGTCCACAGAGCAATGCTCTATCCACCGAGCCAAACCGGTTTTGGCTGGACTTTTACTTTTTGAGAGATTTTTGATGGTTGCTTCAATTTCCTCACTGTTGGTCATCATTCTGTTTAGATTTTCCAGGTCTTCCTGATTCAGTCTAGGGAGGTTATATATTTCTAAGAACTTGCCCATATTCTAGCTTACTGTTTGGTGGCATATAGGTTTTCACAGTATTCATGTATGAACCTTTGTATATCTGTGATGTCTGTGGTTACTTTTCTTTCATTTCTGATTTTGTTTGAGTCTTTTCTCTATATTCTTTAGTGAGTCCGGGCAAAAGTTTGTCAATTTTATTAATTTTTTCAAAGAACTAACTTTCTGTTGCCTCAATTTTTTGTATTGTCTTTTTATTCTCTT
This sequence comes from Vespertilio murinus, assembly GCA_963924515.1. Lineage (NCBI taxonomy): Eukaryota > Metazoa > Chordata > Mammalia > Chiroptera > Vespertilionidae > Vespertilio > Vespertilio murinus. Next base: position 152,930,296 of record OZ004704.1, read on the forward strand.
TTTTATTTAATTCTGATTTAATTTATTTCCCCCTTTGGCTAAATTTGGGCTGTATTTCTTCTTTTCCTAGTTCTTTAAGATGTAATATTAAGTTGTTTATTTAGGATTTTTCTTGTCTCTTGATAGCCTGTAATGATATAAACTTCCCTTTTATTACTGCTTTTGCTGCATCTCAATAGTTTGATATGTCATATTCATTCTCATTTGTCTCTATGGATCTTTTAATCTCTCCTTTTATTTCTTCTTTGACCCATTTGTTTTATAGTAGCATGTTGTTAATCTCTACATATTTGTGGTATCCCTCACTTGCTTTGTGCAGTTGATTCCCAGATTCAGAACACTGTGAACATACCTGGAGACACAAGAAAACACAAAATTTAATGGCTTCAGAAATCAAATAAATGGACAAAATGAATACTTTACCAGAGATATTGAAACTTTAAAAAAGAACCAAATAAAAACTCTGGAGATGAAGAACTCAGTAAGCAAGCTGAGGAAAAAGAGTTGACTAGAAGGAGGAAAGAATTAGTGACATTAAAGACAGAAATCTAGAAATGATGCAGATGAAAAAATATTTGAGAATAAAAAACAAACAAAAAACAAAAGATGAAAAAACTATAAGAACATACTTGGTATAATTTCAGTCTTCTTAAATTTGTTGAGGCTAGTTTTGCATAGCAAAATGTGGTCTGTCCTTGAGAATGTTCCACGTGCACTGGAAAAGAATGTATAACTGTTGTTCTGGGATGAAGGGCTCTGTAAATGTCTGTTATGTCCATTTGGTCTAGTGTGTCATTCAAAGCCGATGTTTCCTTATTGACTTCCTGTTAGGATGATATATCCATAGCTGTCAATGGTGTATTTATATGCCCTACTATAACTGAGTTTTTGTCAGTTTTTACCTTTAATTCTGTCAGTAGTTGCTTTATATATTTTGGTGCTCCATGGTTGGGTGTATGTATGTTGAAAAATATATGTTTCTATGTACACATATAATACCTTAATAAATTTTAAAAAATAAAATAAATATATATGTTTTTGTGAAGTATTGTTCCCTTTATCATTATAAAATGTCCACCATTGTCTCTTGTTATTTCTTTATCTTAAAATCTATTTTGTCAGATATAAGTATGGCTGCATCCACTTTTCTCTGCTCATTTGCTCAAAAAATCATTTTCTACCCTTTCACTTTGGTCAATATCTGTCCTTACAGTTCAAATGGGTCTTCTCAATGCAACATATAATTGGTTTTTGGGGTTTTTTTTATCTAATCTGTTCCTCTGCCTTTTTATTGCTAAATTCATTCCATTAATATTTAGGGTGATTATTGATGTATGAGGATTTCCTATAGCCATTTTATCTTTTGTTTTCTCATAATTCTGTGTCACCTTTGTTTCTTTTCCCTTGTGTGTTTGTTGTTTTAGTTTGGTGGTATTCTATGATTTTTTTTTCTGTTTTCTCTTTTTTTTTAACTAATGTGTCTCAGTTTTATATATTTTTTTTTGTATGTGGTTACCATTGGGTATATGCAAAAGGAAGTTCTTTTTCTTCTGAATGCATCTTATCTCCATTCCCCTTTGCAAATTCAGACCTTTACCTCCTCCCCTTTTATGTTTTTATTGTCACAAATTATCTCTATTTTTTATGTGAGTCCATTTCTAAATTAGAGTAATATTGTCTTTGCCTTCTCTCCATTTTTAATGTATTTACTTCCTTTAAAATTTATTTTTAAATTAATAATACCCATTTCTGAAAAAAGGGAACAATATACTGCTTCTGTCTGTCTAGTAATCTTACAGTTTTGTTTCAGATGTAATTAACCCTCTTCATTGTGGCGATAAGTTGTCTCAGCTTCTGTATGTTTGGAATAGCCTTTATTTCTTTTTTCATATATAAAGGATAATATTCTTGGCTGGTAGATTTTCTCTTTCAATAGTTTAAATATTTGATTTTACTCTCTCTTAGCTTGTAAGGTGTATGCTGATAAATCTAATGGGCTTTCTTAACATGTTTATGTCTTCTTTTCCCTTGCCTACTTGAGAATTCGTTGTCATTAATTTTTGACAACTTTAATATAATGTGCCTTGGAGATGGCCTTTATGGATTGAGATAATTAAGTGTTCTGTTTGCTTCCTGAATTCAAGGATCTAGCTTTTTCCATAGGTTTGAAAAGTTTTCATCAAATATTTGAATAGGCTCTCTATTCCCTTGTCCCTCTCTTTTCCTTCCGGTAAGCCTATTACTCTTTCTGATGAAGACAGATAGTGTAGTTTTTTTCATCTTTTGTTTTTTGTTTGTTTGTTTGTTTGTTTGTTTTTTACTCTCAAATCTCTTTTTTCATCTGCATCATTTCTAGATTTCTATCTTCAATGTCACTAATTATTTCCTCCATCTAGTCATCTCTGTTTCCTCAGCATGCTAATCATTCATGTCTCTTACTGAGTTCTTCATCTCCAGAATTTCTATTTGGTTCTCTTTTAAAAGTTCATTCTCTGGGAAAGTATTCATTTTGTTCATTTATTTTATTTCTGAATTCATTAAACTTTCTGTATTTTCTTGTGTCTCATTGAATTTTTTCAGAACTGAAATCTTGAAGGCTTTGTCATTGAAATCATATATTTCTGTCTTTATATTTATTTTCTGAAGATTTTTTTGTTTCCCTTCTGAGCTACTTCATTATTTTGGTTATTTTAGGTATTTTATGGATTCCTTCTCTGTCTAGGCATCTGAGGGACTTATATTATTAAGAGTAGCATTCTCTAGTAGATTGATAAGGAGAAGCCTTTCTTTAGTTTTCCATTTAGGGGTACTGAAGCACTGATAGGTTTGTTTGTTTGTTTGTTTGTTTGTTTCTCTTGCACTGCTCTGGTTTCTGGGATTTTCTATAGCCATTTTATCTTTTTTTTTCTGGCATCTCTGAAGGTGAAAAATGCCCTTTATTCCCTAGTGAGGTGGGCATCTCCTTTGTGATCAGACTCATTGGTTTCAGGGTACCACCCCCATGGGGGAATGTACCAAGCTGCACCCTGCACCAGCCTCTGCCAACAGTGTAGCCACAATGAGTGAGAGTGAGATGAGCTGGGAGAGACCACCTGACACCTTTGTGGCTTTGTTTTCACCCCCAGAATGGTGACTGCCAGATATCACTTCTGTGTCTTTACCCCCTCTCACAGGGATCAGCAGCGACATTTACCCACCACTCAGGAGAAAAATACCTCCATTGTTCCAGTTTTCAGGGTTGAATATAATGTGCTCTGTAGCCCAGCACTCACCACTACAGCCTCTTCTGGGGCCTGCTGCAAGCTCTGAGAGGGTGAGGGGGAGCAAACTCTGGATGGATGACGGGAAATGGCCAGACTCCTTGGCTTTGTTTTTCTGCCTGTCAATGGCAGCTGCCAGACAATTGCAGTAACCTCTGAGCTCTGTCTCCACCTGGGTCATGGGTTTAGCCACAGTGTGCACCAGTCACTCTGGCAGAGTTCACAGTATCACCTTGCTTTTCTAAGCTCAGGGAGTGCAGGCAGCAACCTGGTTCTTCCCCCTCTCCCAAGACAGACAGTGAGCTACAGGCTGTCAGTCAGTGGCACTGCCCCACACTTCTCCCTTCCCTCCTCCCAGCTCACTCACACTCACCCACCTTCAGAAGTTTCAGTGTGCCTGTCTCTCAGACATGTGTGTGTGTTGAGCAGGGAATCCTTTGTTGAATTATAGCTGTTCAAATTGTTGTAACTTTAAGGGGAGAGAACAGGGGAACCTCTCACACTGTCATTCCTCTGATGTTACCAATGTTTGCATTCTTGAAAGTGAATGCTTCGGTCATATTTGTGTGCTCAATGGCATAATTTCCCATGGTATTCTCAAGCTTTCTACTAGGCAATGGAGAAAATTTGATATGGGAGGGAAGGGGATGACTAAAGCCCTACTGCTGGTGGAAACCTCTTGTGGCTCTGCACAAAGCCATAGTGATGTGCCAGCTGCCTTAAAAGTACTCAATAAAAGTGTATTGTATGAGAAGATGTTTGTGAAAAATGTGTGTGAGAAACCATTCTCTTCAATGCACAAAGAGAATTAGGGAAGCAAAGTTTCTCCTGGAAGAAGAGTGGAGCACTCTGAAAAGCTTGAGGAAAGAGCTCCATTGCTGACTGAGTTTGTAAAGCATGATTAAGAAATATAATTTCTTTTTTTTAATAAATCTTTATTGCTCAGATTATTACAATTGTTTCTCCTTTTTCTCCCCCATAGCTCCCTTCCACCTGATTCCCACCCCACCCTCTGCCCTTACCCCCTCCCCCCACTATTGTCCTCATCCATAGGTTATACAATTTTAATCCAGTCTCTTTCTGCACCCCACACCCTTTTCACCCTGATAATTATCTATCCACTCCCTTTCTTTGTCCCTAATTCTATTATATTCACCAGTTTATTCTATTCCTCAGATTTTTAATTCACTTGATCTTTTTCCTCTTCTTAAGTAATACCTTTCAGCATTTCATATAATACTGGTTTGGTGGTGATGAACTCCTTTAGCTTTTTCTTATCTGTGAAGCTCTTTATCTGCCCTTCAATTCTGAATGATAACTTTGCTGGATACAGTAATCTTGGTTGTAGGTTCTCACTATTCATCACTTTGAATATTTCTTGCCACTCCCTTCTGGCCTGCATGGTTTCTGTTGAGAAATCAGCTGATAGTCTTATGGGTGCTCCCTTATAGGTAACCAACTGCTTTTCTCTTGCTGCTTGTAGGATCTTCTTTTTGTCTTTTATCCTTGGCATATTGATGATGATGTGTCTAGAAGAATTTTTCTTTGGATTCCTCTTGTTTGGGGTTCTGTAGGCTTCCTGTACTTGTAAGTCTATTTCTTTCACCAGGTGAGGGAAGTTTTCTGATATTATTTCTTCAAATATGTTTTCAGTATTTTGCACTCCCTCTTCTTCTGGCACCCCCATAATTCTGATGTTGGTGCACTTGCAGTTGTCCAAGAGGCTCCTTACACTATCTTCAACTTTCTGGATCCTCTTTTCTTCTTCCTTCTCCAAAGGAGTGTCTTTTGGCTCTTTGACCTGATTCTTGTGTTCTTCCATTCTGCTGTTGGATCTCTGCATAATATTTTCCAATTTAGTCAGTTTATGTATACTTTTTAGTTGGGTCTCATGAAGTTTATCAACCTTTTCTAGGATATTCTTGCATAACCTTAGAACCGTAGTTCTGAACTCTATATCCTCCATCTCTTTTGTTTGAGATCTATTTCCTTGTCTCGGCATTATCACTATTTTTCAGAGTTGGTAGGATGGCTTTGTGTGTTTGGTGTCCTATATAGCACAGTGGGTCAGCCTCCTCAGTTACCTGAGGTAGACACTCTTGGTGATCCCCTTTGTGGACTGCGTGCACAGCCTTGTTGTAGTTAAGTCTTTATTGTTGTGAATTGACCTTCAGGCCAATTGGATGTGGGTATCAGCTGTGTCTACTCTGGGATAAATTCTGTATTGGAGACAGTCTTATAGGATCAGACTTGAAAAGTGCAGAAGCCTCTGCTCAGCTTGGATGGGGTGAAGTCTCAAGGCTGTATTGACAGTCTTGGCTTCCGCCCTGCCCTTGTGCACTCGCCTGAGTTTCCGCCTGACCTAAGCCTTCCGTGGCTTCCCTGAGTTTCCGCCTGACCGTCCCAGGTTCCCCAAGCAAGAGCGTGGGTGCCCCAGGGGCTCGCCTGGACTTGGGCTGGTCTCTGTAGTCTGGAGCTTCTGACTCCTTCTGCTACAGAGAGGCCGCCACCTTGTACAGAGAGACGGCCGCAGCCTCCACAGTCAGACCTGGAGCTTCTGACTCCTTCCATTATGGAGAGGCGGTGGTCAGACCTCAGTGCGTACTCACTTGCGCGTGCACCTATAGACCCTGCCGGCTGCGGTTCCAGTCCCGGTCTCCCAGTCTCTGAGTCTCTGGGTGCCTTTCCCTACAGTCCAGACTCCACCCGTATGAGCCTGGGACCACGGGGTTTCAGCCGGAGTTGGGGTTCAGTACAGTCGGAAAGGGTTCTGTGCAATCGGGGAATTCCTCCCCTCCCGCCAGGCAGGCATTCTGCGGCCGCACTTCCTCTCTACCTCAATGCTTTGCGGCTCCCAGTCCGATCTGTGAGCCTCTCTCTTTCTTTCTAGTTGTAGCTATTCCACTCCGCCAGCTTTCCTGAGGTTTTTGTGAAGTCCTTTTTGATTTTAGTTGTTTTTTTTAATTACATTGTTGATGAGGCAGCAGCTTAGGAGACTGCCTAGGCCGCCATCTTGGTTCTGGAAGTCCTATAATTTCTTAAGAATGAGAAATAAAAGGCTTGATCCCAGAAAGAGTGATATTAATGAATTACAGGTCTATTAGAGATCCCCTTTAGCCCAAAGTTTGTTGATCTTAAGATAACTGGCCCTTGTTCATTTGGGGGGGCTGAGTCTATAGGTCAAAGAAAGTAGAAATCTTAAGACTGGCCCAGTCAAAAAGGAACATTGACAGTTTGAACATGGACCTGGAAAAGGATATGCAGAGAATAGACGAAGCAAATCAGGAACTTCTCCTCAAAATCCACCAGAAAGAAGATGAGATTCAGAGGTGAGTGTTAGGGTTTCATATATGAAACTCCCAACCTAAAAAGAGGGGACAAGGGTGAGGAAGATACATAACTGATATTTTCCAGCTTGCTCAAGAGACCTCTATCTTGTATAGCAAAAAACTTGCTTCTTCATTCTTTGGCATTTCTCTTTGGCTTATGCCCTAAAACGTGGTAAGTTTCCAGCAGATTTCTAAGAGACTAGGTGACACTTACCTGAGTAGGAAGAACATTGTGTGTGTGACTTGGAAAGCAGGGGAGTCTTACTTCTACTTTAAAGTGAATCTGATTCTAAGGACCCAGAAAAGGAGGGTTCTAAGCCTGAGGTTTGTATTTGTTTTCATTTGTTTTTGTTTTAAGTACCCTTAAAACTGATTTCTGTGTTTTATCAGTTCTGAAACTGCCAGCTTCTCACAGTGTGTGCTTGCTCCATTCAGGCTGGAAAGTGAGATCACTCAGACCAGATATTCGGCAGAAGATGAGGAGTGGGAGAAGGAAAACATCACCGCACTGGAAAGGGAAAGAGTCTTGCAGGAGCTGGAAGAAGAAACAGATAGACTTGTAAGCTAGAAGCTGGGGAGTGCCATTGGTTAAGTTTTATTCCTCATCCTGTCCCTCATCAATTGTCAGAAAGGCTAGTCCTCCCTTTTTTTATTCAAAAAAGAGTCCACTGAAAAGTCATGGCAGACAAAGAACATAGTATATGCATAGCCCATGGACATAGACAAGTGTGGTGATGGCCAGAAGAAGAGGGATGGGGGTTGTGTGAAGGTGGGTAAGGGGAGGAGGGATGCAGGGCATCTGTAATAGTGTCAATAATAAATTTGAAAAAGAAGAACTAGAAGTATTTAAAACAAACAAACAAACAAACAAACAAAGGCCATGGCAGAATGGGTTCGTCCATGGAAAGGGATGTGTGGAAAGCAGTTTCTTTGATAACATTTAATATTGGTAGGCCCTACAGGTGGGCATCTCTGTTCCTGGAAAGTTGGTATATATATATATATATATATATATATATATATATATATATATATATATATTGAGATCAAACCACAGGTGCTTTATGAAGCAAGTAGAGTTACTGCAGGAAAATATCACTAGGGTGAAATGGAGAACAATCCGCCGAATAAAGAAGGATGGTGGAGTACAGATCACACTTACACTCTACCTCTTTCAACAGGAAAGGAAGAATGATACTCTGGTCCACAGTATAGAAGAACTTCAAAGAAAGGTAGGATGGAGTACTGTGTGTCCCCAGGGTCCCCATGCCATTCCCAGTCATCAAAGAGGCAAGGAAGGAAAATCATTATAGAGGAACCCAGATGTCAGGGAGGCCTGAGCTGGGGGTGGGTACTACTCCTGTTCCACTATCCTGAGGCTGAGCTTCATGATTTAAATGCCATTCATTTTCCCTGGAAGCACAGGTGAGAGCAGTGGGTGGGATATCCAAGGTATTCAGTGATCCCATGAGTTCTTCACTCTAGCACCAGAAAAGGGATTCCAACAGACATTCTGTTGAAGTAATTGACTGGAGCCTTTGTGGTGAAGTTAATTTTACTTTCATCAGAGACTTTTAAAAAACAAATTCCAAGAAGTCCCTTTCTGTTGTCCAGTCATTCCCTCTATCCCAACTTCTACTCAGAGTACAGTGAATTACATATGATTACACTACTTTATGACCCATACCTGCAACCCTGAATGATCCAAAATTGAGTTCAGGAAAGTACTCCTGTTTTGAGTGGACTCTAGCTTTGGTGGCTAAGACTAGTGAGAAGATGAAAGCAGAATGAAGATGTTCCTGTGTATCCACCAAGGGACTCCTGGCAGTTTGTTTGTTTGTTGTTATTGTTTTGTTAAACCTCACTTGAGGACATTTTTTCCATTGATTTTTAGAGAGAGTGGAAGGGTGGGGGAGAAAAAGAGAGAGAAACATCAACACGAGAGAGACACATCAATTGTTTCCTCCCATATACTCCCTGACCTGGGCCAGGATTAAGCCACAACTGAAGTACATGTCCTTGACCAGAATCAAACCCGCGACCCTTTAGTCTGTGGGCCGGTGCTCTAACCACTGAGAAAACCAGGTAGGGCTCTTGGGAGTTTTTATCAAGACCACGTTACTTACCCACCATATATCAGAAAATGCCTTTGTCTTTTATAGCTTTTAATCTGATGTATTTTTGTTTCTTTGAAATGCTTTTTTCTTTTTTTTTTAAACCATAGCTTACAAGAAAATCACCTAAAGCAACCAGGTCTGAAAAAGGCAATCTAGAGGGAACCCCAGAAGAGTCACAGGTAAATGGGGGAAAAAAAACTATTTTAAATGGGTTTGGAGTATGTGACCAGGAAATAAGCCTTCAAGTGGAAACAATTGTCAAGGTTGGAATGAAGTTTTTGTAGTTCTAGTCCCTGCCAAGCTTAAGACAGAGCCACTGAATGCTGAATTCTCCTCTGCCCTTAGTAAGAATTTTCACTCTGAAGCCACGTATCTTTTCTCACTTCCATCAGGAAAAGCAGAGCACAAATACATATATAACATTGGAGGTAGTTGAAGTCTGTAGTTTAAATCCTGGCCCCAGCATTTAGTGTGGCTGATGTAAGAAGTTGGGCAATTTAATCAGTTACTGCCAGCCTTGATTTGAAGATGGAATGAGGTTGTGTACATAAAAATTTGTGTGGATAAAATGTTTTTCCCTTTTATGGAGGGCTAAAACTTTAAAAAGTCACATAATTTTAAGGTAAGTATTTAAAAGTCTGACTGAAATACATGTATCAAATCAGAGGCAGAAGTAGGATTTGTAAATCTACTATGCATTAGACAGTTCACACACCTTGCCAATAATTCTAATCCAGAAAGAATTTGTTCAATTGTTCACTTAAATATTTTGTAACCTACCCAATGGAATATTATGCAGCTATAAAAAAGGAGTTCTTACCCTTTGTGACAGCATGAATGAGCCTGGAAACTATTATGCTAAGCAAAATAAGCCAGTTAGAAAAAGACAAATATCACATGATCCCACTTATATGTGAAATCTAATGAAGAAAATAAACTGACAACAAAATAGGTCCAGAGGCATGGATGCATGGAACACGCCTAATAGATCTCTGTAGGGAAGGGGAGGGAGGGGACAGGAAGTGATTAACCAAAGATATATATATATATATATATATATATATATATATATATATATAATCCATGGACACAGACCATAGTATTGGGAAGACTTGGGATGGGGCAGGGGTGGGTGTAGGGGAGCAAAAAAAGGAGAAAATGGAAAATATATATATTACTGACACCAATAAAAAGAAATGAAAAATCCGCCCTTCCATCCACATTTCAGAGTTTGCTTTATTGGATTGATAAGACTTCCTTATTTTCTGATCAAGGCAAAAGTATCCCCATTGTCTATATGATGTATATAGTGACCTCTACCTACTAAGCTCATCACACAGTGCTTGGCATTTCCCTGATTTTTTCCCAAAGCTAAGTATCTGGGCACAACCACAACCATCTGATCAAAGATACAAGATTAATTAAAGACTTATTTATTTTATTCAGAGAGCAGATAAAATTCTAAATACTTTCTATAGAATTAGTCTTTGTCCTTGCCTTATCTAACTTCTCTTTAGTTTCTTAAACCCACACTTAAGCCCACACTGTACCTTATGTATGAAATCTCCAAAAATATGAACACACTAAAAGTAGAAACAGAAGATGAAAGAACAGGGAATTACTGCCCTTGCCCTATCTTCTGCTGACCAATTAGTGTTGATAACTGAAAACACACACACACACACACACACACAAACACACACACACACACACACACACACACACACAGGAAGTCCAAATTTACCAAGTATACTTGCTTGGCCATGCTTCTCCAGGAAATTTATCTGGAAAGAAAGAAATCTGGAGCTTGCAGATATAGTGCACATTGGGAAGAAATTAGAGCTCAGACTAGAAAGAATTAGAAGCCCCATGAATTCCTTTGCCATATAACTACAGCAGTCTGGAGTTTTTCTTCCTCCTTCTCTCCAGAACAAGTTTTTTATGACAGTAACCCAGCCAGGATCTAGTGGTGACACTTTAAGCCTGGCTGTGCTGGCTCTGTCAGGTGAGCTGAGCTGATAGACAATAGAGAGCTGCAGGCTTTGTCAGGACAATGGCTATTTTTTCCTGGCGATGGTCAGCCCCGCCCTAAAGAGTTCTAGAAGATTATTAATCATTTGGATAATTTCCCTTTGCCCACCTGTGTCTTAGATTCATCAGGTGATACCTCTAATTCTACAAAATATACAGTATTTCTTTGGCTTCTGGTCCTCTTGCATGTGGGGGATCAGTTCAGCAGTTTAATAGGATGCTTGCTTCAATTCCTTGTGACTCACATCACTGTCTTGTTGGTTGTCTGGCCCTGGATGTAACTGATTGGAAGGGAAAGGAACTGTTGGAAGAGTACAGATGTGAAATAATGGTACCTGGATGAAAGTGGGAACAATGGGGTTGAAAATAAAAGGAGAGATATGCAGTCATGACTGTTCTAGCTACAGAATAAGCCCCAACTGCACCCATTTCTCTCTGTCTACTACTACTACTACCCTTTAGCAAGGCACCGTAACCTCTCACACTAGCTTCCTGCCTCGTCTTCCTGCTTCTACTCTTACTCTTAAGCAATGTTCCATGCATAGAAAAGTCCCCTTTAAAAACACAAATCAGATTGTATCTTGACTACTTTGAGATCTTTCCTGGCTTACCACTGCAATTAGAATAAAGAGTCAAACTAATTTTAGAAATTATAAAACCCCACATAATCTCATCGGTGTCTAACATTCCTCACCTCATTTTCTTCTTACCGGTCTCTCCCATGTTCCAGCCACAGAACTTCTCCATACACACCAAACTGTGCTACACTAGACAGTCTTGGCCCTTGCTGTAACTTCTGCATGTAACATATTTCTTCCAGATATCCATTTGTCTAATATTTATCACTTAGACATCAGCTCAAATAGCATCTCATCAGAGAGGCCTCAGCCAACCACCTATAATAGCTATTACACCATCATTCACTCTCACCACATTACTCTGTTTTCATTTCCTTCATAGCACTTATCATTATCATGTCGACTTATTTGTTATGCCCCCAACTAGAATGTCAGCTCTGAGAGGCAGAGAGCCGATCAATCCTATCACCCCTGTATCTTCAGTGCTCCCCCTGCCCCCTCCTGTCACTGCAGCATAGTGGCCAATAGAGAATTGGCTTTCAACAAATATTCAAGGGAGGAAAAGAGGGATGTAGGGATGCAGAGAGTGAGGAGAGAGTGAACAATTTATAAAAGTAAAAGGAATAGTGAACTTTTTCAAGATTGATGTTTTCCCTAAGAGAAAAGGCTAAAAAGGAAGTTGAGAATTGAAGTTTAGGGATGAAGGCAGCACTGATGGATAGAAGAGTTCAAAAGTTTAGAAAAGCAGGTCTCCAAGGCAGCTGCAAAGGATGCTGGATGGTTTGGCTCTTCCATCAAAAAGACATCTGCAATTGTGCCTGATGTACTCCAGCCACCTTCGAAAGAGCATTTCAGAATGGGGTCCCCTCTGGTTTTCACTTTGCTCTATTACCAATCTCCTTTCCTTCCTACAGGCTAAGTTACAGCAGCTGGAGGCTTCCTGTGCTGACCAGGAGAAGAAGCTGGCCAAGGTAATGGCAGGAATTTCAACATTCCTTCTCCCAAAGGAAGGGAAACCTGATCCTTGGTCAGACCATCTAATGCATTCCTCAAATGACTGAGTTCGAATGGGATTCCAGATCCAGATCATGAGGGGGCCTTGGAGGAGAGGAAGAAACATTAATACAGTCCCCTAGGTTTTCTTCTTTCTGACATTGTTCCAGGGTACATCCCATAATCCATAAATTCAACAAATTAGTGTCTATTCTTCTCCAACTGTTCCCAAATATTTCCCATTGGGATTGGAAAATACTGCTTGTTTATCCTTAAAAAATGAAATGTGTACATACATACAGCTAAAGCATACTTAGAACAATTCACAGTAGAATGAAACAAGCATACTCTTGTTCTTTCCCTCCCCCCTCCCCCATACTCTTGTTCTTATAGCAATTTGCTGGGAGAACTTTAAAACTGAATTTTGGCTTCTCAGGTAATGGAAGACTTTGCATTTGTGGTCCAGCTCTGTGAAGACCAGGCCATCTGCATAAAGGTACAGCTCTTAAGCAAAGGGCTAGCAAAGGGTTTGTTAAGGCACAGGATGAAATGTAACCAGGCTTTTCAAAGAATACTATTCTGGAACAATTTTAACTCTTCAAGGTGGTATTACAAAAGACTTCAGGGCCCTGGAATCACCACCGCTAATATAATTCTATTACGGCCATGGTCTCCCAACCTGTCTGCTCTTAAATTAATAATGAGCACTTTGCCTATTTATAATCCCCATTACCCCAGGGTCCTGCCCAATAGTGAATTGTAGTGAGAGATCAATAGTGGTGGGGTGGGGGTGGGGAAAGCAGACAAAGGGGCAATAGGAATACCAAACATTCATGTTACAATGTAATAATACATGCTTACTATAATTAGAAAAAGCATAAAGCTTCTCGTTAGTAACTTTGGTTTCTTTTCTTTCCCTGTGAAGAAGTACCAGGAAACTCTGAGGAAAATAGAAGAAGAATTAGAGACTCGGTTCCTTGAGAGAGAAGTGTGAGCTTTGGCAAACAAAGGAACATCCTGGTTTTAGTGGTAACTCCATCTCAGCCTGGGTCAGAGCAAACATTTCTCTGACCAGTTCTTAGCTGGAATTGAGGGTGCCCCAACATCACAGCTTTCCCTGCCAGTGGTCTGGTGGACCTCCATTTCTTCGTAAAAGACTTGAGAAACACATCTCCCTTTTATAAGTGTATCATATTACCAATTATTCAAGTTTACATTAAGATCAAGAACATATGCTTTAGAAAGGGTTATTGGTCAGTCACCTTGATAAGTAGGACATTCCTTATATATTACAGAAAATGCCTTAAAACTTAATACCATCCTTATTTCCTCCAAATAGATGAATAAAACCATATGGGATAAAAGTGAAACTAATTCCTAGACAAACATTAAATCTATCATAGTATAAAACTCAAGCTATATTCAACTATGAACATTAAAAATTAGAAATGAGGGGCAGGGATGGGTGGAGGTGGAAGAGGATATAAGAGGGATACATGGTGATGGAGGGGAAACAAAATTTTAAAAATAGAAATGATAAATAGGAGTCTAAATGGTGAGGAACCAAAACCGAAAATCTCACTTCCATTTCTTGACCCTCCTTATAAGTCAAATCTAAATTTAGTCAACAAGTATTTCTATTAATTAAATAGTTTTTAATCTTGGGAATCAAGAGAAGGAGACCCAAAATGCATTTAGCCTCTAAATAGCCCAAATGCTCACTGTGATCTGGGGGTAAGGTTACCAGGACTGGGAGATCCTCAGCTCTAAAGGACACCTTCAAGATTGCCCAACTTCTTCTTGAGCATTAGCTATGGCTTGACTTTTAAGCTAAGATCCTAGAACAGGGCTGCCCATAAGAACTTTCTGTGCTATCCAATAGGTAGAACCTAGTCACCTACTGAGTTGTCACTGGGTTACTGACTTTTTTAAATTTAAAAGTAAATATCTACATGTAGCTACAATAGTGGACAGCTATTTAAAAACAAGAATCTAAAATTGTTTTTAAATAACCATAATGTGAATATTCGAGTGTACTTTATTCAAACCCTGTTTTGGTTCTTTTCCCCAAGATCAAAAGTCTTGAGAATGAGCTCGTCAAGAAAAGGGTATAACAGACAAAATAATAAGGTAAGCACTCCACTGACCTTTCAGCTTCTCTCAGTGCCATTGCCTCTCAAAGGAGTTTCCTAAATACCACAAGCCACCAATCACCTATCAGTCTTCCCGTGTGAATTTTCCAAGAGTAGTACCAGACATCATTCCAAGGCATTCCAAATCTAAACAAGCAAAGAGGGTACTGATGAATAATCGTCTTCATTCTTCTTGTAGACACACAAATGACACGTTCTGAAAGAAACTAGCCTAAGACCTAAGGGAATGCAGAATGGAAGGAACATATAACTGAGGGTACGCTTTATGGAGAGGAGGCCAGCACACGACACATACGCCACTCATTCCTTCCATCTCCCACAACCACATACTCTTTCCTGATGAGCCCAACATGGTCCTGAATCTTTCACAACACAGAGCATCAAGCATCTCTCACCGTCTAATAAAAGTTGGCCTGAGTTAAAACATAGGAAGTCATTGCTTCTTTGTGTCTATTTATATTTAACATCATGATGTCACCAATGATATATGCAAAGGTCTGAAGGAAATAGAATTGGATATAAAGCACCAGGCCTCTTGGCCCATGTGACATCTTGTAGCAGCAAGTACATAGGACAAAGAAATAAACTTTTTGGACTTGACTTTTCTAATTTATATTGGCTTTAGAGCCAAGGTTGGCATTCACCAGAAATGTTATGTTGTTGAGATATACGGTCTTTATAACCTAAGAAAAGAGAATTTATCTGTTCCTTATAAACCAGTATCAATAATTAACATTCTAGCTCAAGCAGGTGTGATTCAGTGATTGAGCATCTACCTATGAACCAGGAGGTCACAGTTTAATTCCTCATCAGGGCACATGCCCGGGGTTGTGGGCTCTATCCAGTGCAGAAGGCAGCCAATCAATGATATTCTCTCATCGTTGATGTCTCTCTCTCTCTCTCTCTCTCTCTCTCTCTCTCTCTCTCTCTCTTCTTTTCTCTCTAAAAATCAATAAAAACATTTTTATTATACTATCTATTTATGCATATTAAAATATAAGATATTACCTAAATACTATGTAACATTAACTAATGTTCACTGAACATTATTTTACAGTGGTAGCTTCCAGAAATTGCTTATCAGTCTTTCTTCTTCTCCCAGGTTAATTCTCTCCAAAATAAGGGAATATGGTTCTGTAAAAGGTAAGTAAATATCTTTGAGTACACTTCCTGGAAAACTGAGAGTTATGCTTAGCCATCCTGGCAGAAAGCAAAGTCTAGACAGGGAGAACCTTGTATACACACACACACACACACACACACACACACACACACACAGTTAAATCAACAAATTAATGTCATAGATGACTATGTTTCTCAGTTCTAATGTTATGATTTCTTTGTTCAAAGGCAATTACTAATCTCAACTTTCCAATACTAGAAAATAATGATCTAATGGCCATCAGAAACAAGAATCATTCACCTAAAACAGATACTGCAAATCTCATCTTACTCCATT
This sequence comes from Vespertilio murinus, assembly GCA_963924515.1. NCBI lineage: Eukaryota > Metazoa > Chordata > Mammalia > Chiroptera > Vespertilionidae > Vespertilio > Vespertilio murinus. The sequence goes on from OZ004704.1 coordinate 152,946,216, forward strand.
TTCCCTTTAACAATTTAAATTAGTTTGATGTATCTAATTCCCCAGTAGCATCAGTAGATTGAAAATGGGGAGATCATTCTGTGGTTCATAAGCACGATGATTGGGTTTTCATGCTATTTTGTACAATAGTTCTCCTTCAAACCTTGTTACAATGTCAGTACATTACCCCTCTGACATGGAAAAAAAATGGGGAGAGAACTTCTAAATGTAAGTATACTACTAACTAACAGCACATAAAAGAGAGAGAGAGAAATGACTATGAAAAGACATAGCACCTAGAGAGGGAAACCAAGATGGTGGCATAGGTAAACGCCTAACTGCAGCCTGACTCAACAATTTCAAAAAATACAACTAAAATATAAAGTGGACATTATCCAGAACTACAGGAAAGTTGACTGACTGGAAATTCTACAACTAGAAGGAAAGAGAAAACCAGAAGGAAAATCAGAGGAGCTGTAAAAGCCTAAGGTACGGAGACACAGTGCACGCATGGGGAGAGGACGGAGCCAGAGAGGAGGGGTGGCTGAGTGCCTGGCTGGCATTCCCTAGCAGAAAGGAGGTAAACGCTCCAGAATGAGCTGAACCCCAACTCCGACTGCACTGAACCCCAGTTCTGGGCGAGACCCTGGGGTCCCAGGCTCATACAGAGGAAATCTGGGCTGTAAGGCGGAAGCTCAGAGGAGCGTCGAAAGGCAGAGCCCCAGAGTCTCACACATTTCACACAGAGGACAGACTGTTTCCTGAGCTGCTAGATTGCCCTAGCAGGAAGGAGACATAAGCTCCAGACTGCTCTTAACCCCACTTCCAACTGCACTGAACCACAGTTCTGGGCTCATTGGGGGAGAGACTAGACTGTCTGGTAGCAGGCGAAACTCTAGGGCACCTTTTTCTCAGAGGTGCTTGCAACGAGTACCAAAGGATCTGAGGAACACTGAGACGTGGGAACCTCAGAGGGTGGGACTAAGCAGAAGCCAAGGTGGTAGGCTCCACCCTGAAACTCCGCCCCATCCAAGCTGAGCAAGAGGCTTTTGCAGTTTTCCAAGTCTAGTAGAATAAGGCTGTCTCCTGGCATAGACACAGCTGATCCTCACAGTCAATTGGCCTGGAGGTCAGTTCCTCCCAGTGATACCAATAACAATAAAAAGTTAACTACAGCTGAAACTGGTTTGGCTCAGTGGTAGAGCGTTGTTCTGCAGACTGAAAGGTCCCAGGTTCGATTCCGGTCAAGGGCATGTACATTGGTTGTGGGCACATCCCCAGTAGGGAGTGTGCAAGAGGCAGCTGGTAGATGTTTCTCTCTCATCAATGTTTCTAGCTCTCTATCTCTCTCCCTTTCTCTCTGTAAAATATCAATAAAATAAATTTTTTAATAAAAGACTTAACTACAATAAGGCTGTACACACAGTCCACAAAGGGGTGCACAAAGAGTGTCCACCTCAGATAACTGGGGGGCTGACCCACTGAACCATATAGGACACCTTAACATACAAAAGCCACCCTAACAACTCAGGGAAGCAGCAAAAATGCTGAGACAAGGAAACAGATCACAAACGAAAGAAATGGAGGACAAAAAGTGATTGGATATAGAGTTCAAAACCACTCTTATAAGGTTTTTCAAGAATTTCCTAGAAAAGGCCGATAAAATAAACAAGTACTATGAGGTTATGAAAAGGGATCAGCTAGAAATAATAAATGATCAACTAGAAATAAAGAATACATTATCTGAAAAAAAAAATACTATAGAGTCCTAAAAACAGAATGGAAGATTGCAAGAATCAAGTCAAAGATTTGGAACACAAAGAGCCAGAGGACACTCCTCCACAGAAGCAAGAAGACAAAAGAATCCAGAAAGTTGAAGATAGTGTAAGAAACCTCTGGGACAATTTCAAGGGAACTAACATCAGAATTATGGGAGTCCCAGAAGATGAAGAGAGCAAGATACTGAAAACATATTGAAAGAAATAGTGACAGAAAACTTCACCCACCTGGTGAAAGAAATAGACTTACAAGTCTAGGAAGCGCACATAACCCCAAACAAAAGGAATCAAAAGAGAACCACACCAAGACATCATAATTAAAATTCCAAGAGCAAAAGACAGAGAATATTAAAAGCAGCAAGACAAAAGCAGGTAGTCACCTATAAAGGAGCACCCATAGAATCAGCTGATTTCTCAAGAGAAACTCTACCCAGCAAAGCTATCACTCAGAATCAAAGGCCAGATAAAGAGCTTCACAAATAAAAAAAAGCTAAAGGAGTTCATCACCACCAAGCCAGAATTATATGAATTGCTGAAAGGGGTTCTTTAGGAAGAGGAATAAAATAAAGACAAAAATTATGAACAACAAATATGTAACTATCAACAAGTGAATCTAAAAACCAAGGGAATTAAAAAACAATATTAACTGTTGAATATAATAGAATCGGAGGTATGGAAGGGGAGTGAACTGACGATTCTCGGGGAAAAGGGGAGTGGGGGGTGCGGGAAGAGACTGAACATAAACTGTGCACCTATGGATGAGGACAATGGGGGATGGGGAAAGGGCAGAGGGTGGGATGGGAACCTGGTGGAGGGGAGCAATGGAGGGGGGAAAAATGAGAAACATTTGTAATAATATGAACAATAAAGATTTATTTAAAAAAATAAATAATATAAAAAAGAGATAGTACCCAACACTATTCAGCACATAAAAATTTCCCCAAAATACATGTTAAACTAAATAAGAACTCAAGATTCAAACAACTGAGTGGATATTATTAGTTCCGAGGGACTCACTGTGATAGCAAAGTAAAATTGGTGAAAGTAAAATTCAAAGTAAAATTCATGAAGCCCTTGCATTTCCAAGAAAAGGTCAAATTGTGTTCAATATAATCTGTTTAAGAAGACATAAAAATACATATATTTAAAGTGGTTTGAAATAGGATGTAAAAAGAGTTCTATCAAAATAGTTAACATGAAATTATTGGTACTTAAAAGTTAGTTTCAATTGTCTGGAAATTTTCATACCAGATAAGTGATGCATTACTTAATTTGATATCTCTAAATATAAAGTTTTCTGCTGAAACCGGTTTGGCTCAGTGGTAGAGCGTCGGTCTGTGGACTGGAGGGTCCCAGGTTGATTCCGGTCAGGGGCATGTACATTGGTTGCGGGCACATCCCCGGTGGGGGGTGTGCGGGAGGCAGCTGGTCGATGTTTCTCTCTCATTGACGTTTCTAGCTCTCTGTCTCTCTCCCTTCCTCTCTGTAAAATATCAATAAAATATATTTTTAAAAAAAATAAAATATAAAGTTTTCTGAACAACTAGCAGAATTTCTTCACTATACTTTAATACCAGTACCCAGCCTGGAATTTTCTGTACAATTTACAATAGCCAAAATCTGGAAATGGCCAAAGTGCCCATCAGTAGATGAGTGGGTAAAAAAGCTGTGGTATATTTACACCATGTAATATTATGCAGCAGTCAAAAAGAATAATATCTTACCCTTTGAGACAACATGAAGGGACCTGGAGAGTATCATGCTAAGTGAAATAAGTCAGTCAGAGAAAGACAAGTATCACATGATCTCACTCATATGTAGAATCTAATGAACAAAATAAACTGGTGAATGGAGTGGATCCAGATACACGGAAGCATGGAACAGAGTGCGGACTCTCGGAGAGAAGGAGGGGGGGTTGGGTAGGTGGGAGGTAATCAACCAAAGACCTTGTATGCTTATATGCATAACCCAGGGACATTGTCAGTGGGATGGTGGGGGCCTGGACATGAGGTGGGGGTGGGCTGGAGGGGATCGGTGGGGGAAAAAAGGGGGACATATGTAATAACTTTCAACAGAGAGTTGGTATCCAGAACAGAGTTTCACAACATCCTGCAAGTATAGTCGATCACATCAAACTACAAATGTCTCTCCTCTGGTTGTGCTCTGACATCCTGTGGAGCACTGACTCTAGAGATAAGAAAGCTAGGTTATTCCTAGGATTTTCCCTGGAAATGTCATCCTAGAGATGTTATCGCAAAACCTTCTCATGCATGTTATATCCAGCTTCCGGGAGAGTAGTCGGAAGAGCCTTGTAAGGGCTTCTGATTCTAATTCTGACCAAGATGCTGTCCTAGAATGGATCCTGTGTCCTGTCACCATGATTAACTCTATAGGAAAACTTTAACAGCTGGTGGGAAAGGGCTGTTTTTGACTGGTGGGTGGAAGTGGATAGTGAATTTGTCCTGGGGCAGGAGGAAGCCCAGCACAGGTAGATAAGGGTAACACAAAAACAAACAAAAACCAGTGGAAGCTTCCTCCTGAATATCATTTTAAAACCCCAAGTGCAAAATAATCAGTTAAAGAAGAAATAAAGAATACCATAGGGAAATTTATAAGAACTTATCAGAAAATATTAAAAGTAACAAGAGTGAAAGAGAAATTCCATAGTTATGGGTAGGAGGCCTTAACATCATAAAGTTATCAATTGTCTCCAAATTATTAATAGAGCCAATTCAATTCCAAACTCCCCAAAAGATCTCTCATGCACTTGAATAAAGTCCTAAAAAATACTGTATATGGGAGAGTAAGGATTGACAATAACCTGGGCAATTTTAAAGAAGAGCAAGGAGTGGGGAACATGCTCTTCCAGGAATTACTATGAAGCTATAGCAACTATGATTGTGTAGTATTGTCACAGGACTTAGAAAATTGACCAATGAAATAAAACAAAAAGTTCTGAAACGGTGCACTTATTGAACGTTGATATGTGACAGTGTTTGTATTTCAGAGGGGAAAGGAAGAATTGTTCAATAAATATGGTGAGGAGAAAATGGTTATCCAGATTTATAAAATAAGATCAGATTATTACTGTTCAGTACATACAAAAAGCAAGTCCAGATGTGCTGAGGACTGAAATGTCAAGAAACGAAACAAAGCAAAAAAGTGGGCATTAGTTACCTACCACTGCAAAAAAAAGAACAAAAGAGAGAGAACTCATGGACATGACAAAATGTGGTGATTGTGAGGTGAATTGAGGTGGAAGAGGGCATAGAGGGGATAAATAGTGATGGCAAAACTAAATAAAATAAAGATTTTCAAAAGAAAAAAAATGACATCAAAACTTAGTGGCTTCAAATAACAAACATTTGTTATTTCACAGTCTCTATGGATCAGGAACTTGTGATCCACCTAGCTGATGGTTCTAGCTCAGAGCCTCTTAGGAGGTTATGGTTAAGATCTTGGCCAAAGTCATAGACGGTTTGGTTGTTTAAGGTAATTTATACACACATCTGGCAAATTTTATTGGTTATTGGCAAGAGATCTTAGTTCCTCATTTCATGGACCTCTCCACGGGGCTGATTGTGTCCTCACAGAATGACTGCTGGCTTCTTCCTAAGTGTAAAGAGGAAGCTGCACTGTCTTTAGCTTGCAGTCTGGGAAGTCACATGCTATCACTTCCACAATATTCTCTTCTGTTGAAACAAGTCATTAAGTCCAGTCTGCATTCCAATGGAGGAGAATCTCTTGAAGGGAAAAATATCAAAGAATTTGTGGACATATTTTTAATCATAAACTTAATAAAATAGTATCTCTTAGGCCTTCAGGTAGGGAATGATTTTTTTAAACAACACAAAAATCGATTCTAATTAAAGAAAGGCTGATAAACTAGACTTTATTAAAATTAATAATCTTTGTTCTTTCATATGTTAGAGCAAGTGAAAGTTATAAAGTAGAAGGAATATACTAAAATACGCACAATGGAAAAAGATTTATATCAGATATAAAGGACTCCTATAATTAATAAGAAAGCCCAAACAACCTACTAGGTAAACAGGCAAGAAAAAGCACATAAGACCAATAGGCCTATGATCAGATGTTCAGCATCATTGTTCATCAGAAAAATAAAAACCAAGACTATTACTTTACATCCATTTGATTGACTTTTTTTTTAATTTGATCATATTAAATGTTGGGGAGGATGCAGATTCACAGAAACATTCAACTTGCTGGTGGGGTATAATTTGGTACCACTACTTTGTAAAACAATTTTCAGAAATAAAAATAAAACAAAAAATAAAGGAACAAAATTTCAGACAGTGAGAAATGCTAGAAGAAAATAAAACACAGTGATAGGAGAGAATAGCTATGGGTAGGAGAATTTTATTTTATTGGTTATTGGCAAGAGATCTTAGTTCCTCTTCTCATGGACCTCTCCACAGGGCTGATTGTGAATCCTCACAGCATGACTGCTGGCTTCCTCCTAAGCGTAAAGAGGAAGCTTCACTGTCTTTAGCTTGTAAATATTATCTTAATTAATCATACACTCTTAATAAAATAGTATCTCTTAATAGCATGTAAATGCCTTTATAAGGGATTGTTGAGAATAAAAGCAAGAATGAGTGGGAGAATTATATACTGAACAGTAATAATCTGATCTTATCTGACTACCAAGAAGAAGCTAGACATGCATTTACATATGACTTATTATTTTGTTCCAGGCTTTCTAACCTCTAGTTAACAGTTTCTTGACTTTCTCTTTTCAGGATTTTTCGATACTCCTTTTTCACCACCCTGTTTTTCATCAGACTTCTGGGCTACTTGTTTTTTCATATAAGTTTTATAAATCCAGATGTACTTATCAACATACTGCCCAAGATACTGAGCAGGGGTATCTTGTGGAAGCTAAGAAGCTTTCTGTTTCCATCTCTCACGCTTGAGACAGAGGACATGCTACCCCACTGATCCCCAAGAAATATCCTTGAGTGAAAGAAGCAAGTGGTGTCAGTCTAAGAGACAGCAGAACTCGAGGAGGGAAAAGGTTTTCTTCCGTTTTCCCCATGAGGTTGGCCTACTTGATTACCTTTCCTCCCCATACTGTCTTTCCAAGATTGACCTTGCCCAGTAAAGAACTCTGTCAATAGATTTCTGTGGCTCTATGGATAAACTAAACAGTACCAGACAGTAAACAAACTAGACCATTTTTAGAATAACATCATGGATGCTAAGCAAAGTTAGAGTTTGTCAACTCTTCTGGTGAATCTTAACAATCTAAGAAACTGGATCCCTGCAATGCAGAAGATTGTTCACTACTTATGTTAGAACTCCTTGGTTGCAAAGTGACCTTCACTTAAACTAATTTATAAATTTATATCATAAAGATCATTGCCTCGTGGGACTAAAAAATCTGGGCTTCAGGTGTGGTTGGATCCAGAAGCCTCAAAGCAATGTTACTGGGTTTCATCTCTCTCCTCTCTCTTTGAAGGGCATTCTCCTCTTAGTGACAAGAAGTCCTTGGGAAGTTAGGAAGGAGAGACAAACATATCATATGCATATGTGATGTGTCCCACAATAGAGAAAATTAGGAGGGATCCCCATACTTATGTATGTTCAATAGGTGAGATCAGACCCATGTATTATGCTAGTCTGAGACAGAGAATGACATACAAAGCACTAAGTCAGCTGACCGTGTGTTAGCAAAGCCAATCTTTACTAAAAGACTAAAAGTATCTTCTACCCAAGATGAATATTTTAAGTGGAAGCAACCAAATAGAAGTAATTAAATAGAAATACCAGACAATTGAGCAACTTTCTTAATCTGGTCACTTTCATGTAATGAGTAAATTCCTAACTTCAGAGAACACCAAAGCTGTTTCTGTGTGCGTAGAGTAATGCACAAATACCTGTAGGCTGACAATAGAATGAACTCTTGAGTTATTTACCCAGCACCCTAAATGGAAATACCCTCCGCAATGGCAAAAAGATCTACATTCTCCCCACCACTTATTCCTGTAATAAATGGCAATGGAATTCTGGGATCCAGTGGAATCTGGCAGTTTTATCCCAGGGGGGGCCAATGCTGCATTAAAATGGACTACATTCTTTTAAAAAAAAATGTTTTATTGATTTTTTACAAAGAGGAAGAGAGGGATAGAGAGTTAGAAACACCCATGAGAGAGAAACATCTATCAGCTGCCTCCTGCACATCCCCCACTGGGGATGTGTCCGAAACCAAGGTACATGCCCTTGACCGAAATCGAATCCGGGACCCTTCAGGCTGCAGGCCGATGATCTATCCACTGAGCCAAACCGGTTTTGGCAAAATGGACTATATTCTTGATGGAAGAGAAAGATAAGATGTGACCAGCTTCCACTTACCAACTTCCTGCCACATGATAAAGCAAGAAATGCATGCATGCCCTCTACACTCATAAATTGAAACTTGAAATCATGAAAGAAAATTCACTTCCACACACTGAAACTTGAGTCATTTAAGAAAACTTTTTAAAAATTTTCCTTTCACGCCGATTTCATTACTTATCACTATATTTTTGGGGGGGTAGCTAAGTAGAATAATGCCTCAAAAGTTATTGTAGAGAATGCAAATTCCTACTGCAGGCTTAAAAACCTCAAAATTCTCCTTTTTGTTGGTTAAAGTAAAAGAAAACACTGACTATGTTTGGGGGTCATACCCAGAATACAGTAGTTGAGAAAGAGAATTTAGAGCATGCAGATATCTGCTCAGAAGGTAAAGAGGGCCAGCAATACAAATAAATAAAAATAAATCTAACCTTTTCCAGAAGGTAGAGAAAGTTACCAAAACAGGTTCCCCCATGTGACATCATTACTGTAGAAAATGGTTCTGTGGCCTTTGAAAATGAAAGATGAAAAAAAATAAAAGATTCCGTGGTATCTTTTGATGGTTTAATTAAAAAAAAAAAAGAGGATGAAGAGGAGGAGGAGGGGGATTGCAAAAGGGGAAGAAAGGAAAAGAAAGGAAAGGAAAGAAGAATATGTTGATCCCTTGCTGGTATAAACTTTGAATGAACTGTTTTCTACAACAGCCTCCTTAAAGTGGTTTAAGTTTTTTAATTTTATAATACTGAGAAGCTAAGGTCTTCTAAAGGTAAAGTTCAATGGTTAAAATCACTGTTTTAAAACTTCTCCCTTCCGGAGCTTCCCAATTGGTGACATGTGGAGATTTGGGGACAGTGATGTGCTCAGGGGTCATTGAAGCGCCTTCCCTTTCCCCATACCTCACATCTCTTCCATTTGTCTGTTCCTGAGTTATATTTTTTATAACAAACTGGTAACCTAGTTAAAAAAAATAACAATTAAAAATAAGAAAAAAATTATTTCTGCTGAATGACCAGCATGGCTCAGTGGTTGAGCATCAGCCTATGAACCAGGAGGTTGAGTTTGATTCCCTGTCAGGGCACTTGCCCAGGGTTGCAGGCTCCATCCCCAGTGTGGGGTGTGCAGGAAGCAGCCAATCAATGATTCTCTTTCTTCATTGATGTTTCTATCCCTCCCTTCATCCCTCCCTCTCCCTTCCTCTCTGAAATCAATTTTTAAAGTACTTTTAAAATTATTTCTGCTAAGAAGCAAAACTAATAGGAGCTCTTCTGTGTTTGCAGGGAGAAGTGGGAGGGGAGCATTCATGTGCAGCATGGGGTCAGTACCTGCCTAGAAACTAGAGCAGGGGAGGTAAGCTGCTGCTGGCGTGGCTGTCTTGCTTCTGCTGAGGATTTGCAGCTGAGATGGGCAATTGGTGCCAGCAGCTGGCCTCCCAGTGTTCTGATTGCAGACAGCAGAGCAGCTTTTTTGCTCCGGAGCAGTGCACTTCCCTCATGATCTGACCACAGCTGCATGGTTCCCTCTGGAACAGAAGAGGGCACTGTTTCACGATGCCTGTGCCATCTAGCTATTTCTTTACATTATTGGCCTGCTGGATGCAGACCAGATGGGGAAAGCCCAGGATAAAAGTAAACCTGTCCCATTTTCCCCCACAGGTTCCTAGGCCAGAAAGGTTTGAACATCAAGAGCATAGATGATATACGTAGTGCCCTGTCCCAAGATATTATAACCTGCCTAAAATCTTCAAAATAGACATTCTGAGTAGATTTCCTTACCATACTGTGTTCTTACACCTGCGCCCACCTTGAAGCAGGAATCCACACTTTGATAAATCCCCAAAACAGATCTCGGTGCTAAATAAAGTTTTATAAATATTTAAACTTAAAATTTATGAAGTCAGAGGGAAAAGCGTACACGGTGCTCATCACTCTGCAGAAACTGCATCAAATTCCCTCATGGTAATGTTTATTTTTCCTTTTTAAAGTCCCCCTCTCCTCCCAACTCTTTCCATAATCTACTTTCTTCTTACTACATACAGCCTTAAAAAATATTGCTGCCTAGAACCTTTCAGTTCTTCCTCTCAGATTATATTTTCTACGCAACAAAACTACAGTTTAGGAATTACCTATACAGTTAACTCGGTTCTTTCTACCACACACAATAAAATGCCTCAGCAGATCCAGAAAGAGCACAGCATGAGTCTGCCATGACACTCACCCAGCCCCTTTACAATAGACATGATGTTAATGATCATAAATCCCATTTGTTGAGTTCTTATTATAGGCCAGGCACGTCAGTGTTTCTCTTGAATTCTTATATTAAACACAGTCTTACAAGGTAGATATTATCATGCCCAGTTTACAAATAAGGAAGCTGGTTCTGAAAGCAAATAAAGCAACTGAAGTTCTGAGATGAAGTAACCACAATCCATGCCTATGTCTGGCTCCGAAGCTTGACCTGTAAAACCCCTATAATTGACAGCAGATGTTGGCCAGACAGCTGGCCAAGGAGAGGTTGGGGCATAGTCCAGAGTGTTGGTGTGCTCACCCCTGTGAAGGGGGAAACCTCAGCCATGATTGCATTTATAAAAGAATCAGGCAACCAGGAGACTCTCAAACAAAGCATAGACTCATGGAATTGGCAAGACATTTGGGGACCGCTCATTCAAACCCAATGATCTTTCCCCAAGATTACTCAACTGATTGCTAATAGAACCAGGATAAGAACCTGGTCCCCTGAGTCCCTTTTCAGTGGTCTTTTTAGTAAACTAGCATTCCCAGACTCTTTGAGGGAGGGCACCAACATAGTGGCAATTTCGTTGCAATTGTTATTTAAAACCAAAATCAACTTTGCCCTCCTGTCTTCTCAAGTAAAGGTATCATTCTTACTTCTGGGGAAGTAAATTTCCATATTTCTGTCCCTGCTCCCATAGAAACTCACAGGAAAGGCAAGAGAAGAAAGGGTGACACTTGGAACACATCAACCTTTTTCTGCAGAGCGCATTAATCTTAAGCTATGCAAAGTGTGAATTGTGGGGGAGTAGTAAGTGCTAGAGCTGAAATGCTCTTTAAATCATCATATAAAGGAATTTTTGTCACATCTGAGAGAGGAAGCAAGAGAGAAAGCTGAGCAATGGGATGAGACACTGAAATCCAAGTTGGTAGAAATGATAACGGGACTTTTATTTTATTTTTTTAAAATATATTTTATTGATATTTCACAGAGAGAAAGGGAGATAGAGAGCTAGAAACATCGATGAGAGAGAAACATCGACCAGCCACCTCTTGCACACTCCCTACCGGGGATGTGCCCGCAACCAATGTACATGCCCTTGACGGGAATCAAACCCCGGGACCTTTCTCAGTCCACAGAGGGAAGCTCTACCGCTGAGCCAAACCGGTTTCAGCGATAATGGGACTTTTAGATGCTCAATTCAGTTTTATTTTCTAAGTGGTGCTGCAACCTATGCTCCCACACACTCCAATTGCTGGTAAAATCTACCACACATGGTTGTAGATATTTGCCTCTACTAGTTTTCTCATGTCGACTCTTACAAGCCAATTTTGGGAGAAAAGAAAGGAGTGTGCCTCAAGTTAAAAATCGATGGTGGATCAGAGATCAACAGCCTTGTAAGTTACAGATTGGAGAAGTAACTAGGAGAAAAGATTTGCAAAAAATTCTCAGGAAAAGAAGAAAAACCTGGAAGGTGGAGGATGGCAGCAAAGGCAATCTTAGCTAATATCAAAGAATGGGGGGGGGGTCCCCTGGTGACACCTAGATTATAGAAGAATTTTCTACATCATTCTCTTCTTTCCTCTCAGTTTTCTCCAGAGTCAGGCCAATGTCAAGGAGCTGTTGTTCCCTTATGTTTTCTTCTGGGAATTGTATGATTTCAGGTCTTACATTTAAGTGGCTTGAATTGATCCATTCTGAGTTTATTTTAATCTGTGGTATAAAGATCCACTTTCATCCTTTTGGGAAACCCACTTATTGAAGAGACTATTTCCCCCATTCTGGATTCTTGAGGCCTTTCTCAAAACATAGTTGACCGTGTATGGCTGGGTCTAATTATGGACTCCATTCTGTTCTACTGATCTATGTCTCTTTTTATGCCAACAGCATATTCTTTTGATCACTACATCTTTAGAATGCAGTTTGGAATTGGGACGTGTGATGCTTCCAGTTTGTTCTTCCTGCTCGTGATTGCTTGAACCACTTGGTGACTCATGTGGTTCCATACAAAATTTAGGATTGTTTTTTTTCCTATTTATGTAAAAATGCCATTGGAATTTTGATAGAGATTGAATTGAATTTGTAAGTTCCACAGTTCCATTTATTTGTGTCTTCTTCAGTTTTATCAGTGTTTTACAGTTTCCAGTAGACAGGTCTTTTACTTCCGTGGTTACATTTATTCCTAAATATTTTGTTCTTTTTTATGATATTGTAAATGGAGTTGTTTTCTTGATTTCTTTTTTAGATATGACATTGTTAGTGTATAGGAATGCAACTGATTTTTGTATGTTGATTTTGTATCCTGCAACTTGACTGAATTCACTTATTTGTTTTTAGGCCTTTTTTTTTTTTTTTGGTGGAGTCTTTATGGGTTTCTATATATAGGGTGTCCCCAAAAAAGTATACACACATTTTGAATAATTATAAAGGCAGGTTTTATTAAAATACATTTCATTTTCAAAATTGAGATATTAGCTGTTAAAGTATGTATGCATTTTTGGGACACCCTGTATAAGATCATATCATCTGCAAACAGAAACAATTTTACTTCTTCCTCTCTGATTTGAATACCTTTAATTTCTTTTACTGGCCTAATTAATCTGCTTAGACTTCCAGTACTACGTTTAAGAGAAGTAATGAGAATAGGCACATTTTTTCCTAATCTTAGAGGAAAAGCTTGCAACTGAGTATAAAGTCAGCTGTGGGCTTGTCATATATGGCCTTTATACGTTGAGGTACACTCCTTTCATAGCTAATTTCTTGAGTTATCATGAAAAAAATATTGAATTTTGCTAAATGCTTTTACTGCATCAACTGAAATGTTCATATGATCTTTATCCTTCATTTTGTTAATGTGATGTAATATAGGGATTGATTTACATATGTTGAGCCATCTTTGCATCCCTGGAATCCCACCTGGCCATGGTGTATGATACTTTTAATGTGTTGTTAAATTTGTTTTGCTAGAATTTTATCATGGATTTCTGCATCTATGGTATGTTTATCGGGGATATTGGCCTGTAATTTTCTTTGCTTGTAGAGTCCTTGCCTGACTTTGGTATTAGGGTATTGCAAGCCTTATGAAGCCAGTTGAAAGTGCTCCTTCCTCTTTAATTTCTTGGAAAAGTTTGAAATAGATTGGTATTCTTCTTTAAATGCTAGGTAGACTTTATTAGTGAAGCCATGGTCCTGAACTTTTCTTTGTTGGAAGAGTTTTGATCAATCTCCTTACTTGTTATTGGTCTGTTCAGATTATCCATTAATGTTTTTTTAATCTTCACCAAAAGATATGCTTTTTATTGGTTTTAGGAAGAGAGGATGGGGCAGAGAGAGATTGATATGAGAAACATCAATCAGTTGCCTCTCATGCATGCCCTGACTGAGGATCAAACTCGCTGATCCTCAGGGTACAGATGATGCTCCAACCAACTAAGCCACTCAGCCAGGACCATCTATTAACATTATTTTATGTAGTAAAGTACACATAACATAGAATTTACTGTCTTAACGACTTTTAAGTAAATAGTCCAGTGGTGTTTATTATAATTACTTTGTGCAGCCATCACCACCACCTATCTCCAGAATTCTTTTCATCTTGCAAAACTGAAACTTTATAACCATTATACAATAACTCCCACACCCCTCTCCCCAGTCCCTGGCAAACACCATTATACTTCTGTCTCTATGAATTTGACTACTCTAGGTACCTCATACAACTGGAATCCTCCTATCTAATAAAAGGGTAATATACAAATTAACCAATTAACTATCACTCCATCACAAAGGTGGCATTGCCCATAGCCACAAGATGGCGGCACCCAGTCCTCTCAGCCCCACCAGAGTCCCCCAGTCCTGGGAGGGCAGCACTGAGAGCAGGCAGCATGAGTGGCTTGGCAGAATGCTTGCTTTGTTGCTGTGGCGATGAGGCAAGCATTCCACGCAGCCAGAGGCCTTCTGGACAGCAGGCACAGAGTGGCCAAGAGGTGGGTAAGGGAGGGGTGGGGTTGGGGGAGCTTGCATCATCACCCCAGCGATGAGGTAAGCATTCTGTGTCTGGCCATGGATGAGCCTCTGGGCAGCAGGTGCGGAGTGTCCAGGTCCTGCAAAGAGCTCCTGGCACATAGATTCATGCACAGGCTACTAGTTACACAATATTTGATTTTTGTGACCGATATTTCACTTAGCATAATACTCTTAAAGTTTATCCACGTTGTAGCATTTATATAAATGTCCTTTCTTTTCTTAAGGGTAAATAATATTCCATTGTATGGATAGACCACATTTTGCTTATCCATTCATCCATCAGTGGACATTTGGGTTACTTTTACATTTTAGCTATTGTAAATATTCTGCTATGAACATGGGTGGACAAGTATCTCTTCAAGACCCTGCTTTCAATTCTTTTGACCAAGTGGAATTGCTGGATTATGTGGTATTTCTATGTTTAAATTTAAGGAACTAACATACTTTTTTCCAATGGTTTTTTTCATTGTACACACCCACCAAATGTCTACATTCATGTAAACACTTGTTATTTGCTCTTTACTCTTCTTTCTCAGGATTTCTGTGGCTATTTGGGGTCTTTTATTGTTCCAAATGAATTTTTGGAGAGTTCTTTCTAGGTCTGTGAAGTATGCCATTGGTATTTCAATGGGGAGTGCATTGAACCTATAAATTGCTTTGGGAAGTATAAACATTTTTAAAAAATATATATTTTATTGATATTTTACAGAGAGGAAGGGAGAGAGATAGAGAGCTAGAAACGTCGATGAGAGAGAAACATTGATCAGCTGCCTCCTGCACACCTCCCACTGGGGATGTGCCACAACCAAGGTACATGCCCTTGACCAGAACGAACCCAGGAACCACCTCCCCCGCCCCCAAGTCCACTGGCCAACGCTCTATCTACCGAGCCAAACCAGTCAGGGCTATAACACTCTCTTCTAATACTTTTTAAATTCTATAGCATTGGTAACAATGCTCCCACTTTTATTTCTGACTTAAATTACTTAATCCTTCTCTTTTTTTCCCCAGTCATCTAACTGAAGGTTTGTCAATTTGTTTACTTTTTCCAAGAACTAACTTCTGATTTCTCTTGCCATTCTCTGTGTTCTAGTCCTAATTTAACTCTAATCTACACACATCAGGTGGCTCACTCAGCTTCTTGTTACACTTAAGTTTGATAAATGGCCTTCTACAGAGGACTGCACCTCAACATGTCCCTAGAAACTCTCCCCAGATTGGTATCAGCCCATATTCAACCACGAGAAGCTCTTTCAATGTGGAACTCCAGATATATTACTGTCTACAGCTGTGGAGCAAGACTGGTTATGAGAAAGAGTAAAAGGGATGTGCTAAGGCAATAGTGATGGGAGGCAAGAAGTTTTCTATACATTTTCCTATCACTTTAGTAGCTCATCAGAGAGAGCAAAATGTTAGCACATCTGAGAGTGGTACTAGACCTTGAAAAGCAACAGCTTTCCCTACCTCCATTTATCAGAGCCATCTCCTGAGATGCTTACCAGCCAACTTAGAAATGAGGAAGGTCCGGGAAGCAGGCCTTCCCCTCTCCAGGGATCTTGGTGCCAGTGGCACGGGAAAGGCCACTATGGAGGTAAAAAAAAATATTTTCATTTGCCAGCCATCCCCCCACAATGCTATTAAGACTACAGCCATAGACAATAGAGTGTTTCTAATTGTTCTTTTCTTTCCTTTTCATTAACCCCAAAGAGTCAAAGAGGGGGAAAAGTGATTTAATAAAATTATTTTACATCCTACAACCAGATTTCATGTCTCTTCCTTTTCTTGGATACAGCCCATACCCCTTTATAAATGTCAGAAAGTTGCCTCAATAATAGCTCCTGGCATTTCTTAGAGTCCAAATCAGCTGATTCCAAATGAGGGGTCTGATTTCCACTCTGCCTAGTACAAAGCCGCTTTATGAATCTCCCACTGTCATGTTCCTGCATGCAGTTCAGTCATTTTATAAAAGCATATTCTTGAGAGCAGTATCGCACTACTGAAAAAAAAATATTTTTATCTCTATGTTGCTCTGCGATGACTCAGAAAAGATATAAGACATAGGCAAGAAGATACCAAAATCACGTTTCCAAAGACATGATGTTGGCCTGTTATGCAAGCCAAAGAAAAGTCTGTATCCACTTTATCCACAGGGTGGTGCTAGCCTCAAAAAAATTACCCAAAAAAGAAATGAAACAGTTTCACTTTCCTCTCACTAAAGATAAGATTTAACACCGTGGTCAAGACATACTCCCCTAAAAGGACTATACATTAATTCTGTGAATAAGCATCTAAAAAATTTGACTTCACGCTAATCTTCAGCCTTACTCTACTTGGCAATGGTAATAAAAGGAGCCAAATCACCATTCTCTTCAAGTCACTGATTTGAATTTTTACCAACCTTTGGAGCAGAAGAGTGACTCCCGCTGTGCTGTTATATGTGTGCAGTCCTGGCACAGAACCTTACTATGCCTGACAGGGAGCTGGTCAACTAACCATCCAGGGCTCCTCAGCGGGTTCTCATAAGGGCCGCTGGCAGTAGGAGAAGATGCATGCAAGCAGCAGACATTTCACTGGTGTGGCTGAATAAAAGAAGGCGCGTTCAATGTGGTGCCTTCCAAGTCGACAGGCAGAAAAGACTAGAAAGTCTGTTTTGAGCTTTTCAACCCAAAAATATGCTCTCAACCTGTCATACGACCAAGTCTCACCAGCTGCCTCTTCTTTTCATGGAATCTAAATCTTACATTTAAAGGCTTTTAGAGCTCAGGAGAATCTTGTTAAATATGCTAAACAGTGCTTAGGCGATGTACAAGATGCCAAATAGAACCAATTGCCAGGTGTATAAACAAATTATTTTTTTTAAAAAACATGGTACCTGTCAACACCAAGGAGTTCCCTCAACTTTGGAAAGGGAGAACTGACAAAAGTTTATTAACGTCCTCTGTAAATCAGCCCTTACCAGATGCTCACACTGATAACAAAACGACCATGAGCACAATGATACTGGCCCAAAGTGTTTTCAGACCTGGCCCTAGGCACTGGCAGCTTGCTGATTTGGGAGGCAGGTCAAAGTGTCACTTGCAATATACCCAACTCCCCTTTCTGGCCTACCATAGACTTTTGACCCTTTTACATGCTTAAAATCCTCAAATTTAGTGAAGAATTGCTAAGAATGTTATCTCTATATCTTCATTCATAAAATATGCATTTTAACAGAGAAGGAAGAAAAGACCTTAGGAAAAATTCCCATTAGAATAAGTGAGTTTATTAGATTGGTTAATTCACCTTTAGAATAGCAAGAAGCTGGATTCTGAGAAGATGGTGTATGGGAAAATTAAGTGTCAACAAAGGCCAAAAAGTTTTGTCAATCCTAAGATCTAAAGTAAAGAAATAAATTGAGGTACAAGCAAGGATAAGAATACAAGAATTGCCGAAACTGGTTTGGCTCAGTGGTAGAGCATCGGTCTGTGGACTGAAAGGTCCCAGGTTCAATTCCGATCAAGGGCATGTACATTGGTTTCGGGCACATCCCCGGTAGGAGGTGTGCAAGAGGCCGCTGGTCGATGTTTCTCTCTCATTGATGTTTCTAGCTATCTCTCTCCCTTCCTCTCTGTAAAAATATCAATAAAATATATATATTTTTTAAAAAAGAATGCAAGAATTTTCCCATTTATCACAAACCATACTTAGCACAGTGATGGCTTACAGGCTCCATCAAATTCACAGTTACATTTTGTTTGGCTCATACAATTCTGTTTGCTTGTTTGTTTTTTAATTTGCATTTGTTGCAAATATTTAAAATTCTGGGGATGGGAGACCGAGACAAGATGGCGGCCAAGGTAGTCTCCTAAGCTGCAGCCTCATCAACAATATGGAAAAAAACAACAGCTAAAATCGAAAGGGACCACATCAGACCCACAGGAAAGTTGGAAGAATGGGATGGCTACAACTAGAGACAAAGAAAACCGCCACTGCCATCATGTGGAGTTTAAAACTACGGTGGAACTAGACCCGCTGCCACCGCCACCACCAAGAGTGAGGGAAGCCCACCGAGAGCAGAGCTCACTCCGCCCCGGGCCCAGGGAATGGGCTGCTTCAGAGCATGGCCTCCACATCTGCAACCATCCTGGCCTGCCCGCCATGGGAGGAAACCAATGCTGGACCTCAGCTGCACCTTCTGCCTCAGCCCGGAACGAGATGCCTTAGAGTGCAGTCTCCACGCTCGCAGCCATCTCAGCCCGGCCTCCTCGCCTGCAGCCGTCCCAGCCCACCTGCCATGAGCGGTGAGTCCTGGGGGACCCATGTGCCCCAGGTGAGCCGTGTGCCCCTGGGGGCCGTGTGCCCCGGGAGAGCCGTGTGCCCAAGGGGGGCAGTGGGACCCGGGGAGCCGTGTACACCGGGAGAGCCGTGTGCCCTGGGGAAGCGGTGGGACCTGGGACGAGGGGGCGGTGTGAACCGGAGGAGGAGCAGATTCTATTCGTGTGGTCCTGAGACATTTGGACAGTCTGCAGCCATTAGCTACAAAACACTCTGTTGTATTTCCCTACAAAAACAAATGAGAGAGAGTGTCCCACTTGAAATTCATATACGGAGAAAAGGAAAAGAGAAGGAAAAAAAATCTGAGGAACAGAATAAAGTGGTGAACATAGTAGAATCAGGGGCAAAGAAGGGGAGTGGACTGATAATTATCAGGAGGATAAGGAGGTGGGGAAGCAGTGAGAGACTGGATTGAAATCGTATAACCAAGGGATGAAGACAATTGGGGGGAGAGGGGGTAGGGGCAGAGGATGGGAAGGGAACTGGGTGGTACAGAGCTTTGGGGGAGAAAAAGGAGAAACAATTGTAATAATCTGAGTAAAAAGATTTATTAAAAAATAAAGAAAATTCTGGAAATGTCATCTAAAAGTCTAGATTTTGGACTTCTCTTCAAAAAAAATGAAAAATTTTGTCACCACTGGACAGAATTTTCATGTGACATTAATTACTCAAAGCTGAGAAATAGCAGCTAAGTCAACAGAGTATATAGTCGCTTGTTCATCATAGTCCCCATCACCCTTACTGTGTCCTGCTTGGTCTGCATCAGTGCCACCACCACTCCCCTGTAAGTCCTAACTGATCTTCATTCCTAAGGGCCACATAGAGACAGAATCCTTAAAAGAAAGATGATGATGCCAACAGTGTGGGGAGGTACTGGAAGACAGATAACTTTCCGAAAAGGACATGGTCACAATTGACAGAACTGAAGAAAACACCTAGAAAAGGTAATATAACACAGCTCTCACTGGGGTAAGTAGAAAACATGCGGGACTCAGAGCAGTGAAAAGAGGAGAGACAACTGGAAAACCATAAGTTGTGATGAGAAAGCCTTCCTGAATCTCAGCTTTCGATTTACGAGGAGGCAAACCACAAGACTTACTAACAAGTCATAGGAAATGGTCCAAGGCTCCCTGTGTGGCCAGGGTACAGCCTCTGTGTTCCTTTCCCACAGTTCGTGGATGAGGAGTGATGGAACCGAGTTGCAATAAAGGGGGCGTGGCATAGGCTGAACATCAGGAACAAGTCATGTTCTAGGCTTATACACATTACATTCTTAGACAATTGCACAGAACTAGAAATCATTTGTGCTTAAACACTTGGTGTCTGAGTCTGAGTTTACAGAGGTGACTAAGTGAGGACACGAAGAGGCGAGCATCACTGAAAGACAAGTGTGCTGTTACTCACAGTCCCCTAGGAATGAGAGTCATGGCATACCAGGCAGGGCCACTGGGAAGCGCCACAGTGGATCAGGAGGCGGAAGCAGGAAAGAGGAGACAGCATGGTCTACAGCTTGTTAGTCATGGAAGAGGAAAAGTGGGGAAGAAAAAGAAGCTTAGGATTGGCAAGTTTGAATAATGTTGGCAGCCTTTGGGTTTTAAGAGGTGATCTCTAGTTGTCTGGTACCTGGCCCTGGGTGATTAGGAAGGGGAAATATTGCTTTAGTGAGAGTTAGTTAAAGGAGTTGATTGGGGATAGGTTGGAGAATTTGTAATATAATTTTTGCACACCTGCCAAAACCAGATTGCATGGGAGCTGTGAAAAACTCTCGCCATTAGTTTGACCCTGTGATTGATTAGTGAATGCTAAATAGGCAACTACAGAATCTAAGAAAAAAGTTAAAACATTAATAGAGTTTAAGAAGCCTCAGTCCAGTCCCTCCATTTTATAAATAAGGACACTGATATTTAAAGATGCAGTATCATTTGTCCAAAATCCACTGAAGCTTGTTAGCAGTGCTTCATGGAATAGAATTCGCAAGCACTACTCCCAACTCTTTGACTTATCTGCTACCATCTATTGACTGATGCTGATATGTATATGGACTTATGCAATTCTTTTCATTTTTAAAGAATCTAAATCAGAGACTGGCTAACTTTTTCTGTAAAGGATCAGCTAGTAAATATCTTAGGCTTGTGGATCATACAGTCTCTGTTATAATTACTCAGCTCTGCCATTGCTGCTATAGACAATGCATAAACAAATGGGTGTATCTGTGTTCCAATAAAACTATTTATAGACATTAAAGTTAGAATTTCACATTGACTTTCATTTGTCATGAAATACTATTTTTAAAAAACATTTTTCAACCATTTACAAATATAAAACTGTTCTTACCTTACATGCTATAAAAAACAGACAGCAGGCTGAGTTTTGCCCATAAGCCATAGTTACTTATCCTTGAGCTAAATAATGTCTGCATACTTCCTATGAAATCTCAGATGTTTGAACCAGATGACAGTTCACCACTCTATGTCTTCGTTTCTCCATTGATATAAAATGAGTCAACTTGCAGACTACTGACCTTGGGGTTTTGCCAAGGGTAAACAAAAATAAGTCCTGAAAGGGAATCTGTGGATTCTCCCTGTTAAGAAACATCTCTCTCAGATAGCTCCAGGAACCAAAGTAATCCAGGAATTATATTGTGAAGAACATTAGATACACAGAATTTTAAAGTAAAAAGAAATACTCATGGAGTATATTTAGGAAACAGGATTAAATGAATGTCTCTACTCCAGGACTTCTCAAACCTATGCATTAGGACTATCCACAGGAGGGGTCTTCCAAAAGCCAACTCTCAGACAAAAAAATTTGAGTGTTGATAGTTTTGGTCAGAGGCTAAACTAGGGAACACAAGCGACACAGGGAAAATTGAGATAGGGAAATGAGAGCAATCGTATAGCTTATGTTAATGAACAAGTTACTATGTGAGTACCTGGAGCTCAATTCTATTGGGAACTCCCTGAGAAACTATAATGTGGCTTCAAAATTATTCCACAGAGGATGACCTCTCGGTGGTTCAGAGTTGTCTTGAGGGCATAAATAATCTCACACATATGTTGCACCTGCAGGAGCCCAGAGAAGCTGAAGGAAGTCCTTGGGCAAAGAAGAGAACTTACAGTGGGAAGCTACCAATGTGCCAGAAACATCTACCAAGGCTATATTCAAAGAGGTGATGAAGAAAGAAAGTATGAGTGTCGACATGTTGGCTACAGAGGTAATGGGCATATTAACATTCTCTACAGCATTTGCCCTCAAAACACTTTCTACCATGAAGCATCCCAACTCACTTGACTCTAGAATTCCTTTATCTATGAAGCACCTGTCCTTGGAGAGACACTGCTCTGAGGTAAATAGAATAGTGCCAACGACTGAGTAATCTCAACACAATTAGAGGATCTCTTCAGGCATTATTTTCTAAAATCAATATGGCAAAGCAAAAAGCTTCTGTCATCCCTGGGGCAGAAAGCAGGCCAATACATTTCACACAGTGCCAGGCATGAGGTCAACTCCAACATGAGAAAAGAAAAGAAAAAAAAAAAACAGCAAAGAACAATTCACCTCCAAATGAGGTTGCCATCTGAAGTGATGTAAGTCTGAGGGGGAACAGAATGTTCAAAGTGTGGTTGGAAGCATGACAAGGCATCACCATCTGCCACCCGAGTTCCATCTCCCTACTCCTTTAACCATCTGTACACCTGCTCAGGCATGTCACACTGAGGAAGGGGTGGTCATGCCATCATTAATGCAGTGGCAATGAAAGCAAAAGCTCAATACTTGCTCTAAGGCCTCCAACCATTATTTCCTTAAATTTGGGATACACTTCCATGAAGAAACATATGGAAAAGAGATTTATAAGCCTAAAGCTTAAATCTACACAGAGCTGGAGTTTCTGTGTGATCTGGAATTTTTAGACTACCAGGTCATACAGAGAAAACCAGCAAATTGTTGGTTTGTTAACATAACAAATGTTAAGCAGAACCTAATCTGGAATCCATTACATACATTCTCATTTTGAACATTGATCAATGCAAGCATAACCTCTTCATCTTCTTTTTTCCCATTCATATTTCATCTCTAGACACACTATTCCCAGGAAAGATAAAAATAAATCCACCAAAACATAAATGATGGAGAAGTGCTTGTAAGTGCTCAAAGCAATCCATTTTCCTAGAGAGCCTTGCACAAAAGAATGAGGTTTCGGGCTATTCCAGCTCTTTAGATCATCTACCGCAGAAACTGTTTTCTGTGGCACATCCAAGGAGGAACAGACCTTGTTCAAGATCCATTCTGTATGAAAGCTGGTCAATCTTCAATAGGCAACAGGATTTTTATTCTGAATGTTAAGTAAGGTCCTGTCAGTTCAAATGTCACTCCTTAAGAATAATTGAAAAGATTTTTTTAACTTAAGGATTTAAGATAGCAAAAGTCACAACGTTAATAATAATTCATAAGCCACTGAAAATATTGCATGCAGTAATATATATATATTTATATATATATATATATATATATATATATATATATATATATATATATATAGTATTCCCTTTTCTAAGTAGTTGTGTTAAGCATGTGAACCTATAGAGAGGCAATACAACATAGCAGTTAGATGTACAAGCGCAGAGGTCAGGCTGCTTGGGTGCTCCTGGCTTCACTGCTCATTAGCTGTGTGGCATAGTTAAAGTCATAAAACTCTGAGACTCAGATCCTTTGTACATAAGTAAGGAATGATAACTCATGTAAATAAAATTCATGTAAATAAAAATACATGTAAAGTATTTACAATGGAATCTAGAGCACAGTAAGGGTTGTTAAATGTTAGCTATTTGTAGTAGACTGAAAATGGCCCCACAAAAGATATCCATGTCCAAAATCCCAGAACTTATAAATGTTACATTACCCAGAACAAGCATTTTTTTGGAGATGTTATTAAGTTAAGGAGCTTGAGACAGGGATAATATCTGGATTATCTGAGGGGTCCTTAAATGCAATCCAGGCATCCTTATCAAAGAGAGGGATATCTCTCTCTGTGTCTCTCTCTCTCTCTCACTCTCTCTCTCTCTCTCTCTCTCTCTCTCTCTCACACACACACACACACACACACACACACACACACACACACAGGCACACACAGGCACATGCACAGATAAAGCCAATTGAAGATGAAGCAGAGAGAGGGATCTAATGGAGCTAGCCTTGAAGATTGGAGTGATGTGGTCAAAAGACTAAGAATGCCGGCAGCCATCAGAAACTGGAAGAGAAGAGGATTGTCCCAGAGCTTCTGGAGGAAGTGCAGCCCTGCCCACACCTTGATTTCAGCCCAGTGATAAAGATTTCACTCTTCTGGCCTCCAGGACTGTGAGAGAATAAATTTCTCTCATTCTAAGCCACCAAGTTTGTGGCAATTTGTCAGAGCAGCCATAGTAAACTAGCACACTATTTTTAGACACGGATATTAATTCTCTATTGCTGCATAACCAAACTTAGTGGCTTAAAACAACAAGGATTTATTTTTGTCTCAGTTTCTGTGAGTCAGGAATCTTGGCACAACTCAGCTAGGCATCCCTGCCTCCGAGGCTCTTAAAAAGCTGCGACCAAGGTGTGGGCGGTGGTCGCATCGTTATACTTGAGTGAGAAAAACATGCAGGACTTGCATCCAGGCTCCCATGAGCCTCTCGGCCTTGGATTCTCACCGAATGCTGGGCAGAGGCGGCCCTCGGTTCCTTGTCCCTGGTGCTTCTTCACAGGGCACCCACACAGCTGCTTGCTTCCTCAGAGCGAGCAAGAGAGAGAGGGAGAGAGAGGGGGAAGATAGAAGCCAACGTCTTTTTTAACCTCCTCTCAGACGTGATAGCCCATCCTGTTTCCTTCTTTGTCTTGGTTAGAAGTGATTCTCTAGGTCCAAGACCATTAACTAACCAGAAAAATTAATGCACACAATCTTTTTATTTGATACTTTTCCTGGCTTTTCTTCATAATCAGCTGATATAGATAGATAGATAGATAGATAGATAGATAGATAGATAGATAGATAGATATAGATATAGATATATAGAGATATATAGAGATATATGTAGAGATATATATAGAGATATATATATATTGAACTAACCTAACTCACATTGATCTGCTTATTGTAAAATGCAGCACTGTTAAAAAAAAAAATTCCAGCCTTTCAATATGCAAATGCTTAACTCAGACTTTAAAATAAAGAAGTATCAATAATACTTATGTAACGTTACACCTGTTTCCATGTGTTTTTGTATAATCATTCCAACACTAAACAAAATGTTGGCTATGTAGCTGCCTAGAAATGGCTTCTATCTGTCACTGTTGTGATGAGAGGACTTTTCTAGATTTCCCTGTCCTTGGCCCACTGAGAATAACTTCCAGCTTACAACATCTCTTCTCATTCTCTTTTTCAAAACATATTTTTTATTGATTCTTAGAGAGAGGGGAAGGGAAAAGAGATAGAAACTTTGATGTATGAGCAAAACAGCCATCTGCTGCCTCCTACACATGCACTACTGGGGATCAAGCCCACAACCCTGGCACGTGCGCTGACCCAGAATCAGACTAGCAAACTTTCAGTGCACAGGAGAAGGCCCAACCAACTGAGCCGCAGCAGGCAGGGCTCATCTCATTCTCAATGGTTATGCTCTAGCTCTCAGGGTCACATGTGTCTCTCTCCACCCTAGGATCTATGCTTCAAAACTTTCAGCAAGCCGAAACCAGTTTGGCTCAGTGGTAGAGTGTCGGACTGTGGACTAAAAGGTCTCAGGTTTGATTCCGGTCAAGGGCATGTACATTGGTTGCGGGCACATCCCTGGTATGGGGTGTGCAAGAGGCAGCTGGTCGATCTTTCTCTCTCATCGACGTTTCTAGCTCTCTATCTCTCTCCCTTTCTCTCTGTAAAATATCAATAAAATATATTTTTTTAAACTTTCAGCAACATTTTATTGTTTGAATGTTCATACCACTTAGATCAAATTTCATAGAACCTTTTGAGCAGAAAATATCTTAACTCTGTCTAATCAAACTCTGTAAGAGAAAAGCTCAGAGTGCTTTCTCTCTGCCACTCTCTTTTACCCTCGGAGTCAGGGTCAGAGTTGAGTCCAGAGCCTATTATCTCATTCCTGATGAAATTAGTGTGTGTGTTCATGTGCGTGCATGCACTGTTCATTAGGCACTGCTTTTAGATACTCTGATTAGTTCTCAAGTACACAAAATGTACTCAGGAAATGTTTGTAAGCAACATCAAAACCCAAGCCAGGACAAAAAAAATATATATCCGAAAGAAACAACACTGTGATGAGGATTCTGAAAGGAAGTGCAGTTAATGTGTGAACTTAGCCCCACATAGAACACTGTCTCTTTTCTTGGCTTCATGTCCTAATATCACAGGCCAGTCAAGATGCAGAAACCCCATAGTAATTTGAATAGGAAAGTTTTAATATGGAGAATTACGAACTATTTCCAGGGGATCAGCTACCAAACGGGGATGAAAGCGAACCCTAAAGATCGCTCTAAGTCTGAGTGAGAGAACCCAAAGGAGGAAGGGGCCCCTCCCCAAGGCTGGCTAGCAAACCTGGTGAGAGGCTGAGGGGCAGCCTATGGGATGCAAGAGAAGTTGCTGGACTGCCTGAGGCCACAGCTGTCCTGCAGTCCGAGGGCCAAGGCCGGGGTGCAGGGAACCACCCCCGGGTGCCGATGGCAGCGCCAGCAGAAGCTGCTGTGACATTCATTGGGAAGCTCTCAGAGGCACCCACAGGCCTCGCCGGGAAGCCACCCACAGGGATGCAGCTCACCTCACAGGGAAGCCAGTTTTCCAGGAAGCTGCCTGCCGTTGGGACCACAGAAGCGTGCTGGCCCAGCACCTCCACCGGCAGTTCTGCAGCAGGATGGCCAAACACCACAGGCACACATCTGAACCAGGAAGGAGAGCCCCTGTGGCGGGTTTCCTCTCTGCCCTCTACCGGCAACACTTAACATGGTGCCGGGAGGTAAAGAAGAAATCATTACAAAGCCCATTTGAAGCATGACGATGCAGGGTGGATTCGGAGCTGAGAGGCAGTAAGTCAGTGACGGGTGAACTTGCATCACCTGAAGAGGCACAAGCTCTAGTCCCAGCTCTCTCAACCTGCTAACACCCAGGGAAGTCTTAGACACGTGATTCCATGCGTGATGTCTTGGTAACTCTCTACTTAATTCAACCCATGGAACATTTTGAGTTTGATAGTTCCAATGTCCCAGTCTATTAATTTAACACGTGATGACTGAAAATAACAAACAAAACACACTCATCAAGGTTCCTAGAGCTCACACGAATAGTATTTTTTTTCTATTTCATTTTGCCAGATACCAACCTTTAAGAGAAATAATTATTGCTTGATTTCTACAGCTGCTTGTGATATTGTAACTATAATAAGAAATATAGTTTCAGTCTTTTCCCCAGTCCCTGACACAAAAATTCCTGAAACCCTTGAAGTGTCCTAAGGGACAGGAGTAAAAGGGTGTCTTTTGTTATTCATAATAAGCCCACTGCAGCCACACCTGAGTGTACGCTAGCACGGGGGCTCCCGGTGGGCTCCTGGAGGGCTCCGGTTCCTCGTGGAGCCTCTGCTGGAAGAACCTTCTTTCTGTTCAGCATTCCAGGGGCAAGCTGCATTCCTCGGCTCATGGCCCCATCCTCTATCCTCAAAGCCAGCAATGTACGGCCCTCCTTCCTCTCCTCTGACCACTGCTCCTGTCCCCACAGCTTCTGCTTGGTCATCCCTCTTGCCTCGCTTTTTCAAGGACTCTTGTGATTATGTTGGTCCCATCAGGATAATCTCCCCACCTGAAGGTTGCTAATTGAATCATATTTTCAAAATCTTTTGCAACATGGCCACAGGTTCTAGAGATGAATGCATGTATGCCTTCAGGAGGCCATTGTTCTGCCTATCCTACAGTCCTTCCTAAACTTTCAGTCTCTTGAGTGTAACCTGGCTTTTGCTTTATGTATATTTTCTCACATAAAAGGGTCTCTAAACTCTACTACCTAGTTCTCAAAGTGCCATAATGGGTCAACAGATAGATACCTCTCATTTCTCTTCAGGTCCACTATTCTCAATCTTTCTAAGAGATTTCTATTTAACCAACTTCCTCCTTGTAATTCCTTTTTATTAAACAATAAAATAGATAATACTTTAGGTTATAAATTTATTAGACCTAATGACTCAAGAGCCTCCCACATACCACTAAATTACTCTATCAACCTTTCTGTATGTTCTTGAATTGTCTTGAACTGTCAAGAATTGGAAAGATTTCTGGATTACTAAACAGAAGGGAAAATGGCTTATTTAGTGTAAGAACATGTGCATGCCCACACTCACAGAATCCTGCCCCTCAACCCTAAAACTGCTTATTTTATTATTTTATTTCCATCTCTGTTCCAAGTTCTCTTTACTCTCACCCTGCTTCTCAAGGTGGCAGTAGAGATGGAAAGCATATATGGCAGTAGAGATGGAAAGCATAATTAATTCTATGGTATTTAAAGATTCTCTAAGCAAAGACATTTTTTAGACCATGTCAAAATGGGATTAGGAAGCAACAGTGAGACACTACTACACACCTATGAGAACGGTTAAAATATAAATGCTGACAAAACTAAATGCTGGTGAAGACATCAAGCCACAGGTCCTCTCATTCATTGGTAGTAGGAATGCAAAAACGGTACAGCCACTTTGAAGGCAGTTGGCAGTTTCTTACAAAACTAAATATACTCTTACTAGATGATATGATTATCTACCTAGAAAATCCAACGAGGGTAGGTTAAGCTGCCCTCACAAATAAATGACAAAATTTCAGTTGCTTGAGGGACAAGCTTATTTGGAGTCAGAGGAAGTGCTGCTGGTCAGCAGGTAACTCTCTATGATGGCATACAGCAACTCAGGATACATCCACATGGTGGTCCGTCACCCCTGGAGACAATATTGTATGAGTGGAAATACTTGTAACACCCATAAAGAAGTGTTGGTCTCCAAAATATTCAAAAAATAACTACAAACCAACAAAAGTCTTTCAGATAGCTAAATGGAATATCCTTAGAAAACAATTCAGAGACTATTATATCTAAAGCAGGTTCATTTGGAGGTACATCCCCCACCTTAAAAGTCTTACCAAATATATTCCCACCAAAATAGTTGCTTTCAAGAGTTTTGACAAGAGTCTCTGTAAGACACAGTTAATAGAAGTATAAATTAGTTACATTTAAAAGGTGCATGGCTTTTGACCCAGCTATGACACATATAAGAATCTATTTTACATGAATATTAACCCATGAACATAAAGAGAACCATTACTGGTCTCTGCTTGAAACATATTCTTTTCAGGTATTTGTTGCCTCTGTCCCCTCACCTCCTCGTTCTTCTTAGGAATATTAATTTCCCTAGACCACCTTATTTAAAATTGTAACACCTTTTCCTGTTTTATTTTTCTTTGTAGCACTTACCCTCATATAATATTCTATATAATTTAATTCTTTTTATAGCCCGACTTGTCCCAGTGGCATGTACACTCCATTTTTGCTGTCATTGTTCATTGCTTGTTTTTCCAGTGACAAAATAATTCCTTATAGAGTGAGTGCTCAATAAGTATATGTGTAATAAAAGGGTAATTTTCAACATTGTTTATAATAGTGAAAAAACTTAGAAACAACCTTAATGTTAGCTAAATAAATAACAGTAACTCTATTACTTAAAAAACATAGGTTACCATTTAAAATATGTTGCATATCTATGTACAACAGCTGATAAGCATATTCATGATATTTTTAGAATAACAAAAAGCAATTGTCGAACAAAAAATGGAAGAATGCTTCATCCACTTACATTGGTTACCTCTAGAGGATGAAACTGGAGAGGAGGAAGAGGGTAAAGGAATGGCTCTAAACCTGTCACCACCTTCTGCTACATGCTGCGCTTTATTCAGGCCAAAAGACCTCAAGAACATCACTTCACTTTGACTCGAACCCAGTGCCACCCTCAGACTCAGGCCCATGTGTCCAGAACTGTGTCTGTCATTTGGATGGCCCCTTTCTGACCATCATCCGGTTGTGCCCTTTCCAAGGGGAAAGGGGTTCATGAGAACATGCCAATCTGATGCCCATACTCACCCCTATCTAGACAAGAGTCCAGGTGCCCAGAACCTCAAAATACCTTGCCCAACTAATACCCTGGAACTCATTTCAAAGCCGGCCTGGACTTTTTCCCAGAACAGTCCTCCTGAGCAAGGGCTGGGCCAACAGTGTCCTCTCCCCTAGACCTGAATGGCTGCCAAGAGGCAGCTGCCAGGATTTAGTGGACAAAGCCTGGATGTGTGGGCTGGGGAATCCCCAGGACTCTTCTTGTTACAGAACAAAGCCAGGGCTGTGAAGACAAGGGGGTGAAACACAGGCTGGGATCTTCATTTGTCCTTTTGCTCCAGGTCGCACGAATGTTAGAGGTAGGCCTGCCTGAACTTGACCACATCAACCTTCTCTACCAAAACCCGAGTCTTGCCAATGCTGGAAATTCTTTTCAACCTCATCCTTTGGATTGGACTTTACTGAATAGAAACCAACTGCTTTCTGGAGGCTGCACTGCAATCTGACCAGGACACAAACAATATATGTCATCCTGTCTCAGACATCACCAGGATCTAATGGCTCTGCCAGTCTAAAAGCCATTTGATTCAACCATGGCCAGTTAATTCAACCATGCCTGTCACTGACTGTCATCCTTTACCACTTTCCAAAATGCAAGCCCTTCTGGTCATGTGTCTTTTCTTCTATTTTCACCCCATTTGATTCTGTCTCTGCCTCCAAATCTACCTATCATCCCTTCCATTACTGACAAATCCTTTAACCCTTCTCATGTTACTTTCTAGGATCCTCATTCTTTGTAAGATATCCTTTATTTTCTATCTTTCCCCCAAACACTCCCTCTTCTTGCTTGTTTCCACCTCCCAATCCTTAATTACTCATTGCCTCACTGTCCATATGATTAGAGGTATAAAAAATCCCATTTTTTCTTGCTCAATATTGCTGCCTTCAGATTACTACCTCTCCCGCTTTGTAGAAAAACACTTCCTTTAAGGGTTATAGCACCTATCTGTAACTCCCACTCTTCCCATTGTCATTGTTATTATTGGCTTTCCAGTTACTAGTCACATTTATTACATATTTGGGCACCTGGATCATGTTTATTAACCTTCTTTCTTCTCTATATCTGCCATCATTCTAGGTTCCAAATGAATCTGATGTCCAAGTACACTATCTAGCTGACCACAGTCCTTTGACTCTCCACTCTATTTGATCAATTTACTCTTATTCCAAATCCAGTTCTTTCTAAAAACTATTTTCTAAAGCTATGCTACCTTTTAAAGTAAAATTCTGATATCTACCCCCAAATTGCATCTTCCCACCTTTTCTTACTCTTTATTCTCACTACCCCTAGTCTTATACCTTATCAACACCTCCAAACATTTAATCTCACATTTCCCCCCATTTGCCAGCTCCTGTATATTAACTGGATTTCTAGTCATACTCCAATTATCAATATAAACAAAAATCTGATTGTATCACTCTGCTACTTAAAATTCCTCAAAGGCTCTTAAGTTTTTAAATTTTCAAATTTCTTAAAATATGACTTTTATAATTTGGCCTTGATTGACCCTACAAACCTTATTCCCCACTCAACACACACCCTGCACTCCACTTTTGCTGACATAGTTTCAGTTCATTTTTCACCTACCTGGAATGCCTTTCTCCCCTATCGCCTCTAGGATAACTCAATCTTAAAAACAGTTTAATTTTTTTTAATTAAATTTTTACTTTTGATAATTATATATTCACAGGTAGTTGTAAGGAGATACAACATTATAAGGAGATAAGAGATAATCCATGTACCTTTTACCTGGCTTTCCTAATGATATCATCTTA
Source organism: Vespertilio murinus (assembly GCA_963924515.1). Taxonomy (NCBI): domain Eukaryota; kingdom Metazoa; phylum Chordata; class Mammalia; order Chiroptera; family Vespertilionidae; genus Vespertilio; species Vespertilio murinus. Next base: position 152,977,857 of record OZ004704.1, read on the forward strand.
GAAAAACCATAGTATAATACCAGAGCCTATTGATATTGATATAGTCAAAAGGTAGAAGAGTTTCATCACAAGGATTACTCATATTTTCTTATAATAGCTATTCCCTTCCTTCCTACCAATATACCCTTCTTAACTTCCAGCAACCACTAATCTCTTCTTTCTTTCTATAATTTTATTTCAAGATTGTTATTTAAATTATGTCATAAGTGTATAATCTTTGGAAATTGACTTTTTTTCATTCAGCATAATTCTCTGGTAAATCACCCATGTTGTTGCATATATCAACAGTTCAGTTTTTTATTGCTGATAATATTCCATGGAGTGAATGCACCATAGTTTATTCAATCACTTACTTATGAAAATCATCTGGATTGTTCAGAGTTTTTTGTGTTGTTGGTTGTTTTTTTTTTAATGAATAAAGCTACTATAAATATTCATTTAAAGATTTTTGAATGAAAATAACATTTCTATTCTTTGGGATAAAAATTTGAGAAAATATAACGGCTGGACCACATGGTTGCTGCATGTTTAGTTTTTATTTTAGGAAGCTGCCAAAACATTTTCCAGAATGGCTATGATTTTTCACATTCCTACAAGCAATGTCTGAATAATTCAGTCCAGCTTCTCTGCATCCTCACCAGCACTAGGTGTTTTTGTTTTTGTGGTTGTTGTTGTTTTAGGTGTGGAGTGATAGCCCATTGTGCTTATAATTTACATTTTCCTAGTGCCTAATAATATTAAACATCTCATGTGTTTACTTGCCACCTGTATATCCTCTTTAGTGAAATATCTCTTCATGGATTTTTCTCATTGGATTTTTTAAGTAGTTGAATTTTAAGCAATTTAATATATTTTATTGATTTTTTACAGAGAGGAAGAGAGAGGGATAGAGAGTTAGAAACAATGATGAGCTAGAATCATCAATCAGCTGCCTCTTGCACACCCCCTACTGGGGATGTGCCTGCAACCAAGGTACATGCCCTTGACCGGAATCGAACCTGGGACCCTTCAGTCCGTAGGCCAACGCTCTATTCACTGAGCCAAACTGGTTTTGGCAAGTTTTAAGCAATTTTTATAATTTTTTGGTATTGGTCCTCTGTCAGATATGTGGTTTGCAAATATTTTCTCCCAGTCAGTAGCTTGCCAATGAATTTATTTTTAATTTTTTGTCAAAAAAAAATTAGGCATGCCTATCCAGTATGGCTCAGTAGATTGAATGTCATCCTATATACCAAGTGGTCACTGTTCAATTCACAGTCAAGGCACATGCCTGGGGTTGCCAGCTCAATCCCTGATAGGAACCATGCAAGAAACAGCTGATCAATATTGCTCTCTCATCAATGTCTCTCTCTCTCTCTCTCTCTCTCTCTCTCTCTCTCTCTCTCTCTCTTTCTCCCTCCCTCCCTCTCTCTCTTTCTCTCTTTCTCTCTCTCTCCTTTCATCTCTCTCTAAAGTCAATCCTATATAATAAAAGCTAATATGCTAAGTGTCTGGTCGGCCAGTCAGCCATTCAACCAATCAAAGTATAGTATGCTAATGATATGCTAAGGCCACTCAACAGCTCACTATGATGTGCACTGACTACCAGGAGGCAGACACTCAATGCAGGAGCTTCCCCCTGGTGAGCAGTGTGCTCCCACAGAGGGAGTGCCGCTCAGCCAGAAGCCAGGATCACAGCTGGCAAGCGCAGTGGTAGTGGCAGGAGCCTCTATGGCTTCCATGGCAGCACTAAGGATGTCCGACCGCCAGCTTAGGCCCATCCCCCCGTGCACCGGCCTCTAGTAAAAGAATATTTTAAAAAATAAGTTGGGCATATTTGTGTGTATCTATTTTTAGGTTCTCGATTCTATTTCATTGATTATGTGTCTATCCCTCCACCAATAACACACAATCTTGATTACTGCAACTCAATAAGTCTTGAAATCAGGCAGACTGGTTCCTCCAACTATTTTTGCTTTTTTCAAAATTGTTTTATTGATCTAGTTCTCTTGCCTTACCTCATAAATTTTAGAATAGTCTAATCTATATCTACATACACATCTTACTGGTATATTGATATGGAGTACATTAAATCTGCATATCAATTTAGGGAGATTGCATCTTTAGACTCTTGAGTCTTCCAATCAATGAAGATAGCATGTCACTCCATGTGGGTAATCTTTGATTTCTTTCATCAGCATGTTATAGTTTTCGCACACATGTCCTGGACATGTTTTGTTAGATATATATACCTTCAGTATTTTATTTTTGAGTGATTATAAACAGTTAATAGTATTTTATAGGTGCCTGTCTACTTGTCTGTCTCCATTAAACTACAAACTTGTTAATAATGCAGACACTGTCTTACTTGATGTTGAATCCCTACACTAGAATAGTATCTGACTTATAAAATGTCAATAAGTATATCATGGAAAACTATCATTTTGCTGCCCCAAATTTTGAGGAGCTTGTTAGTAACTTTCATAGGGAAATTCACACTCAGTTAATTATTGAAGACTCTGCAGTCAGGCTTACTAAGGCCTATAAGGCACTACCCTATATAAATTCTTTCTTCAACCAAAGTTATCTTGTCTCCAAAACCCACCTACCTGCCTGAAGAAGAAGCCAAATGGAAACATTATTTGGCTCTTTGTGTTTGACATCATTTTAACTCTTGGCCCCCCAATGTCAATTATATCTCAATTGGGGATATTATGCATATAGTATCTACACACACACACACACACACACACACACACACACACACACACACACACACAGTGGTTGCTGCTAATATCTCACTATTCTAAGAAGTGGGATTTGGGATATCAGTATTATAAAGTGGATTTCATCACTAATTCAATTCTCTTAGAACTGAGAAGCTTAAAGAGAAAGTATGAAAAGAATATTATGCCTTATTTACACCTTTTCTAGCTTTTTCTAACCACCTTGACCTATTTTTTCATTTTATTTGTGAATTGGAATGATCTGAACATATACTGACTTTTTTATTTCTACTAGTAAGTATACCATTATCCCCATGACCTTCATAAATACAAGGTACATGCAAGTTGAATCTGTATCTTTTGTCATTAACAAATGGCATAGTTCCTTGCATCTCTTCTAAACACTTGTTGTTGAAGACAAAGAAAAAGAAAAGTTTGGAGTGTTTGAAGAGGATCTAATATTAAGTCATAAATTAAGAGAACTGGCTTCTCTGTCTTGCTCAGTTCCTTACTCCTGTAACACAGTAACTAGATACAGTCACCTAACCCCTAGTCTTTACTCTCTTCATCAGTGCAATGGGAATAACACTTGATTATATGAATACACCTGAAAAAATAATTGAGGTTGGTGGTAATTATGTTCAAGTGGTGCTTAATAGAATTGTTTTTGTCTGGGTACTTGTTACAGATAGCTCAAAGGACCAGTCTCACAGGTAACAGGTTAAGAAATGAGTTCAAGAGTTCAGGAGTGAGCTGCTAGCTCCATATTCATTTAGCCTCTCTCGTGCTTCCCTATATAACAGATGCCCCATGGGACAAACCTCTGACTTGGGTGTCTGGCTCAGCCAGTGCTGATGTTCCATTCAATAATTCTCAGCTAATGCAGCTATGTGTGCAAACTCACTTTTGCTCTGATTGATGAAATGTCTCAAACACAAATATTTTGGAAGTAAATACAGCACAGGTTCTACTTGCAGAGTCATTTTTTTTGAAAAATAAAAAAGTCAAGTTAATTTTGGTTGCATAAAGGGTTCCCAGCATTAACAATCAATGGGAGAGAGTCCACAGAGCTGCAATGGGAGAAGGTGAGAGGGACGGAGCAGCAAACAACTTAAGAAAGCTGTTCTTGCTGCCAGAAAAAAGGGTTTCCAGCTTACTTGATGCAGCATAGTGAGTCCTAATGGACCCCAAAAACTTCTTCCATAAGGTCATAAAATGTACCACACAACCAAGAAAGTCAGCAAATCATCCCAAGGGAAGCCTTACCTTTGAGCCTGTTCTTAATGGAGCCTAAGGGTGGAGCTTGGGATTCTAGAGAAATGCTGTTATAACTCAGTAGAAATAATTTTAGCAGTTTCTGTAGGAGGAAAGGAGGAAAGAGAAGCAGATGAATCAGACTAGCTTGGGTGTATAAAGGTACCAGTAAGAGTAGTAATGATCTGGGATAAAGTGGAGAGAAGAAAGAGCCAAATGGAAAGTTATCTGGCTCTCTGTGTCTAACATAATTTTAACTCTTGACACTCAATGTCAAATATGTCTTAATTGGGGCTGTTATGTATATAGTATCTACACACACACACACACACACACACACACACACACACAGGGATGGCTGCTAATATTTCACTATTCTAAGAAGTAGAATTTGGGATATTGGTATTGTAAAGTGGATTTCATCACTAACTCAACTCTCTTAGAACTGAGAAGCTTAAAGAGAAAGTATGAAACAACTGATGTACATTTATGAGCAAGAGGCTTTTATACCAGTAAAAAGGTTACGGTTTCTTATTGGGGGCAAATTTGCTGATATAAAATTTTTTGTTAACCCTCGCCTGAGGATATTTTTCCATTGATTTTGAGAGAGAGAGAGAGAGAGAGAGAGAGAGAGATTGGTTGCCACCCTGACCAGGTCCTGTGATCAAACCTGAAACTGAAGTACGTGCCCTTGACTAGAATTGACCCCAGGACCCTTCAGTCTGTTAGCTGATGCTCTATCCATGGAGCAAAACCAGTGAGGGCTATTTTTTTATTAAAATGTCTTAGATAAGAATTTACTTTTCTTTTGCACCATGTAAAGTCTCATGGGATTCACCCCATTGTCTTCTGGGATATATAAACATTCTTTATTGTTTTGCCCTCAAGATGAAGAAAATCTTTAAACTCTTAGAAACTGCTTTATTTTCTTCCCTCTGACCCCCATAGTAAGAGGAGCTACTTCACATTTGCAGGCTCTTGTCTTCCCAGATATGGGACATAACTTTCAGAAGACTTAAAATAAGGCCATACTTATTTATGATCTCCTTCTGCCCTTGCAGCTGAATCCTGGCAACTGATCAGTTAACATGAACCTCAGTTCTGATGACCTAGCCCTTCCTGCCTTCTTCTGTGCTAGTCTTAGTCACTGCCTGGAACTCAGAAGATTAAGCCATGATGCTTGGCACTACCCTAGACTTCCTCTTCCTCACCTCCCAACTGAATAACCATCAGATTCTAACAAGTTTACCTCTTAAATAGCTCTTAACTCCAATTTTACTAATCTCAATGTGGGCCACCATCAACTCATACCTGTATTATCATGGCCTCTGACTTCCTCTCCAAGCCTTCAGATTTTCTGCTTTCACATTATTCTCCACATTGCAACCAGAGTAATCATTCTAAAGTATCTATTTTCAACATAAAGCTCTGCAATAACTTCCTCTTGCTCCCTAAATAAAGTCAAAATTCTTTAACAGGAATAAAGAGCTCATCCTGGCATAACCCCAGTTACCACACTGACTTTGTATTGCTCACTCCTCCACCCACACTCACCTCCAATCTAGAATCCAGACACATTCAACTACTTTCAGTTCCCCCAAACAAGCCATTCTCTTTCTCATTTCCTGGCTTATGTTCATACATGGAACATTACCCTTTGCCTACTCATCCTCCAGGTCCCTGTTTAGATGATACCTCCTCCAGAAGTCCTTTCCTGGCTCCCCAAAATGAGTTATATTTCCTTCCCAGTGTTGTCATAGAAACCTGTACTTTACCCTATTATAGAAGTTCTTGTGCTGAAGTATAACTGCCCACTTACTAATCTCTATTTTCTCTTGGATTGTGAGCCCCGGGAGGTCAGGGTATGAATAAGTCTTGTCATCTTTGCATTCTCACATCTGGCACATAGACTGGCACATCCATGCTCCACAATAAATGTTGGCTGAGTGAACTAATGCACACCCAGGCCCTGGGAATGAGATCCTGCTGCTTACTCCCTTACCCTCTCCAGGATAGTAATCTTGCCCTTAAATCTCCAGACCTGTGGCTGCATTCTACTTAAAGTTCTCCCAAATCTTTTCATTGTTCTTAAAACAAAGTCTAAAAATCATAATATAATCTAAGCACCCTATTCCATCTAGCCTCTATTTCATTACCATTTGCAATGATCCTGGTGTTATCATTCTTGTGAAGTTTGCCCTGTGTTGTATCAATATTAGTCTGGAAGGCCAATAGCATATAGTAAAAGTGATGACATCTCACTTTTGAGACTAGATCATAAAAATCATTACATCCTCTACCTCTCTCTAACTCTTTTGGGGTCACTTACTCTGGAAAAAGTTAGCTGGCCCTGTTGTGAGCCACTCTATGAACCCTGTGGTGAGAAAACAAGGTCCCTGGCCTACAACCAGGCGAGAACTGAAGGATGCAGCCAACAGCCATATGCGAGAGCCTGCTTGGAAGCAAATGCTCCAACCCTAGTCAGTCCTTCAGATGAGTGCTGCCACAACCAATATTTTTTATTACAACCTCATGAGAGATTATGAGCCAGAATCATCACCTCAGCTGCTCCTGGATACCCAGCTCACAAAAACTATAAGATCATGAATATTTGTTGTTTGAACCCACTACATTCTAAAGCCTGTTAAGTAGCAATAGACAACTAATATAACACTCTAGCTCCACCATTGCCCACTGCTCCTTGCTAGACCTCTCTCATTTCCAGAGCCATGGCAGATTCCCTTTTATCTGCTCTATCATGTAACTACTCTGTTTTAGCATTTCACTATCTCCTCATGCTGCTCCTTTCCTCTCATTACCACAATTGCTTCATATGTCAGTTTAAATAGCATTTCCTTAGGACCTTTTTTCTGTCCCCAGACCAAGTTTGGCCATCTTTCATATGCTTTCAGAACTTCTGGCAATGGTCCTTCTTAGCATTTCTTACATCTATTATATCACTCAGTAACTATTTGTGGATTTGCCAAATATTTGCCAAATGCTGTAGTATGTAAGGGGCAAAAACAAGTGTGATTCTGACATCATAAAGTCTATAATATAGAGTAGTTATTTAATTATCCATGCTTAATCATACACTTGAATAATACTTGTTAATTTCTGTCTTTTCCCCTGGTACAAAATCCCATGGGGACTCTGGCTCCATGTTCCCAAGGTTGCCCTAGTATCTGGCCATGCATTATTCACTCAGAGCCTGGTTATGACAGAGCCATAACAGTAATCATCAGAGGACTATACAGCAAGCCATGAGTAGAACTGTTAGTAAATCACAACACACACACACACACACACACACACACACACACACACACAAATCATTCTCGCTTATTTTCCTAACGGACTCTTGTCACACCTTTCATGTACTTATCTTCCTTTTATTTCCCCCCTCTCTCTAGGGACATCAAGTGTCCTTACAGCCTAAAGGTCTGTAATAGCAGAAGTGAAGATTAAGTCAATGGACCAAAGCTTAGGGCCCATCTTTGCCACTAAAAAGTTGTAAAATTTAAGATAAGTTCCTCACCCTTCCTGCATCCTCTCGTCTTTATTTGGGAAATAGATGAGTCAGATAAAATGAGCACTAAAACCCTCTCAGAGCACTGAGCTCCTATTTGAGATTCTTCCAAATGAAACCATTAGAATCAGCTAATACACTGCACCTGTAGAGGACATTTAATCTCTGCCAATGGGCTTTCCTATGAATTATTTTACCTTTTACAAAGAACTAATGATGTTATTAATCCCATATCACAGTTAAGGACATGGACAACTAGAGACATCTGAGGGCTTATGATCTGAGGGATTTCTTCCTTGATCCCATGATATTTTTTCTAAATTTTATATTATGCTACGAAAGGCACTATACATTTCCCTAAGTAAGACTTTGTTTCATGTGGACATGGAACACTAGGTCCTTAAAATCCCAGACAGCTTGGTGAGCATAATGTGACCAGTGATATAATAAGAGTCTACATACTTAGAACATTGAGTGAGCTCAAGGAGAAAACACATTGACTATCATGCTGCTTTAGGGATTCATTTATATTTGCCTTTTGGGTTTAGAAAAATAAAATTCCTTCCAATGTCACGATGAAACACTGACTCATCCAAGAGACTGTTGCTTCTTTGCCTCTTCTCCTGGTTTTGCCTTCCCAGCCACCCCTAGTGTTCTGTTCTTAGACCTTCTCTGCTCATTCTACCCCATCTTCCTGGTTGAGTCCATGTACTCCCAATATTCAGTGACAATCCATACACTGCCAACTCCCAGATATTTATATCAAGTTCCAACTTCTCCAAGCCCCAGATTTATGTTCCTAATCACCTACCAGACAAGGAGCTCCCTCGGGGTGCGTCATGGCCACACCCATAAACATTACCAAGAGGGCCTCACGAGCAGCAATTTTCAAGTGGTGGGCTGGAAGAATTTTTAAAACATGCAATAGCTGACTATTTAGTCAGGGGCACTGACCTCTTTTCACTTAGATTGTGAAATGAAAAATGACAACAAGCCACAATAGTCATCCAGTGTGAATGAATCAAAATGATACCTATTTTTCTTTTGTCAGACTTTTTGTTTTTTGGTGCGCTGAAGAATTTCAGTGATTAGCTTATGTGTGTCATGAGATGAAAGAGATTGAAAGTCACCAGTCTAAAGGACTTCACTATGGCTCTCCTCTACGACCCTCACCACAGAGTGAGAATTCTTCTGGCCAGTGGGATCTACCCACCCAGAGTCCATGCCCCCACATCTGAAACGTGCTCCTGGTACCCAAGACCCACTTTCAAAGTGTTCAACCTCCTCCTTCCCAGGTTGTTTCTTGTGAGGGCAAGCTGTACCACTTTGTAGACATCCCTAGGTTGGAGGGTGGCTTCTTGGGAGTGTGGACAGAATGTGCAGGCTGGAGGGGCCACACACAGTGTGTAACAGAAACAGGTGGAAAGAGAAGGGGGTGATGTATGGGCATGCACATTCTTATATAGCCACATTCCACCATGGAGATCAGAGGAGTCCAAGAATTCTACGTTTGTACATACGCAGGTATATAAGAGAATATAACATTTTATTTAATATTGTGTTAGCTTGATTTGTAACTTTTAAATATTTAGACTGATGGAATGTAAACCTCCATTCATACCCCTTAATAAAGCCCAAAGATACAAGCAGAGGGTCTGGCCACCATATACTTAAACTCATCTAAAATCAAACCAATCTTTGCCTCTCCACATGTCTTGCTTAGGTTGCTTGAAAAGTTCCGCCTGAAATAAGAACTTACTTGCAAGTAGTTTACATGAGAAGTGATTGATCCTAAGGAACAGGAATGTAGGAGTGGAAAGGGCAAGACAGATGGGAAGCCAACATAAAAGGTTCCACTGTGAGCATCGGGGCTTGATTCTGGCAGACACTTCTAGAATGGAACAGAATGCCTCCCAAAGGAGAGAAGTGGTGGTATTTATCCTTTGAATCCCTTCCACGTTAATTTGTGATTGTATTTTGAGTGTTACTCCCTCAAAATTTGTGTGCCTGGACTCAGGTAGCACCAGGGCAGAAAGTGAAGACTAGAGAACTGCAGGAGGCAAGATCCTCTCAGCACAAGTGAAGCTGCCCTATAATGGTCTACCCCAATCGAGGTCAAGAACAGAGGGGTCCTGACCAGTATGACTCTGTTGATATGGTATCATCCTGTGCACCAAATGGTCACTGGTTCCATTCCAGGTCAGGGCACATGTCCAGACTTAATGAGCAGTCTTAATCCCCAGTAGGGGGCATGTGGGTCACAGCTGATTGATGCTTCTCTCACTTTTTCACTCTTCCTTTCTCTCTCTCTAAAGTCAATAAAAACATGTTTTTAAAAAGAAGGGAAGCCAGGAATATTGAATATGCTTGCTCTACCACCCTACCTTCTTTCCCCTCTCTGAGTCTAAACTTCTGTCCTTCTCTCGTAGTCTATTTTTATTAATAACTAGAGATCCAGTGCATGAAATTTGTGCATTGTGGGGGAGGGGTCCCTCAGCCCAGCCTACGCCCTCTCATAGTCCAGGACCCCTTGCTGGCTTACTTGGGGATTGGGACTAAGCCGGGAGTAGGACATCTCTCTCGCAGTCTGGGACCCCTCACTCCTTACCACTCACCTGCTTGCTGTTTCTTACTTCTTGGCTTGCTGCTCCTTAGTGCTTCAACGGAGGCAGAAGAGGCTCCGGCCACAGCTGCTGTGCTCGCCAGCAGTAAACCGGCTTCTGGCTGAGCACCACTTCCCCTGGTGATCAGTGTGCATCATAGCAACCAGTTGTTCCACCAGTTGTTCCGCTGTTCAATTTGCATATTAGGGTTTTATTGTATAGGATTCCACTAGACAAAGAATCTCCCAAGGAGAGAATTCTGGAGTCACTCTCACTTCCCCTCTCTCATCCTATTCACCCCATCAGTCACAATATCTTGACAATTCTATCTCTGAAATATTTCTCAGCTAGAGCCCTTCCTCTGCATTCTTCTCCACTTGACTTAATTAAGCCCCAGCCCAACTGCAAGCCTCATACCCAGATCTACTGGTGGAGGACACCATGGCAGCGGCCTCCTGTAGGCAACATTAACAGACTTTTCCTAAGGCCTCCCTCTGACCCATCTCTCCCCACTCTGGTCTCATCTATGCACCTCTATGTGTGCTATCATGTAACTACTCTGTTTTAGTACTTCACTATCCCCCATTGCTACAGAAGCAAATCAGAATTCCACACCTCGCCTACAAATACCCTTTCTCTTTCCAAATTGCCCCCATCCTCAGCTCTTCTCCCAGAGGCCCATCTCTCTCTCTCTCTCTCTCTCTCTCTCTCTCTCTCTCTCTCTCACACACACACACACACACACACACACACACACTATGCTCCAGTCACACCCAACTTCTCACTTTTCTCAAGCCAACCTTATCTTTTCATGCCTCCACATTATTATTCATGCTCTTTCCTCAGTCTAGAAATCACTTCTGCAGCTGCCACCCCCTCAGACCTACACATCTGTTAAATCCTTGGGCATCTGTCAAGACCCAACTGAAATGTTACTTCCTCTGATTCCTTCAGGCTGATTCAGTGCTTCTAGTCCTGCTTGGGACACTTAAATCATTTCACAATGATTTGCTTACATGACTCTCTCCATCTTTGGAAGTTCTTTCAAGTCAGAAAATTATGTTTTGTTCATCTTTGTATTCTTAGCACCCAGCACAATGGTTAGCACAAAACAAAGTGACATGATTGTTAGAATGAACAATTCTGAGTAAAATATAGACAACTCCTTTACATTCCTCTAGTTTAAAAGACATTCGAAAGGTGAATTCAGAAGGCAAACACTTACTGAACAGAGTTGATACCTATAAAGGCTAGAGAGCTGAAGTGGGCTGGTGTTCAGCAAGCTGAGTCATTGTTTCTTATGGAAGCAGCAAACAAGCATTAATGTGGTACTTAACACATGAGCAGGGAGTAACAGCAAGAATGAAATGGGATAGGTAGGGCTAATGATATGGAAATTACCTAGCACAGCCTTATATTTAGGAGGAAGAGAAAAGCAGTAAAATATTTAGAATTAGCTGTACCTCAGTTTAATCCTTAGGACAAGGTAGGCCCTTTACACTTAATTTAAAGCCTTGCTTTACAGAACATTTTGCAATTTGTGAGTGTAATACAAAAATATGCTAATTTCTGTTTGAATCCAAATTAACAAATATACACCTTTAGAAAAATGATCTATCTGTGAAGTATTTGGAATTACAAATGCGTAGGGGGACGGGGGTCTTGGCAGAGGGATAGTCCTAACTCAAGAGGGCCAAGCACCCAAGCATAGAAAGAGCAGCCAAAATAGTAATTGTCACCCAGAAAATTCCCACCAGCTGCCAAGAGAAGTAAATGCAGAACAGCAAGTAGAGACTCAAGAATTTTTAGAGTTGGAGAAATGGGTAATGGAACAGGGAAGTAGGGCAACATCATAGCATAGTGTCCCAGCATTGCAGTATGGTAAGAATGTTTTGGGTTTGTTTTTCTTTCTACAACCATAAATGAAAATAATTGCCAAATAAATAAAATCACCTACATAATTGTAAACATTATCCTCATCTGTTCTGTAAAAGTTTATTCTACACTTTATCAACATAGAAAATAAAAATAAAGAACAAGAATAAGACCCTGTTCATGGAAAGAGCTACCCTCCACCTCCCATGTCCAAGTAATATTTGCTTCTTTCCCAGCAAATTTGTTCTATGATGTATATCACTGAAGGAATGATTCCATCCCTTCTATCTCTGTTCCCTGTGACTGGAAGATGGATGGCACTGCTGTGAACATAAGGAGAAACACAGTTGAGTCCATCTTTAACAAACTGATACTTTGCTTTTTTATGAGACAAGTGGTATGAGACATAAGGAAGATGGAAATTTCAGTGATGATTGAATCTTCCACTCTGCTGGGAATCAGACATTCATTTCCTACCACTTTCAACTGCTTTGTTCTCCTACCTAGGAAACTTCAAAGTCAATTGAGGTACATCAAGTTAGTTATTTAGCTATATGTTATAAGCAGCATGACTTTTCATATTAGTTACTACACGTTGAGTCATCTCTACACATTTGAAATTAAAATCAGGTCACAGAGGAAGTAAAAAGACCTTCCACATGTGTTTCTGTGCTACAAGGTAAAATCCAGTTCACTCTCCCCACTTAAAGTCAGTCAGTAATTAAATGCAGCAAAACAAAATGGTATCACAAAGATAGTCAGGAGATTCACATAATCAGCAGTACCTGTCTGTTTGGAGATAGGCATGAAAGAATGCAGGCGTTAGCTGAAGAATAAGGGATTTACATGAACTATAAGTTTAAGTTTCTGAATGCAAGAGTTGTTAAATATAGAAATTAATGGCTAAAAAAGATGTGCTAGTCCTAGATGGGTTTTAAAAAGAGAAGTGGTATTCACAAGCTGGAATGTTTTGGTTTTTATGTGGCTAATGAAGTATAAGGGAAAGCTAGTGTCAGGTTCGAGCTTATGTCTGCGGAGAAGACTAGGCAATAAGAACTATTCTAAACTCTGTGAGGGCACAGCCTTAGCTTCATGTGTGTCCTCTTACCTCTGAAGGCCCTAACATATGGTAGTATCCTATATAGTAAAGATATAATATGCAAATTGGCCATTATTCCAACACACAAGATGGCTTCCTTCACGTGGTCAAAGATGGCCACCAAAGATGGCCAGCAGGGGAGGGAAGTTTGTGGGTGATCAGGCCAGCAGGAGAGGTCATTTGGGAGGGAAGTTGGGGATGGTCATTCCTGCAGGGGAGGGCAGTTAGGGGTGACCAGGGAAGCAGAGGAGGGCAGTTGGGGAGAACCAGGACTGCAGTGGAGGGAAGTTGGGGGCAACCAAGCTTGCAGGGGAGTGCATTTAGGGGTGACCAGCCAGCAGGGGAGCAGTTAGACATCAATCAGGCTGTCAGGGGAGTGGTTAGGGGGTGATCAGGCTGGCAGGCAGAAGTGGTTAGGGGCAATCAGGCAGGCAGGCAAGCGAGCGTTTGGGAGCCAGCAGTCCTGGATTATGACAGGGGTGTCCAGATTAGAGAGGGTACAGGCTGGGCTGGGGGATCCTCCTCCCCCATGCACGAATTTCATGCACTGAGCCTCTAGTTCATTATATAAATTAATATTCCTCTTTCATTCTGATTATTGTGTGTGTGTGTGTGTTTTTCTTGGAACAGAGTTTATAGAGATACATTTGTCCCCATAGCAGAGTAGAACGCTATTTCTTACACTGCCATTCTCCTCTTCCCATTCTATAAACTGTTCCCCAGATATAGATGACTTCACAACCACAAAGTACATAATTGAGCTTTTATGGAAGTTTATTCTTTTATGACCATCATACTAGTACTGATAAATAAAGGGGATATTTATCTTGACAAGTAAACTCAGTAGTGCCCAGCTCAGATAATATAATGGAAACAAATCCCAGATTATGAATTAATGTTGCATAACAAATTACCACAGACTTAGCTGCACTCAACACCACATATTTATTATCTCATTTTTCATAGATCAGGAGTCTGGGTACAACTTAGCTGGGTCATCCACTCAGGGTCTCTTAAGTCTGCAATCAAAATATTAGCTGGGCTACAGTCTCACCAAAGGCTCAACTGAGGAAGAATCTACTTTCAAGTATATTCCAATCATTGGCAGAATTAGTCTCCTAGCAGTTATGACTCAGGCCCCAGCTTTTCGCTGACTACTGTCCTCAGGCCCTAGGGGCCACCTGCCACTCCTAGCTTCATGGGTTTACCATGCCTAGCTGCTTACTTCAACAAGTTCTCAAAGAGAGTCTCCAGTCTACTAAAATGGAGTCTTAGATATTATAACAGAATCACTGAAGTGATATCCCATTACCATTGTCACATTCTTTTGATTAGAAGCAAGTCAGAGTTCCCACCCAAATCAAAGATCAGAGGTTCCACAAAGATGTGAACATCAGGTGGTATGGATAACTATGAGTCACCTCAAGGTCTGTCTGCCACAACTTCTGTAATGACACATCTTGACAACAAGGGCTACATGACCACTGAAGAGGTCAACAGGCTGCAAGTCCTGGCATTCTCTAGGAACCACAACCTACTCCTCTACAGCAAATGGAGTTACCATGTGACCCAGCAAGTCCACTCCCAGTTATATTCCCTGAGAGAAATAAATGAAAGTGTGTGCACACAAAATCTTATACATGAACACTCATAGAAACATTATTCAGAATAGCCAAAAAGTAGAAACTCACAGAATGTCCTTCAACTGGTGAGTAGGTGAATAAAACGTAGGATAACCATACAATGGGGTATTATTCAGAAATGGAAAAAAATAGACATGTTACAGCATGGACAAACTTCAAATACAATATACCTGGAGAAACAAATCCACTCACAATATACCACATATTGTAAAATTCCACTTATATGAAATGTCCAGATTAGGCAAATCCATAAAGACTAAAAGTAGATTAGTAGTTACTAGGGGCTTGAAGGGAGGGGAGATGGAGAATAACTGCTAATGGCTTTCTTTATGGGATAATAAAATGTTCTAAGTTAAGATTGGAATAATGGTTACACAATTCTGTAAAAATACTACAAACTTTAAGTGGGTAAATATTGTGGTGTGTGAATTACATCTCAATAAAGCTATCTGTATATATAGCTTTATATACAGCTAAGCAATAGTCTATCTGACCGGTAGCTATGACATGCATTTACCACCAGGGGGCAGACACTCAACACAGGAGCTGCTGAACTGCAGTGACTTGGCAGCGGCAATTCCCAGGTGATACACCCCAGAAACAGAGAGGAGGGAGCCCAATTCCAAGGTGCATCACCTGAGAACAACCCTCTTGCAGTCTGGGGCCCCTCTGGAGATAGTCAGAGAGCCAGTTTTGGTCCAATCCCCACAGGCCAGGCTGAGGGACCAGACTTGCCAGAGGGACCCTGCTCTCTCCACAGCTGCCCAAGGTGCATCTGGCCAGGGAGAGACAGTGGGAGACTGACTCCAGGGTGTGTCTGGCCTGTCTTGCCCAGTCCCACACCACCAGCCACCTTCAAATTAATATCCTTTCAATGTGAATGAATCCGTGCACCGGGGAACTAGTTTTAAAGAAAAAGGCCCAGAAGAATGTCATTTAAATAAGCAACCTAAGATGTACTATTTAGATAATAAAATATCAAAATATTGGCATTTCTAAAACACTATAATTATTCAAATTAGGACTATTTCAGAAAATCTATGCTGTAGTAAGAGCTTTCCAAAGCCCAGGTATGAAAAGATGAAAACAATGCACACAGATGGCAAGTGATTTCCCAACAGCCCAACGAAAGTAATGCTGTTTTTCCAGTCTGTGCCAGAATCTGCCTCAAAATTCTTTGCTGCAGGGCTCTTCTCTCTCCCTTATGAACTCAAATACTAAAAAGACACTAGTATAGCTCTGACCTGGTAACTCAGTTGGTTGGCACTTTGTCCATACACTAAAAGGTTGAAGGTTTGATTACTGATCAGAGCACATACTTGATCCCAGGTTGGGGTGAATACAAGAAGGCAACTGATCTATGTTTCTCTCTCACATCTCTCTCTCTCTCTCTCTCTCTCTCTCTCTCTCTCTCTCTCCTGCACCCTCTCCAATCCTGAGATCAGGCCTAAACCAGCAGTCAGACATCCCCCTCACAATCCTGGATTGCTGGCTCCTAATTGCTCACCTGCCTGCCTGCCTGCCTGGTCACCCTCAATTGTTCCCCCTGCTGGCCTAGTAGCCCCTCACTATCCTCCTGCCAGCCTAATCACCCCAAACTGCCTCCCCCCAGCCTGGTCACCTCTTACTACCTCCCTGCTAGCCTGGTCACCCCCAAATGTTCCCCCTATTGGCCCCTCTCTCCTGGCCTAATTGCCCCCAACTGCCCTTCTGCTGGCCTGGTGGCCCCTCACATACACACCTCCACTGGCTTGGTCACCCCACCCAGCCTGCTGTTCAGTTATTTGGTTGTCCCTCACTAACCCCCTTTCTGGCCTGGTCATAGGCAGCCATCTTGTGAGGGTGTGAGGGTTAATTTGCATATTACCTATTTATTATATAGGATGCTGTTACAAAAGTTATATACGAATATAGTGTCTCTCTCTCAAAATACATCATTGTACTGTATGTACTCACCCTTCTTGTGATGATGTGAGATGATACAGTGCCTATGAGATGAGATGTGTTTGCACTTAGAGGTCTGACAGCAAAATTAGCACAGATTTCTTTTGCCTTCCTCACAATTTCACAGACAGAAGATTCCTTCTTACCATAGATTTTAGCAACTTCAGAATATGTTTGATTTTTCTTTCTTTATCAAGTTGAGAACTTTCACCTTTTCACTTAAAGGATGGCCTCTATGGCTTCTCTTTGGCATAGCTGAGTTGCCAGCATCACTACACTTCTACTTTGGGACCATTAAGTAAAACAAGGGTTACTTGAACACAACTATGGCAATCCCGTGGCAGTCAATCTGATAACCTAGTTGGCTACTAGGTGACTAGCAGGCGGAGAGCAGATTCAATCTGGAGACGCTGAACGGAAGCATGATTCACGTTTGGGGTAGGACATAGCAGGATGGCACGAGATTTCATTGTGCTTCTCAGAACAGTATGCAATTTAAAACGTACTAATTGTTTATTCTGGAATTTTCCATTTAATGTGTTCAGACTGTGATTGACCATGGGCAATTCAAACTGCAGATGATAGTGAAGCTGCAGATGACAGGGACAATGATAGCTGCTTTCCAAGGTGCCAGTTCCAGCAAGGATCTAGAAAACTTACAGTGCCAGAAACCTTAGTCAGCCGGCACACCTGCTCATACCCCCTTAGAAATAAATTTAAACTGATACCAATTTAGAGATGTATTTAGCACACTTATGGACTTGTACCTTCACAAGCTCCCTCTCCATGGAGCTGGGCTAACACTTCCATCTGCCTTTTTGTCCAGATCCACATGGGAAAAGACCTCCTGAGAAGCAGTAGTTAACCACAGGCTTTATGTATTTGAGTGGCCAAACTGCTGTAGATGGGCTACAGCCTTACAAAGCAGTGATATCATCCTAACTTCCTCAGTGCCCCACATCGTTATCCCCTTATGGAAGCAGGAGAAAAATGAAAGGATATTCTACCTCCTGAAACCATCTGGCCTTTCAAAGGTAACAACAATACAGCTATTCATGCAAAGCTATTAGCTAATACCTAGGTAGTTTTCTAAGGTTGTTCCAGAGAAAACGGTAACAGTTTTTTCTGGGCTGCATTAAATTCTTCAGGAAACACCACCATTTCAGAATGGATTCAGCCCTATGTCAAGACTCCACAACACTAGATGATTCCCAGCAGTCATCTAAACATGGGCTTCCCACCATCTTCTCAGCCCTTCAGGGGGGAATTAAAGGGCATGTCACTCTGTCCCCTGTCTCTAGCAAGGACTGCACATCAGCCACCTCTGATAGATATGTCTTCATCCATTTTCTAAGGGGCTTTCTCCAATCATGTACCCATGATGCCATCTAGAATTGAATCCTTCGGCTTTTCTCTCAGACCCAGCAAGGTCCCTGGGTGCCATTACTTGGTTGCATGAAAACTCTCCTCCAACCCCCAGGTGGGAAGTGAAAGAGTGAGTATCGACCCATGAACCAAGAGTTCACCAGTTCAATTCCCTGTCAGGACATATGCCCAGAAGTTGTGGACTTGATCCCCAGGAGGGGTCGTGCAGGAAGCAGCTGATCTGTGTTGATGTTTGTCTCCCATCAATGTCTCTTCCTCTCTCCCCCTTCCTTCCTCTCTCTCTAAAAATCAAAAAAAAACAATTATTAGTTAGACCAGAAGTTCAACAGCTCGCTATGATGAACCACGGGGCAGCACAGAACATGGTGGGCATCGGAATGTGGCACTGGCAGAGGGAGGTGGTAGAAGCGCTGCTGGCCCCAATGGGTCCCGACAAGAGTGGGGCCACAGTAGGATGGTGGAGCAGGTGAGCAGGCGACAACACGCCAAAGTGGGTGCAAGCAGGGCCCAATCGCCCTGCTGATTGCCCCCCAGAGGGCAACCAGAAAAATTAATAATTGTGTTTTGTTTCATTTTTAATTTTTAGAGAGAGAGAGGAATTTAGAATGCATAAATAAGTGTTAATAATTAATAACAACACATTTTTTAAGAGTATTTTTTCCAGATTTCACTAAAAATCACTTGAAATTTGATTTCACTAAAAGTCACCTGGAATACTATAAAAATACTACAGGGTTGTTTTTTTTTTTTATATAAATATAAAGTTTGTAGTATTTAAGTCAGTATTTAAATACCTGGGGCAGCTGTGGTAAAAACCCCTGAACGTTGTCAAAATTCCAGAAGATAAAACCAAATATTTATGGGGTCCTTTTCATAATTCTATATCATGATCTCACTATTTAACCTCGTATGCATACCCAGCAAAAAAGAGACATTTCCCTGGTGTCGACTATCTCCTGCTGAAAAAGCTTGCTGCCCCAGCATTGATACGTGGGGGGTTGGGGGACAATGGGGACAGGGGAGAAGCTGAGGCCAAGAGAAATCACCTAAGAAAGTTTGAAAACCAGAACCACAAAGCACAGCTCCGCAGAGCACCCTGAAGTGACTGCCGTGACCCCTGCACCCCGAAGGCCCTGTTCGCTCCGCTCCTGGCGGCAGCTCCGGGATGCGGGCCTTCCATAGTCGCAGGGAATCTCGCCCCCGACACGCTGTCTCCGCTTCCGCTTGATTGTTCCTCTGGAGCTGGCTGCTTAGAAAAAATGTGTTTGTTCTTCTACTTCCTTTGTCAATACTTCCCCCGGCAGCCAAAACAAACACTCAGCAGAGCGGCACCACACCAATCCCAGAACCAGAAAAAAAAAAAAAAGAAAGAGGAAGAACATGAAAGCCTCGCTGCGCACATGTGGCACAGGAACACAGGAGCTGGGTTTCTGGGAGAAGAGAAAACAGCTCCGCATCCCTGTTTTTCTCCCCTCCGTCCCCGCCCCCCATCTCCCATCCCCACACCACACCGAGAAAGCCGGAGGGTTTCTCCAGCCCGGGACGTGTGCCAGAGGGTCAAGGACACGAGCTGCTCCGAGCTCACAGCCCTTCCGGCCCCGCTCCACCATTCACATTTGTTCCCGGGAGGCTGGGCGGCGGGGCTCAAGGTCAGCCCCACGAGAGCGTGTGTGTTCCGGCGCTGGAAGCCTTCTCCTCGGTCCCAGAAGCCCGGCTCGTCTAAGGCCTGACCTTTCCTCACAATGGTTCCACTGACGGAGGTTCAGAAACTGCGATAGGCGGTTTGGGAAGGAACACACCGTGCCAGGAAAAGGGCCTTCCCGGGAGGAAGCTGACTTCAATTCCGTTCAGTGGCCATCACCAGTCTCTCCTTCAGCCCACCTGGGGGAGGTTGGGCAGATCACTGAAACCAGGAGGCTTTCCCTATAAATGGGGAAACCAAATCCTGACATGACAAAGAACAAAGCCAGGGCTCAGGGACATCTAAAAGTCCCTTCTGGCTCCAGTATCAATGGCTTGATAACCTAGACCAGGGATGGCAAGCTAAACTAAACTAAATCAGTGACACAAATATATGATACCAGCTGGAGGAGGCATGCTATGTCTGAAGGGACAACCACTGTTTGGCTCTAACCAAATTTGGGCATTCAAGAATGTGGGCTTGATTTTGCCAGAAACTTCTATTTCAGCCTTTGCCAAGCAGCTCTGTTGGTTAGAGCGTCATCCCAATACACCAAGGTTGAGGGTATCCCAGGTCAGGGTATATACAAGAATCAACCCATGAATGCATAAATAAGTGGAATAACAAGTCCATCTCTCTCTCTCTCTCTCTTCCTCTCTGTTTCTAAAATAAAATAAAAATAATTAATAAAAATTTTAAAAAGATATTCTGTATTTCAAGAAAAACTAGAAGTATGGTTTTGTGTGTATAAAATCTTCTGATTTTAAAATTCTACACCTAATTTTAAAACTTCACAGTTCTGTGAAAGCAAAATAAAACATCTTCTAGCCATTTCTACTCCCACAGTTTTTAAACTTCATTTTCAAAAGTCTCTCAACTAGAAATGATCTAGTGGGGGTGATGTGGGAGGGTCGCTTCATATCAACTAACCAAGTGCCTACTTACAATATACCTTGAGGCATATATTTCCCCTCCCCAGTGCTTGCTTTTGCCCTTAACAATTATTGCATGACATAATGGGAGTAAACGTTGTAGCAACAGCAAAAGATTGACAATTACTAGAAAAGAAGTGAATATGTTCATTTGGACTGGACTGTTTTGCATAGTGTTTTCATGATCTTTTTCACATCATCAACTCTTTTCTTAAAAGAAAGAAAGAAAGTAGAAATTAATAGCTCAGAGTAATTAAAAGTCACTTGCCCAAGGTCAAATAACTGACAAGTGATAAACATGGAATTTGATCCAAAGTCTTCCAACTTGGGTCTCTTGCCAGGAATACCCATCTGCATCAAACCTCTCGATAACATGTCCCTTTCCAGAGCCTGGCCTGGCCTTGCTCTCCTGGTGTTCTTCCCGACCCTGATGTCATTCCTCATCATCCAAAACTTTTGGACCTAATGACACAACCACCCTGACCACAGCTGATTGGAATAATATGTACCATTGCCAGACCATTACCTGTAGTAAGGACAGTGGCTTCCCCAACTGAAATGCATGTTCCCACTATGAATCATCCTATACAATAAAAGCCTAATATGCAAATTGTCCCTCCACTGGGAGTTCAACCACTCCCTATGACATGCGCTGACCACCACGGGGCAGCGCAGAACATGGCAGGCATCAGCAATGTGGCACCGGCAGAGGGCAGAAGTAGAAGTGCTGCTGACCCCAATGGGTCCTGACAAGAGTGGGACCACAGTAGGATGGTGGAGCAGATGAGCAGGTGGCACCAGGTGAAGATGGGTGTGAGCAGGGCCCAATCACCTCGCTGATTTCCCCACAGATGGCAACCAGCAGCAACGGTGAGGGGCTTGGGGGGACACGACCACCACCTGGCTCCCAGGCACTGAGGGAGTTGGGGGGGGGCGGCAATGCCTCAGGCAGTGGAGTGGGGGGCAATGCCTCAGGGTCAAGTCCTGCCAGACTCTCATGCTTTGATCACCAGCCAGGCTTAAGGACTGCACTCACACACAAATTTCATGCACCAGGTCTCTAGTCTTTTATAAGAAAGGATGCAAGAAAGGAAGGAGGAAATTCCCTCTATCTTTTGGGGGTTGAAGAGTAGGATCACATTTTGGATATAAGAAGAAAGTTAAGGAATTTAACACTGGGTTAAGGTGAATTGGCCTTTACATATGATGTGGCTCAGGCTGAAAAGGAAGACAGAGACAAACTCTCCATACAAGGCCTGGCCAATGGGCTCTGAATCTGGGAAAGCTATTTTGAGGTTTTTAAGCTTGCTTTTTCTTCAGTGTAAACCCATCTGGTATCCTCAAGCTTTTCAGTAAAAATTTTAAAGGCCAAAATCATGCCTTATTTGCATTGCTTACATTTTAAAGAATCGCAAAAGGAGCAACTGTCCACACTTGGAAAGAAGTAATTCAGGGAAGATGGAAAACATAATGCTGCATGTCTTCCGATTGCCCCTCTGGGTCTGCTCTCCGTCCTTCTCTAACCCATTCTGCACCCTGAGGCTGAGCTGCACAAACTAAATCTGTGGGCTTCCTGGCTCTCAGGCTTCTGGTCCCGTTTGTTCAAGGAAGAAATTAGAGGCAGGGAAGGAGACTCTGAGATGAGGGTATTTATTCCCCCAGTTCCCTCACCATAGAATTAAGACTTACCGGCTGCATCCCCTGATCCAAGGTCCCAGCATGTGCCAAAAAGGTCTCCATTTGGCACGTTTGGTACATTCTGATAGCAGGCCCCCTTCCTTGCCTCTTTATTATGGAAATGGCAATGGGAATCCAGGTTCCAGACCTGGGCTGCTACACCCTATTGACCCTTTTGTAAGTTGGTCTTTTATTAAACTCTCTTCAAATAGCCCAGAGGAGCATTTATATGCTTCCTGCTGGGAACCTGGTTAACACAACCACTTCGTTTTAGTTGTTGTTCACTGATCAGATGGAGATAAAATCACATAGACCTTAAGAATCCACTTCAGTAACTGATTCCCATGAACACACCGCAGGTAACCAAGACCCTGATGCAAATAAATGAAATTTTCATCACCCAAAAAGTACTCTCATGTTCCTGAAGAGGCAGCCCCTGGATCAAACCCCAAAATGGAAAGAGGAAAGCCAAGTACAAATGTGGGCTGACTAAAACTAAATGAAACAAACAGAAAGGACTCATAGAATGAATAACTATTTGTATAACTTATTAGTAATATAATACCAAGTATAATATTATATTATAATATAATACTTATTGGTAATATAATACCCAAAAAAAGATGGGAGAGGGAAAGATGATAAATGACTTGAGTTTCTGAAATCATCTAAAAAGGGGGGGGGGGGAGGGGAAGATATACGTACTACTATATATAATACTTTAAACAATAAAAAATAAAAATAAATAAATAAATAAATAAATAAATAAAATCATCTGGAGTGCAAGGCTTAGATTTTTAGTTTAGCGTAATAGGTTCAGGTAAACCTGAGGGCTGGAGGGCTTTATTTAATGTATACACATATTACACATTGTCTACCACAGGACTTTGTCATCCCGAAGATACATGATTGAACTAGAGAAAGGAGCCTGGTATCTCTAATTATCAGTGATCTGGTCTGGCATGAAGGCACTCCAGCCATGGAAAGATCCTGGAGGATCATTTCAAATAAACACTCTTTCTTGGACATTTTAAAGGGAAGTCTCAGTGCAACTCCCTAGATAGCAAAATGGCACAGAGGCTTTAAGGTAGTGGGAACTATAACAACTAAACAGAAGCTGTGAGTGAAGCAGTAGAGAAAAAGAGTTATGTGGTAGAGGAGCCATATTAGAAAATGGCTTAACCACAATGGTTAAGCACCAGGCCAAAAACATTGGTTAAGAGCAGTGGATAAGCACCCCAGGCCATGTCCATTTCTAAGGATATAAAATATAGAAATTGTTTCAGAGTAATACAAGATACTGATGGATCATTAGAACTACTGCTACTGTTTTATCCTGAACAACACCTCCATTTTCTGTGAGGCCTGGATGGGTGGGGGCTAAGATTTTATATATATATATATATATATATATATATATATAATCTCCCAATAATTGAGAAAACTTGAGTTTAATCTCTATTCCTAACCAACTGAAAGAGCCTAGCAAACCGCAAGGAAGATTTATCAGATTAAGAGAGATCATAAGACATAGGTCCATGAGTCTTCAAATCTGCTTGGGAGAAACTAGTGGTATTTGCCTAATGTCTTCAAATAAGTCTGAATGGGGAAAACTCCCATAAAGAGATTGCTGAATCACTGGTTGGTTGTGATTTCTAGCCGTGACCTCCTCCCAAGCAGGAACACTAGGCAGCCTACATAAGGAGTTGCAGGGGGTTCACGGAGAAGGCCCGAACCTGTGCCTGAGTCTAGAGTGTGGGAAGTGTTACTAATAATTTTAAAGGGGCAACACACAAGCCTTTGAAGAGAGAAGGTGACACAAGCTGGAAGCAAGATTTGAAGGGGAGACATAAACTGCCTTGAATGAATAAACAGCCATTCATTCAAACACTGACAAACACTGTGCTATGAGATACGACACAAAACAAAACAATATGATTCTGCTCTTAGGGAGCTCATAGAGTAACCTGATAATTCTGCACTGATTTCACTATTAGCAACTATTGCAGCCAGGAAGCCCACAGATGTAGTTTGTACAGCTCAGCCTCAGGATAGATACCAAGGTAGAAAAAGATGAGAGCAGATTTAGAGGGGCAATCAGAGGATGGATAGCATAATGTGTATGTGTGTGTGGTGTGTGTGTTAGATAAGCCACTCAACACTTACACATGCTATGTAAGTACTCGGCAAATGTGAGTAGCTATTCATATAATTATTATCTTATTATAGACCATTTTGATTTTTGTTGTTCCTTTGTCCTCCTCTTCTTGAGAATTCCCCTCTGGCAGATACTATTGGCTATCACCCTTTTCCAGGCTAACAGAAGTCAGATTTTTTTTTTTTCTGGGGCAGAAACATATTAGGATTGATCTTCCAAAACAAAGCCTTCCTAGTCATTCTCTTAACCTTTGTAACTTTTCAGTTTCCCTAGATTCTTTGCACCAGGAGTTACCATGTGACACAAGACTAACCAGTGATATGCAGAGCTCGTCTGCTGGGAGCACTCTTTTATTTCTGGATGAAAGAGAGACTTAAGAGAAAAAGGCTTTTGCTCTGTCTCCTTACAGATATTAGGGGTTGATATCAGGAGCTGCTATAGGTATTTTATGGCCATGAGATAAGAAGCACAAAGAAGGATGACCCATGAGGTAAAAGGCTGGAAAGACCAAGGATCTCTGATGACATTTTTAATACTCTGAACAACCCCCTACTTCCAGTATCCTTGGTAAGTAAATAACAAATGCCCTTTCATTTCAAGCCTTCTTTAATAGGTTATTCTGTCATTTACAGTTAATAACAAATTTCCATGATTTTTAAGAAACCATTTCCCTGCATCTTCTACCTACTGCTGCATAGTCCAATCCAGGAAGCGCTAAACATGTAACTATTGAGCAACTGAAATGGGCTTAGTTCAAACTGATGTGTCCTATAAGTATAAAATATACATCTGGTTTCAAAACCTTAGCATGTAAGGAAAAGAAAAACATTTGGTAAATGGTTTGATATTAATTAAATAATATTTTGGATATATTTGATTAAGTGAAATATAATCAAAATTAATTTTATCTGTTTCTTTCTGCTTTTTTAGTGCAATTATAAGAAAAGTTTAAAATATGCATTTGGCTCACATATTTCTATCGGACAGCATTATCTAGAATACAAAGGCAGAGCTACTAGGTGTTTAGTTGTGTTAGGAACATAGAAGAGGAAACTACAGGTAACTGGTGGTAGTGACTCACGCCATGAGGTGGCACCATTTGAAATGTCTTTGTATTCCCTGTATTTCTAGACTAACTTTTATTTGTATGTATTTGAAAAACAACAACAAAATCAAAACTTGTTACTTCATAATGTACATAACGGGTTTGTCTCACTTTGGTTCTATAACTTCACCAACATTTACAGTATTGTTCGTCTTAGGAGTTAAAAGGACATATGCCCACCTCTTTGTAACTTCTCCATCTTGATGCTACATTAGGCTTGCAGTTCAAAATTAGACCAGTGAGGAAGTGAAGGGTCTTCCCATCTGTATCTTCCAACTCTCTTCCTCGGTCTCCTGATTCTCCCTGCATTCCTGAAGACTGGTGGTATCCTACCCTAGGCCTGACCCCACATTAAGTTCCAAGTTTATTTCATCAGAATTTTATCTCTTCGCTGCAGCTGATTTCAGTTAAGTATACAAAAGAGATAACCAACTCAGGGTGCCTTTAGGCACTAAAATTTCCTTCAGGAATGTTTGCATTTTGCATTTTTAAAACAGATCTCCATTTAACCCTCCTGATTTATTCGTTGTTCCTGCCATAGCTAAAATGAATCCAAGCAATAGAGTGGTAATGGTTTGGTAGAGCGGGTCATGTCCATTAGCTGAAATGGGATTAGCTTTTACCAATAGGCCTATCTATGCATGATGCTGTTCCTGCCGATGAAAATGTGTACATCCACACAATGTCCCTCTTAGTCCATGCAGGCTGCATTCAGAGCCTGGGTAGCTTATAAACAACACCATTTTATTTCTTACAATTCTGGAGGCTGGGAAATCCAAGATCAAGGCACCAACAGATTTAATGTCTGATGAGGGCCTGCTTCCTAGTTCATGTGCTGTGTCTGCACATGGAAGAAGGGCAAGGGAGCTAGCTCTCTGGGTTTTCTTTTTAAGGACCCTAGTCCCAAAGGCCCTATCTCCAATACCATATACAATGGCAATTAGGTTTTAACATATGGATTTGGGGTGGGGAGATGAACATTTAGACTATAGAAGCCACAGGCTTATATGACAAAGGAATAAGTACTAGTCCTTTTTTTTTTTATAACATTTGAGTCCATGAACAATCTCCAACCCTTACCAATACACACAGAAAAATAAGTTGATTAAATATTTATAAAATGAGTAGGGCTATAGGGAGAGTAATGAGAAAGCAACTGAAACTAGGTTTAAGATTTGAATAGGAAAAACATAAAATTTAATGGCTTCCTAAGAAAGACAAGGAGGGAACAAATGGGTGGGAAATTTCTCCAAAAGATATAGATAGTGTTCAATTTTAGATCCTGTGCTACTCCTATCAACAACATAAAATCAAGTTGAACATTTCAGCAGCATATACAATTCAGTTAATGAGAAAAATATGCAAGCAGTTGAGCAGCTGTCTTCTAGACACATTTTAATGTATGGATCTGGAAATCATCCAGAATTCTCAGGCAAAACCAAATCAATCAAAAAAGCCATTAGGGTTATCTTACCATACATCAACAAGGCAGTCCTATTTTCAAAAAGTAGCATCCTTTGGATCCAAAAGACTGTCTCTTGCATATTGTAAGAGAAAATCCACTGGACCTAGAATCTTAATTCAGCCATCTCACTAACTACATTGGTACTGAATAAGTCACTTCACCTTTCTAAAAATATAGTTCAAGGTCTCAACTAAGCCTAACCTTAATGATTTTCCTGATAAGTCTTCTAATTTGTGCTAATAGCTATTACACATTTTTTTAATTGTATAACTAAAAGGATATGAGGGAAAGGATAAACAAAAGGTAAGTTAACATTTTTATGCCTAATCTATCTAAGATCTATCTAGAAGAATCTATGCCAAAATAGTTAAAGTGTTACTATCAAATTGGTGGAACTGAGAATTAATTTGTTCTTCCCAGGTGTGAGAAAGTCTTTATTGAAGGATGGGATGATAAAAGGAATTTATTTCTGTGTAGTAAAGTATTTGGTCTTTCTCAAAGAAAACATCTGACCTGTGTCCTTGGCTTCTGAAGATAATCTTTGGACCCTCCAGGTAGGAGTGTCTTGCCTGGAGTTATCAAGTCATACTGGATAGTCTAACAATGCAGTTTAGGCAAGGGCATGACCATGTAGTCTTTGAGGAAGGAAGAAGGGAAATGACAAAACCAGCAATATAATTTAGAGTAGGGAGTATATAGGTCATGTAGTATCAGTTTTCCTGGAGATTGTGGTCCATCATGTGGGCAACGAATGAATCGTACCCATGTAATGGAGGCCCAATAAGAACTCTGGACACTAAGATCCAGAAGAACGGTTCTGGTTGGCAGTATTCCATGGATATTGTCACACATTGAATCCAGCAGGCCAATGTGTCCTGACTACAAGGAGAGGACAATGGAAACTCCCTGTGTGTCGTATCTGTCATATAAGCTCCTTGTCTTGGCTGATTTTAATCTGTATCCTTTTCTTATAATAAATCATAACTGTGAGTATAGTAACTTTCAGTAAGTTCTATGAGTCCCTCTAGTGAATTATCAATTCTGGGGATGGTTTATTGGACCCTCCAAACTTGCAATTGATATCAGATGTGAGGACAGCCCTTTGCTTTTGACCTAAACTATCTGCAACATTATAACAATAAATTTTTTTAAAATTAAAATTTAAGCTGGATATTCTTTTTTTTTGACCAATTAAAGTCTATTTATTTGTTTGTAATCAGACAGAACACTATAATCTGTTTAACATTGGGCTAGACACTGCTGTGATTAGGGGCAAGGAGGAAGGGGCAGGACAAGTTGTCTGCTTTGTGAGAAGTGGTCAAAGATTTTTAGAAAGAATAAGCTGGATATTCTTTCTAAAAATCTTTGACCACTTCTCACAAAGCAGACAACAGCCTCCCAAAATGCTCTTTATTTTGTTCTTCCTTGTGCTCTTCTATCACTCTACTTTATGTCTACTCTTCTCCCCCAAAGAAATTCTTGTCTATTTGTAATAACAGTCAATTTTCTGTTTCTCTTAATTTTTAACTCTTACATGTCCATTTCACTGGAATCTTATTTTTCTTTTAAGAGTTATCTAAATCTATTCTAGTTGTTTATGTGTATATTCAAATTTTTCTATCATGAATATATATATATATATATATATATATATAACAAAAAGGTAAACTCTTCAAAACCTGTCCCACTTTTTTTTTTTTTTTACAGAGAGGAAGGAAGAGAGATAGAGAGCTAGAAACATCAATGAGAGAGAAACATCGACCAGCTGCCTCCTGCACACCCCCTGCCAGGGATGTGCCCGCAACCAAGGTACATGCCCTTGACCAGAATCAAACCTGAGACCTTTCAGTCCGCAGACCGACGCTCTACCCACTGAGCCAAACCGGTTTCGGCATGTCCCACATATTTTTTTAATTTTGACACAAATTCACACATAAAAATATAACTATTCAATCAGAACAATTAAAGGAGTTTATATTTGACAGTTTTTAAAATTCTTTTTAAATTTTGACATTACTGCTATAGTTTACATTCCAACTTCTAATCCCCAAATTTTCCTCCTTGCTTTCGAAATTCTCTTTAAACTTTGCCGGAGAAACTCTTCACATCTTGCCACCTCTATCTTTCTTCTCTACATCTACTGTCTTCTTTTCTATGAGTTATTCTCTGTCCTTTTCTAAGTAAATCCTGCTTTCCTATTTATCTTCTTTTCCTTCTCGCAAAATGCCTCCAATATGTCTTATAAGTGAAAACCAAAACCATCTACACCCACACAGCTCACTGACTATATTAACAAGATTTAACTATTCCAATATGTTTAACAACATAACTATATAATTCTAGGAAATCTGTCCAAAAAAATAAATAAAAGCTATAAATAACTACTCTTCATTTCAGTAATCTTCTGAAATAGCAATGAATTTTTCAATGTTAAGTGTCAAAAGATAGTATACACCCTAAGATTCTTGGACTCCCTCTTCAATATCCTCACCTTGCTATGTCTACCAATCCTAGACTATTATATCATGACTCTTATCTAATCCAAACCAAGCCCCTATAATGAAAGACCCACCTTCATCTAGGTAGATCTTCAAAATGTCTTTACCCTCTGTCTTTTGAGGTTCTATTTTGACAATCAAGGCTAAGTTCTCCCTTATCCTGGTAAGAACAAACTCGGTTTTGTAATACCACATATAATTTTGGTAACATTTTAGGAAACCAGCCTTTGACATAAGGCCCAAGAGTAAAGACAAAATAGCCAGCCATAATTTTCCTTTGTGATTAAGTACTTATATGTGTGCTTTTGGTAGACAGAGCAGCAGGGCATGTGTTTCGGGATGACAGGAAAGAGAAAGAAATATACAGAGGTATCCTACTTTAAACTTGATGAGGCTTCCATGCCAATATAGTACTTGACTCTTGTGCCAATGTTCTGTGGCAGACAGAGCATATATTGGGGTCCTTGTTTTAAAGATGGAAACATTAGACCCATAGAGGTTAAGTAAACCTAAGATTTGGGACACGTAGCATGAAGCAGCTAGAGGAAAATTCTAACGCTGAAGTCAGCAAACTGCATCCTGTAAGCTAAATCTGGCCCCGTGGCCTATTTGTGTAAATAAAATTATATTGGAACACAGCCACATCCATTTGTTTGCACAACCGTCTATGGCTGTGTTAATGCTACAACAGCATTGTTGAGCAACGCTGACAGAAACCATATGGCCACCAAGCCTAAAATACTTACTAACTGGCCCTTCACATAAAAGTTTTACCAACCTCTGTACATAAAGTTAACTCTCAAATAAACGGAATAAAATGATTAAATTCTAATGGCCTTAAAGATATTAATCAGATAGTCTTTCATAGGTCAAAAGGATATTTGATAAAATGAAGCAAAAAAAAAAAATGATAATAACCTGCCAGGTTCTAAGGTTTCTAAAAATAATAGGAAAGTAGTTCTCAATCCAGTTGCATTGATATCGCAAACTTAAATTATGTTGGTAAAGAATGATCATTCAGCCAGCACTGCAGCACTGTAGGCAACATCTATACAGCAACAAATAGAAACATACATAAATATAGTAACAAAAATATTGTTGATGAAATTTGAGCTTTAAAGGCTTAGACTCTAAGCCTTAGAGCATCAAAAAACATTAAGTAAACTCTATAATTGCCGAATCAGCGATAGCTGAGAAAGAAAAGCAGTCTGACATGAGCAGGCATGGATTATCAGGAAACACATCAGTAGCTTAGTGGATAATAGAGGCAGCTTTCCTGGAACTCGCAGAATGAGTTATGTCTGCTTCCCCACTTTCCTTCTGCAGCCGGAAGTCAGGCCTCTGCATGGACCCGCCTGCCTCTGGGCTTGCTCCTCCAGAGTCTCCTCTCCAAACAAAGTCATTCTTTTACAATGGCCCATGCTCAGCACCCTCCAATGAGCTCATCAAGCTCTAAATTCAGGGCCCCTCACTTACACTGGGCCTTTCCCAGTTCCTGGGGGAGGTCTGACAATATATTCACGTGGCCATTTTGTTTTCTTCATTTGCATATCAGAGATATTTTAAACATACTGTCCATTTCTTATTTCTCCTCTGTTACAATTCTCTTTGAGTCATGTGGTGTTAGAATAGGCCCAGGCACTTTGGGATTTAGTTAAGAAGGTGAATTAGAAAAGCATTCAGTTTGAGCTAGTGGGATATATTATAGTGGTTCACAGTTAATTCGAGGTAAAATTTTTGCTGGTATGTGAGTGGCTGCCAGGAACACTTCTACTATCCTCCATAGCAGCATCCACTGTGACGTTAAGTTCTGGGCTAGAGGTCATAGACAGGAACTCATCTTCATCACACCAGAAATACATCGCTCAGCAGAGAACAAAGTGCTCTGTATGGAGCCTGAAGCTAGTCTGTGGAAAATTCTTACAAATCTTACTTATGTAAGGAATAAACTTGAAAAAAAGGTTTCCCAAATTTGACAACAATCCTAAAAATGTACGTGGCATTACCAATAATAAGTTGTGAAAGTAAAGAAAAATTTCCTATGCTATAAATAAAATATAAATGTTGACCAAACTAACAAAAAGACTGAATTATTGTGCTATTCTTTCTGTAGAAAATAACATTACAAAACAATTTAAAGAGGCAATCAAAGAGATTTTACCTAAAAATAATGAAAGGAAAAAGATAATGCAGAGGGGGTGTCACAGTTATTATTTTTATTGTGTGATGTGTGTGATGTGGAGGAGGAAAAAAACTCTTTTCCTTTACCCTTCTAGGTTCTGCCCCTTGGGCCCTAGAAATTAAATGGACAAAAGACAGAGTAACAGGAGAAAAAGTCCTCAGTAACAGGAGCAACACAATGCTCACAGAAGAAACGCAGTGATGAGTATTTCCAAGAGGTGGTTAGAAGCTGGGACTTATATGGCATCTTAACAAAGAACAATGAATTTGTAGAAAAGTGACAAGGTAACGGAAAAAGGGATTTTGGTACTTAGGGGTGGCAAACTCAGGGAGATAAAAAATATAGGGGAAAGTAATAAAAAATAAGAATTGTTTCAGTAAGGTTTGCTATTTTGATTCCTCTCTATCTCTGAGATAATAAGAGTCTCTTATGTTTGAGAGTAATTTTGATCTTCCTGGTAAGAGAGCAGGGATTCAGAGAGCTTCTCTCTCTCTCTCTCTCTCTCTCTCTCTCTCTCTCTCCATCTGCTGTTTCTCATTATCTTCAGCTCAAAATAATCGTTATGCCCAATGTGGGCATATTCTGATCCCCTGCATTGGTATTTGTCACTGTTTAAAATTGTTTATTATTTGTGATTTTTAACTACCTAGGTTTGTAGCTAATTTGTGTAGAAAACCCCGCCCCCCCCTCCAGGCCTAAAATTTCAAATCCCACAAATCCTGAATGCACCTTTAAATCATAAAGTTAAATATAATCCTATATAATAAAAGCCTAATATGCAAATCGACCCATGGTGGAGGAACAACTGCTCTGCAGGGGTTGGGGCCACCAAGCAGCTGGTGGCACCAGACCAGCCAAGGCAAATGCCAGCAGGCGGGGTTGGAGGGGGGGGCAGCAACCGGTGACAGCAGAGAGGTGATTGGGAGTGGGGCTGGCCGTTCTCTTGCCAATACCATCCCCCAATTGGCCCACCCATTGCCTCCTGCAAAGGGAGGTCACACTGTCAGACATCCCCCAAGGGCTCCCAGACTACAAGAGGGCGTAGGCCAGGCTAAAGAACCTCTATACCTACTCCCTCTCCCCCAGTGCATGGATTTTCATGCACCGGGCCTCTAGTGACCTTATAATTAGCCCGGCTAGCCCTGCAAAACAGGGTCTTGCTACTCTCTGTCTTCTCTCCAACACACCCACCCTCCCTCACTCCATTCAAGCTGTTTCAGACACTTGCTATTCTTAGATCATACAGAGCAGCACATTCCCACTGCAGACTTTTGCACTGGCTGTTTCCTCTGCCTAAAATGCTCTTTCCCAAGAAAGATATCACCATGACTTTGCTCTTACTTTATTCATGCCTCTGCTTAACATAGCCTGATTACCATTGGTTACCATTGTAAAAGAGCACTGCCCTCCACCTCCCATCACTTTCCGTCATCTTACTTTCCTTAATAATCAGCACTCAGTATGTTAAGTAGTTACTTGTTTATCACAACTTCCCCAAGGAGAATGTAATCTTCAATGAGGGAGAGACTGTTCACTGCTATATCCTAGGCCCTAGAGCAATTCCTGCCTTATATTTGATTCTTTCAAATTATTTGCTGAGTGAATGTTGACATTCACTCTCATGGACAAAAGAGTAGGTAAGTGCATGGAGTTATTAATCCCTATGAATTTAAAGGGATTAATAGCTCACTCCTAGGCTCATTGCAGTTTTATTTACAAAAGTCAAGATATGGAAGAAACCTAAGGAGCCCATCAATAGACAATTGTATAAAGAAGATGTGGTGCACATATAATGAAATATTACTAGGCCATAAAAAAAGAATAAAACCTTACCATTTGCAACAGGGATGAATTAAAGGATATCATTCTAAGTGAAATAAGTCATACAAAGATAAATACCATATGATCTTACTTATATATGGGATCTAAAATTAATAAATGAACAGACAAAGCAGAAACAGACTTATGGGTATATAGAATAAACTGATGGTTGCCGGAGGGGAGGAGGGTAAGGAAGGTGAGTGAAAAAGATGAAGGAAGTAAGAAGTAGAAATTGGTAGTCACAAAATAGTCATGGCAATATAAAGTACAGCCTGTATCCCACAATAATACAATAACTATGTATGGTGCCAGGGGGATACTAAACCGAAGGGGGGATCACTACATAAATTATATAAATGTCTAACCACTATCTTACACACCTGAAGCTAATATAAAATAATATCTAATGCCAACTCTAATTGAAAAACATTTAAAAAACAGTTTAAAAATAAAGGTATGAGTAATAAATGCAAGACCAGATTGTGGCCAGACCTTGTTTTATTGCAATTTGCTATGCATGATTATATACTTTAATAAACTATAATTTATTGCAGAGCACAGATTTAGTTCTTTTTTAGGAAACATAATTTCATATAAAGAGGCCAAAGTAAACATCCTTTCAAGTATTCCTGAGAACTATGTAGACTCCGTTATGACTCTTTCTGAGAGGGTAAACCAGGTGAGCAGTATTTTTAACAATTAACCAAGTAGCACCTGATGGAAGCCCATTCCTTCGGGTGATAACATCCATTTTACAGCATCTCAATCTTGTAGCACAAACTGCATTTTCAAATGTTCTTAAAACAGTGACTTATTTCCCATATAATTAAATATAAGGTCTCACAGCCTACAAACTGGAAGAAGTGTCAGAGGTCACCAGGCCTGATGGTTCTCACACCAGCTGTGTATTTAGAGGACCCAGGGGGTAGTGCATCTGCATTTGGTGGTGGAGCACGCATAGCTATCCTCACCTTGGAATGCCATGCAGCCTTCCTGGCTCCCCAGTGCTTGGAAACTACCGAGCTTGTTTGCGCCTCTTATTTGTGCTTCACAAACAGTGAAACTAACGTATATAACTTAGATGGAAAATGGAGAAAAGGGATCCAATGCCATATGAGACAGAACACATAAAATCACCTGGAAAACTTTGATTCCAATAGCTAAGCTGCTGATTAATTAAATTAGCATATCTGGGTGAGACCTGTGGTATTGCTGTTTCTATAAACGCCACAATGAGTGTAATGTGTGGCCAGGATTGAGGAACCCTGATCTAGAAAAGAATTTCAAGAGACCGATAAACGATTATTGTTCTCCTCTTAGGCACTTCCTAGTTGG
Source organism: Vespertilio murinus (assembly GCA_963924515.1). Lineage (NCBI taxonomy): Eukaryota > Metazoa > Chordata > Mammalia > Chiroptera > Vespertilionidae > Vespertilio > Vespertilio murinus. The sequence continues at coordinate 153,012,749 of OZ004704.1, forward strand.
CTGCATCTTAAATATTGCCGCAAAGCAACTTGGAGACATCCTATTCTATTGACATACTATAGCTAAGAAGCTTGGGTTGTAGAGAGAAGCTTGCCCAAGGTCAAATAATTAGAGAAAGACTTAGAACCTGAACCTAGGTATATCATTTTGGGAGCTGGTGCCATTTTTACTACATCAAAATTCTCTAATTCATCATTCTTCACTCCATAAGCAAGTCTCTGATAGACTCTTATTCAACCTCCTGTTCACATTAGGGCTTCTGCCATGAATCTCAGACAGAACCAGCTACAGATCCAATTTAAGGGTGGGCTAGCTAAGCAGCTCCAGGATATCAATCTACAGTAATATTTCCCAAACTTGCCTGGTAAGGAAATGTTAATAATGCAGATTCACAGGTCTCTCCACTGAAGATTCTGACTCAGTAACTCAACACGGGACCTTGGAATACGTAAGTTTAACCAGGGTTGCAGCTCATAGATATGCTCTTCTCCAACACCCTTGGGATAGCTGATATTTTATCCTACTTAACCCTGATTTCCACATTAGGACTCCGCATGAGTAGTCAGCAAACGTTTTCTATATCAGGTCTGATAGAAACAGTTTAGGCTTAGCAGACCATGTGGTCTCATTATTATTCAACTTGCCTTTGTAGTGTGAAAGCAGCCATACTGAATAATACCATGAATGGGCGTGGCTATATTCCAATACAACTATTTACAAAAACTGGTGAGGCGATTGATTTGGTCCATACATTATAAATGTCCTGCTTTATCACTGCCAAACTGTAAGTTTATAATTATATCATTTAGACATATTTACTTACAAAAAATAAAAGCAAACAAAAATTAACAGTGACTCAAACAAATGAGGTTTTATTTTATGTCACGTAACAAATTTAGACTTAAATGTTTGCTCATGCTAGCTTAGCTACCTAATATCTTGGAAGTGGCAGCATCTGTCTTCAGAAACCTCTAGAAGAAACCTCTTTATACCTTGGCTAGATTTACCTACACTAGGTTCCTGACTAAATTTACTATTTCTGAAACAAAGGGAACTCTGCCCAAAATATGTGTGTGTGTTGGGTGAGAGGATGGTACAGAGATTGATAATAAGGAATAAAGCTTGGTAAGTAATGCTTATATTAACCAACTAACAGTATCTGACACAGCCCACCTATTTGGCAATCTAATTTACACCCACAACCTCTTTTTCTACAAATGCAGTTTATGTAAGTAAACCCACCTCCTCCCCGAGAGGGAGAAACCACAAATTCACATCTAGCTACTATACCCAGGTACAAATGTAGGATCTCTAGATGGTGCTCAGTTTTCTACATTTGGTCCGGAGACATCTTAGAGATTTGTAAGTTTCCTCTAAAGTATAAGTTATCTGCCTCCAACACATCTAATATACACATGGTGGGGAAAGACTAAATAACTGGTTAACATTTACTATCAGAAGCTCTGTCCTGTTGGAAAGGAATAGTGATAAAATGCCTGTCCTCTCAATGGAGAAATTTCCTAGGTTAGTCAATCTTACAGTTCCTACTTCTGCCTTTCTTCCATAGCCTCTGTTCTTCCCAGTAGCAAGATATTCTTTAATCATTATTTGCAATGCCTATATCAGAGATGAGCATTCAGGAGAAAGCTCTTTTCTAATTTAAGCAACCTCAGCATGTTGTACAAGTTTAAACACCTAGCGATTGCCTTTGAGGTTCAATAATTATAAGCAGTTTTTGATGAGGCTTGCATTATTGTCAACAAAGTTTCTCTCAGAAATGTAGTTGATGCAGGCCATTTGCTTCTGGTCAATTCCTTGTATTAGTGACCACAGCTGAAGTTTTTGCCTAGACATAACCTTTGACTAAGAATTCTTCTTTCTCTGCTGCTAAATCCCCAGATCCTCTGGTGCTGAACATACACAATCAGGTCTTTGTGGAAGGAAGCTCAAGTTTTGCTAGTCTTTAGGGGGCTACTTTCTCACCTCTGCTTATTTTACCTTGGGTACCAAACACAATTTTTCCAACCTTGCATGAATACAAAGTATGGGACTCCGTTCATTTAGATTGGAGGCCACAATGAAAGTAGCTTTCTTAGTAAAATCATACTTCCTTTCCTCTGCTTAGAGATTACCTATCTAGCCTAACTTTGCCTCTCCTAATAGGATTTCTTTGCTTATAGCCACTAAAATAAGTCAACACGCATAAACATCCTACGTTTTTCCTTCCATTTCCCATGCCACTGCAACCTCTGTCAACATGTGGTCTGTGTTCTAAGATATATAAGGCAACTGGTTATTTAAATGTTTTGCCATGCCCAAGGTTTCCAGCCTAAGATAATCCAGTCCACAGTGCCTACTCTGATTTACCTTTTAAAGTGAGTTACTTGAAGCATTCCACTTTCAAGGCCCAAATTCTTTATCAGTTAGATATTATTTCCATTGTAAATTATTAAAACTCAGTTAACCGTAGTTTAAACTATGGTTATTTTTAAAATATGCTATTTAAATTTTTTATCTCACATGATCAATCTAGATGAGAGCATTAGCATTGGTTCAAAGACATTAAGGCCTTGGATCAGCACCTCTATGATCCTTTTCACCTCCTCCTCATGTTTACAAAATGGCTGCAGACATCACACCACATCCAAAGACAGGAAACAGCACAGGCATGCAGAGCATTTTCCTCAACTTCTGTTGCTTATATCAAGAAGCAAAATCTGCCCTTGCTAGTTTGGATAGAGCACCAGCCCACAGATTAAAGGGTCTAGGGTTTGATTCCCAGTCGGGGTGGATGCAGAAGGCAATCAGTCAATGTGTTTCTCTTACATCAATGTTTCTCTCTAGCTCTACTCTTCCCTTCCACTCTCTCCAAAAATCAATGGAAAAATATCTGGTGGGGATTAAAAGACAGAAGAAGAGGAGCAAGATTCTTCCCAAAGCCTCCCAGCACACTCTTAGTTAAATCTCATGGGCCAGGATTGGATCATAAGCCTGATTGCCCCTCAATCCGTGGCTGGGCCTAATTTCATTAAAAAAATTTTCTATTGGGAAAAAAAAATCGAGGTTCTGTTAGCAAAAAAAGAGGGAAGTTAATACCTTTGGGTTGTCAACCAATAGTGTCTGTCATAGCACTGTTCCCTACAAAGTTGGCAGGAGCTTCAAGTGAAATTTTTTAAAAATAAAAATAAATTAAACCTCCTCATAAACCTTTTCTCATGCACTTCAAAATGCTCGGTGCCACTATAGACTGACCCAAAACAAGCTTATTAGTTTTCTATTGCCGCATAACAAATTACCATAAATTTAGCAGCTTAAAACAACACCCATTTATTATCTCAGAGTTCTGAGGGCAGAAGTCCGGGTGGTCTTGATTGGTTTCTCTGCATAGGGTCTCGGGATGCTGAAATGAAGGTCGGGCTCTGGAGGAGAATCCATGTACATGTTTATTCAGATGGTCGGCATAATTCAGATCTTTATGATCATAGGACTAAGGTTTTACCTTGCTGCTGTCAGCTGGCGGTTTCTCACAAACTAAGGGCTGATATCTGGTCCTGGCATGTGGCCTCTTCCATCTCTAAAGCCAGCAATGATATATGTCAAATCCTTATCATGCTTCTAATGTCTTCCTTTCTCTGCCCTCACCCCCTCCCTCCGCTTGGAGAGAAGAAGGGAGAGAGAAACTTCAATCAGTTGTTTCCTGTACACACCCTGACCAGGGATCGAATCTGCAACCTGGATGTATGCCCTGAACAAGAATTGAACCTTCGGTGCACAGGATGATACTCCAACCAACTGAACCACAGCAGCCAGGGTTGTGGTCCAGTTTTTGATTTTTTTTTTCTGCAACCACCTGGGGAAAACTGGTAAATGGTAATAGGTTAGATCAGGCTCACCTTGATAATCTCTCTATTTTACAGCCTATTGATTAATCACCTTAATACCATCTGCAAAATTCCTTTTTGCCATGTAAAGTAGCATAATCACCAGGGCAACTCCAAAGATACAAAGGTGATGATGGCCATCTTAGAATTCAACTTACCACACAAGCTCATATAGCTCAAGTTCTGAAAACAAATCATTTCTGACTACAGCCATCTACTAGGAATCACTTAATTATTTTATTATCCAATTTTAAAATCCTTACATTGTCTCTAAAGAAGGTATCTGTTTTTGAAAATTACAGAAGAAAGCTAAAGAAAGAATAATGTTTCTGCAAACAGGAACTGTTTTAACATAAAGAAGTTAGAGGATACACATGTGTTTAAAAGGACTTGGTAACTATTTCCACATATGTTGAATCTTGTGTCAGAGTAATACCCAGCTATGAGAAGCACAAACTACGAAATGAAAGATAATTTACAATATATTTAAATGCTGTTTATTACATAGATAAACATCCCCTATTTTGAAGGGAAAGAGATACACAAGGTTTATGAACAAAAGATCAGATGTCTCCCTGATTCTAATTAAAGAAATATAAACAAATATTTAAAGATTATCAATCTAAAGTCACCAGCACAGACTGATTGATTCATTTCCTAATTCAGGCACGGTGGTTAACATAGGACACACACACAGGTGCTGAGAGAAAAAATGTGGATGTGGATCACTTACCAAGTGAATCTGGCACCCCGGCTAAGACTGCCTCCTAAGACAGCGTGGCATGGGGAGCTTGTCCTCTGTGTTTCAGAAAGCTATAGGTTTATAGGTTCCAGGGACCGAAACCCCAGATCTGAGCGTTAGAAAGACAAAGTAGAAAGGAGATGCCTGAGGGGAAATGGGAAAGTTGACCAAAAGACCAGAGCCAAGGGGAAATGCACACTCCCAGAGTGCCTATATACCAGTATCTACAATGGCCCTCATATTCACCCTTTCCCCAACTCCTAAAACAAGTGTAGAAGTTGCTTTTTCTCCACATTCCTCAGCCTGCACTTTTCCTTTGGGGACCCTCTTTCCTTTTCATAGCTGCACTTTGAATTACTAAATTGAACTAGATTCACTGTCTGGGCTTTTCTCTCAACTATTACTTCTGTAAGAACTGATCAGCATGCAAGCCATTTTCCAAATAATCCTCTTACAAGTTATTACCATCTTCTCTCCCAATGCCCTGTAAAACCACCACCACCACCACCACCACCACACACACACACACACACACACACACACACACACACACACACACTTTCCCCTCCCAAACAAGATCTAAAAAAAAAAAAATGCCTTTACAGCTGGTTTTTACATATAGATGCCACAATGTGGAGGGAATTTCTTGACTTACTTTTTACAGTTTTGAAAAATTCATAACCACTAACATGTTGGCAAAAGAAAAGCTGCAAATTCATATCCCTCTTGAATTTTTTCTCACTCACAGCCCCATGTTATCTTGCTATGAAATTTCCAGGGATGTCCATAAGTCTGTTGCCTTGAGCCTCCTGGGGGATTCTCTACAAATAGACAATATAGCTCATGTACAGCTCATTACAAGTCAGGAAGAGGTTAATGAAACTATATTGATTGTATGGAAGAGTGAAGTAAAAGGAACTAGTAAAGGCATTTGGTATTGGGGGGTTAGCCAAAAATGTTTGAACCCAACAACCCAATCAGTTATCTGAGGTAAAAAAAGACCAAGGCATAGGACTGGGAGCCGATGACAAGGATCAGTACTTTGCCTTAGAGGAGCGTTTTACAAAACCAAAACCTCTTCCTCAGGACACACACAAAAACACATGAATTCCATTCCATTCAGCTTAGTTCCACTTAGCACTGAGTCAGCTCTAGAGTTCTGTTTTAATTGCAATATATATAGATTTTGTGTCATTAAGACTTCCAGGTACCTTACAGCTCAAGGGCATTTATATCTAATGTGCATGTCTCTGTAGATCATATAGTCCTTTTCCAGGAATTCTTAAATAAATATTGGTGCCAGAGTTATTTATTTTCTTTACTAACCCCTGCATTAAAAGATGACCCAGAAAAGTTACAAAGCAAACATATATGTAATACTGGGTGAAGGGGGGAGAGAATGTAGATTTTCAAAACTAAAGAAAACAAAATTAGGTAAAAACTACTGTTAGACCTAATCTAATGAGTAAAAATAGACATGAGTAAAAATAGAGTGAAATGGTAGACTTGTAGCTTTTTATTCTTATTTTAGAAGAAAAATCTTTTTGCAAACACATTTTTACAAGGAAACTCAAATACAAAAGGGAAGAAAGCAAATATCCTCTGGTTGAAATAAGAATATAAAATCCAGAGCCCCATCCAATGTCTGAATTCATTGAATCTTTAAGTTGGTCCTCACACACTTCCATGGAAGCTGAAAGGATCCTTGAAGCATAGTTTGAAAATCATAGCTCAAAAACACACAACCACCTTATGGTAAATTATCTAATCATTTGATTCCAAATAAGTTACTTAATTTTGATTGGCAATTGGGTAGTACGAGGGACAGTTAGAAGTGTTTTGCCAAGGTTTTTTCCTGCTCCAATACTCATTATTTGCCCAAGCGAGATGGATGCTGGAATATCAGCAACAAAAGAATAGAGTAAGTGACCAGCACTTTAGCAAAGCTATATTTAGCATAAATTTAGGAAAATCTGTGGTGAAACACACACACACACACACACGAGTACCTTTTCCTTTACAAGACAAAAAGAAAATAATGAAAACTTTCCCTGATTGCCTCATTTATTATTTTACACTATTGAATAACACATGATTATTTATATGCTTATATAAGGGTCTGGGCAAAAATAGATTTACAGTTGTGAGTAACCAAAACAGAATTTATTTTTGTATTGTTATTTTAATTGATTTTAGAGAGGGGAAGAAGGAGAGAGAAAGAAAAATTGATCCATTACCACTCTTTTGCACTCCAACTCAGATCAAACCCGGCAACCTAAGTATATGCTGTGACAGGTAATTGGATCCACGGCCTTTTTGGTGTACAGAATGACAATCCAACCAATTCAACCGCCAGGGCTCTTTCACTTATTTCTGTGTTCATTATTGGTTGCTACTCTAGGTGCCTTGACTCAAGATAGAGCCCACAACCTGGGCATATTGGAGCAATGCTCTAACCAACTGAGTGTGTATTACTTATTAATTATTGTATTATTTGTTTATTAAGTGTAAGTCAACTTTTGCCCACCCCTGTATTTGCAAACCACCTCAAAATTCTTTTTGTGAAGAAACGAAAAGAGTAGCAAAGTGGGGTTCCCAGTAGCAAACTCAACTTTTCTTCCCTCTAAACAGTACCAGGAAGTCCAAAGAAGTTACTAGGACAAGTCAGCAATCTAGTGGAATTTGATGCAGGTTGCAAGGCCTCTTTGCTTTAGAATTTAAAATCTAGAGGTAAGAAAGGTTCAAGTAATGATTAGCCTCTGACTCAGTCAATGGTGGGACATGAACTATTCAGCACTTGTGTACCAGTTAATAATGTAATAATGTGGATTTTTTTTCAATAAATAGAGTTACACATATGTTGTGTGTGTGTGATTTGATATGTATGCTATTTTGTTGTATTGACAGCAAGCTTCAAAACTTCATATGTCAAATTTTCTGAAGGTGCTAACATCATAGATATTTTTACACTTAACAATGTCGGATTTCATGCCAAAAAAAGAGCATTTGCATGAAGTTTTAATTCATTACTTTATTTTGAAGAAAAGTGCTGCTGAAAGTTGTAGTATACTTTGGGAAGCTTATAGTGAACATGCTCCATCTCAGAATACTTGTGAATTCTGATTTTAATGCTTTAAAAGTGATGCTTTCGATGTGAAAGACAGAATGTCCAGGTCAACCGAAAAACTTGGAAGACCAATCATTACAAGCATTATTTGATGAAGATGGATGTCAAACTCAAAAACAACTTACAGAAAGATTAAACATTGCTCAGCACACAATTTCTGATCATTTACAAGCAATGGGAAAGATTTTAATGGAAGGAAAATGGGTGCCACATCAACTGAACGAAAGACAAATGGAAAACCAAAAAGTCATCAGTAAAATGTTGCTTCAACAGTACGAAAGAAAGTCTTTTTTTTTCATCAAATTTTGACTGTCTATGAAAAGTGGATTTATTTTGATAATCCCAAATGCACAAAATCATGGTTGACCCAGGTCAACCATCAACATTGACTGCAAGGTCAAATCGCTTCAGAAAGAAGACAATGCTCTGCATTTGGTGGGATCAGGAAGGTGGTGTATCATGAGCTTCTAAAACCAGGTGAAACCATTAATACTGATCACTACCAACAGCAAATAATCAATTTGAACCACGCTTTGATTGAGAAAGGATCAGAAGTGCCAGAAGATACCGCAAAGTAATTTTGCTTCATGATGATGCACCATCACATACTTCAAAACCAGTTAAAGACACATTAAAAGATCTTGCCTGGGAAGTATTAACCGACCCGCTATATTTGCCAGACCTTGCTCCTTCAGATTACCATTTGTTCTGATTGAAGGCACATACACTTTCTGAGCAGCACTTCAAAACATATGAAGAAGTGGAAAATTGGGTCTCTGAATGGTTTGCCTCAAAACAAGAAAAGTTCTATTGGGACGGTATCCACAAATTACCTGAAAGATGGGGAAATGTGTAGCTAGCGATGGACATTACTTTGAATAAAGCACTTTTGATGTTGCTCTTGAAATTATTGTGTTTTCTTTTATTTCAAAAGCCGTACTATTAACCGGTATACCTGGAAACAACCTCAGGCTCCAGATTTGCTGTTCTGTTCGGCCTTTCCTGACAGAGGAACTGTGAACAGGAGAAAAGGCAGTTTTCTTCACTTACTGCTCAGCATAAAGAGCAATGTGCCTTAAGACTGAAGCAAGTTGAAAGACCCAACTTATGTGTAGACCCACAAAGAAAAGAACTTAAACCCAAGAGCTTTACATTATAGTATTTTAACTCTTTGTAAGTAATGTAAACAATTGCCAAGCATGTTTCCAAGGTGTAGTGTTTCCTTAGTTCCCATGATTTATCATCTGGGGGGAGATGATAAATGTGATAAATATACTCAAAACATCATTATTTAAACATCTTTAAGTACTCTTAAAGAAGTGTGTGGAGTATTCCATGGGAAGGTATAGCATTGTTGCTAGGTTAATGGTCTCTGAAATTAGACCTCCTTGGTTTAAGGTCTAGCTTCACCCCTTCCTATATAGCTGTGGCAAATAACTACAACTCTTTAAACCATAGTTTTCTGAGCTGAAAAATGAGACTAGTGATAATAGTAACCACCTCACAGGGTTGTAGTGAAGATTAAATGAGATGATCTGTGCAACAACCTACCAATAAATCAACGTAACCACTCAATAAATCAACTGTTTTTATCCTCATTTCATTCCTGATATTGTCATTCTAAATTGATGGTGGAAAGAGAGACTTGTGAAAGTGCTTGGGTCTTGCCAAAACCGGTTTGGCTCAGTGGATAGAGCGTCGGCCTGCGGACTGAAAGGTCCCAGGTTCGATTCCGGTCAAGGGCATATACCTTGGTTGGGGGCACATCCCCAGTGGGGGGTGTGCAAGAGGCAGCTGGTCGATGATTCTCTCTCATCGATGTTTCTAGCTCTCTATCCTTCTCTCTTCCTCTCTGTAAAAAATCAATAAAATATGAAAAAATAAAAAATGAATAAATAAAGAAATAAAAGAATATTTAAAAAAAGAAAGAAAGAAAGTGCTTGGGTCTTAATACACTTGGACTCTGAATTTATTTTGAGTTCCTCATGTTAATAGCAACAGAACTTTTTCTTTTACTCCTGGTATTAGAAAGCACTCAGCAACAAATTGCTTTAGAGGTTGCATGGAGAAAGTGTGAATGTATGCAAGGATATTTGAGAGAAGGAATAAAAAGAGAGAAATAAAAATCAAAGGGATACAAAATAATTGGAAAATGCAATGTATTTGGAATAGTTTCCCAATTGTTCATAAGTATTATTAAATAAGTGAAAGAAGAGTCAGCTGGCTAGCACAGCCCCAGATTACAGTCACCCTGCCTCTCCCCAGGTTTGGAGTATACTGGGATCACAAATCAATGTGTACTGATGTCACCCTTACCTGATCAGGACAAAGTCTGAACTATACTACCAACAACATTGGCCCAGGTTTACTTGGATCTCTATAAGACCAGCTAACTCATCTAGGCAGTTTAGAGTCTAGGTAGGGAATAGATGCATTAAGATTTTTTTTAAAGGGATGGGGAGGGGTTATTGTTTGGGAACAGAAAAAGAATAAATAGAAATTGAAACTCCTATTCCTGAACCTCAGTCAACGATAAATACTTGGCTGCTGATTACTGTCCTTGATTTTAACTTTTTTTCTTTTCTAGTGAAAAAAAAAAGTGTCCCCTGATAGAGAAATGACTTGTAATATAAGAAAATACTTGATTAATAAGCATCATTCTGTCTCCAGCTGTGTAGCCGACTCATCTTAAAAAACCCTTGGGAGATTCTACTTGAAGCTGTAGTTTATTTCAAATGAAACCAAAAAGTGGGTGTGGAGGAGTGAGAGACTGTAGGAAAATCTCTTCCCTGTGTCTTTAGACTCTTTTAAAAGGCAGCACAAAAAAATAAAATACACAAATAAATAGGTTCAAGTATGATAAGAATCATGGTTTCTAAAGAATAGTGAAAGGTCATTGATTTGAGAGTCCAACCTATTTCTGATGTTTACTTCAGCTGTGACTCATTATGAAACACTGATGAGGGTCACAGAAATTTTCAGTTCTCGGTTTCCTCATCAGTAAAATGAAGATTTGAGTAATTGGCCAATCCACATTGCATCTGATGTGCTTTCAGAGACTCAGAATGAAAATAATGAACATGTATTAATACAAAGGCAAGGGATTCCCTGGTGAGAAAGAATAGAGGAGAAAAAATAAACATTTACCTTTGGATGCTAATTGGTTGTCCCAGATTGAAGGCATTTATTAAACATTATGGGGGGGGGAAGTTTGGTGCTAAAAGGGGAGGATTTCTATAAGAAGAGACAGACAAAATAATAGAGATTTAGTTACTCTTATTTGCTTGGTAGAATTAAAATGCTTCCTCTTCATCCAGAAGGGAAATCCTTGAGAAGTTTGCGGACTGTCACCATCTGTTCAGCAAAACATGCATCAACATAATATTTTCCACATGTTACTTTTTTTTTTAATTTTGAAAACAAATTAATCTTTTCCTAGCCAAAATGTTTTACTGTAACTGTTGTCAAAGGAAATTCGGTAGAAAGTCTCTGTTTTGATTCTACTCCTCTCCCTACCCACTCCCACCATCAAATCATTTGCAGTTTCTTTGGCAATGGACGGCTTAAAGCTGAGAAGAAACTAATAATTGGCTCCCTTTCAAATCAGAACTCATCTATATTTCCTAAGTTAGTAAAATACCTGCCCTGAAACCCTTATTTGAAAAGTCACCTCTCTCCATTTCCATCATCAAACCTCCATTGTGACTTCTACCAACAACTTGCTCGAGGCCAAGAAGACCATCAGAGCCTGGATGTTCACTCTTGGCTGTGCCATGGTCAGCCATTCCTTCCCCTTCTATCCTCCTTCCACTGCCACTCTTCTAACTGGTGCACTCAGCAACCAGGCCTGGAAGTCAACACTGTAGGCCAACCACAACTTACCAAGCCCACTCTGCGCCCAGCCCCATGGGCCAACTACAGTTTACCAAGCCCAGTTCTGCACCCAGGCACAAAAGGACATGAATAAACAGTGATAGACATAGTACTTCCTGCCCACAAAGTGCTCACAAACTGGTTGGAAAAAAAAGACAGAATAATTAGAGGATAAGATGGTAAAAAAAAAACATTCAATGTGACAAGGTAAAAATGATGATGACAACAATGATGATGGCGATGATGGGGATGATTGGGTAAGGTCACAAACATAACTTATTTATTTCATCTGTATCTTCTCTTCCAAGTTTCCAGACATTGGTTGGACAGAAAGAAATGAACTTTTTTTAAAAAAATTTATTAATATATTTTATTGATATTTTACAGAGAGGAAAGGAGAGAGATAGAGAGCTAGAAATGTCGATGAGAGAGAAACATTGACCAGCTAGCTGCCTCTTGCACACCCCCCACCGGGGATGTGCCCGCAGCCAAGGTACATGCCCTTGACCGGAATCGAACCTGGGACCTTTCAGTCCACAGACCCACACTCTATCCACTGAGCCAAACCGGTTTCAGCAGGAAATGAACTTTTAATCTTGTCTCATCTGACCCAATCATTCTGATAGTCCTACTTGGTAATATTCAGCTTTTTGACACCCATTTTTAAAAAATGGTAAAATCTTATAAAACAGTTATCCTGTTCATTTAGGTGGTATTGTGTAACTCTAAACATATTTTAGAACATCTATGACCTTTGAAAATATTTGTGTCACCCTAGAAAATAGATGTATTTATACTTAACTGCAATTGTCATTCAAAATTAGGTTTAGCCCTAACCAGTTTGGCTCGGTGGATAGAGCATTGGCCTGCGGACTGAAGGGTCCCAGGTTTGACTCCAGTCAAGGACATGTACCTTGGTTTCAAGCACATCCCCAGTGGGAGGTGTGCAGGAGGCAGCTGATGGATGTTTCTCTCCCATTATTATTTCTAACTCTCTATCCTTCTCCCTTAGTCTTTGTAAAAAAAAAAAAAAAATATATATATATATATATATATATATATATTTGAAAAACTAGATTTATTTCTATCTAGCTGCAATATGCATAAAGAAAACAGTAGTACGTTTATAATAGGTATGTAGAGCAGGCACTATTATTATTTTTAAACAAGTAAACTGAGATCTAAAAAGATCAGCAATACTTTAGAATAATTTTTATGGACTGAACTGTGTTACCCAAAATTTATATTGATGTCCTAACACCCAGTAACTCAAAATGTGATGATATTTGGAGATAGTGTCTTTAAAGGGGTAATGAAGTTAAAATGAGGTCATTCAGATATCACTGTGTCCTAATAAGAAGAGAAATTTTGGACACAGACTGGCATTGCCAGTAGGCAATGATAAGACACAGGGAGAAGATTGCCATTTACAAGCTAAAGAGAGAAACCACAAACAAAACCATCTCAGATCTATAAACCACCTAGATCTCAGACTGCTGGCCTCCAAAATTGTGTTTAAACCACCCACTTTGTTGTAATTTGTCGTGGCAGATCTAGCAAACTAATACAATGGGAAACCTCTAAAAACATCTTCCTGTGAAAGGTACAACAAAAAGACATGGTTTCTGTCTGTTTTTTAACTGATATTAGCTATCTTGCACACTTCAACAGTGTCTGTGTCTAGGACAATACATGTTCAAAAATATTTGTTGAATAAATGAACTTTATTCTTTTAGTTAATGCAAGTTATTACTTTAACATGTTTCATCAATCCAAATAGAAAATCAAACTGAAAATGTAACTTCTTCCAGTTATAAAAATAGCCACAGGGATTTAAAGTACAGCACAGGGAATATAGTAAATAATATTGTAATAACTATGTGATTGTCAGATGGGTACTAGACTTACCACGGTGATCACTTTATAAGTTATATAAATATCTAATCATTATGCTATATACCCGAAACTAATGTTTTACATCAACTGTAACTGAAAAAAATGCATTTTAAAAATCATAAAGAAAGCCCTAGCTGGGTAGCTTAATTGGTTGGAGCATCATCTGGATACCCCATAAAAGCAACCAATGAATGCACAGATAAGTGGAACAACAAATCAATCTCTCTCTCTCTCTCTCTCTCTCTCTCTCTCTCTCTCTTTCTCACTTTCTCTCTCAAATAAATAAATAAATAAATAATAATAAATCATTTAAAAAGTTACTTCCTCATTTAAAAATTCTACATTTATAATCAAGGTAATTTATAATGGTTGTTCAATAAAAATTTTAATATTAAAATAGCAGCATGCCACAAAAGTCATCATTTCTACAAATATTAATAAGTTACTTCCTTGAGATAAAAGACTCAAATTATTGAGAGGTGACTGCTGAAAGTATTTTATTTGAATTTTCATGTCTATTTCTATAGCCAGAGTCCTCCTGAGAATCAATGCCTTGCTTTACTTCTATCATCTTATTGATCTCTTCCAAATCTTTCTGAAATTGTTAGAAGTACAAGTATTGCCAATTGATAAATGGATAAAGTTAACTGGCAATTCAAAGAATACTTTTCAATATTAGAGAGCAGGCTCATAAGGAAAGTAGTTAAACAGGATGAAGATAGTTAAACATATGCACTTGGCAGAGGAAGGGGAGAGAGAGAAGGAACTGAGGGGAGCATAGTATTTGAGCCCCTGCCCCAATGAGTTTGATCATATCTGGAGCTCAGAAGTGACCATGAGAATGTAAACTCCACAGGAATTTGGAGAAAGCTTAGAGAGGACTTTGGGTTTCTATACTTTAGATAATCCTACCTAGTGCTTGGACCTCTGAATGACAATAGTAGTAACAAAGACAACAGCATTGGGGTGTGTGTGTGTGTGTGTGTGTGTGTTGGTGGTGGAGGGAAGTGGACTTTATAGCGACCTTACACAATGGTGGGACCTGGCTAAGCAGTCTCTGAGGCTGGAGCTTGAAGTCCATAGGGCAAGTCATCAGGAAGAGAAGGTATAAAGTGAGCAAGGACAATCTGGAACCCTGAAGTCAGGGACAGACTGAAAACTGCACTATCCGTTATAGTGGCTCTAACTTTGATGGTGTCCAGGGCTCTTTGATACAGAACTATATATATATATATGTGGAAAAGGAGGATCTCAGGAAGATGGATGGTGTCCTGTGCCAATGAGGTAAACCAACGGGTAGCCATAATGTCTGTCAGTGCAAGCTACAAGAGCACCTGCCCCGACTTTCCTAAGCAGAAAACCCAAAATGGTTGCTGTTTCATTTTCAACTTCCACATCTATTGCAAACATGTCTCTTATGGCCCACCCACATCAGACATATTCAGTGAAGGAATTTTTAGAAAACAAAATTCAACCTAGCCAAGTTGACATATTACAAGGTCACCATACAAATAAATCTCATTATCTGAGCTAGATATTTCATACTCATTTGCAATTAAGAAAAAATGAAGCTTGGATGCGGGTAGATAACTGGAGTGACAGAGCTAGTAAGTGGTAGAGCCAAAATTCCAAATGTCTCTACTTTGTCTAATTAGGCATATTAACTATTAATGGCCTAAATAGAAATAGTGATTTAATAGGTATCCCCCCCAAAAAAGCCTCTAATATTGTTAATTTTTATGATCATAAGCCCTTACAAATTTAAAACACTTGGTAGTTTTCCATGTTTTCTTATAAACTTCTCTGAATTCTCAAAACAATGCCCTGAAAAAGGTAGATGAGTTTATTAACATTATTATTCAGATGAGGAAACTAATTCTTATTTATACTTTCCCAAAACCCACACCCAGAAGAAGAGCCAACTCTGGAATCCAAGACTCCTAACTTAGCCCATTATCCAGAGCCCTTTTAAATTAAAGTAGCTGGCAAATTATCCAAGAAGGAGAGGAAAGGTGATAAAAGACCATAAAGAGCAGTAGATCTGGTGGCGATTGTGCCGCAGATCTCCTCCTAGTCTAGCAAGTGAATTTACTCACCTCATCCTACCCTCATCCCTGTGAGAACTGGAACAATTCCCTCTTATCTGACCTGGTTTTCCATGTCCAACCACTAGGTTCTGAGTCTTCCTGGGTTCTGAGGACAGCATTCTAGGCACTGAGTTCATCCATTTTAAGGAGAAAAAGGTTACGTGTGAAAGGAATAGAAAATCTCATATTGTTTTATAAAAACAAAGTTATCTCTTCTCTGGACTTCAAGAGAAGTTTATTTTCAATGTTGTAGCTAGAATTTATTCATTCCTTCTATCATGGGCAAGCAGAATGCTAAGCACTCGTTGACACAACATGAATCAATGTGGATTCCACCCTCAAGGAACTTACAGGAAATAAATGGGTGAGGCATGAAGATAAATCTATGTACCTTGATATGCCATGAGAAAAAGTATAAATCAAGTGCTATGGGGGTTCAGTTAGAGATAATTACTTCTGGTTAAGGATTAAAAAAGGAAGGTTTTATGGAGCTAGGACTTAAAGATAGTGTCTAAATAAAGCAGCTATGAAAACAGAGCTGTTTAAATTGGCTGGAGCATAGGGCATGTGAGGTGAAAAAAAGTGGGAAATAGAGTTAGAAAGGTAGGTTGGGAGTGGTAGAAAATAAAGTTAGGAGGATAATTGAAGCCAGATTGTGGTAGGCCTTGAAAGTATTGATAAAGAATTCAAAATCTATGTGTAGATAACTGAAGTTCTCAGAGTTTGGGGCAACTTGAGACACTTGCATTAACTATAATTTGCAAAGTTTGAAGAAAAGCAAATCTCAACTAATTTACACTTAACCCTTTTCCATCCTAATTAAATGTCATGGAATAAATAGAGATCCATTCATTCCTTTTAATCAAAGATAATTTATTTACTCTAGCAATTATCCTTTCCAACTAGTCTTTTATCCTCCATGAGGGGTTTAACTAGAGAAGTCAGAAAAGTCCAGGAAGGTAAAACGTCCTTTTGTTGACTAGATCCAATGCTCAGCTCAACTTGTTCAAGGCCCAAGAAAATATTGTATCCTTGCCTGCAATTCTTGTCTTTTGTCATCTGGCAGACCTTAGTTGGAGAAATCCTTAGCCCATCTGCAAGTTCTAGTACAGGAAAAATAAAAACAGGCAAATCAGTACCTAAATTTGTGATGGCAAGAACCCATTACGAGAGTGGTTGCCCCTGAAAGTATCTCAACAGGAGCCACATCAAGTCTTTTCATTACAATGATGAGGAAAATGAATACACTAAGGCCAGCCGGTTCATGAAATTATCCATCTCTGCATCATCCAGCAGTCATATGATAATGTCCCACGTTCTGGTGACTGTACAATGCTCACATGAAACTTCATCCTCATGGGAAAGAAGAAATCAAGTCATGATACTGGCATTCTTTCTTAGAGTTTCACAGCATGAGACTGTAAAAGAATAGGGAAAATAAAATACACAAATATATAGTTTTAATATTTTAAGTTAATATTATAATTTCACTTTATTATTACATTATTTTAATTAGAATAATTCCAGTTTCTTCCTGAAGAGTGAGAAAATCACCCACTCTCAATAACATGTTCTAAAGACCAATGGGTAAATATGCAATTATCTCAGTTGCTCATTTTTTTCTAGAAAAAAATAATAGAGATTATAACAGAAACTGTCCCCTTCTGGTCAGTTACAATGTAAGCAGATGATGATATCTAGCATTTATTTAACTATACATTTTCATACAGTTAGTTACTGATTTTGGCTAAAACTATGTTATGAATTATATTTGTCTTTTTGTTGGGTCTGAAAAGTCAGAACCAGACCCCAAGTGCTGGAGAATTCTCCTAGAGAGGACGGAAGCGTTTACAAATAGAGGGCCAGCCAGACCAGCAGCAGCCAGGAGTTGGGGAGGGTAATGGTCCTCCCCTCTAACAACACACCTTTTAAGTTTTTATTTAGTCTTTACTGTTATTCTCCTACTATGAATACTGTTCTCTATCCATGAAGCCCTCTTATCATGTAGGTAAAACTTATTGGGTTCAAAGAAAAATCAGTAAAAAAAAAAAATCTCCCTTTAACAAAACTGTTGAAAACACATTCCTTTAAGGTTAAAATTAAACAGCCTCATCTGACTCTCCCTTTCCCCGTGACAGCCAACACCGGGTCTGCCCCACGCCTTCCCCAGCTGCCCTGCACATTGATAGCCTTCCACAGAGGCCTCCGAGAGGCAAGTCACAAGCCGAATGGAAATGGAACAAATGATCCACCGCCTCACCGCTTGGTTTCCAGGAGCAACTGGTGTCCACTTCCAAATCTCTGAGGCTAGAAACGATGGGGATTAGTAGGGAGAGCTATGTGGTCCAGAAAGAAAAAAAAAAAAAATATGTGTGGACCTGAATGGCTTGTCATTATTAAGTCTCCCCACTGGGTCAACATACTGCCTCCCCAGTTGACCAGGGTCCGCCCAACCTCATCCACATTTAAGTCTGTGGAAAAAACAGGAGGGCCTCTCAGGGGGGGAATTCATTCATGTGTGGACTCAGGCAGACTTAGAACCCTGTAATAGCACCGTCATTATCCTGCAGAGACACACCACAGAGCAGCCAGCGAGCGCTCCCTCAAACGGGCACAACATTTCCTCTGGAATTTACAGAGCGGGAACCTTACACACACCTCCCCGCAAGAGCCAGAATTACATAATGTCTCCATCACCCTCCTGACAGCTACAATTATGAGTCAATCCTGGTTTAAATAGGAAACCGGAAGCTCCGTGTTTCCCCTCGGACTATGTGGCAGGCTAAGTGGAGCTCTCTGGGCCTGTCAGCTTGGCGATTTGAGCTGCTCCCGCAGTCACTAATTTAGCATGAGACCAAATGACGGGGTAATTAAAAGCAGCGCTGCAGAGACACACTCCAGGGCCAGATGTTCTCCGTATTTAACCACTGCCCACAAAAGGGGACAGGAATCGCGCCCTCCCCCCACAACTCATTTTTTTTTTCTTTTTCTTTATCTTCCCCAGCTAATTTCCGTCTTCTGATCTTTCAATCCCACAAAATAAAAAAAAGTCCCAACACGGAAAGAGGACACGCTATTGGACACATGCCAGTAAGTTATAGTGTGCCCCGCAGTCTCCTCTTTGTACTTCTCCATGCCTCCCAGCTCCAAGGGCTAAGTTGCCCTGGCAACTTCACATGACTAACAGCTTCTTACAGCCCCACCTAGCTGTGAGGACTCAGATTTGAGTCAACATGCCCCCTCCCGCCCCCCAACCTGGCACTTAGTAGTCCAGAGACTGAGTAAATAGCATTGCTTTTTTTGGGTGTTTTAGGAGCCAAAGACTGGCTGAATGAGGCATCCCCTCCCCACTTTATTGTCCAGAAGATTGGGTAAATAAAAGTCTCCACCCTAACTTCTAGAGAGCCCTGCCTGGGAAGGCCATGGCCCATGTGGTAAATAAAGAAGAGGTCTTTTCTTCATTTTTCTAGCTACTGGACAAATGAGAGAGAGGGGGGGGGGGGGGGGGAACTTGAGCTAATAATTTAAATCATCCCAAAATGGAGCAGTAGGTGATATAGCTAACCCTGTGTTACCAAATTAGGTGAACTAGCTTCCAGATGTCCTTTTGGATCCAGGGTCTGGTCACTGTCTAAACTGCAGAGTTCCCCAGCATTAGTAAATACATAAATACAGAAACTTTGAAGACCATTTTGGAAACCCAAAGAATAAAGATGCTGTTTGTAATTTCACCATAGACAAGTGTGTCATCATAGACAAGCCACCTCTACCTCTGAAGTAATTCCTTTTTGTGGTTGTTGTTAATCCTCACCCAATGATATTTTTCCATTGATTTTTAGAAAGAGTGGAAGTGAGGGGGAGAGAACAGAGAGAGAGAGAAGGGCACTTCAGTTTGCAGGTTGACGCTTTACCCATTGAGCCAAACTGGCTAGGGCTGAAGTAATTTCTTAACCTGCAGTAAGAAATGATAGTCCTTGATTTCTTCTCCTCAGATATTTTTCTGCAAACCTCACCCACACCAACAATTTCTAGGCATGTGCACTTCTGGGTTTTTTAAATAAAAGGTATTAACAAATCCTCAGTATTTCCAAATGAATAGGTATAGTTCTTTAAATATTAAATCTAAATACATAAAACATGATAGTTCACAAAGGATTTTGACTTTAAGAACCTCCCATTCTGGACTTCAGTGATCTATTTTGGATCATTAATTATTTGCTAGAGTCAGGTAGGTTGTTGATTCAAGCCACTACCTTTTAATGACCAATCTGAAATGAGGATAAAGCTAAAAACAAAACAAAACTATAAACCCGAAGGAAAAAGAAATACTTAGTATTTTGGAGGAAACTTGGCAGTTCTGTAAAACAATGGCTATTGATACTGTTGTGCTACTTTTGTTCTATCCAAGAATCACTTCACATGCAGGACTGGATTTGGGTTACGCCCACCTGGTTAAAGAGACAGCGATGGGACAGTCTGAAGTCTCACCTTTCAGGGGTTAATATCCACAGCAAGGCAAAATGGTGCCCAGAATGACAGCAAACAGAGCCACATGACAAGGAATGAAATTGTCATGGGCAGCTCTATATTGGGCATACTGTATCCAGACACAAATAAGGAATCACTGGGGTTCCATCTTGAAGATGGACTTTCTATTACTCACCACCTGTTCATTGTGTGTTGGGGGGTAGGGAGAGTTAAGGGGTATGACAGGAGCATCTACTCTTATGTCTATGTCACCTATGTGATATTTCCTGCAGATACATGAAGATATATTTGAAGTAGGATGTTCTCCACTATCTATATTTATGAGCTTCCTGGTCGGAATGCAATGGTGTCCTGGCTTTTATTGGGTAGGGAAATATGCATGTGTTCAATGCCTCAGAGGGAAACACTCAAGTGAAGCTCAAAATAACAAGGACCTTGGAGACATATTGAGATCCACATATAAGAACCAATGATGCACACCACGCAGGGCAATTACTCTCTGTCCTGCTTCCATGGGACATGTGAAGAGCGACGGAGGATGGACTACTCACACTGCTTGCAAATAGAAAACATGAGTCACACTTGCTGCTTTTAACCGTCCACTTGCTGGGAAAGAATGACTCCTCCACCTGAGGGCCCCCGTCTGCGTTGGGTCATTTCGGGAGACATTCGCAGCATGTTTGTGCTGTCAAAAACGATGTCCTACCCTTTCCTTCATGCTTCTCCTGAACTTCTGCCCAGCCAAGGTTGCCCAATACCCACCTTGCTTCCCCTATTTCTTGTGATTCATCTTTTTATTACTTTATTGATTAAGGTATCACATATTTGTCCTCTTGTGTAGATTTATAAGTGACAAAAAATCAGCCAGCAAGCTAGTATTAATTCTTTACATTTCTGGTTTTATTCATTTGTTGTACATATTTGTTGTCCACTTATGATGAGCCAGGGATTGCACAGGGGTAGGTATACAGGAATAAGAAAGACAGGTTCGTGTGATCAAGAAGGCATATTCTAGTGGAGCCAGGCAGACTGTTAGCCCTTGCAAGAGTGGTACAAAGTCAACAAAACAGGCACCATACAATCTTATAGAGGTTCCCACACATCTTCCACATGTGCCAGTAAATAGGTTGCTCACCTCCAATTTTGAAATAATTTCACAACCATCCAGGGCTTTATGATATCACTTCTCTGGCATTTTATTTTATTTACTAGGGCCCCAGTGCACGAATTCGTGCACTTTGAAAGAAACTGTGGGTCTCAAAGCTACAGAAGGCACAAGGGCGGGTCTCCACCCATCCTCCACGCCACTGCCCCCACCCCCCAGGTCCTGTCTACCTGCAGTTGCCGAAACTCCCACTTGCTGATGGCGCCAGCTCTGCTCACACCCACTGACAGCACGGAGAAATTGGGGTCAGAGATTGGGGCCAGCACCAGCAGCAGGTACAAGGTTATTGGGAGCAAAGAATTTTCAATAACCACCAGAGGCTCACCCCAATGACAACAACTGGCACCCCACCTTGGTCTAGCACCCTGCTCACCTGCTCCACCATCCTGCTGCAGCTGACGCCCACCATGTTCTGCACATGCCCCCTGGTGGTTAGCACATGTCATAGAGACTGGTTGTTCTGCCGTTTGGCCTATTTGCATATTAGCCTTTTATTATATAGGATTTTATTTTATTTTTTGTTTAATCTTCACCTAGGTATATTTTTCCATTGATTTTTAGGGAGCATGGAAGAGATGGGGAAAGAGAGAAAACATCAGTGTGAGAGAAACACATCAATTGGTTGCTTCCTATACAAGCCCTGATCAGGGCCCAGGCCAGGGGGGAGCCTGAAACGAGGTACATGCCCTTGACTGGAATCGAACCCGGCACCCTTTGGTCCGCAGGCCGATGCTCTATCCACTGAGCCAAACCGGGTAAGGCTTCTCTAGCCTTTCAATGTTCATTTTAATAACTGAAAAACATTAAGCTCAGAAAGTATATGTAGGGTTTAGAGGAACCACACAGTGGTCCCAAAGCAGGACATAGGGACATCTTAAGAGAATCATCTGAATATTGAAATGGCTGTCCCATTCTAGCCCTTCAACCCTTGCTGGTTACATCATTCTTCCAGCGCCGGCTGTGACCATTTCTGGACCTGAGACGCGGCCCAGTGCACCTCTGAGAACATGGAAAACGCGGGGCAGCGACCTCAGGCTCGGCTTCCTCCTCCAGAGGCGGTTTCCCGTCCGCCCAACCCTCCACCGCAGGGCAGGTGGTGTTCGGTCCCACCAAGGAGCCTTTCAAAGCGGCAGGGCCGGCCCGGAGGTCAGCCTGGCTCCGGTCCAGGCGGGGTTCCGCCCCTGGCGAAAGCCGATCTGTTTGTGGGCCCGCTTTTAGGGCCTTACCGAGCGTCTGCGAGCGAGGGGGCCCCGCTCCGCCCGCCCCGCCCGCCCGCCGAGGTGCACGCGCTCCCGGCCCGGGGGGGACCGAGACCAGCCCGCCGGGCCGCCCTCCTCCCCCGGGGCCCGCGGAGAAACGCGCTTTAACAGCATCCAAGGGGCGCCTCTCGATGGGGGTTCAGAGCCGCGGGAGCCGCGCGTCCCGGCGCGGGTTCCTTTCCGGCGGGCCGGCATTCCTGCGCGCCGCGCGGGCCGCGGCGGGGCCGGGGGGCGGGCCGGGCTCATTGCCATGCGGCTCGCATACAGCCTCCGTTGTGCGGCCCGGCCGGCCCAGGGCGGCCGCGGACAAAGCGCCATTCATCGCGGGCCGGCTTCCTCCGGCCGCTCGCCGCCGCAGCTGGCCGGCCCGGCACGCCACCCCTCGGCCGGGGCCCCCGCCCTCCGCCGCCCCCCGCCCTCCTCCGCCCTCCTCCGCCCCCCGCCCTCCGCCCTCGGCCGGGCGCGCGCGGCCGGGCGCACAGACCCCGATTCAGGGGCCGCGCCGCTTCCTCCGCGGCCCCGCGGGCAGCGTCCCCGGGGCCGCCTTCCTCCCGGGCGGGCGGGCGCGGACACTGCGCCTTTTCAGCGCGGAGGCCCTCCAGGGGCTGGCTGGGAGCGGAGAGGCCCGTTTCCAGGGCCCGTCCCGCCCCCGCCCCTGGGGAGGGTCCGGGTTCTGAGCCCACTTTGTGTCTGTCTCCGCCGCGGCCCCCGCCATCCCCGCGGAAGGGTCACTTCCTGACTCGTGTGTCTCTGCAACCTTGGAAGTTCTTAGCCCCTTGTGACTGCGGACATCATTGCAAAGCCTTCTCCGAAACTTTTTTTTTTTATTTCTTCTTCCCGGGACTTAACGCATTCCTCTCTAGGTTGAAGCTCTGGCTTCACCACAAAGACCACTGTTCTTCCTCCCCCATCCCGCTCCTGGGGGGGAAAAAAGAAGCACAGAGAGGAGAATGGGCTTGTTTGGCAGCCCCGTTCTGGGCCTGCAGGCGCATTTCCTCGGCCGCACACGGGGCACCGGCCACAGGGTAACCTCACGTCAGACCAAAGGGGTGCAGGCCGCGGCGGCGGGGGTTGATTCCTGCCCCACAGCCTGCAGGGGAGGCCAGCCAGCTCCAGACCCACATTCCTGGGTCCCTGCGGGGCGGGGAGGGACGGGGGATGGCGGAATCAAAAAAAACACCAAATATAGGAAGACTTATCAACCCTAATCCACTCATTTCACAGATAAGACGCAGATAAGATCTGAGAGGGGGAAATGACTTGCCCACTCTCAGGAGGAAGCTGGTTCATTTTAGGGCATCTTCACAATTCTCGAGGAGACTTTCAAAGTAAACTTAAAAGTACATTTTTGACCAATAGTAATAATAATTCTAAGAAAAAAATATTTTTCAAAATAATATTTTATGTTTTTCTTTTTTTCCCCTCTGTGTCAGAAAGGCCGCCCCTCATATTGGTGGGGACAAGGTGAGGCCGCAGGTTTGAAATGAGGGTTTTAGAAGAGAATCTTAAAGGATGTTCCAGAGGAATGCTCCCTGTTTTCTTTTACTTCCTGCGTTTTGATCACTGCTGACCTTCCTTCTCAAAGTAAAGTACTGCATCCTTGATGTGGTGGGGGGGGAAAAAACACAACAAAATAAAAACTGGTCACTCGCTACTTTAAGACTCTTTTCCTCTTGCTGGAAGAAAACTCCAGAATCTTAAAATGGAGGGCGGGTTACTTTGCAGTGGTTGTTTGCGAAGGTGCAAATGAAGCAGTGTACACACAGAGGAAGGAGAGAAAGTGCTTGCCAGGTACCGGGCACATTGCTAAGCACTGGACATGCATTACTTCGTTTTATCTTCACAATAATTTAGGAAGTTTACTATTAATCTCCCACTTTATGGAAAAAGACATCAAGACTGAAAGGTTAACTTTAAGTATATTAAGACCGCACGGATATTAAGTGACCAAGCCAGGTAGTCTGACACCGAGGCCTGATGTCTTTGCTTTACTGAAACTTGATGCACAAACACATGGGAACACACCCTGGGCCCAGAGGTCTGGAGTTGGGAGCCAAGGTTGCTTAACCAGACGTAGGTCTTGGTGCTGCTGAAAGAATCACAATGGGGAGAATCTGCTCCATTCGTCCCGCCTAGGAAGAAGAGGGCCCTTCTGAGGACTTGATAATTTAACGCTGACCTCCCTGTTCTGAATGCAAAATGGTATCAGTTAATAGTCATTACCTATTTGGAGCTGCTTTGTGATTTCCTTTTTGTTTGTTTTAGTCTTTTAAGCAATGCTTTGTAAACTACAACTGTGTCTCAGTGTGCTGTGTCAAACAAAACTTGGGCTCAAGTTCAGATTTGCCATTTCCAGGATATGAGACTTTGGGACATATTTAAGCACTATAAATCTGTTTCCTTACCTCTAAACTGGTGAAAATAAGAATATCTACCTCACAGGATTGTTGTGAGGATTAAGTGAAATTTTTCGTGTAAATATTTACTACATATTTGTCCTACAGTAGCATTAATATCAACTCATGTAAGACTAGGCTACATTTATGGGGTTGTTTTTTAATCTTAATTATAACAACATAGATTTATTTCTCACTCACACTGTATGTCCATCCCAAGTTAGTTGGAAGTTCTGTTCCATGTCTTCTCACTGGTGAAGTGTCTGCTATCTCAGACCCTGCCGATTGTCAGGGGAAGGGAGGGGAGGGGAGGCAAGGGGAAGGGAAGGGAGGAGGTAATTATACTGGTAATGAAATGCTCAGCCTGGAAGTAACACACATCACTTTTCTAACTCGTCAGCCAGAACTAATACACTCCCTCCCATCCTCACCCCAACTATACTAAGGCCAGAAAGTACAATTCTACCATGTGGTGACCAGCATTAATGACTACTGCCACACTCCATAAACAACTGTTCCTCTTATTCCTTAGGATGGCAAATAGCCGTTGTTGTTTTGTGACTTCCAAAGTTATAGCTAGTCCATGAGGCCTCAGAGCAGCTTTAATGCAGCAGTAATCTGAGGAGTCATGTTTTGACAAGATTCAACATTAGCTGCTGGCTGCACCAGCCTACAAAGGTGGGGACTCCACCTCCCAGAAGAGGAAATCGAAAACACTTACACAGAATGCTCCCCGTTGGTATGCTCAATGTGGAGTTCAGAGTGGGATGGGACAGAAAATATACAATTACAGAAAACTTAAGTTTCTACCACGGAACAATAGGAAAGATGCCATAGTGACAGCACGCATCACGGGCTTTCTCACTCCCTCCCGCATCAGATTTCCTCAGCTGCGTCTTATGAAAATGATTCCTAACCTCTCTTCAATATTCCCCAAGTCATTTCAAACGAACTTGCCTTTGTTCTCTGAACAATGCAAATCTCATCTGGAGTTCATTAGTCACATACCTTGCTGATTGACCTACAGAGGAACACTTATCTGCTCCTCTCTTTGACTTCTGCTTGTATGCAGTTTCAAATTCTTTTCATCTGGCCATTCCCCTGTTGTTGGGCATTTCAGATGGTTACTAATTTGCCAATATTATAAATATGAAAAATAGCATTACCCTAAATATTCTGGTACATAAAATCTGCATATATAATAATCTCCTGATGCTGAAATCTCTAGGTAAAATTATGTGAATTTCACTCCAAAAAAAAGGCAATCTGACCCACGTGGTAGCCTTTGCCTCTCCTTGTGGAAACAGCACAAACAGGGCGTGGCTGCTGTGTGGCACTGCTAATTATCTGATGGCAGCAATTCCCTGGCCCATTAGCATAATGGGCAACAACGGGACCAAATTCTTTGAAAATAGTATATCCTTTTTCAGGATGAAATATATACCTCAAAATTTCCCAATTAAAAAAAAAACACAAAAACACAAAAAAACCATGTAGCTTGAAAAGTGACCTGAATTTAAATAATGATCATAGGACTGTGTGGCAATGGAAAAGAGTGCTTATGTGAGCACTACAATGGCAGCCATATTTTTTATTTACTTACTTTTAAAATATATTTTATTGATTTTCCACAGAGAGGAAGGGAGAGGGATAGAGAGCTAGAAACGTCGATGAGAGAGAAACATCAACCAGCTGCCTCCCGCACACACCCCCACTGGGTATGCGCCCGCAACCAAGGTACATGCCCTTGACCCGAATCAAACCCGGGACCTTTCAGTCTGCCAGACCAACGCTCTATCCACTGAGCCAAACCGGTTTCAGCGCAACTATATATATATATTTTAAATGATGATGAAAAGGACTGTTGAGGACTGCATAAAAAGTACTCATGTATGGAGATAACAGGGACAAGTTTCTCCTTTAATCTTCCAGAATTTTAGAATATGGTTATATTGCTTTATAAGAATCTCAACTACCTTAAGCTGAGCGAAGGACACAGCTGATGGGAAGGCTCCCCGGGAAAGCTGTGGAGCAGCTGCGCCTTCAGAAGTTCCTGGCCACTGTTGCACTGGAGCCAGCCCCAGTCGCCCGGATGTGGAGGCCTCGTCTGGGTTCCCGGGGGGCTTTCTTGTAGCTGCTTCCTCCCCTTCAGACAGGGAGCCACCCAAGTGGCAAAGCAAACAATGCAGTGTTGGGCATCACCAGATCTGACTGGGAGTTCTCCTGAAGGCTCAAGACCTCCTCTGAGTTAGGGGGGCAGCGGGAGGGGGGAGGAGTGAGCAGGGGGAGTCGGGGGGTTGAGTTACAGAACAAAATGTTTTCTTCAGCGCAAGCAACCATTTAAAAGAAACAGGAAATGAGTCCCTCAAACCCAAACCGTGTAGAAAGACAGGCCACATCATTTAAACAAACCAACAATAATACAAGTCTATGTATTCCTGAAAAATTACTTGAAGTCCACATTCCCGGAAAAAATTATTTGAGAAGTCCAACAGGGGAAAATCTGTTTATTGTATAAACATTTCTTCAGCACCTGTGTGGTTCAGGCGCTGGGATCATCTTAAGGATTCAAAGGAAATATCTCAGCCTACCGGGATGTACATTCCACACTCGGAAAGAGATAGACAGGCAGTGACTCTCCAGGTCTGCCCGTGGGATAAATTTGATAAAAGAGGCAGCTGAAAGGGCCCCTCTAGATTTGGCAAATTGCAGAAAAAAATTCCCAGGGTAGGGGATGAGAGGCAGATGCAAGGAGGTGAGAGGTAAGATGGTAGAGACAGAAGACTTTTCTACTTAGAAGCTTCCCTGGAAGGAAAAAAAAAAAAAAAAAAGGAAAGACAGGAGGATAGCTAGTAGCTTCAGTTGGAATTCAGTATCAAGAGGGGGTAATTTCCCAGGTGGGAGAGGCCTGAATATGTTTATCGAGTAAAAGGAAGAATTCAGCTTAGAGGAGGAAGTGGAAGACACAGATAGGGGAGATGGGGGGAGAAAGGGGGGAATGGGCTGCGTGTGTAACTAGTCCTATCTCTTTCTCTTGGAATGTTTGCCCTATCACCTACAAGTTGCCAAACATTCCTCCCTCTAGAAAGAGCTTGTGCTTTCTAGCTTTTCTCCTGGCATGATGCTAGCAGGGTATTAGATCTAAGATTCTACCTTAGGTAAATCTGGCACTTTTTAAGCAACAATGATCTTATAAGATGTATAGATTTTGTCTACTCCAAAAGGCATCAAATTAATAGCTACCAGATACTTTCCTTTGCCTTCCTCAAGATGTTACCTAAACATGACCTTAAATACATGAACCAAGAAACAAAGATGTGCTACAGATCACTGTATTCAGAAAAATCCAATGGTCCATAGTAAGAAGAAAAAAAGGGAATATTATATTTGTTTCAGTTACACTGCCTTTTAAACCATTTAAAATGATTCATTCTTTCTAAACTCATTGGTTTATCACAGATGTGCATCTAGTGATGAAATGGCTGAAATAAAAAGGATAAAAATATTTCTTGTCCTAGCTAGTGTGGCTCAGTCAATAGAGAGTTGGCGTGTGGTACAAAGGGTCCTAGGTTCGATTCCAGTCAAGGGCACGTACCTCAGTTGCAGTCTCCTTCCTGGCCCTGCTCAGGGCACATGATGTGTTTCTCTCACATCGATATTTCTATCTTCCCCTCTTTCTTCCTCCACTCTCTCTAAAAATCAATGGGAAAATATTTTCAGGTGAGGATTTAAAGGGAAAAAAAAGATAAAAATATTGATAGAAATAGTGCTTTTGCTATTACTTATTTGATTTTATC
This sequence comes from Vespertilio murinus, assembly GCA_963924515.1. Taxonomy (NCBI): domain Eukaryota; kingdom Metazoa; phylum Chordata; class Mammalia; order Chiroptera; family Vespertilionidae; genus Vespertilio; species Vespertilio murinus. The sequence goes on from OZ004704.1 coordinate 153,041,460, forward strand.
CCTTCAATTAATCAGACTAATTCTAATTCTTTAAAAATAGATGTTTTAGTAGAAAAGACAATAATGAAATAATCCTTTGCAAGAAGTGTTTTCAAATAAAAAGCTTTCCACCGCATTCTAGTGGTCAAAAGAAATTACAGTGTACAAGGTCCTAGTCAACTTGAATAGCAAATCTTGTTTTATCTGTTCTCCATCTTTTAGAGATAGTGTTACAGTCTAAAAACAACCACTTCCTGTTGCTGAGATCATTACACTACCTTTTAGTAGTAACATGAAGATATTCATTATTTTGCTTTTTACTCAAAACCAGCACCCGAGCTAGCAGTATCTGGCATGGATACAGAAAAGATGTCTTTATTTAAAACACTAGAGGCCTGGTGCATGGAAATAGAGGGGGCGTCCCTCAGCCCAGCCTGCCCCCTCTCACAGTCTGGGAACCCTCAGGGATGGGAGGTGATCCGGTGATCAGGGGAAGGAAGGCAATGCCCATATCACACCTCCTCTGCTACCACTGCTGGGCCTCCGTCAGCGCTGATTACCTGAGCTTTGGGTGGCCCTGGGCAGCTGGGCAGCCATCATCCAAGCCTTGCCTGCACCTCAGGCCAGCCCTGGGTGGCTGGGCAGCTGACATTCAAGGCTTGTCTGCTCTGGGCAGCTGGGCAGCCGCCTTCCGAAGCTTGCCTTTGCTTAGGGCTGGCCCTGGGCAGCTCGGTGGGGGCTGAGAGAACTGGGGGACTCTGGAGGCCGGTGCACAGAGTAGCCGAACCCGCCTGGGGGCAGGCCCATCATGCTGTACACCTGGTGGGGCTGAGGGGACTGGACGCTGCCATCTTGTGGCTGTGGGTGCTGCCATCTTTGAGGTCATGGCAGTCAATTAGCATATTCCCTCTTTATTGGCTGTGGGTGCCGCCATCTTTGTGAGGTGTGATGGTCAATTAGCACATTCCCTCTTTATTAGATAGGCTAACTAGCAGCCCAGTGCAGAAATTCATGCAGTGGGGGGAAAAAGGTCCCTCAGCCAGGCCTGCACCCTCTTGCAGTCTGGGAGCCTGTGGAATATGTCCACCTGCCAGCTTAGGCCCACTCCCTACAGCAGCACTTAAGGAGCAGCCAGCTGAGTGGTAAGGAGCAGGGAGTAGATGAGCAGTAAGGAGCGAGGGTTCCCAGTGTGGGAGAGGGATGTACGACTGCCGGCTTAGGCTCACTTTCCACCTGGCGGTCGGACATCCCTCTCACAGTCCATGAGCCCTCGCTCCTTACCACCCATCTGCTCACTGCTCTTTATCACTTGGCTGGCTGCTCCTTAGCACTGCTGGGGAGGCAGGAGAGGCTCCTGCCACCACCGCTGAGCTCACCAGCAGTGAGCCCAGCTTCTGGCTGAACAGTGCTCCCTTGTAGGAGCACACTGACCACCAGGGGGCAGCTCCTGAGTTGAGCATCTGCCCCTTGGTGGTCAGTGTGCGTCAGAGTGACTGGTCGTTCTGCCAGTCATTCTCCTGTTTAGTCGATTTCCATATCAGGCTTTTATTATATACGATTGTGTTTCTGAAAGATACGTGGGAAATAAATACTTTTTCTTTTAATTGTATTACTGCTTTAAAGCCATGTTAAGGTGGACTTTTTAAACCTCCAATAAGTAAATTGTTAATTCACACGTCTTGGACATTGAAAGTCCTCTCTGAGAAAACACAGTATAACTCATAACTTATAATAAAAGGTATATAACTCTATGTAAGTACCTAGCCCACCTGTTTCACTGAGGACCAATCAATATATAAAGTCAGTAGAGCAGAAACCGGTTTGACTCAGTGGATAGAGTGTCGGTCTGCGGACTGAAAGGTCCCAGGTCAAGGGCATGTACATTGGTTGCGGGCACATCCCCAGTGAGGGTTGTACAGGAGGCAGCTGGTGGATCTTTCTCTCATCATCGATGTTTCTAGCTCTCTATGCCTCTCCCTTTCTCTCTGTAAAAAAATCAATAAAAAATATTTAAAAAAATAAAATAAAGTCAGTAGAATTGACAGTAAGGACCATTTATATTGGATAGTTATTTTTACCATCTAGAGGTAACTATGGCAGGGGTGGGCAAACTTTTTGACTCGAGGGCAACAATGGGTTCTTAAACTGGACTGGAGAGCCGGAACAAAAGCAACCTGACCATGCTGGGACTCTCATCTTGGGCTGCTGGTGAAGGAGCGGAGGGGAGAGCAAGAGAACCCTCCACTCTTTCAGCTCCACAGGCGGGATAGAACAGCTGAATGGACCGGATCTGGCCCGTGGGCTGTAGTTTGCCCACCCCTGAACTATGGTCTAGTGCAGGGGTTGGGGCATTACAGTCCATGGGCCAAATCCCACCTTCCACCTGTTTTTGTAAATAAAGTTTTATTGGGACCCAGCCACACTCATTCATTTATGTATTATTTATGGCTACTTTAAGGCTATGAGGATAGAGTTGAGTTGCTGCAACAGAGATCACATGGTTCAGAAAGCCTAAATGTTTACTATGTAGTCCTTTGCAAAGAAAGTTTGCTGCCTATGTCTATTTGAAATATCACATAAACAGTTTTTCAACGTGGGTCTCAACGAGTATCTGCACCTTTACAATAAAAAAAAAAGAGCAATGCAGAGCTTACTCAAATAAACAGTTATTTCTTTATTTCTTAAACTTAAATTGTCTGCTCATGTCTCAACTATAATAAAAACTGATAATGCTTTTTTGTAATACACTCCAAAAATACCTCCAAATAATTTTTTAAAAAGCATGGTTGGCCTTTTCATACTAGCTTAGAATTTAAAGAGTGTGATCTACTATTATATATACATATTTTGGTCAAAGTGGTTTCTTCCCCCTCTTAGTGTTCAGTTCTATTTTTCAACATTTATTCTTCTATGTGAGGCTCTTCCTCTGAACAACAGATAATATCTCAGCCCACTTAGCTATTATTTCTATACTTGGATTCCTTTCAGTATATTTGGGTTGGGTTTTTTCCTAGTGTGTCTCTGGAAATGTGCTTTTCTATATTTATTCTGCACATGACTGGTTCAGTGTGCTTCATTTTACTTCCTTCCTTACTAAACTATTTTGTTAACAATGTTTATTTTTTCTTCTCATTCTTTATCCTGTTGTGGCTATTTTTAAGGTGGTAGTGATTCCCTGACACCCAAACTGCAAGGTAGAATATGTGAGATCTACTTCTCACGTGGGTTGTCAAAAGGTCACATGAATCTTTGTGTCTTTTATGACATTTTCCCTGAAAAATATGCCTTCTTATTAAAGGTCCTTTCTAACCAGATTCAAAACTATAGGTTTTACTGAACATCTAAGTTACTTTTCTTATATATTTTTGGAAACATTTACGGGAACCTGTTGCTACACCAATAAGAAGGATGAAAAAAAGCAGCAAACTACTGTATTAAGTTACCTAGGTTAAGTGTTATCATGTGCCAATATATTCAATATAAAAATTAAACAACCATCTTTCTTTTTTTAGTTTTTTTTATTTCAAGAAACATGATTTTAAATATAATAATGTTACATGCAATAAACATTAATGTTTCAAGAAAAGCGATCTTAAATATAATAATGTTATATGTAATAAACATTAATATCTCAAGAAATACAATTTTAAATATGATAATGTTGCATGCAATAAATAGTAATATTTCAAGAATAAAAGGATTTTAAGTATAATAATATTACCAAAACTGTACTAACATAGTATGATATGAAAAAATTGTAAGTAATATAAAAAAATTGCAAATAATAGGATTACTTTTATTATATTCTAGAATACTCCCCCCCCCCAGGCTCTATTTTTGTTCCTCAGTTTATGTTGTTCATTATATTCCACAAATGAGTGAGATTATATGATATTTATCTTCTTTCAACTGGCTTATTTCACTTAGCATGATGCTTTTAAAGTCTATTTTGTCAGATATGAGTATTGCTACTCCAGCTTTTTTTCCTTTTTCATTTGCATAGAAAATTTGTTCCATCCCTTCACTTTCATTCTGTATGTGTCTTTTGTTTTGAGGTGGATCTCTTGTAGACAGCATATAGTTGGGTCATTTTTTTTTTTTTTTATCCATTCAGCTACCCTACACCTTTTTTAAAATTTATTTATTGATTTTTACAGAGAGGAAGGGAGGGGGACAGAGAGTTAGAAACATCGATGAAAGAGAGACATTGATCAGCTGCCTCCTGCACACCTCCTACTGGGGATGTGCCCACAACCAAGGTACATGCCCTTGACCGGAATTGAACCTGGGACCTTTCAGTCCGCAGGCCGTTGCTCTATCCACTGAACCAAACCGGTTTCGGCTACCCTACACCTTTAGATTGGAGCATTTAATCCATTTACATATAGGGTTATTATTGACAGGTACTTATTTATAGCCATTTTAATATTGTATGGCTAGGTTTCTCTCTCTGTTTCTTCTTCTCAGTAATCTCTTACAACAATCCCTTTAGCATTTCTTGTAATGCTGACTTGGTGGTAATGAACTCCTTTAGCCTTTTTTTTTTTTTTTTTTTTTTTTTGGTCTGGGAAGCTCTTTATTTGACTTTGTATTTTGAATGATAACCTAGTTAGATGTAGTAATTTTGTTCTCAGATTCTTGCTTTCCTTTACCTTGAGTGATTCATGCCTTTCCCTTCTGGCCCATAGAATTTCTAATGAGAAATCAGGTGTCAGTCTTATGGGACCTCCTTTGTAGGTAACAGTTTTCTCTTTCTGCCTTAAGATTCTCTTTTTCTTTAATTTTTGGAATTTTAATTATGATGTGTCTGGGCATAGGTCTGTTTGGGTTCTTCTTGTTTTGGGTTCTCTGTGCCTCTTGGACTTATGTGACTTTTTCCTTTACCAGATTAGGGAAGTTTTCTATCATTATTTCTTCAAACACCTTCTCTATTCCTTTCTATCTTTTCTGGCACTATTCTAATATTATTATGTTTCACATTGTCCTACAACTTCCTTAAGCTGTCCTCCTGTTTTTTAATTTTTTTTTTTTCTTTTTGGTCCTCTAATTGAGTGATATCTTAAACTCTGTCTTCTAATTCACTGATTTGATCCTCAGCTTCCCTTAATCTGCTGTGTATTCCTTCCAATGTGTTCTTTGTATTATGTCATTATTTATCTCAAACTGTTCTTTCTTAATTACTATGTCTTTTTCTCATACTGTTGAGCATTTTTAACATCATTACTATGAACTCTTTTTCAGGTCAAGTTCTTATCTCTGCTTCATTTATCTCTTCTTCTGGAGAATTCTCTAGTTCTTTCATTTGGGGGTTGTTTCTTTGCCTCCTCATTTTGGCTGTCTGTTTGGGTTTGTGACTATGTATTAGGTAGATCCTCTACACCTCTCAATCTCTAGTGCAGGGCAGTGTTAAAGGTTGTTTCTGACTAATTGGATCAGGCAAAGACTCAAAGCCTCCAGAGACCACCTCTGTGTATAGACTAATAGGATTCCAACTTGAATTGCTCCCAGACAATTGTTCTTAAGTGTGGTGAGAGTTTTTCAACAAGGTGGTGCAGTTGCTTCTGCGTAGGGGCTAATAGTTATTTTAATCTCTTAAGTGGCCTCAGGGCAAGGTGTTTTCTAATAGGGTGTGTAAACTATCTTCCCTTATGTAAAGATGTCCTCTGTTGTGTGTGAGAAAATGATACAGGAAACTTGGGGTGTCTGCTTTCTGAGCTCTATCCCCTGAGTCCCCAGCCCTGGGTCCTGCTCTCATAGCTCCAGCCTACTTCACCCTCCCTCTGCCAGAGCACAAGGTAAGGTGGCTCCACAGGGAATTTTTGTGCATTGGCCCTTTAAGAGGGTACCCAAACTTTTAGCTGCAATTCCCTGGCAGATAGCACCCCACTGCTTTACACAGCTAGATGTTATGTGGGTACCCTCCTCAGTTTGGTGCTCTTTGCTGGGGAGCCCAGCTTTGGGATTAAATTACAGAGTTCTCAGTGCCAATCCCCACCTCCCAGGTGAAATATCTCTCTAGGTCTTCAGTTGCCATTTGTGGGTGTCTGGACAGTCTTTTCACACCTCTGCCCCTCCTATTAGTCTCTATTTGGTCACCATCTTCGGTCCTTGGGTATCAAGGTTCTCTCCTGTAATAATTTCAGTGATTATTCAGGAAGCCTTTCCATATTTCAGTTGTAATTCCAGATTGTTTCTGGGAGCATATTCGTGAAACATCCTTCTACTCTGCTGCCATTTTTAATATCCAATTATCTTTCTTTAAGATGGAAAATATGGACTGGATTATGGCCCTTTAAATTCATTTAGCTTGAGACTTCCTGGAAGATGGCAGTATAGGTGAACACCTGTACTTGCTGCCTCTCACATCCACATCAAAACTACAACTAGGGATCTTATCTAAGACCTGAAAAAACCACAACTGTGAAGACCATTGAGCAGCTGTGTGGCCCCGGTTGGTGCAAACACGCGGATTCCACAGAAAGGTTGAATTTTTCCAGGGATAACGTGGGTTGTCTGGGTCCCGGCAACAGAGGCGGCAGCTGTAGAAGCTGTTGCAGCAGAAGCTGTGGCCACCGCGGTGGCAGAGATAAAAGCGCGCATGCTGCAAGACCCAACAGACCGCGGAAATCTGTGTCCACAAAAGCCCCCCACTGTTGGGTCTGGCGTGATCCGTGAGAGTGGACTGGGTCCTCAAGGTTGCTAATAGTTGGGTTCTTTAGGGAGCAACCCATTCTGATCTAACATGGAGGGAGAACATAGGAGTTTGAAAAGTGTGCAGTCTGTTTGTAATTGTGTGCAGACTTGGCCTTCGCGCACCTGGGCTGGTTCCCCTGTAACCCTTTGCTTCTGATTACAAAGGAAAAACCACCCAGATTGGCTGGCCCTGAGAAACGGAAGGGGGGAAACTGCTTTTCCGGAACCTGGGAAGCAGAGCAGGGAGAGACCATCTGGGAACCAACTCTGAGGCAGCCCGTCTCAATAAACCAGTATTGAGCGCCATAGAAAATGAAGGCTAGAGCAGCCAAAAAGACAGGGACATCAATCCAGAAACACTGCCACCTAGGGGCTGAAGTACAAACTAACTGTGTTTATTATTAGTTTTATTTAATCAAAAACCAAGAAAGTAAGAAATCACCAACTTAAAATTGAGGACTAGCTTACAACACTGAAGTGCAGTGGAACGCAGGAAACTGCAATACTGTCTGGACTGAGAAACAGGCGTGCCAAACAGAATAATGAAAGAAGTGAATGGCCTTCACTACTGCACATTTTTTAAGCTAATTTTTCTATTTTTTAATTTATTTTTATTTTTTTGCATCTTTTACTTAAGAAATGAATTTTTTCCCTCACTTGATTTTACCTTTTTAATTATTACATTTTTAGGTTCAATCAGCATTATTACTACTGCTATTTTAACTTTTTTGTTTCCCTTTTCCTTTTTTTATTTCATTTTTTAAGTGCCATTTTAGCTTGTCTTTATTTTACATTGGAATTAGTGTTCTTCATTCTATTTTCACTTCTCCTTTAGCATCGTTTAACCCTATCTCAACATGACCTTTACACCATTACTCTTTTCCTAACCTTTCCCCTTTTGCTATCCTGTTTATCTTAACACTTTCCTGCTTTAGATTTTTCCTACTCTTTCTGTCTACACCCTGCTAAAATTTTTATCCTACTTATATATCTAATTTCAAATTCCCTGTGCCAAGTGCATACACACCCCTCTCTTAGCTGTATTAACTAGAAAAAAAATTGTTTTCCTCTCTGTCCTTTTGTTACTGTTTGAGTGAATGTTGATTATATTAAATTTTTATGCTTTTTAGTGAGATTATTTTGCTCATTCTTTTGTTGCTATCGCTTGTTTTATTTTGTGTTTTTTGTTGTTGATGCTGTTGTTTTTCTTTGTTTTTTACTTCTGTTTTCCCTTGCTTTGCTGGATATTAGTGGGTGCTGTAATTTGTATTAATCTCCAGGTACTGTTGCTGGCATTGCTGGGGTTAGTGGTTGTTCTATTGAAATTTTCTCCCCATATATATAGTTTGTTCCCCTTTTCTCTCTTAGTCTCTTTCTTGTCTCTCTCTCTCTTTTTTCTTTTTTTGTTTTTGGGTTTTTTTTGTTGCTGTTTCCCAATTTCATTTTGACACTCCTTTTTTTCTTTTATTTCTTTCTTTTTCTCTTTCTCCCTCCCTCTTCTCTTTTTATTCTTCTTCTTTCTCTCCTACCCTCTAATTTGCCTTTCCCTAGTGGTCACCTTTATTGGAGATTATTAATATCACAAATACATTTCTGTTCAGTGCCTTGTGTGTTGTTCCTGATTGTGTTGTATTTTGTGCCTTTAAATCAACGCAGGAGAAAGGGAACTACATAACTAGACATTCTGAAAAGAGAGACCATGGGGAGACAAAGAAACAGTCCACATATGAAAGAAAAGTAGGCATCACCAGAAAAGGAAGTAAACCAGTTACAGGCAAGCAACCTATCAGATCAAGAATTCAGAGAAATGATTGTAAGATGGCTAAAGAGAATGGAAGACAAATTTGAAAATATGAATAAGAAGTAAGAGGAAATGAAGAAGAACCAAGAGGAAATGAAGATGAAGCAAGAAGAAATGAAAAATTACACTGGTACTATGAAGAACTCAATAGAAAGCATCAAGAGTAGACTAGAAGAATCAGAGGACTACATCAGTGAGCTAGAGGACAAGATGGAAAAAAATACCCAATTAGAGCAGCTTCTAGAAAAACAATTTAAAAAGCAGGAGGAGAGCCTACAGGAACTTTGGGACAATAAAAAACAAAACAACATTAGAATAATAGGGGTTCCAGAAGGAAAGGAAACTGGAGACATGGAAAACTTATTTCAAGAAATAATGACAGAAAACTTTCCTGAGATAGAGAAGAAAAAACCCACACAAATACAAGAAGCTCACAGAGTCCCAAGCAAAATGAGTCCCAAAAGACCGATGCCAAGGCACATTATAATTAAGGTGGCAAAGTAAAAATATTAAAGGCAGCCAGAGAGAGACAGAAAGTTACATATAAAAGAACCCCCATCAGACTAGCAACTGATTTCTCAATAGAAACTCATCAGTCCAGAGGGAATGTAATGAAATATACAAAGTCATGCAAAGGAAGTGGCTGAATCCAAGAATACTGTACCCAGCAAGGCTATCAATCAAAATTGAAGGTGAAATCAGGAGCTTCACAGACAAAAAAAGTCTAAGGGAATTTATCACCACCAAACCAGCAATGCAAGAAATGCTAAAGGGTCTGCTGTAAAAATAAAAAAAGAAATAGGAAATGAAGAAGGAACACAGTGGTATAGAATAAAAATTAAGAAAAATAAGTACCTATCAATAATAACTTTAAATGTAAATGGATTAAATACCCCAATCAAAACACATAGGGTAATGGACTGGATAAGAAAACAAGACCCATATATCTGTTGTCTACAAGAAACCCACTTCAGAAAAAAAAATGCACACCGAGTGAGGGTGAAGGGATGGAAAAAGATTTTCCAGGGAAATGGAAATGAAAAAGAAAGCTGGAGTAGCAATACTTATATCTGACAAATTAGATCTCAAAGTGAAGGACATAACAAGAGATAAGGAAGGCCACTTCATAATACTAAAGGGAGCAATCCAACAAGAAGAAATAACTCTGGTAAACATATATGCACCCAATACAGGAGCACCGAAATACATTAAAAAAAAAAAAAACTGCTGGAGGACATTAAGGGAGAGATTAACAGCAATACAATCATAATAGGAGATTTTAATACCCCGCTGTCACCTTTGGACAAATCATCTAAACAAAAAATCAGCAAAGAAATATCAATCCTAAATGACTCACTAGACCAGATGGAATTAATTGACATCTTCAGAACATTCCACCCCAAAGCCATGGAATATACATTCTTCTCAAGTGCACATGGGTCATTTTCAAAGACAGACCACATTTTGGGACATAGGCAAATTCTCTTCAAATTTAAGAAGATAGAAATCATATCAAGCATCTTCTCAGATCATAGTGGCATAAAAGTGGAAATCAATTTTAAAAAATAATCCAAAGAAATCAAACACATGGAGACTGAACAGCATGCTTTTAAACAATAACTTTTAAAAAATGACTGGGTTATCAGAGAAATCAAGGAAGAAATTAAAAACATCCTGGCAACAAATGACAATGAAAACACAACAAACCAAAATCTATGGGACACAGCAAAAGCAGTCTTGAGAGGGAAGTTCATAGCTCTACAAAAAAAACAAGAAAAAATTGTAATAAATTATCTAATTCTACTACTTAAAGAGTTAGAAAAAGAGCAACAAGAAAAGCCCAGTGTAAGCAGAAGGAAGGAAATAACAAAAATCAGAGTGGAGATAAATGACATAGAGACCAAAGAAACAATACATAAGATCAACAAAACCAAGAGCTGGTTCTTTGAAAGGATAAACAAGACTGATGAACCGCTAGCTAGGCTAACCAATAAACAAAGAGAGAGGACCCAAATAAACAAAATCAGAAACGAAAGAGGTGAAGTAACAACAGACCCCGCCGAAATACAAAGGATTGTTACAAAATACTATGAACAACCCTATTCCAACAAACTGGACAACCTGGAGGAAATGGACATATTCCTAGAAAAATAATAACCTTCCAAAACTCAATCAGGAAGAATCTAAAAATCTCAATACACCAGTGACTTTGGAAGAAATTGAAGCAGTCATCAAAAAGCTTCCAGCAAACAAAAGCCTGGGGCCAGATGGCTTCACAGGAGTTTTACCAAACATTCAAGGAAGAACTAAAACTTCTTCTCCTAAGACTATTCCAAAAAATTCAAGAGGAAGGAGCACTTCCAAACTCCTATTATGAAGCCAGCATCACTCTAATACCAAAACCAGATAAAGACAACACAATGAAAGAGAACTATAGGCCAATATCCATCATGAACATAGATGCCAAAATCCTCAACAAAATTCTAGCAAATCGACTCCAGCAGCACATCAGAAAGCTCTTATACCATCAGCAATTAGGATTTATTCCAGGAATGCAAAGATGATACAATATCTGCAAATCAATAAACGTGATATTTATATCATAAATAAATTGAGAGATAAAAATCATATAGTCATATCAATTGATGCAGAAAAAGCATTTGATAAAATCCAACACCCTTTCCTTATAAAAACTCTCAACAAGGTGGGAGGACAAGGATCATACCTCAACATAATAAAAGCTATATATGATAAACCCACAGTAAACCTCATACTCAATGGGCAAAAACTAAAATCATTCCCTCTAAGAACAGGAACAAGACAGGGATGCCCACTCTCAATACTACTGTTTGACATAGTACTGGAAGTAGTAGCCATTGCAATTAGACAGGAAGAAGAAATAAAAGGCATCAAAATTGGAAAAGTAGAAGTAGAAGTAAAGTTGTCATTATTTGCAGATGATATGATATTGTGCATAAAAAAAACCAAAAAACTCCATCAAAAAACTAATAGACTTAATAAATGAATTTGGCAATGTAGCAGGATACAAAATCAATGCCACTAAATCTTTGGCATTTCTATACACCAATGGTGAATTTACAGAAACAGAGACTAAAAAAACAATCCCATTTACCATTGCATCAAAAAAAAATTAAGATACCTATGAATAAACTTAAGTAAGAAGGTAAAAGACCTATATGCTGAAAACTACAAGTCACTGAAAAAAGAGATAGAGGAATATCTAAACAGATGGAAGAACATACCATGTTCATGGATTGGTAGAATCAAAATAATCAAAATGTCCATACTTCCCAAAGCAATTTATAGGTTCAATGCACTCCCCATTAAAATACCAATGGCATATTTCACTGACCTAGAAAGAACACTCCAAAAATTCATTTGGAACAAAAAAAGACCCCGAATAGCCACATCAATCCTGAGAAAGAAAAGTAAAGTAGGAGGGATCTCAATACCAGATTTCAAGCTGTATTACAAAGCCACTGTTCTCAAAACAGCCTGGTTCTGGCACAAGAACAGACATATAGATCAATGGAATAGAACAGAGAATCCAGATATCAACCCAAATCACTATGCTTAATTAATATTTGACAAAGGAGGCAGGAACATACAATGGAGTCAAGACAGTCTCTTCAATAAATGGTGTTCAGAAAATTGGACAGATACATGCAAAAGAATGAAACTAGATCACTAGCACATCATACACAAAAATAAACTCAAAATGGATACAGGACTTAAACATAAGATGGGAAACCATAAAAATACTAGAGGCATCCACAGGCAGCAAAATCTCAGACATATGCCAAAAGAATTTCTTCACTGATACTGACCGCTGGGCAATGGAAACTAAAGAGAAAATAAACAAATGGTACTACATCAAAATAAAAAGCTTTTTTACAGCAAAAGAAGCCATCAACAAAACAACAAGAAAGCCCACTGTATGGGAGAACATATTCGCAAATGTTATCACTTATAAAGGTTTAATCTCCAACATCTCCATACAGCTTATACAATTTAATAAAAGGAAGATAAATGAGCCAATTAAAAAATGGGCAATGGGCCAAAGCCAGTTTGGCTCAATGGATAGAGTGTCAGTCTGCGGACTGAAAGGTCCCAGGTTCGATTCTGGTGAAGGGCATGTACTTTGGTTGCAGGTATATCCCCAGTAGGGGGTGTGCAGGAGGCAGCTGGTCAATGTTTCTCTCTCATCAATGTTTCAAGCTCTCTATCCCTCTCCCTTCCTATCTGTAAAAAATCAATAAATTTTTTTTTAATGGGCAATGGACCTAAATAGAATCTTTTCAAAAGAAGACAGGAAGGCCAAGAGGCACATGAAAACATGCTCAAAGTCACTAATTATCGGAGAGATGCAAATCAAAATGACAATGCGGTACCATCTCACACCTGTCAGAATGGCCAACATCAACAAATCAACAAACGACAAGTGTTGGCGAGGTTGCGGAGAAAAAGGAACCCTCATGCACTGCTGGTGGGAATGCAGACTGTGCAACCACTGTGAATAGTATGGAGCTTCCTCAAAAACTGAATATGGAACTCCCATTTGACCCAGTAATCCCACTCCTAGGAATATATCCCAAGAAACTAGAAACACCAATCAGAAAGGATATATGCACCCCAATGTTCATAGCAGCACAATTTACAATAGCTAGATTTGGATGTTTCCTAGGTGCCCGTCAGCAGATGATTGGATCAAAACACCATGGTACATCTACACAATGGAATACTACGCTGCCATAAAAAAGAAGGAATTCTTATCATTTGCAGCAACCTGGATGGAATTGGAGAACATCATGCTGAGTGAAATAAGCCAGTCAATGAAAGAGAAACACCACATGACCTCACTCATTTATGAATAATAAAGAACATTATAAACCGATGAACCAAAAGATAGATATAGAGACAGTAAAGCAACAAGCAGACTGTCAAATTACAGCGGGGAGGGTAAGGAGATATGTGGGAGATAAGAGATCAACCGAAGGACTGGTATGCATGCATATAAGTACAACCAATGGACACAAAACTCTGGGGATGGAGGGCATGTATGGGAGTCGGGGGGGAGGGGGGCAATGGTAAGATATGTACACATATAATAATTTAATAAAAATATGCATTAATAAATAAATAAAAATAAAGTATAAAAAAGAATCAAAAGGGAGAAGTGTTGCTTAGCGACAGAATAAAATAATAAATAAATATAAATAAATAAAGTAATTTAGCTGAACACAAATAGCTGGCAATTATGCCAAAAGAATATTAACTAACTATTTGGTGTCAACCTATTTCAAGGGTGTCATCACTAGTGCCAATCACAATCAAAGCTATCCTTTTTATTTATTTATTTATTTATTTATTTAAAATATATTTTATTGATTTTTTACAGAGAGGAAGGGAGAGGAGAGAGATAGAGAGCTAGGAACATCAATGAGAGAGAGACATCAATCAGCTGCCTCCTGCACACACCACACCAGGGATGTGCCCGCAACCAATGTACATGCCCTTGGCCGGGATCGAACCTGGGACCTTTCAGTCCGCAGGCCGACACTCTATCCACTGAGCCAAACAGGTTTCGGCAAAGCTATCCTTTTTAAAAAAAACATTTTTATTCTGATTTAAATGAAAATATCAAGGACTTACTGGTTATACTGATGTCAAGTTAGAAGGGATACCTAACAGGTAAAAAAGCACCATGGTGAAATAAACAATGAAATTAATAATGATGTAAGTGTAAAATACTACCTTTAAATTTTAGAGAATCAATTGTTTAGTATCCTACTAGGAACTTATGTTGGTACAGTAACTCATGCTGACAAATGTGTCACAGCACTGTGAATATTAACCAACATTTTAATATACGAGTACAGGACTAGGGAACCTTTTCTGCCAAGGGCTATTTGGATATTTATAACATCATTCACAGACCATACAAAATTATCAACTTGAAATTTAGCCTGCTATCTTTGGTCAAACATTTAATTAACTCACCCCTAATATCTTGGCAGGGCCAGACCAAATGATTTCACAGGCCTTACATGGCCCCTGGGCCTGACATTCCCCACTCCTGGCTTACAAAAATAAAAGAATGAATCTTTAACTATGTTTATTAGACTCTGGTATTCCTATTAAGATTAGTTGTATTCTGTGATAAGACAATTCACAATATTGCTCTCTTGCCTCCCACCCTCCCCCCTCTCTCTCGACAATGGAGAAAATGTATTTTTCTGTCCTATAAATTCAGCCCTGTTCATGTTATTTACTTTGATCAAAGAAATGTGAACAGAAGTAAGATATGCTTTTTGCTTATTCCAAGAGGACAAACCTCCAGTAGAAGATCTAGTATATGTAAGCTTGGACATGTGTTCTGTTCTTTCTGCCACTGTGACCAACAATATGTGCATAATAATGGCTGTCCTATATGCCTGGGTGCCAGAGCCAGAGAGCATGCAGCTCCCAGCTCACAACCCAAGATGACCACGTGGAATGTTCTGCTAAGATTTCAGAGTTGTTGATTCTATAGAATCATAACCTAACCAATTTTATATTAGCACAGTTCAGACCACTTCTGAAACACTGTTTCTATGTTTTAAGTGCAGAGGCTAATGCCTTAAATGATAAAGAGAAAAGACTCCCTTATGGAAGAAAATCAGGCTCATTAAAAACACCCCAAAGAGCAGATGTAAAAGAAGGTTTGAGTTTATTAGATGGAGTAGTTTTGTAACAACAAGAGCTACCCAAATGGAATGGACTAGCTTATCAAATGTTGATTCCTTTTCAACAGAAACGTTTAAAGAATAACTAAATAGCCAGAGATCTATGGGGAAAAAAATAAAGCTTAGGAGTGAGATAACGTCTAATATCCCCACAGTTTCTGAGATTATAAGGCTGAAGCAGACCTAACAATACTCATGTCACATGTTAACATTTCCAAGGCTATAAAAACCCATTCCCTACAGCCTTATAATATAATATATTGGATGAAAACAAGTACGCATATGATTACATTTTTAAAATAATCATTGCCAAAAGCCAATAGCTCTCCCAATGGCTTCCAGAAACCTTGCTTTCCCCACATTAAAGTCCCCAAGTAATAGCTTTCAAGCATGAGGCGGCTTCTAGTGATCTCCAGCTCTCTACTGAGAGATGGTTTTATAAAGATTTCTATCGCCTCCACAGTTTTAGGAATGATGGCTTTGGTTTTATCCCTGACAGATCCTATAATTTGAAATTAAGCACTAAACTTATTTCCTAAAGTCTCTTAAGTAATGAAGTTTCTTATTTCAAAAATTAGTGAGAATCTTGGGAAAAAAAACTTGTGTCCCTCCCTGATAAGGACATCTAGGAAATGCCCATACATGGACTTTGGAACAACTTTCTAGTTTTTAAAATGAAAATTCTTGTGCTGATTGAATATCAACCTACCCACAATGCATTTTAAAAAGATGAATGATCCCAGCATTTTCACTTCCTCTAAGATGCTGATAGCAAAAGAAAGGGGGGAAAAAAGTGCTGCAAAGACTGCATTGTCTTTTTAAAGCACAATTTGTTAGTAATACTTAAGCACATTGAAAGCATTAAGAAATATTTAAAATTTTGCTAAATCATAGAATCTGTCATTTATATTGGCATAATTTTATTTATTTCACAACATTTCATTTTCCTCTGGTGTCTAGTAATACTCTCTAAAAACAATAAAAGGAGAATCATAGCAAAAGTAATAGAAAACTAAACTGTTTGTACTGTCTGACAATATCCTGGGAACATTTGTAAGATAAATTGTCCAAAAACTTTATCTCAGTTTGCTGTATTCTAGTCTACAAAAACATCTCAAGTATCAAAGATGGATCATCTTTTGTTGTAGCAGACAAAAGTCTCATAAGGAGCCAATTATAGTATAGGACTTTCCAAGGAAGCAGGAGAAGACAGACCTTAGATGTGTTCAAACTGACAAAGGTCATTACTAAAACAATACAAAGCAATGGTTAAGAACCAGACTCAAGAATCAACCAGACCTGGGTTTTCATCTTTGCTTCTTTGTGAGTAGCCATGTCAGCTTGGGCTAGTTATTTAACCTCTCTAAATGTCAGGTTCCTTATCAACTACCGTGTTTCCCCGAAAATAAGACATCCTCTGAAAATAAGTCCTACTCCATGGAAACATAATACATCTCCTGGAAATAAGACCTAGCGCATCGTTGGGAGCAAAAATTAATATAAGACAATGTCTTATTTTCAGGGAAACAGGGTAGTATAAAGAACCTGATCTTATATATAAGATGGAGATAATAATAGCATATACCCTAGAGTTAGCATTATCTGTACCTTTCTCAGCATAGTCATGGGCGAACCTGAGGGAGGGCAGTGAAGGATTAAAGAAGACAGACAAGAGAATAAAGCTGGGGCTAGGTAGGACGCTGCTCTCAGATGGAGAGTCAGAGCCACAACCTGTAAGCCAAGTCTTTATTTTATAGCCAGATTCCATGAGGCAAAGTAAGGGCATGGTCAAGATGTTTACAATGTTCTTGAAGGTTTCAAATCTACTTAATTACATGCACCTGAACTCTACAAAGCTTTGTTTTGGCGGCACTTGCTGCACCTTCTGCAGCCTATATCACTTAGCCACCTGGGACCACAGGGTTGGACCATAAGGTCATTCTTACAATTATAGCCTTTGGCTATGATTGTGTTGGGAGGGCTTTGCCCTCAAGCTGGGACTTGCACATGGCTTTGCCACAAGAAGACTGTATCCTCTCATTAGTCCAAGGTTTGAACCTGTCCAAACACTGTAAGCCATTCTCCACAGTTATCCTGTGAGTGAAGTGAGACAATACATTATCTTAGTGCCTCATAGTAACTGTATAAATTACTTATTGTTATATAGCAAGCCATTCTAAGACTTAGGGTCTTAAAGTTTGCTCATGATTCTATGGATTGGCAATTTGAGCTGGGCTCATCCGGGTAGTTTTTATTCTCCAAATGGCAATGGCTGAACTCACTCATGAGTTTGCAATCAACTGCCACATTGGATGGAGTTAGCTGATCCTGAAAGGCCTATACTCACATGTCTGGGGACTCAACTGGAATAATTGCATAAGCCGGAATAGCTCAAGTGGCCTTTTTCCAAAAGCTCTCTCCCTCCATACATTATTTCATCTTAAATGTTAGCCTGGGTTTGGCTCAATTCATACATGCTTTATCAAGGTTCAGTTCATACATGCTTTATCCAGGTTCAATGTATACATGCTTTATCAAGTCTCAGCTTGTATCATGTTTGCTAACATCCTACTGGGCAAAGCAAATGACCTGGTCAGGTACAGAGTCATTGTAGGAGCATGCTGGACAATTAGTAGAAACCAAGTTTCACAGCTCATCGAGGGCCATTCCTTTCTATACTGCTGCAAAAAAAAAAATTCATAAACTAGTGTAATTGTGTAAATGCTAGCTATCTTCAACATTGCCTCCACCATCACATCATCATCGCCTAGTCAAGACATCTTAATTTGAAATGAGTTGTTTTTAAAGGACTAAATTAAGAGTTTTCTATGTCTAAGGTCAGCATTTTGGCAAGCAACCACACAGCTCACAAGCATTTATTGAGCATCCAAAGTACACCTGATTTTTTCCTAAATGCCAGGGATATAGTAGTGAACAAGGCCCTGTCTCAAGAACTTATGTTTTAGTAGGCAGAAAAGGTGATTTGAGAAAGAGAGGTAAACATGTAGAATGTTCAGGAAGAATGGACCATATCAGGGTCTATATCAGGGCTTTTATATTGAACTTTTGCACCTACTGAAAAATATCTCCTATCAAATATATCTTGTGAAATCTGCTAGTCTTAGTCAGCCAAGATTAAAGGAGACAGAAGATCAGAAAACAGCACAGTGCATAATGAAGTGTGCATATTCAGTAATTCCTGAATACAAGAACATTTTCTTTTTATTTCTTTGGGGAGCTCATTCCCCTTTACCCTGGCATATGCTTTTAACTTTAGCATAAATAGAGTGTCCTATCCTTAGGCTAGATGGATTCAGAAGGAGCATCCATGAGCTCAAGTTTAGAGCTATTTGAAGGGATTCATTCATAAAACAATGTGATCAAATTCAGTATTTCTTGAAACTCCCTTAGGCAATTTCTCACAATAAAGGATTAGAAGTCCAGGGCCCTAAAATTTGGGATGTTTTTGGACCATTATCCCAGAATAAATCAGTAGATTATCTGATTTAGAAGTAGAGAATCCCTGGGAGATAATAATAGAACTGAGTAGGCACCATGAAGGATAAACCCATAGATGCAGGGCAATGAGAAGACCGTAGCAATGGGTCAGGTGTCAAGAGGAGACAACAGAGCATCAGGAACCAAAGATTAATTGCTTATAGAAAGGACTCTGCTGAGATGTGGGGGGAAACTCCAACATAAAATTTAGTATTAATGTTAAAATTGAGGATAAATGTAAGGTTAAATACAAAAAAAGAAAGTCTATCCAAAACAATAAAAGGGTAATATGCAAATCAACCAAACAGTGGAACAACCAGTCACTATGACGCACACTGACCACCAGGGGGCAGACACTCAATGCAGGAGCTGCCCCCTGGTGGTCAGTGTGCTCCCACAGGGGAAATGCTGCTCAGTCACAAGGAGGGCTGACAGTTGAGCCAGCAGCAGTGGCAGGAGCCTATCCTGCCTCCACATCAGCTCTAAGGATGCCCCACTGTTGTCAGTCAGACATCCCCCAAGGGCTCCTGGACTGCAAAAGGGCATAGACCTGGCTGAGCCACTACACACACACACACACACACACACACCCATGCACAAGTGTTGTGCACCGAGCCTTTAGTTCTATACATAAAATTGGGAGCTTATTGAAGAGAAGAGCAATAGTCATTTTAGCAGACCTTTGGTTGGGGACCTATTACATGCCAAACACATAATCGTGGTCCAGATTTTTGGAACATACAGATTAATGGAGGATGAATATATTATAATCTTCAGATGGACTGACCAACCAAAGGAAATGATCAGAAGCAAAAGCTGGGTCAGTCAAGAATCAGAATACAGGAACTGGTTGATGTCATACCACAAAATGTGCTGTTTTGACATGGTCTGGAGTCAGTTCCTCTGGTTGGAGCCTTCCTTGACCACAAGTAATTAGTCATTACTTCCTCTGTTTCCACAGTTCTCTGTTCTTACCTCGAATGTAGAATGTATCCTATTCTACCTCTTTCTGTCTGCTTTTCCCTGAATTGTATCCCCACCTTCTAGCACAAAGTTGGGCACATAGCAGGCATCAAATACATGTGTAGTAATTATACGCTTTATTAAAGTAAAAGAGTAGAGTACTTTTATTAGAGTAAAAGAGTGAAGAAACCTGCCTTATTTGGAGCCTTCCTTTAAGGCCATAGGCCTTGCCCTGCTGGTTTAGAAAAAGCTGTGTTCAGAAACAGGTTTTGAGTTATAAAAATGAAACATACCATTCACTCACTCCACAACATTTTTTTTCATCTCTTCAATATATAACTTGATGTAATGCTATAGAACTTCATAACTAAAATTATGGCTATTCAAATTTAATGGTTATACTTTTCAAGAAAACTATGGACTATGATTATTTTTATTATAGTAGCTATTTATTTGTTTACCATATGCTTCTTAAAGGTAAAAGTAAAAACAAAAACATATTTAAGGCAAAATAGAAGATAACATACTAAGAAAGTTGAAGCACAGTAAGTCTCCTATTTTAGTGCAATGTTTTTCACATACACTACAAAGATGATATTTTTCACCTGGCCAGTGTGGCTTGGGAGGTTGAGCACCAGCCTATGAACCAGCAGGTCATGGTTCAATTCCTAGTCAGGGCATATGCCCAAGTTTCGGCCTATCAATGTTTCTCTCTCATCATTGGTGTTTCTATCTCTCTGTCTCCCTCTCCCTTCCTTTCTGAAATCAATGCAAATATATATTTTTAAATATGGCATTTTTCTCTCTTACATACACAAATGCTGTGTTACTTTAGTCTCATTAGCAGGTGCCTTTCAGCTACTTCCTTTTTCTAAAACAAGAAGTATTGAGTCAGCGATTTGGCCAGAGGAAAAGAACTTTAAGCAATGACTATTAATACTGAAGACTTCCTAATGCTGGCAAAATCTGTTTCCCCTTTAGAAGACAGAGAGCAAGCTACTGAAAGTCAGTATCACTCATAGAGTCAGAGATTTAGGAAAAACTGCTGCAAGTCTTGGTTTAGTGAAAATTTAGACCATATATTTTGGGGCACATCTTTATGTTGGCTATTAACAGAAGCATTTACATTTCAGGGTAAAAGCTAACAAAAAAATTAGAATGAATTCATGTATTGTGATAAGTTCTTGCATAAAGTTACTATTCGACCCCAACAACCCTGAGAGTGAAGCTGGGAGTAGAGATCTGGTCTTTCTGACTTAAAGGACATGATTTTTTTTTTTTGCTGTTACCGTCTATACTGTATCCAGCTGACATCCCTAATTCAGGATACACACTTGAAGCATAAATGAAATCTCTATTTGGAAGAACTGTGTTTCACACATTTCTCATTCCTCTTGCTGAGAGAAGCAGAGAAAGAATGTCAGTTTCCCCCAGACATCCCAGCCATAAAATCCAGTGACCGAGACTGAACATCAGACAACCTATGACAGACTTCCTCATTCTGCTTACATTATAAGGTGTTGGTCCATCTTTGAAAGACAAAGGCATTTAAACCATCCTGCTGACAACCCATTCTGGCCCAAACCACCGCATTCACTTGAAGCAAGAAGTGTGTGCAGTGGCTCAGGGTGACCCAGTTAAGAGCAGTGCCATTTAAAGCTATTAAGTGTGGTTTCTTTTTCAGTGAGGTCATCGAGTTTAATCCCTCTGGACCGAAACAGCCTGTAAAGTACTCTCTCTAACAGTTCATCTCCGTCCATTTCTTGGTGGATTAAGGGGCTCAACTAATCAAATAGGAAAAAGGAAGAGGTTGGTAGTGAGGGGGGAGTGTGCCATCTTGGCTTCTACTGCCCATGAGCCCAGCAGAGGAATTGCTCCTTTACTGGTGTTTTCTCCTAGCAGGAATCTGTGGGAATGGCCTGGTTGTTCCCTGGGAGAGAGTCTTCCTGTCCACTGGGGTATTCAGACCCTTTGGTGGAGGATGCAGTAGCTCCCAGGGGAGCCTGTGAATGCTGCGGCTTCCTAGTAAATCAGGCTTCATATCTGCCTCAGCTTCTAGCTTATGAGGCTTATTATCTGATTTCACGTGCTCCCTTTCTTAACTAACTAGTGACGTATGCTAGCAATGCCTTCTTGGAAACGCGTATGAAAGAAAAAAGGTATATTCTTTATAATTGAAACGTTTCTGAATCAGAAACTTTGAGTGAAGATGACACCAGCAGTCTTTGTTTTAACAAGCTCTTCCAATAAAGTTAGAGAACCAATGACTAATAAGAGTTTACCTCTCCTCTACATCACCAGCATAAAAAGATAAAGCCATACGAGTTTTCTTCAATTTAGACAAGGAGGTTTTAAAAGGATAAAAGAGATCTGTATTTACTTTTTACTACAGTGAAACATAAAATGCAGAATAGTGCGAAGGAGATATCATTTATGTAGCAAGAGTATTGTCTATCTGCTCTGTTTGTAAACAGAAAATTTCTGGAAGAACTGTAAACAATATTTACATCCAGGGATCAAGATATTTAAGGCTGGGAGAGATGAGGGAGACATTTACTTTTTACATTTATCATCTTTTATACTTTTGTTTATCATAAGAATTCCTTCTTTTTGTACTTCTAATTTTTGGTTTCACAGTTGATTCTTATGATCAGTTGGAATTAGGAACCACTACAGAAAACTGGTTGTTAGTTACCAGTAGTTTAGTAGCCATAAAGTGACTGTTTAAATATTTGTTCATTGATCCTATGGATTTTCTCAAGTTCACTGTATTCTAAAGCTTCTTTAAAGTCCCACTCCAAAAAAAATATGTGTATTCAAGAGACTCTATCAGAGTTCTTATTTTTAATATATTTTTATTTATTTCAGATAGGGAGGAAGAGGGAGAGAGAGATAGAAACATCAATGATGAGAATCATTGATTGGCTACCTCCTGCATATAACTCCACTAGGGATCGAGCCCATAACCCATCTGGGCATGTGCCCTGTCCAGGAATCAAATGATCTCCTGGTTCATAGATCAACACTCAACCACTGAATCACACTGGCTGAACCATTCAGAATTTTATTTATTTTTAAAAATATATATTTTATTGATTCTTCACAGAGAGGAAGGGAGAGGGATAGAGAGTTAGAAACATCGATGAGAGAGAGTCATCGATCAGCTGCCTCCTGCACACCCCCCACTGGGGATGTGCCCGCAACCAAGGTACATGCCCTTGACCGGAATCGAACCTGGGACCCTTGAGTCCGCAGGCCGACGCTCTATCCACTGAGCCAAACCGGTTTCTGCCCATTTAGAATTTTAAGGAGGATATAGCATGTGGCTTAAAAGAGACCCCAATTCCAATTTATAGTCCACGAGTGACTTCTTTTTGGAGTCATTAATTTTACAGTTAACTTCCCAGGGCTATTTATTTATATGTTAATGGGTCAATTCTCCCCCCCTCCCTCTTTTCTTTTCTTTTTTTTTTAATTAATAGGGCAATTTTTTAAGCCAAAATTCAGTTTCTAATTGTGGAACTAAGATATGGTGGCAAAGATATTTTGGGTTAAGGAAGCCTTCCTGGTTTTCACCAAATATGTCACATTCATGAGTGCATATCTCACTGAAACAAATGGGCGTGCATTCTCCCCTGCTCAAAACTTTGCTAAAGATTTGCTAAATACAATGAAGGCGAAAAGGGGGACATATGTAATACATTCATAAAGAACTATAAAAAACAAAGATTTGCTAAATGTCTTTCCAAACCTTCCCAGAAAGGGTCACTTGAAATTCCACTTATATGGCCAGCCCTGCCTCATAAGGCAAGAAAGGAAAACTATGCCTCCTATCACCTCTTCATTTTTAATGGTATTGACTCTTAAAACCCAGAGGAATGCTAGCTTCCATAAGCTTCTCTCCACAGAGTGATATTTTAAGTCTGGAATGCTAAGAACCAACAACCTTCATTTTGCCCCTGCAGACACAAGACATGGTCTACCTGACCTAGAATGGGCAGCTCTGTTCTTCTGGTGGAAATCTTGGAAACCAACATGGAAAATATAATGACGGTAGCCTCCCAAAACAAGGAGATATTCACCCACAAATATTTCCTCAGAGCCCACACTATCACAAATACTTTGCTTTCATTTTGAATGGTCGCTTTCCTTTTCCTCTGACACGTCAAAAATGCCAATTTCTGAAACCCTTCTAACTCTGCTATCGATATGAAGCTCCACTCTCAATATGGGTCTACCCACCATACCTAAACCAATCTCCAAACATCTTTGTTATCACAAGAACTAGAAATGACATCCTTATTGCAAACATAAACACTATTCCTATAAGTGAACTACAAAGACGCTGCTAAACAAATATTTTGGTTTAGCACAATTCGACCGGGATCATGTAGACTCCGACTAAATAATCTTCCTTAGGGTGAAAAGATAACAGCCTGAAAGTCCAATCACATTTTTCACAAGCCTCACCATAGAGCCACTGAGTGTCAATGATTCCAACCATTAAAATTCCAGCCTGAGATCTAGAGGATGGATCTGATGCCATTTCACCAAGAAAAGCTGCACTCATTTATTAGAAACCTAAATGTTGACCACAGCCTCAGAGTAGAATTCAATTAAAATTCTGGTGCTCAAAAACTGTAACCTTGAACTGTCAAATAGGAATTTAACAAATTTCTTAAAGCAGTTTTTATTTTACACAAGTCTCATAGCTTGCAAATAACAGAAGTCCACTTGAACCGCCTAATTAAAAGAGGAGTTGTTATAAGGGTATCTCACGGATCCCAAGGGTGGGGAGAAAAAGACATAAGGACTAGAGTCAGACACCAGAAAATTCTAAAAAGCTAAGACGGTGCTATTCTCTCTCCTTCTCCTTCTCCTCCTCTTCCTCTTTCTCCTTCTCCTCCTCCTCCTCTTTCTCCTTCTCCTCCTCCTCCTCCTCTTCCTCTTCTTCCTCCTCCTCTTCCATCTCCCTCCATCCACTTATCTTTCCTCTTTTTCCCTCTCCCTCCCTCCCCATGGTTTCTTATCTCTGCCTTTCTCTGAGGCTTCTCCCCCATCTTATCTCTCAGCTGAAGCACTTTCTTTGCTTCTCAATGCATGCGTTACAAAAGACCACCTCTCAGTCAGTACAAACAGACCAAAAACTCCTTTGCAAACTCCCAGGGAACAATCAGATTGGCCCAACATGGGTGAACTCTCTCTTTCTGATTCAGACAATGGAGCTACATAGGGGCAGAGTCCTATAATTCGAACATGGCTTCTGGGGCTCCACTCCCTGAGGGGGCCGGGAAGATATTAGTTATCCCTCTCGCTGAAAAATATTTTTAAATCTAAAGGTCAACAAATTAACAAATGGAAAAACCATCAGGCAAACCGTTGGGAATTCTTTCTCTCCCTGGTTTGTTTTCACTACTATGAGAACTTATACCCTTTAGTGTTCTTTCTCAGGGGGAAAATACACATATACCAAAAAATATATATTTTTTAGTGTAATCAAACCGTCAGTAAACTGGGAGGGTTCAGGGGAGTCAGGCTGCACCACTGACCAGCAATGTGTGCCCTTGCATGGTTCACTGCTACTCCTCCAGGCCAATCTCTTAAGCCCCCTTCTGACTCTAACATCCTAACGCTTCTGAGATGTTTACATCTCCTCTTAGAATAACTACTTGCAGACAAGGGCTGTCTAGTCTGTGGAATGCCTTTTTTTTTTTTTTTTTTGGTTGTTGTTGAATCCTCACTCAAGGATATTTCTTTCACTGATTTTTTTTTTTTTTGAGAGAGTGGAAGGGAAGGGGAGAGACAGAGAAAGAGAAACATGGATGTGAGAGAGATGCATCAATTGGCTACCTCCCACATGTGCCCTGAATAAGGCTTGGGACCAAGCCTGCAATTAAAGTATACACCCATGACTGGAATGGAACCCGAGATCCTTCAGTTCTTGGGCAGACGTTCTAACCACTGAGCAACCGACTAAGGCTGTGGGGTGCCTTTTGAAGGGATATTCATTCAGGCCAGAGATCCAGCCAGTCTGCATCTCGTTAGGTTTTGTCATTGGTGTTTTGGAACTCTAGAGATTAGGATTCCTGGGGTAAATTACTTGGATGTCGGCAGCTTCATTCAGTCTTGGTACCAATTATGGGAGTTTCTAAAAGAACTGGAATATCAAAAGCGGGTTCATTTATCTTATGTTCACCAACAAAATTAGTCTCCAAGGCATTCAAACTCACTCCTGCTAAATTGGACAGTTTTAGTGTCACTTAAGTTTCAGTGTGCATTCAAAATAACCCCACTAACAATGCACATGGCCTTATTAAGCTCTGCTCTGGGAATTCAGGCAGGAGTGATAGTATAAAAGCTTTAAACACAGAAGGAGAGCATCTTGAAGCCTGCTAACTCATTTCCTGTGTTGGAAATCAATAAGCCTGTGACCACCACCAACACTATCAAAAAGCAGATGCTCAGCAGACCAGCCGCACCTTAGACTACACATCCTTTCCCATTAGAACTGCTGAGTGTGGCTTTTGGGCCAGGCCGGATCAATCAGATACACCAGAAGATAATTCTTGTCTTCTTAAGCACACATTTCCGCTCTGAAAGAAAATGGGTTCCTATTTTTAAAGTTTAATACCAAACTTCAGGAAGTGTTATATCCATCGTGTCCACCATACTTTCTTTCCTTGCATATATTCTACTTTGCAATTAAAGATATTTAGAAGAGTCATTAGGGATTTTATTACTGGAATCTTTTGCCAAGTTTAATCGAATGTGCAAGGAAGACAGAAGCTGAAAATTTTCAGGAATTTGTGCATAGGCTATAAAATTTCATTCAATTGACTTGCAATTACCCCCCATTATCTTGAAGTATTTTCACATTTGTCATTGGTCTTTTACAAAATCAGCATGTGATATAAACAGGGTTCATTATCAACTTTATCCTTAATGAAAAATTTTAAGTGTAGAAGGGACAAGAGACTTCCCCAAATATTTAACAATTTAATAATAGGGTGGAACTCGGGGTTTCTGAACCTGGATTATTACCCAAACTTATAATGCTTAATTAAGAATCCTATGCCAACATGATCTATATAACTGGTTATAGACGTTTTCCTTAAACAACTAGTTTGTATTCTTTAGAAGGCAAGTTACCAATATCATACAGATAAAATGATAGCCAAGTTGACTCTGTTTCACTGTCTCTGTGTGTATATATATTTACATATACATATACACCAACTGACCATATCCCTGAATTGCAGTTTTAAAAAGTGTGAGATCAGAAGTTTAAATATGAAAGGGGAACAAGATTTACCACAGCAGATGTGCCATGCATATTGCAGTCCCATCTCAGGACTGAAACCCTCATGAGACACTCTGGTGAAGTTTTTCGGCTCAAGCAAAAGCAATACAGAATTTTAATAGTTTGAAAGGCAGTAAAGTAATATTCCTAAGGCGAAGAACTGTCCTAATCTTCTAATTGTATTCAGGGGTTCTTTGTGGAAATGTAGAGAGTCTCAAATAAGGAGCAGGAGGCTGACTTTTACTCTGTGGTTTATAACAGTTGGATGATTATCGTCATTATCACATATATTTTTGCCAAACACCCGTCACATGAAATCTGATTCATAGCAGCATTTGACACTGTTATCACATTCCCGGAGATGCCATTTACCCAATACCCTGCCTATTGCCAAAGCCCGAGTATGAAAATGAACAGGCCTTTCAGTAAGAGCCTTTCCCTTCCATTCAGACTTTCCTACTCTCCTCTTCCCCATGAGGCAATCTGTACCAGAGACTGACCCAGATAAACTGGCATATTCCTATGAACTTAAATTTGTCAGAACACACTGCGGGGAGAGGAAATTCATGCTTTGTCTCAGCCATCTACCAGAACAGCCCTCTGGCCTCTTTCCCACTCCATCAAACACCTCTACATGAATATATGCTCTGTACTGCCATTTTTCTTGATTTTCTTCTTAAATTTTATACAAAATTAAAAATTTATTGTATCAAAAATAAATGTATGTGTGTCAGATCAGATATAAAAGGTCAAATAGTACCCACAGTGTTATAATTAAAAATATTAGTAGTCATCTGCTCACCTCTGCCCAGAGGCAACCACTTTCCACTCTTTCAATTATTTCTTGAGCTTCTTACTTCATATTTCTGCATAATTCTCTTATACTGTTATTTCTTAGTTTTTTTTATTCCTTTACATATGATCTATTGGCTTTCTCAGAAGATACAATCTAACTCTCTTTTACAAACCCATTATCTAGCGCGCACACGCACGTATTTCCCATACTCTCAATATTGAGATTTTATTAAATTAATATTTAATGTTTATAATATTATAATTGTACAAATTTCATTCACACATAAGACATGTAATGTACTTTGATCACATTTTCTTCTTTGTAAAACTTTTGTTTTTCTTAGGGTGAATAATTGTCACTATTTTTGTTCTCAATGTACCTATCACTAAGCAATGCCCTCCTCTCTGACAATTATAAAATTCGTTTCAACTTATAAGCAAACACATAAGATAATTCATAATATTCTTTTCTCCTCTTCCTCAAGGATTCCCCCTTTTCTGACACCCTTTCCTCCCTTGCTCCAGTCTGGGCCATCTGCTCTCTAGGCCTACTGTACACTTGTCATCCTGCACTTTCCATCACCATCATTCTGGAAATTTCCTTTATTTTTCTTCTGTGTTGAATTCTATTCTACTGGATCCTATGTCTTTCTCTTCTTGGTTTTATTCCCCCTTTTTGATAGAATGCATCTTTTAGTAAGCTGTCCAGAAAGGTTATATGACAAGTCAATGACAAATGCATGTCTAAACTACACATTTGGTTGGTAGTTTGGATAAAGAAATCTAGTCTGGAAATATTTTTTATGCAGAAATTTAAAAGATTGTGGCATTGCTTTCTAACTTTCAGTGCTGTTGTTAAGGTTGATGTTATTCTAATTTCCAATTGTTCTGATTTCCAACAAAATCATTGTTTTGTTTTGAGGATTTTTTTTTGTTTGTTTCCTTCATTAAAAAGTCTAGATTTTTTTCCCTTTAACTTTGAAGTCCAGAAACGTCACAATGATGTGGCTTGGTATGGCGTTTTTTACTAGTACATTCACTGTCCTAGGCATCTGGTAGACCCTTTCAACCTTCGGTTCTGGAAAGTTCTTTTGTATTATTTATTTGATAATTCTTTCCTATTCATTTTCTCCATTCTCTTTGTAAAATTTATTTTGGTTGAGGTGGATGTTCTGGACAGAACCTCTAGTAGTTTTATCTTTTCTCTCTCATATTTTTCACTTCTTTCTCTGAGCAATTTCTTCATCTTTACCCCCTAATCCTTATTTTGAATGTTTTTATTTATGCTCTTTTATCTTTAATTTACAAACAATTTTCCTTGTCCTTTGCATATTTCACAATGCAATTTTTCTATCTTTCTAAGAATTTTTTTCAGAAATTTCTGAATCTAATGCTACTTTTATAGACCTCAATTTTTAGCCCTACCCACACTCACTTCCAGTGTAGCTTGCCTGCAATGACTGAGTTTTTCTCAAATTTGTCAGCAGAAATCCACTGGTTTTATTTTAACTCTACTTTCTACAGGCACTTAGTTTTTGCCCCCTCCCTCTCCTAAGTCATAATGTCTTCTAAACCTTGATGACATATTTTTTGTACTTCACATCTCTTTTACCTTTGTCATTTCTTTACGCCATGTTAGTGGAGTTTGGGGAAATAACTCATGTGTTCCATCTGCCATGTTGACTACATGTCCCTCACTTCTCTTTCTACCATACTTCATTAATTTATTTGTCCAATATTCTTTCAGTGTAAGTATATACTTGTAAATAGTAAGAAAACAAGAAAATATAACATATATTCTTAGTTTGAAGGGAGCTTATACATAAGTTGATAGACAAAATACACAAACATTAACAAATTCTAAAACAATTTAATACAAACTTTTAAAAATGTGATAAAGGCCTAATTTAGTGCTATATCCGAGTAAGTGAAAGAGAGTGATATAGCTAACTAATGTAGGCATTCAGATTTAAGAGCAATCTCCTTGGTTTAGAATGTGAGAGAAGGCTTCGTTAAGAAAGTTGTACTTAAATTTTATAGAAAGCTATTGAGAATGAGGGAATCCCAAGTAAGATTAACAGGAACACAGAGAAAGCATGGGGACTGGGGGATGAAATTGGCAAAAGCAAACGGTTCATACAAGAACTATAACTAGGTTGAATATTTGGCTAGAGGTTAAAAAAAATAAAGAAGTGGGTGGATGGATTTATAGTTCTACAGGAAGTGGTAGTGAACTTTTAGAAAGAGAAAAGGTAAGTGTAGAATAAAAGATTCTTTGGGACAGCAAATGTGCTAAAGTTTGTAACTGCATACGATTGCAAAGTGCTAACAAGCAAAGGGGCAATGCCTATTATTCAAAAAAGAAGAGGTATACAAGAGGAAATAATCCAAGTTGGAACATCACACATTTGTAAGGAATGTAATCAATTTATGTTTGCAGAAATGTTTTTGGCTATTTTATGACAGAGAAAAAAATGTATTATATGAATATGGTAAATAGATGGCATGCCAATATCTTCTACAATGAACTAAAATCTGGATAGATCGTCAAGCTAAAGGCTAAGTTTTGTTCCTTTTATTTTGTCCTTGTTCTCCCAGACAACACTGGTATGGCCCTTCTTCCCAACTGGGCCTTTTCCAGAACCCTTCAATGTTCATAGCTTAATATTAATTTTTCCTTTTCTTCTTTTAGTTTTCTGGTTTGTTTTGTTTTGAAAATTACTAAGAAATCCTTTATGTCAAACTCTCTTAGCAACTGTCTAAAGGTGGGGAAACCTGTCTTTTCTCTGAAAATGCTGAGAGTAACCAAAAAGTTACTCTCTCTCCTTCTGGGATCCCCATAATTCTGATGTTGGTTCGCTTGAAGTGGTCCCAGAGGTTTCTCACATTAACTTCAACTTTCTGGATTCTTTTGTCTTCTTGCTTCTGCGGAGAAGTGTCCTCTGGCTCTTTATGTTCCAAATCTTTGACTTGATTCTTGCGATCTTCCATTCTGTTTTTAGGACTCTGTATAATATTTTTTTATTTCAGACAACGTATTCTTTATTTCTGTTTGATCCCTTTTCATATCCTCATAGGTCTCACTTATTTTATTGGCCTTTTCTAGGAAATTCTTGAAAAACCTTCTAAGTGTGGTTTTGAACTCTATATCCAGTCTCTTTTTGTCCTCCATTTCTTTCGTTTGTGATCTGTTTCCTTGTCTCAGCATTTTTACAGCTTCCCTGAGTTAGTAGGGTGGCTTTGTATGTTAAGGTGTCCTATATGGTTCAGTGGGTCAGCCTCTGAGTTAGCTGAGGTGGACACTCTTGGTACACCCCTTTGTGGACTGTGTGTACAGCCTTATTGTAGTTAAGTCTTGATTGTTGTTGGTATCACTGGGAAGAACTGACCTCCAGGCCAATTGGTTGTGAGGCTCAGCTGTGTCTATGCAGGGAGACAGCCTTATTGGACTAGACTTGGAAAATTGCAAAAGCCTCTGTGCTCAGCTTGGATGAGGTGGATTTTCAGGGTGGAACCTACAGCCTTGGCTTCCAGTCAGCCCCGCCCTATGAGGCTCCTGAGTCTGTTCCTCAGTGTCTTTCGGTTCTTGCTGCTTTGGTACTTGTTGCAAGCACCTCTGAGAGAAAGGTGCCCTCAAGTTTTGCCCACTACCAGACAGTCTAGTCTCTCCCCCAATGAGCCCAGAACTGGGGTTCAGTGGGGTTGGTAGTGGAGTTCAGTGCAGTCCAGAGCTTTTGTCTCCTTCCCGCTAGGGCAATCCAGCGGCACAGTCACCAGTCCCTCCTCTGCATGCAATGTGTGTGCCTCTGGGACTCTGCCTTTCGCCGCTCCCCTGGGTTTCCGCCTTACAGCCCAGATTCCCTCTGTATGAGCTTGGGTCCCCAGGGTCTGGTCTAGAACTGGGGTTCAGTGCAGTCAGAACTGGAGCTTCGCACAGTCCAGAGCTTTTGTCTCCTTCCCACTAGGGCAATCTAGCAGCACAGTCAACAGTCCCTCCTCTACATGCAATGTGCAGGACTCCGGGGCTCTCCCTTTCGCAGCTCCCCTGAGTTTCCACCTTACAGCCTAGAATCCCTCTGTATGAGCCTGAGTCCCCAGGGTCTCGCCCAGAACTGGGGTTCAGTGCAGTAGGATCTGGGATTCAGCACAGTCCGGAGGAGCTTTTATCTCCTTCCCACTAGGGAACACCAGCCAGGCACTCAGCTGCCCTCTCCTCTCCAGCTCTGTCCTCTCCCCAAGCGGGCACAGTGTCTCAATACCTTAGGCTTTTACAGCTCCTCTGATTTTCCTTCTGGTTTTCTCTTTCCTTCTAGTTGTAGAATTTCCAGTCAGACAACTTTCCTGTAGTTCTGGATAATGTCCATTTTGTATTTTAGTTGTTTTTTTTTTTTTTTTGAAATTCTTGTGTGAGGCTGCAATTAGGCATTTACTTATGCCGCCATCTTGGTTTCTCCCCCTGTTTGATTATTCTAAACCTTCCAAACCAACTACTTTTGATCATGCTTGTCTCCCATCCAGGAAGCAAAAATCCTGCATGGATTTGAAATCGGAAAGATGCTGACAGTACATCCATGAAGCAGATGTACTTTTGTTTTACAAAGTTTACATATGTTAATAGATTTGAATTGGTCTATGAACAAAGTCAATTGCCATTTCTTGATTATTTATCTAAATTAAAGGATGGCTTAACTTAATTCCTACCATGTGTGCCCTCTGGCAATAAAAGTTGCTGAAGATTTCAGTCCTTTTCTTTTCAAGGGGTTGAGGAAGAATGACTACCGACTATCTGCCAATATTTAGCTGTACTTCCTAAGGGGCAGTTTATTTTGGAGCCTATAATGATCTAATTAAGAAAACCATGGATCTGATGTAACTTCCCCTAGTCAGCTCCAGCACCTCTCCTAGAAAGACCACAAACAAACTGCAAACAAAAGAAACAAAACTGTGTAGGATTTCACCACTAGGCACAGTCCCAAACCAAGACATTCAATTTTAAGGATCTTGACATCATGGCCAAAATAGACAAAGTAAATGTGGTTAGCTTGGCTGGGCATGAATTATGGGGATAAAATGGCAGCAGAATACACTATCCTCTGCCCCCAGAATCAAGGAATTAGGGTGCTTGGGAATTGAACCATGACCTCCTGATTGTTGTCAACACTCAAAGACTAAGACAGACTGGCAGGGCTTGAGGTGATTTAAAGACAAGAAAAGGAGGTTTGTGAATCTTTACCAGTATTGACATACATATTTGAAAACAAGCATTCAATGGACATTACAAATAGCTCTCTTTTAGCATCCTTTTGATATCAGATTTTCAATATGAAAAAATAGAAGAGCAAGGGCCTAGCCGGTTTAGCTCAGTGGATAGAACATTGTCCTGTGAACTGAAGTGTCTCGGGTTCAATTCCAGTCTTGGGCACATGCCCAGGTTGAGGGCTTGATCTCCAGTAAGGGGCGTGCAGTAGGCAGCTAATCAATGATTTTCTCTCATCATTGATGTTTCTATCTCTCTCTCCCTCTCCCTTCCTCTCTGAAATCAATAAAAATCTATTTTAAAAATATATGAGAGCAAGGAAAATTTCTCATTTGTTTCAAATACAGCCCCAAGGCTGGGTTAGCACAATAGAAGGGTGTAGGTTCTAAAGTAGTTGGCCTGGATTTCTTAACTCAAGATAGACATATGCTACTTCTACTTACTCTTGTCCTCTATCCTAATAGGTAAAGAGGGAAGAGCATGTCACAACACCAGAATAAGTCTACCCCATTTCTGCCTCCCTTTGTAGTTTGGGGCAGGTAACATCATTACTGAGTCTCAAAGGTAAAGTGAGGTTGTTCAGTGCAGTGAGATAGAGTATATTACATGCATTTTAGATATTCTAAAGTACTTCACAAATGATAGTGGAATAATGAAAGAGTTCACTCTGTTTTCATTTCTCGAAAGTGTCCAATTATTAACAGTTCAGTAGAGAATAGAAGTGCAAATTTTCTCACTGACATTCTTATATTTAATAATATTGGTAATGATAGATATAAGTCAATGCAAGTATCCATTTTACAGAGTAAAAATATTTTATGTTAACATCTTAAAATTCAGTTTATAAACTTTTTAAAAAATATATTTTATTGATATTTTACAGAGAGGAAGGGAGAGAGATAGAGAGCTAGAAACGTTGATGAGAGAGAAACATCAACCAGCTGCCTCTTGCACTCCCCTTACCGGGGATGTGCCCACAACCAATGTACATGCCCTTGGCCAGAATCGAACCCGGGACCTTTCAGTCCGCAGACCGATGCTCTACCACTGAGCCAAACCGGTTTCGGCTCAGTTTATAAACTTTTCTTATGAATCGCCTTCATGGAAAAAAAAGGATCTTACCAATGACTTAGATAAAATCAAGAGTGACAAATCCATAAGGAATAACTATGAAAAACTGTGATATAACAGTAAATACTTTAAAGAATAATTTTGCATCTGATTGCTATAATAGTGCATGCTCTTTGGAAGGCATTTGAAAATTATTTTTTAAATTAACGCTTTTAGTATTATGGTCCCTTTTATCCCCTAGTCAAATGTACATATGTACTACTCCTTACACAATTTTCTTCCCTTCACCAAAGGTGAACACAGATGGACAATCAGCCTCTCCCAATAGTTGAAGCAAAGGTACTGGATTCAGTGGGCCAGATCTATTCCGTTTTATCAGTTTTCCTCATATGCTCTACGTTTGGACAGAGCAAACAAAAGGTGAAGGTGAGAGTTGTGTGAGCAGAATTCAAGCTGTCCCTTAAGATTCTCAGGCCCTGGTGTGCACATGTGTTCTCCCAGGTAGCTAATCAAACACTGGCCCAGGTGTTGCTGTGCAAAAATTTGCAGATGTAATTAAAGTCATAAATCAGTTGATCTTTATTTAGGGAGATTATCCTTAGTGGGCCTGCGCTAATCAGGTGGACCCATTAACGGGATGCAATTCATCCGGCAGAGAGAGATTTGAAGTAAGTGTGAGAGAGAAGCCTCTAGGAACTGAGAACAGCCCCCCAGAGCACAGCTGGCAAGTAAACAGGAATTTCAGTCCCACAACTGCAAGGAACAGGACTCAGCCGACAACCTGAATGAGCTGAGAAGCAAATTCCTCCCCAGAGTCCCCAGAAAAGAACACAGCCTGGCCAGCACCTTGGTTTCAGCCTTCCACGAACCTGAGCTGAGAAGCTAGACATGGCTGAGCTTGGACTTCTCGCCCACAGAACTGTAAGTTAACAAGTGGGTAGTGTTTTAAGCTGCTATGCTTGTGGTAACTTGTTGTGCAACAATAGAAAACTAATGTAAAAGTTTTATTTGTAAAGGTCCCCAATTTCCTTTATTAAGGAAAGCAGTTCATTCTTTTCTGTTGCTGCTATAGTATTCTTTGGTGTGGATGTACCACCACTTGTTTCTATATCCAGCTGTTAAGGAACATCTGAGCTGTTTTCCAGTTTGGGGGCTAGTCTGAGTAAAGTTGCTATGAATAATTGTGTACAGGTGTGCTTGGGGAAGTAAACATCTGATGCCACCTTTAAGCTCAGCACAAGAAACATGTAAGGCGCCATTAACTCAGGGATGCTTCAGCTCTACATCTCTGACCTATTATTCAGTCACTCTACATTTGAGTTCTTGATTCTCAAGGGCCCTGGGTGTCAGGAGCAGTCACCAAGTGCCCTGGCTGAGCTCCTCAGCCTCCTTCTCCACCAAATTCCAGGCTGTGCTCCACGGTGCCTGCTTCGAACTTTGTTTGGCAATCCTATAGGAATAAAAGGGCTAAAGATATATATCCAGGGACCACGGCAGTTACACTTAAACTATCTAGCAGATGAAAAGGCAGCAAATAAACAGAATAGGAACCGTGTGATCCCCACACCATGATCTACACTGTGGATGCTAATTCCAGGACACATACAAATCCAATGCTCTTAGCAATGTTATTGAGACTTCCCACAAGTTTTCATTGTATGTGTCCACTCCCAAAGAAACATTAGAAAAGTATTTTATAGTCACTAGCACTAGTAGAAGAGCATAACAATTTCACAGCCTTTTAAAAATATAAACAGTAGAGGAGAATAAGTTGGTCAAGTTGCCTGAAAATTCAGGGAGTCAAAGATAGAGTGTCTGAAATTCTCAGTTGGTGCACTTCATATCAGCAGCTAGTTGTCCTCACTTGAAATAGATGTAGAAACAGAGACTCTAGAAATACATCCCACCACAATGAATATGTACATCGTTTTTGCTTATGCTTAACTTTTCATGTTTTTTAGGGGAAGGTTTTAAATATTGTTTAATCTAGTCGCTTATTTGATTGAATGTGATTTGTTTGTGGATTTTGTTTTCCCAATGTCAAGAGCGACAATAAGGAGACAAAACAGGAAAGGGGAGGAAGAGATACTTGGGTGACTGAACTGAGATGACTCATTCCAAATTTACAATGCCTCAAAACTCCTCTCTTTGTTGATAAGATTATCAAATTTCAAATGTCTCCATGTTTTAGAAATGATAAGTTCAAGAATGTTGCTGGTCATAGAAGCTAGGGCTTCGCAGTAACCAGAATTGAGGGAAGAGAAGTTGTTTATAGAAACTGGCACTATAAGATGTATCATTTGAGAATAGAAAGATAATATGTACAGATAGATAAAAGTGGCCTATGTAAGGCTAACATATTAAAAAGAAGTACCGGAGAAGATAAAATTGGTTTTAAAGTCCAGTTAGTTGTACAGAGAGCACTTTTGATTGAAAACAGTGTCCATTTGACCACTTCCCTGATCACTGAAACCCTGCCTGCCTGTGACGTGCTTTCTTCTATCTCGAGTCAACAATAACGGTCACTGCTTCTCAAAACTCCAGCCTCATTCCAGCATTGACTCTCCCTCAGTGACTCAGCTCATGCCTGCCCCCCCTCAGGTGTGTGTGTGTGTCCTCATACTACCCGGCTACAAAGCTCGTTCCCATCCATCCAGTACTGAATCCCTGAACCACTTCCCACTCTCAACCCCTTGAGTGATGGCAACAGGCTGATGTTGGCAGAAGACTTGCAACGAGGAGTCCTCTGACCTTTTTAGTCACTCTGAAAAAATTGGAGCACTCAGAGTGAGTGCAACTCTGGAACTTCCTTAGGATGGTTAATCAGAATCCAACCACACCCAAGGCCCCCCGGGAATGAATGTTTCCTTTTGGAATTATTTTTTCTGGTATTCCTTTGAGCTCACCCGCCCCATGTAGCTTATAATGGATTTAGCACCTGCTGTGAGTGACAGGTTATAGAGACTTTATAACCCAAGGGGCCAGTGCTGTGGTTTTGAGATTGTCCTTTATTCATTGTAGAACTATTCCACAAGTGACTTTAGGAAATAGTACTCATTGGCCTGCAGAGTGGGGGAAGGCTGATGCATTTAATAATAATAATAACAATAACGATGATGATGACGATGCCAATACCTCAGATTCCCCAAGGAGTAATTCGTATACTCCACTGGAGCAGGCAGCTTTTATAAATTTCCCACCAGAGCCAATTCTAGTCCCTGAGATTGGTTCTCACAAAGGGAGATCAGTAATTGGTAGCACCTGGCTGGGATGAAGAGCTTCCGGTGTGTGTGTGTGTGTGTGTGTGTGTGTGTGTGTGTGTGTGTGTGTGTAGGGAAACGCAGCAGTTTCTCAGAGGTAAAAGTTTCTCCATCATAGTGACTTTGTAACCATTTTTTCTTTCCTTTAAAAAAATCTTTATTATTGAAAGTATTACAGATGTCCCCTTTTTTTCTTCCCAGTGATCCCTTCTGTCCCACCCTCGCTGCCCCACCCCCTTCCCCAGGCCTTCCTCACACTATTGCCTGTGTCCACAGGTTATGCTTATATC
This sequence comes from Vespertilio murinus, assembly GCA_963924515.1. Classification (NCBI taxonomy): domain Eukaryota; kingdom Metazoa; phylum Chordata; class Mammalia; order Chiroptera; family Vespertilionidae; genus Vespertilio; species Vespertilio murinus. The sequence continues at coordinate 153,079,113 of OZ004704.1, forward strand.
CATACAAGTTCTTTGGTTGACCTCTTCTCACCCACCTTCCCTCTGAGATTCGACAGTCTGTTCCATGTTTCTATGTCTCTGTGAAACCATTTTTCTTAATGTTTCTTCTCTGTTTGACAGGGTTTGGTAGTTTTCTGTAGAAAAGACTCTCATCAAGTGATGTGTTATAATGGAAAGAGTAAGTCTCATTTCTGATCCCTCTTTGTCACTAAATAACTGTGTGACCTTGAGCTGATAACTTAATTTAGTTACTTCATCTGTAAACTAGGAAGTCCTCCCTAGGCCACATGACTTCCTAAGGATTTATATCTCTACTAGAGGCCCAGCGCATGAAATCTGTGTGTGGGTACGGTCCCTAGGCCTGGCCTGCCATCAGGGCCATCTTTCCCGGCTCCCCAAGGCCAGCCCCCCTCCCCACAACCACCCCCACCACCCACCCCTGGTTCCCTGTTCTCCATCAGGCGATCTGTGTCTGACAGCTGGGGGAAAGGACTGAGAGGTGGGCTGTTCCCACCTGCTTGCCAGCCCCGCCCCTGCTGTGGGTGGCCATCAGGCGATTGGAGCCTGCTGGCGGGGAAAGGGACCAAGAGGTGGTCAGTGCACCTCATAGCGACTGCCCCAGCGGTCGTTCTTGTCATTCTGCCATTAGGGTCAATTTGCATATTATCCTTTTATTATATAGGATAAAGGCCTGGTGCACAGGTGGGGGCTGGCTGGCCTACCCTGAAGGGGGGCCCTGGATCAGGGTGTGGGTCCCCGCTCAGGGGTGGGGCCAGCCTGGGCGAGGAACCAACCGCCAGGGGTTTGAAAGCCGGCCACGCCCCCAGCTTTGTCAGGAAGGACATCCAGAAGATTCTGGTCTATCCAGTCTAATTATCATATTACCCTTTTATTAGTATAGAGGAGCTATGTATCTGCCATATTGCCTAAATATATGACAATCCTAAGAAATCTCTTTTGGCTATGAAAATATACACTTTGGAGACAAAATAGTCAAATATTTATTGAAAATGTTTTGTTTACTATTTAGTTATACATTATTATTGAAAATCATATGTAAAATAATATATTAACTTTTAAATGCTATATTTTTCCACTTTCACTTAATAAAACAATGTTATTCCTCACCAGTGTCATTTTGTGACTAACCCAACACTGCGTCAGACACATCATTGTCAATTCCTTCTAAGCTGTTTGAGAGCTAACACTTTTTTTTTTTAATACACAATTTACTAGCGATTCCAAAATGAATACCACAAACCATATTTTTAATGTCTTTTTATTTTTTAATTACAGTTGACAAACCATACTATATTACTTTCGGGTGTACAACATAGTGATTGGACATTCATATACCTTAGGAAATGATCAACTGGATAAGTCTATTACCTATCTGGTACTGTTCATACTGAAGCCCTTTAAAAAGTAACCACCCCACTGGTTTTCCACAGACAAGGAAGGTAGAAAAAGAAAAGTTCATCCTCAGTGTTTTGTATTCTTTCAGTTTTTCCTCTGAAGTCAGTTTTCCAACAACAATCTAGGCCTTGTCATTTTCTTCTGATTTTTGTCCTTTCCATGGAAGGGGGGAATGCTGGTGCCTAGAACAGTGGCTGGTAGCTGCGGCCTTTAATTTGCTCTCCTGGACACCGGAGAAAATGTTGCCAGTTCAGAGGGTCCCTTCCCAAGATACGGGGGCATTCCTACCAGGAGTTGACTATGGAAACTTTTTCTCATCAGGCAGGAAATGAGAAGAAACCTGTCTTTATTGGGCTCAAAATAAGAATGAGTGTATATAGAAGAGTCCCGGGGGGCGGGGGGGGGGGGGGGGGGCGGGGGCGGATGGCCAGAAAAATAAACTCAACTTTCCACCACCACCATCTTTTTGTGTCCCCAAAAGAAACCTATAGGCAAGCTGTTCTCAGTGGCCGTTAAGTATTCAGAATTCGAGGAGGAAGGTGTAATGAATGATTTGAACAAAAACGTAGGGGCAGAGCTGTTGTATTTTCTCTTCACTCTGCAACACACCAAAGTTGTGTGACCAGTTGTTCAAATGTCTCCCTCACCTATCATCTCAGCTGGGGGGAGGGGAACAAACAGGCTTTAGCTCCAACGATAAAGTAAGTCAGTTCTAAGAGAATGAGTCACCTTAGTGGATGCCAACTCTTATTTCCATCAGAATGGAAAGCTCAGTATGACGTGAGGGCATCCTCAGCAGACAATCCTTGGAGTTCATTGTTCCGGAGCTTTGGGAGTCACAGGGGAAATCCCACTGATAAATGCCTGCTCCTACCCCTAGACACTGGCTACTGAATTTCATCAGCCCTCTTTTCCCTCTTTCAGGGGAAAACAAAAGTTTCCCAGAATCCTCATTAAGAGAATTCTGAATAGAATTGTTTAAGGAGAGGGTTCATATTGACATGGTGTTCAAGATGGCCAGCTCCTTCCCCATAGAAAAATCTGAAAAGAATTCCGATAAAAAGAGCATCTCCGCCTGTGAGCAGACCAGATGGCTGCACACCCCTTCATCGAGTCTGTTAGTTTTCACATCGCCGCCTTGAGAGTTTTCTCCCCAGGAAAACACGTTAGCCAGGGGACTTTGTGACTGAGTTAGGAATCTGTTTCAGAACAAGGCCCGTCCACACTAACTCATGGGCCTGCCCAACATAATTGCGAGCTACATTTTCTTCAGGATATTTTCCCTGGCAGATTGACTGCCCTTCTGGATAACTAAATATATCACTTATGGTCAACAAAGTGAAAACATTGAGGCCTTTCTGTGGAGAATTCAGACCAAAGCTCGGTGCCTGCCTGGATTCTCTGGACCTATGCAATATGTTGGGGCTGGGTGAACGCTGGAGGGTTGGAACACTCATCTTTGAAAAACGTCTCACATTTAACTTGAAGGTTTATTTGTAGAGCTCCTCGTTAAAAGCGTCAGTACAAAGAACATCGAAGGGAAGCTTCCTGTTTCCCTGGGAAGTGGGTATTGAATAATTTATAATCTCACGTAATCCCACTTCCTCTAAGTAACTGTCATATCCCAAAGAGACATGATAATTAAGTCCAATCTTGAAATGGACACAGTTGGTGCTAGGGTGGGTGTTCATTGTCCAATATACTGTGTGAATGCATTAAAAAAACATTTAGTATCTCTGCAAATATAGAATGACTAACAATAGCTTGAATTGATCAAAATAAGCATTAGGGTGGATTAAACTATTCTTTATACAGGCATAGAGTTCTCGGAATGGGGTAAGGAGTGGCCTTCCTAAAAATTCTATGGAAAAAAGTTGTCATCTGCATATGTGCCTTTGAAGGGAGGGTCCATATCTACTCTCATATTCTCAAAAGGACACCTGACAAAAACTGCTAAGAACCAGAAGTATTAGTCTGGATTATAAACCCTGTTCAAAAATAATATGCCTTATCCTCATGACTTGACTTTACCAATTCAGTCTTTGAAATGATTCATTATCCTTTCCCCAAATCCTAATTCTGCCATAGGCCTAATAACCATGTGTTATATAAGTTCAAGTAAATTAGCATAACTATGTATAAAATATTAGTTAACATATTTTCTTCTCCTGGTAACTGTGTATAAAATATTAGTAAACATATTTTCTTTCTTTAAAAAAATATCTTTAATAATATGATTAAATTAACCATTAATGAAAACAAGATATATCTTGTAAAACAACTTCAAAATAAAATGAATGTTAATAATATAGTTAGATATGCTTCTCACTAGTTCTAATTTAACCTTAATCATCACTATGAATTATAATTTCTCATAAAAGGACTAATCTTATCAAAGCACAAATTTTGTGTTATTTGTGAAAACTAATTTTAAAAGTAAGTGTTGCCCTTACCAGTTTGGCTCAGTGGATAGAGCCTCGCCCCGTGGACTGAAGGGTCCTGGGTTTGATTCCAGTCTAGGGCACATGCCTGGGTTGTGGCCTCAATCCCCAGTAGGGGGCATGCAGGAGGCAGCCCATCAATGATTCTCTCTCATCATTGATGTTTCAATCTCTATTCCTTTCCCTTCCTCTCTGAAGTCAATAAAAATATATTTAAAAAAAATAAGTACTATATACCCATTGTATCTACTAGATATAATCAAAAAGATCCAGTATATGGTAAAACTTAAAGAAAACTATAAATTTAAATAAAATTTCAGCACTTTATCAACTTGATCACTTGATCATTGCTGAATTCAATTTGAACTTCTCTATCTCAGTATATTGCTATACCAAAATTTTCACAGGAGCCTTTCAAATTTTTAAAATTATTTTTCAAGACCAATTTTACTAAGATGTAATTTACATATCACTTTAAAGTGTACAATTCAGTGTGGCATTTCTTTGTATGCTCTTGAGTTTATACAACCATCACAGTTATCTAATATAAAGTCATTCTTGTCACCCCAAAAAGAAACATCATATTCATTAGCAGTTGCTCCCCATTTCTCTTTCCTCTAGCCTCTGGCAATCACTAATCTACTCTCTGTTTCTATTGATTTGCCTACTCTGAACATTTCATATAAGTGGAATCATATGGTATTCGGTCTTTCATGTTTGGCTTCTTTTAGCATAATGTTTTCAAGATTCATCTAATATAGGAGCACTTCATTCTTAGAGGCTGGCACTTTCCATGTTTAAAAGAGATTTTTTTTTAGCTGTTACTAAATATACATAGTATTATAGTGATGTCTGTCAGGTATTTGTTTGTTGAACAGGTCTTGTGACACAGTGAATAGCAAGATGTGGCGGTAACAGGCATGACAAGGTGCCAAGCTGACTCTAACAGGATCTAACTGAGCCATCGGGTCTCCTCACAGAGGAGCCAAGTGCTGATGTCAGGAAGGTGAGGAGAGAAAGAGCAGTAGTAACTGTCACTGTGGGGCTTTTTAGAGCATGGGGACATGGCTGCTCATCCTTCCAAGTGCTTTCATCCCTTTAAGTGGGCTGCCAAAAATTCTAGTGTTGTGCAGAGAACACAAGAAAGTTGAGAACCACTATTTTATGTGCCCTGGTTTTCTCTGTTTGAATAATGGTAATTGCCATAAACACAAAATGAATCCCTTTTTGGGTAAAAGCAAAATGCTCTAGATTTGGCTTGATAAGAGGTTTGCTTATAGTTTAGCAGAAGGTCATGCTTTGCAAGGTCATGACCCCACATGGTCTATTTATCATAACTTTTACTTTCTTTCTCCCTATATCACCCAGATATAGGCTGAGGAAGGACAATATGAACAGTGCTAGGATGCCACTGAAATGGTAAAAGGGCTTCCCTCCCTTCTCCCTATCACAGAGAGCACCTTCCTCTTAACTTTTAAGCACCTTTACTACCTCTTATCTTCCTCATAGTGCACCTACTAGTCATGATTTACTTGGAGCCAGTTGTGATTTTATTTGGCTACAATTGCAGAATTCTTGAGTGTATTAAGCACAATCCTAGAGTAATGGTTTCCATTTAAACCATATGATTACATACAAAGCTTATTAAAAATGCAAATTTCCTTGGTTGGATTTTGATATGGTAAATCGGAGGTGAAGCCAGAAACTGTCATTTTAAGTAAGCACAATTGTCCTATGTTAATGTGGAAGATCCATGAAAAGAGCCTGAGAAATACTGCCCTACTGGCTTCAGTTTACACACTACCCAAGACACTATTTCAAAAATGACCCTCTCAAATATTTGTGTATTCCGTAAAACAATAAAGTTGCAGAAGAGAGCATTTTATTTGCTTGTATGTTTTTGCATCTCACTTAGTATGCCCTTCTGATGCCAATTTTTATCCATGCCTTTCTCCATACACAATGTGGAATCGTGAGTATGTTGTTGCTGTTTGAGGGAAGATGGTGACTGTGGAGAAGACTCCTCATAGAGCTACTCAAGAGCAGGAAAAGAAGAAAAGGCAATTTAGCATACTTGTACTTTGAGAAAATTGATGCACTGAGGAAGTGCTCTCTGGTATTTCTATTTTGAGGAAATAAATGTTATTTGCAGCAGGAACATGCTTTTCAAGTGGGGACTATTTGTGCAACAATGTTTATGTCCTTTAAAATTTTTGCAGAAAGCATTTTTAGAATACACAGAGTATGAAATGTGCATGTCTGGAGATATAACTTCCTCAAAGTTTCCTAACTTTGCCATCCCTTGATCTTTGGCCCTGGGGTCCTTCTTCAAGTCTCTAAATCAAATCTTTTAGGTAGCATATTGAGGAATTTTTACCCACAATGGAACTCACAACAGGTTTTTGCAATGGGTTGAGGGTATCTGGTGATAGCAACCTGACATCATCTTTCATATTCACATGACATTGATTTTGTTGAAAATTGAAAGAATACATATAACCGTCAACTAAAATAATCTACCTGAATCTAAAGCATTCTTTTTTTCATCAAAAAGTTATGTGTTCATGTGTTACATCATTAATGCTCAAAGACTTTTGATAGTGCTTCTCTTCCGGAAATGTTCTCTAGTTAAGGGTCAGAGCACTTATCTTATTTCTGTAATAAGAAATTATTCTTGAGATCCAGCACTAAGCTTTATCTTATTCCTGATTGAAATAGTGGTGTATATGAGTACACAAAGCAAGAAACATTGAGACAATGTGTGAAACAGGCAGAAGCATATCTTAGGTTAGGAGACTTGATTAAATATGCCTCAATAAGCCCAAAAAAACTCACAAATCAAAGTTCAGCATTAGCAGAGAGATGGGAACTAAGTAAGGAAGCAGAAATCAGATCATGTAAATATAAGGGAAAACAAGCAGCTAACAAAGGCAAAAATAGAGGGAAACTCAACAGTAGGGGACAGCTCAGGTAAGTGAAGTAACCGGGAAACCTACCTGTGCAGAAGGGTAAGGCACCCAGGCTCAAAAGAGATGGAGAGCATTAAATGGAAAAAAAAAATCTGGAATATCAACTGTTCAGGTCCAAGGCTTCTTAGCCATTTTCTATTGAGATTGATTCCAGAATTTACCTGTTCAATGGATGGAAAGAAAAACATAATAGGGAAGTGAGATATACCATATCTTTAAAGCTAGTACTTATAAATTCAGATGTGCATGAGAGGGTGAGTGTGGAAATGGAAAACAAAAGTTATAAAAGGTGTAAGTCGGGCCAAAACTGGTTTGGCTCAGTGGATAGAGCGTCGGCCTGCGGGCTGAAAGGTCCCAGATTCGATTCCAGTCAAGGGCATGTACCTTGGCTGAGGGCACATCCCGGGCAGGGGGTGTGCAGGAGGTGGCTGGTCGATGTTTCTCTCTCATCAACGTTTCTAGCTCTCTATCCATCTTCCTTCCTCTCTGTGGAAAAACAATAAAATTATACTTTTAAAAAAAGGTTTAAGTTGGGTAGCATATTCTTGGAGAAGCCATCCTGGGATTCCCTGCCTGGGCTGGGAGTCCCTGCTGCTCTCACAGCATCCTTTCCTTTCATTTGCTATGGCTTCTACCCTATGGGGATTGTCCATCTCCCCAACCATGCTGCAACCACCTTGAAGTAAATAGATGATGGCCTGTTTATCTTAATATACCCCATAGAGAGTGATTTTACAATAAAGGTTTATCAAATGTCAATAATAAACCTTTGTCTTATCAAACCACAAGTTCCTTATAGAGAGGAAATACACTTTTATGGCACTTCTAAGGCATCATACTTCAGTGGATAGAGATGAACATTTCATCTAATGGCCTTTATTCTCTTGCAACTCACTCAAATAGTATTTCATAGATGGCTACTCTACAGGCCCACCAAAAAAATCCTCACTGACACAAGTAGCATATTCCTCATACTGACTATTTTGTAAAAAGGACTTGACTTAGTGGCTAAGTTTCAAGTGTTTCAAGACTTTTGAAAACATTCCATTCAACTTTGTTTTCTACAAGGGCCCTTGGTCGTTTCTCATAGCAATTAAGAACACAGACTCAAGAGACAGGCTGCTGGAGTTGTACTCCAGCTCTTCCACTCACTATCTGGTGACTGACCTAAGGCAAGTTATGTAACCACTCCATGTCTCGTTTTTTGCCATCTGTAAAATCAGGATAAAAATTGTTGTGAGAATTAACTACATTATAAGTAATTTTTTAAGTACTGAGAACAGTGCCAGGCACATAGTACACTGTATATGTTATATAAGAATTAGCTTTTATTATTATATTTTACTTTGCCAGATACCAATGATTGCTTTGATTAATAATTATAATATCCACAATATGTTTGGGTTTATCTCAAACTATTACTACTCTTTATTTCATATTTTCCCCCAATGTTTGGTAAACTATATTTTATTATACAAATATGCTAAAAATAAAGATGAGAAAGTGTATGTTAATATTATTTAATTTATTATTAAATATACTATAATAACTTTCTGAATTTATCTCATAAAACTCCAAAAATTTACCTAAAGAAATTAAGATGGGATATTAAGGAATGTGCATATCTTTTGTCTTAATCATTTCCTTAAAAGTTACTAAATCTGAGGTTATTATTATTTAAATAGAATCTCTTATACTTCTGGAGAATTTCAAAATACTGTCAACATGTATTCTGGTCATCCCCACTTCCTGTGGTGGGGTTGGAAAACCATGCCAACTTTCATAGCTGCTGAGATTTACAGTGAATACTCATCTGAAAATCTTGCAAAAATGGATAGACAGTACTCTCTTCCTTTTTCTAAATTCCACATATGCCAGCTTTTAGAGAAAGTTAAAAAAAATTTTAAAAAGATTCCAACCATTTCCAAGCTGGCTCTAAGCAGGTGTACACACTTCCTCAGTTCTATCTCCAGGATAGTCTGAAAACTCCCTCTGCCCTCATCATGTCCCCTAGATCTAGTTAATTTCCAGCCAGGAATCAGATCCATTTACTAGGCAGTGGTTCTCAACCTTTCTAATGCCGAGACTCTTTAATACAGTTCCTCATGTGGTGGTGACCCCCAGCCATAAAATTATTTTTGTTGCTACTTCATAATTATAATTTTGCTACTATTATGAATCATAACTGTAACTGTAATTTGCTACTGTTATGAATCTGAGCTTAAGACCATCAGAAAACACAGATATTTACATTATGATTCATAACAATAGCAAAATTACAGTTATGATGTAGCAACGAAATAATTTTACGGTTGGGGGGGTCACCACAACATGAGGGACTGTACTAAAGGGCCGAGGCATTAGAAAGGTTGAGAACCACTGTACTAGAGGAAGGAAGAGTTTGTCTTCAGCATCCCAGGATCTGGCTGGTGTCTCTGGAAACTAACTAATGAAAAGTGAAAAAGAATGAATCAGTAATAAAATTTTCACTTACCAAAATGATCAAGAGCTGAGATGTGATTAAAAGTTATCATTGATAAGTTCTCCAGAATTAGCAATTTTCAAAGATTGCTTTAATAAAGTAAAATAGCACACTTGAGCACAACTTGATTTTTCAAAGGCCCAGGCTGTGCTTTATGAGGGCTCCCAGGAAGAGCAGTCATTGTTTAACAGGATCCGAAAGACAATGGAACTAAAAATAAGTCACTGTAGCATCCTTTCAAATGCCTTTTAAATCCTCTTTTTAACTTTTTGTTTTAAGTTTGGCATTTGTCACAAGTGGAGGGGAGAAACAAATTCCATTTATTTGAGGTATGTATTTTTCTTACTTTTTAAACTGTTGCTTATCTTGGCCTTTTTATGTAGTAAAAGTATGTAAACTCCAGTTTACAGATGGGTTCAAAGGCATAGGCAAGCCAAAGATATCTCCTTTGTGAAAAGAAGCAAAAAGACCTTTTTTTTTTTTTTTTATAAGTCCAACCAGTGCTCACTGTTAGAAGTATAGAGCACATCTGAGTCAAAGTCCTCTTCCTCAGAAACCCTGTTGTTACCATGGGAAAACTGTGAAAATGCTCAAATGTGGGCATGTTATAATTAGAACCAAACGTGGGCTTTCTGGGACCTGTCATGATGTTTCTAGGAAGCTAGTTCTGCGTTGGCTTCATAAGACATCCTTTTCCTACAATCATGACTCATTTGTGACTTCCAAGCCTCACTCCTCCTCCTCCTCCTCCTCCTCACCCACCCCCCACTTGTTCTGGGGTGGAAGAATGCCCAAACCCTCCAGAGACAGTGAGTAGGCGGGTGTCCAGTCCACTAACGAGAACACACTTCGAGGCATTGTGGAAGTGGGACAAAGGATGCAGCTGGGCATAGTCAGAGCTAACAATGTGATGGGTGTATGTTAATCATACAGGGGGAGACTCATTTCTTTGGCAACCCCAGCCCACTCACTGATCCATCCAAGCCCTCCGGGTCCTCCCTCCTTTCTTCCTTTCAGGAAAGCATGTGCAAGTTCTCCGCAGAACGATGAATCTGCTCCTCAGGGGAATGCACGAGTCAGAAATGCTTTTAAAAGGGAGAGAGGAGCCAAAGACTTTGCATAAGTAGGCCAGCTGCAGAGCCTCAAGGGGGAAAGTAAGGGGGGGGGAGATCCTCCTTGCGGCTGTGGCCCCAAACCTCCCACTGCCACTGGTTCCCATTGTCTGGCCACAACCCCAAACAAGCCAGCCCACACCTCTGTGACTGCACCCACTGTCGTTCTCAGGAAAAGAGGTTTTTCTGGGTCCTCCTTGGCACTTCTGTGAAGTCAAAGAATTCACTGAATCACAGAACTGAAAGAGATGATCTAACCACTTTTTTTTAAATCATGAGAATGGGATCAGTGGAGATGATCGGACGTGCCCCAGCTCACACAGCTATCGATACAAAGAGCCAGAACTGGAGTCCATGAATCTTTTTATTCCTCATCCCTGGCCTTATGCACACGAGCTTGTGAGACAAAACCTTACCATCGATATGCTCTTTTTCCCTCGGTTCTCTTCCTCTGGTTTTCTCTAAGGCTCTCCTGTCGTTTGTGTGACGTGTAACCAGCATACAGGGAGCCGAGTCTGATGATGGAGACCTCATAGTAGGAATTTATTAAAAATCTATTCCTAGGACTTTCCTTGGGAGATTCTCAAATAGGTCCCAGGAATGATTTAACAAGTTCCCCAGCCTAGTCTTGTGATCCAGTCAGTTCAGGGAAAACATTGTTGAGCAAAAGTAAAAAAAATAAAATAAAAAATAGATGTATGTTTGAAGGGTAGGGCATCCCAACAAGAATAGAACAGGGAGGGTAGATAGGACCAGGAATGTTGCCTCCAAGCTGCTTTTTTTAGTGGGTTAACCGCTAGACCACACTTCCTCTCTAGGAGAGGCAAGGAATTAAAATCAAAGGTTTACCACTGATTCATGCTGCCTGCTAATGCTGCTTATTGCGCCACGCTGTGACCCCGCGTTCTAGGGCTTGGAAACAGATGTGGGGAGTGAGCAGCCTGAGGTACTGAGGGGTGGGGGAGGTGGGGGGAAGGCAGATAGCCAATAAAGAACTTCCTCTGCTGCTAAATTTCAGGCAGGAGTGGAAGTCGGTCTAAATTGTTACCATGCAGATCTGGAATCATTTTTGCAATCGCCTGGCTCCCATTCCAGGTTTGCTCACTCTGCAACAAGAACTGAAAACTTGATCATGCTCCTGACCTGACTTTTGCCTCTGCCCTCATCTGAATGCATGTTATGAAGTTACACGTTTAGCCCGACCAGTCATTTCGTTAGGCAAGAGAGCTTGGTTACTACCCTCCTTGCCCCGCACCCTCCCTCCCCATGCACATTTTTAAAAGGAAGTACAGAAGAGTTAGGCAATTTGACCAAGGTTACACTCGTCTCAATGTTGCGGTTGTTTGATTAAAAGCGCAACTAAGCCATTTCAACCAAGCTTTCCAGATTCCCTCAGTATATTCTCATCACCAGGCAACTAAAACACTGGATTTCATTTCTCCTGTAAGATGAGTACCCTAAGTGTGCCCTTAGACATGTAGTTAACCATGGGATGTTTATAAAAAATGCATGGTTTTGAGTACTGGCTGTTGATTCTAAAAATAGTTTTTGTGACTTCTTCACTAAACCGGAAGCTCCAGGAGGGTGGGGCAGAACCTTCAGCTTTGGTTTTCACTAGACATTGCAAGTGTGGCAGCACTTCACAACTAGGAGGTACAGAAGCTGGAGTTTGGTCCACAGGGGTTAAGGTTCCCAGATTCAACAAAGAAAAAATAGGCTAGCCAGTTACACTTGAATCTCAGATTTTTAAAAGGTTAGTATAAGCCTGTCTCCTGCAATATGTGGGACATACTTATACTAAAAAAAAAAAAAAAAAAAAAAAAAAATCATTCATTATTTTTCTGAAATTCAAGTTTAACTGGGCATTCTGTTGACCAATCTTGCCACCCCAGCAAGAGTCCTCCCCATTAGCACTAGAGTCTCCAGAATTTTCTCAAAGATGATTGAAATGCAAACCCTTCCCTCCAGAGGCTGGGTAGAAAGCAGTCTGTCCACACAACTGTCATACGACATCGTGATAAATTGTACAATAGAAATGCAAAGAGGTCCGGAATCATGAGGCAAGGGGCAACTAAGCTAACCACCGCGGCCATGAAAGGTTCTTGGTATGGGTAACATGGAGTTTGGTCTTCAAGGATAAGTAGTTCATCAGACAGAGGTATGAAGGCTTGAACGAGTATGAGCATTTCAGCACGACCGAAGCATCAGCTGTGTGTGGAGAGGACCCAGGGGTCAGAGTGGATGAGCATCAAGAGGTGAGGTTAGGAAGGTTGACTGGGGGAGCCTTGTAAAGTGCCTCTATGTCCAGCTGAAGAATTTGAAACTTTTCCTGATGGATAGATAGGGAAACCAGAAAGATGTGTGTGTGTGTGTGTGTGTGTGTGTGTGTGTGTGTGTGTGTGTTTAGCTGAGTGGCATAATCACTTCTGTTTTTGAAAGATAATTTTGGTGGCAGATTGGAGTGGGTGGAATTTGTAGGCAGAGAGACTAATTAGGAGGTTATTGAAATAGCCCAGGCAAGAATGAGCTTATTTCAACCAAGGCAATGATGGTGGAAATAGTGAGGGAAGCCAAAAGTACAGTGACATTTAGGTGATAGAATCAATACAATTTGATGATTAATTGTATAAGGACAGTAAGATAGAGAATAGAGTTAATGTAATGTAAGTCTCCAGACAAGTAATGGGCATTACTTTTACTCTAACTGTCTATCTAAAGAATGGATCAGTAATGCCTACTCTATTTACTTCATAAGGCTACTATGAAGACCAATTAGGATAATGTGAAAGCCATTTGTCAAGTATAAAAAGCTATAAGAAGTACCACTATTAAATGCATATATATCTATTTCAGTCGATACTGAACTCTTTCAGGGTAGAAGTTACATTTTATCCATCTTTAGTGCTCCTTAGCATACTGCCTTGAACGTATAGATAACGGGTACATGTTTGAAGCATTGAATCAAATTTGAAATTCGACCGTGCCAAACCAAAATAATAAATACCATATTTTACATGTTTTTGGTGTATGCCTGGAAGTATATAATGGATCTAGTTGGTAAAAAATGCAAATATCCCAGGAGAAATACCCACTTGAGTAATGCCAAAGCTGAAGGAAATCTCTTTCTCTTTGTCCACCAAACAAGGACCATCTTAGATGCTCAGACAGGTTTTCTTCTTTATGTCCCTCCCATTGGGAAGTATTAAAATCCTAAAAAAATTATCTGCTAAAAGAAATGATAATTTTTAAATTGAGTACCACTCAGATGTTGAATATGACTGAATCTCTATTCTGAACCAAACAAAAACTCATCATTTAGATTTGTAATATTGCAAAGTATGGGTACTACATTTTTAAGTAAGTCCATCACATATTTCTCTTCCTAAAATAAACCGTCTCCCTCACTTTTGTTTTATAAGCTACTTTAATTCCAAGGAAGATCTTTTTCTATTTCCCTGTAACTGTTTTTCCTCTCCATGTAGAGTAAAAGCAATATCCAAAGAGACTACCATAAGCAGATGTCTCCTGTTCCAACCAGGTAGAAATTACTATATTATTAGTTTCAATATTTTTTGTTATTAACTATTGTTCCTAGTTATTATTTATTGAGCACATATCATGGGTCATTTGTTACCCTAAACGCTTTACCTAAATTATCTTACTTAAATATTAAAAAGTCCTGTAAAATAGTTCCTACTGCTTCCTTTTTATTTGTGGGAACTGACGCTTTAAGAATAAGTCATTCTAGGTCGAAGAATTGGAGAGAGGCAGGATTTAAACTGGGTCTTGCTGACTCCCCCGTCACCTCTTAGCTACTGAAGCAATGATTCTCAAACCCTAGCAGGTGAGAGAACCACCTGGAATACTCGTTAGCCACCAACTCTATAGCAATTCAGAGTGACTCAGTAAAGACGGATGGGACATGGAGTTCATAGCTCTAATAAGCTCCCATGTGGTGCTGGTGTTGCTGAAACAGAGACCACACTCTGAAAACAATTGGATGAAACAACACTGCCTGAGATTGGCTCATTCTTGTGCTCCAGCTCTGTGATGTCATTGACACGAGTAACGAAGAACGAACATGTAAGAGGCAACTTTTTGAACTTTGGAGTTTACAGGCTAGTGGAAGAGAGAGATAAGACAACAGAATATCTAATATAAATATAATACATTCTATAAAGTTACATGCACATACCCGATAAAACATTCAGAAATCTAAAAATAGAGGAAAACGTTCAACCTGAAATAGCAGCTATGAAAAATATACAGCCATAGCTTCATATGCAATGGTAGAAAGCTGATTGCCTTCCCCCTGTGGGGAAGAACAAAGGCAAGGATGTACAGTCTCATGACTGCTACTCACTATTGTACTAAAGTTTCTAGTCAGTACAATAAGGAAAGAAAAAGAAAAGGTATCCAGATTGAAAAGAAAGAAATAAAACTATATTTATTAACAGGTGATATGATTGCCTATTAATAAAATCCTACAAAACTTACAAAAACACTACTAAACCTAAGTTGCGGCATACAAAAATCAATCTCTAGACATCTATATTTCTACATAATAGCAACAAAAACGTAAAAATTGACATGTAAAAAATACAGTTTACAATAGCATAAGAACAGTTAAGGATAGATCTGACCAAACATGTGTATGACCTGTACACTAAAAATATGCTGAAAGAAATTATAGAAGATATAAATAAATGGATAAAACTAATATGTTCATATATCAAAAGATTCATTTTTGTTCATATAAACTCTTCCCCAAACTGATCTATAATTTCAATGCAATCTCAATCAAAATCCCAGCAGGCATTTTTGTTATCACATACTCTAAAATTCATATGGAAATGTAATAAATCTAAAATATCAAAAAAAATCTTTTAAAAGAAGAACAAATTTCAAGGACTTATATTATCTTTTTAAACTTATCCTAAATTTAAAATAATTGAAATTGTGTGATAGTAGCATAGAAATAAACAAGTATATCAATGAAACAGAATAGAAAACACAGAAACAGATCCATACATTTATGGACAACTGATTTTGGACAAAGATGTAACGACAAGTAAGCAGCGAGGACAAAGTGTTGACAAATGGTACTTGAACAATTGGTTAGCCATATAGAAAAAATAAATAACTTCAGTCTATACTTCTCACTATCTACAAAATTAAGTAAAAATGGATCAGAGGCCAAAATATAAAACCTAAAACTTCTAAAAGAAAGTATAGAAATGAATCTTTATGACATTGGGTTAGGTAAAAATTTTAGGTACAACAACAGAAGTACAATCCATAAAAGAAAAAAAATGAGAAATTTGACTTTATCACAATTAAGAACTTCTTCTCTTTGAAGGACACTGGTAAGTGGATGGAAAGCCAAATCATATATCTGATAAAGGCCTTGTATGCTTAAATATATAAAAAACCTTCAAAACTCAATAATCGTAAAACAAGCAATCCAATTTTAAAAATGGGTAAAAGATTTGAACAGTCACATTACCCAAAAGTTATATAGGTAACAAATAAGTACATAAAAAGGTCATTACTCAACGTCATCAGCCATTGGGAAATTAAAATAATATAAAATAACAAAATTACAATGGTATATCTCTTCATGCTTATTAGAATAACTAAAATTTTAAAAGACTGACAACACTAAGTGTATGGAGCAACTATAATCTACTGCCTCATAGGTGGGGATGTAAATTAGGACTATCATTTTGAAAAGTAGTTTGGCAGTTTCTTAAAAAGTTGTTCAAACAGAGAAAACCAAGATGGCGGCCTAGGTGAACACCTAATTGCAACCTGCACAACAATTTCAAAAAAATACAACTAAAATACAAAATGGATATTATCCAGAACTGCAGGAAAGTTGACTGCCTGGAAATTCTACAACTAGAAGGAAAGAGCAAACATGAAAGACAATCAGAGGAGCTGTAAAAGCCTAAGGTACTGAGACATGGTGCAAGTGTGGGGAGAGGACAGAGCTGGAGAGAAGGGGGCAGCTGAGTGCCTGGCTGACATTCCCTAGTGGGAAGGAGATAAAAGCTCCAGACTGTGCTGAACCCCAGTTCCGGGCGAGACACTGGGGACCCAGGCTCATACTGAGGGAATCTAGGCTGTAAGGTGGAAACTCAGGGAAGCAGCAAAAGGCAGAACATAAACTGAACATAAACTGGATGAAGACAATGGGGGGTGGGGAAAGGGCAGAGGGTGGGGTAGGAACCTGGTGGCACAGTAGGAGCAATGGAGGGGGAAAAATGAGGAACATTTATAATAATATGAACAATAAAGATTTATTTTTTAAAAAGCCTGTCAAACATTTCGTACATGCCAAACCATTCTACATTTAAGTAAATATATAACCAAGAGAAATGTCCATACAGAGACTTGTACAAACACAAATGTTCAAAACAGCTCTATTTGTATTAGTCAAAAACTCAAAATATACTGGAGCTCAAATGTCCACCAAGAGATGAATAGATAATCAAAGTGTGGGACACCCAAGTAATGAAATAGTTCTCAGCAGTACAACTGAGTAACCCATTCATATATATTATAATAATGATGAACCTTAAAAGTGTTATGCAAAGAAAAAGCATCTAGAGGAGCAAAAGAGTGTGTACTCTGTGATTCCATATATATATATATATATATATATATATATATATATATATATATATATATATTAGAGACCTGGTGCATGAAATTCATGCACAGAGGTGGGGGATGGGGAGGGGGAATGTCCCTCAGCCCAGCCAGCACCCTCTCCAATTTGGGACTCCTCGAGGGATGTCCGATTGCTTATTTAGGCCTGATCCAGGATCATCCCTCTCACAATCCAGGATTGCTGGCTCCCAACTGCTTGCCTGCCTGCCTTCCTGATTAACCCTAACTGCTTCTGCCTGCCAACCTGATTGATGTCTAACTGCTTTCCTGCAAGCCCATATGCCTCCAACTTCCCTCCTCTGTCGGCCTGGTCACCCCTAATTTCCCTCCCCTACAGGGTTGATCGCCTTCAACTTGCTCCCTTGCAGGCCTGGTCCCTCTCAAATGCCCTCCTTTGCAGGCATGGTCTCTCCCAACTGCCCTCCCCTGCTGGCCATCTTGTGGTGGCTATCTTGTGTCTACATAGGGGCAGGATCTTTGACCACATGGGGGCAGCCATCTTGTGTGTTGGAGTGATGGTCAATCTCCATATTACTCTTTTATTACATAGGATAGAGGCCTGGTGCATGGGTGGGGACCAACTAGTTTGCCCTGGAGAGTGTCCGAAATCAGGGTAGAGGTTCCCTTGGGGCATGGGCAGCCTGAGTGAGGGGCTTGTGGTGGTTTTCAGACCAGCCATGCCCCCCAGCAACCCAAGTGAAGGCCCTGGTCTCTGGAATTTATTTACCTTCTACAATTGAAACTTTGAAGCCTGAAGTGGAGGCTTAGGCATGCTAGGGCAGGTGGAAAGCTTGGCTTCTTCCATTGCCAGAGAAACCCAAGCCTCTGTGGCCACACCCATCTTGGTTATAGTTAATTTGCATACATGCTCTGATTGGATTGTAGGTGTGGCTTGTGGAGCAGAGTGATGGTTAATTTGCATATACTCTTTTATTAGGTAGGATGTATTGTAAACTAAAATAGTGACAGAAATTAGAACAGCTGTTGCCTTGGATTGGGGTTGAGAGGGAATTATAAAAAGTACAAGAAATTGGTAAGCTTAAATCAGCCATCCATCCATTGTAAGTCTTTATAAGCAGGCAGGCATTTCTTCTCAAAGCTGCTTTATAAAATTTTAAGAAACTCCCAGGGATCCTTCAGAAGTTTTACACCAAACCCTTTTTGGTATTTTATTTTGATCCAAATGGGAGTGGTTCTCTTCCCTGTGTTTATAGGAAGTGTTCTCCCTTGGGTTTGTGGCCACACACAGAGGGCAGGGAACTCTAGACAGATACTTCCTGTGCCTCCACGTGCAGAGCCCAGCTGTTGGCCTGGTGGCTCCTGCAGTCACGTGAGCTCCTCTCTTGTGGTGGTTCTCAAGGCCTCTAGAGTTTTTCATCAGCGAAGTCTAAGTAATTCAGAAAATCAGTCTCAGAAGCCTTTAGACAGCCATGAACTCAAACCTGCTGATTTGTGTGGGAGTCGTGTTTTCTAAGGGACCCCATCTGCCTTGCAGCTCACAACTTGTCCTGCTGGTTTCTTTTTCATCTTCAGATATTTGTACATTGTGCATCTGTTCTTTTTTTTTATTCCCCTAATTGCAGTGACTCAGTGTGTTTGCCCAGTGCCCACATCCTTTCCCCACAAACTTAGAGGATCAAAAACATGGTACAGCCGAAACCGGTTTGGCTCAGTAGATAGAGCGTCGGCCTGTAGACTGAAAGGTCCAGGGTTCTATTCCGGTCAAGGGCATGTACCTTGGTTGCGGGCACATCCCCAGTAGGGGGTGTGCAGGAGGCAGCTGATCGATGATTCTCTCTCATCGATGTTTCTAGCTCTCTATCCCTCTCCCTTCCTCTCTGTAAAAAATCAATAAAATATATATTTTTTTTTTTAAAAAGCATGGTACAGTGGAAAAGAAACTGAGACTCTACATCTGGCTTTACCATTCAACTTTTTATGATATTTGGGAGAACATAGGTCATACCTCTAACCCTCAGTTTTCTCATCATAAAATGGGAGAAATAGCTTGATTTTTTCTAAAGTTTTTTCTTTTGTCTATAATCACTGACACAGAACATGAGTTCGGATTGTTTATAACATACACCTAATAAGTATATATTTATTTTAATGTACAGTAGAATAATAAGTGATTGTTACATAAGTAAGCTTAAATTAAAGTTTAATCTAATTAGTAGCTTATATAATGATAACAATTTTTTAAGTGAATTGATTGAAAGTAGAATATTAGGCAGGTTAAAGGGATAAGTATTACAGAAAAATTGAGGAAGTAGTCCATACAGTGGCCGGAAGCAGTGTTAAGTTCTGCCTCAATGTTTCATGGGAAACTACATTTCAAGCTTCCTTGATATCAGGTTAGCATCAGGGCCTGTGTTCTGGCCAATGAAATGCGAACACAAGTTATGTGTCACCTCAGGAAGCCATGGCATTATCAGGGTACAGAATGAGGATAGTACCCTGAATAATCAGATGGAAGAAAGTGTCTGCGTACTTGAATAAAAGAGTTAAGCCGCAGAGATTTCTGGATTTATTATCTGAGTATAGATTACCGTATCCTGACTAACACAAAGCATCATAAGATCATCACGTTCCATCTAACTCTAAAATTCTACATTCTCTTCCTCGGTTTTAACCTATCCTTTTTTCCCTGGCCCTCTAACTCCAAAGAAGTTTCTTCTAAACTAATTTGCCTATGTTTTGCCCCTCCAACTATCTCTGCTTTTAGAAGTGGCATTTATATTTAGTGATGGCTGTCGGTCTGGATAACTACATAGAAGCTTCCTCATATCCAAAGAGGACATGACAATTAGAGTCATTGGCTGTTTGTGGTGCCTTTCTGAGTAACCTTTGGTGACCATCCCATCTTTCAGACTACTCATACATAAATATGACACTTTCTGCAAATCTTTGTTCACTATTGACATCGCCATTTCCAGTGGTTATGAGCCTACCTGTGTCCTTGGTTTGTTAAAGCCACTTCTCTTACTGTTTTGGGTCACACTAGCTATTGGTTCCCCAAATCCACCAGCAAGATATGTTGTTACAAGTTGTGCTATAGAAAGCTATGAACCCTGTTCTTAGTATGAGCCCTTATTAAGCCCAAAACAGCTGGAGGAGCCGACTTACTTTAAACTTCATTATATGCTAGAACAGCCAAGCTACATGATGGAAATCATTATTTTAATCCTTGGAAGCCGATTACAGTATAGGACTTCATGTTCATTTGCATTGTCTGGTTTTGTCGTTTAATAGTCATAAATATTTGTTTCAGGAAAATGTATTTTTCAAGAAGCTTGATTTAACGTCTGGGTCAAATTACAGCCTCTTAGTTCTAATCACTGATCTATATATCTTCAATTTATATGGCCTGCCAAGTTTTTATCTGCCTTTTCTCCTAAGGACATTAAATTTTGATTCAATTTGCTTCTCTGTTGCTTGATCAATTAGTGTATCAAATGTGCTTCTCAGACAGTGAAACTAAGAGGCAGTTTTTAACAGTGTAAGTTAATGTAGATATTTTTAACATGGATATTGTTTTCCTTACTCAAGATAATATAGAAACCTAGTTCTCCTGAGGTTCATATATCACTGGTGACCCTTCAAATGGTCCAGGAAAGCCGTGGCTTTTCTTCTGTGAGGTTATAAATGGAATGATCATTGGTTTGTTATTTATACCCTAGGAACTTCCAAAAATAATTTTAAGATTATCTTAGAGCTATTAAAAGTCTCTAGCCATTAAAAACACAGTATGTGAAACAATAGTGATGTCTGTTGCTAATCATAAAACCATGGAATTACAGAATAGTGGAAATGGAGGAAAACAACCAGCCATATGACTCATCTCCTATTTATCAGAGATGAGAAAGTCTGGACACAAAGGGTAACATGTTGTTATTTTATTTTTATAACAATATTATTGAAATGCAATGCACACCATCAAATTCACCAATTTAAGTGTATAATTCAATTGTTTTTAAAAAGTTATACAATCAATTTTTAAACATTTTCATCACCCAAAAAGAAACAATGTACCCATTAGCAGTCACCACCCTAAATCCCCCTCATCCTAAGCAAACACTCATCTACTTGCTACTTCCAATGATATGCCTTTTCTGGATACTATACTTAAGTGGAATCATGCAATACATTATCTTTTTTACGATTGCTTCTTTCACTTAACAAATGTTTTTGAGCTTCATTTCTTTCTAATTGCTGAATAATATTCATATATATATATATATATATATTTGAATATATATATATATATAGTTTAACTATTCATTCTTTGATGGACATTTGGGTTGTTTCCAAATTTTTAGGATCAGAAAAAAATTTTTTAAACCTTTTTTCTTAAGTTAATATATAATATATCTTGCTAAATCTCAGTCTTCCCCATTTTAAATTTAAAAAACTAGAACTTCAGATTTAAAAAATTCTTTTAACTATTAACCAGCTTCATTCCAATAAGTTTAATTTAAAATTTTTTTTAATTCTTTTAGACATCTTTTAATAATATAACAACTTATTTTTTTTAAATACATTTTATTGATATTTTTACAGAGATGAAGGGAGAGAGATAGAGAGCTAGAAACGTCGATGAGAGAGAAACATCGATCAGTTGCCTCTTGCACACCCCCTATCGGGGATGTGCCCGCAACCAAGGTACATGCCCTTGACCGGAATCGAACCCGGGACCTTTCAGTCCACAGGCCGACGCTCTACCACTGAGCCAAACCGGTTTTGGCACAACTTATTTTTTAAAAATACATTTTTATTGATTTCAGAAAGGAAAGAAGGGAGAGAGAGAGAGAGAGAGAGAGAGCGAGAGAGGGAGAGAGAGAGAGAGAGAGAGAGAAACATCAATGATGAGAGAGACTCTTGGGTTGGCTGCCATCTGCATGCACCCTACTGGGGATCAAGACCTCAACCCGGCATGTGCCCTTGGCCTGAATCAAACCAGAGACCCTTCAGTCCACAGGCCAATGCTCTATCCAATGAGCCAAACCTGTTAGGGCACAACTTATTTTTATACTACATTTTAATTGTTCACCATATATGTTGGCAAAGATTGTTCGTATATTTACATATTTCTAATGCATGTTTCTCTACATTTGTCTGGCCTAACTAGACTCTGAATTCCATGAGGGAAGAAAAGAACATATCTGAACTTCGTATCCCTGGCTCTTACGATGTCATCTAGAATATCATACTCATTTATTCAGCAAAAAATGTATTAGGAAGTTACCATGTAAAGGTTAATGTGCTAAGCTTTGGAGTACAAAAGAAGTCAATGGAAGATATTTCCCTATCCTCACAAAGGTGGAATAGAGATCCTGATGTTTCCCTTCTATATAAGCTCTTACAGCGCCTCACAAAATATTTAAAACACTATTGTAGTGGCTTTGTAATATGTCAACTTAGCTAAGCTTACCTATATTTCCAAGAATTCCCTTTCTTGTGTGATTCCAATGAAGAGTGGGTCATGGGAGATATTTGGAGAGGAGAAATGAGGCAGTAAGCATTTTGTAACTCATACAGGCTGCTATCTGCTGGCTTATCCCAAGCCTGAGGAAACAAGTATACCAAAAGCTCACCTTGGCTCTTCCTAAATCTTCCTTCACCTTCTCTGGCTCCTGGGCCACGTGTGTGTGTTTAGTTCTGTGACAAAGGACTCTGGCACCTGCAGAACACCCATACCACCATCAAAAACTAAAAAAATAAAAATAAATAAAAATACTAATAAGGTCTTTATTCATCCTCATGGGCTCTCACTTGTAAGTTCCAAATGGTTCTTGCTTTCTACCCCTTTACATCCATCTCCCCTTGCCTGCCCTATGTGCGTTAAACCCCAGCAAAGACAAGAGATAAGCTTCAGAGACTTCTTAACCATCTTCTATAATTGCTTAAGGTCAAGTCCCTGTAAAATAACAATAACAATCACATGAGAGGGAGATCTCATGCGATCTCCCTCTCTACTTACCTATATATTGCTTCTTGATTGAACCCTAAACTCTGACTGTTACAACAATTTTAAATGAATAGATAAGCCTGCAACAAAGTAAGAACTTTGCTGAAACCACAAATAAAATACAAGTCCAGGAAGCTAAGCAAGAACAGAAGTTTTCCAGCTACCCTAACATCAGACGTGGATACCAACAAAATGGGCTTGCTATGTGCCAGGCATTGTTCTAAGTACTCTATATATGCTAACTCTAATCTCTTATTAACCCACTGAGGTAGTTATAGTTACCCCTGTTCTGTGGATAAGGAAATTAAAATTCAAGGTGGTTACGGTCACAAAGCTGGCAAACAGCAAAGCCAGAATTGAAATCTGGGTAGTCTGGCTGCAAAGCCTTCAGAAGGCAGTAGGACTAGGAACACTCTTCAATGAGATGAGGGCACAATTATGGGCTGAAGCAGCCTCCGTATAAAACCTAAACCCAGAAACCATGGCTTTAGATGGAAATTCTGAAAGAAAGATCTCTCTGCAAAATGCATAACTTGGAGAAATCCAGATTTCACTTGATAATGAAACCTAAAATCTAAAAGCTTAGCAGTGTCATTTAAAGTGCTGTAAGGTCCACAGGGCTCTCAGGCATCTGCTTGGCAGAAGCAATGAATAGTCCTTTTTAGGAGAATACACCCCCAACCTCAAGCCTCGGAGAATTTCTATTCATAATTCATAAATATTTTTAAAGAAGTTTATTTATTTATTTATTTATTTATTTATTATTTTATTGATATTTCATAGAGAGGAAGGGAATGAGATAGAGAGCTAGAAACATCGATGAGAGAGAAACATCGACCAGCTGCCTCCTGCACACCCCCCACCAGGGATATGCCCGCAACCAATGTACATGCCCTTGACCAGAATCGAACCCAGGACCTTTCAGTCTGCAGACCGATGCTCTACCACTGAGCCAAACTGGTTTCGGCAATAATTCATATTTTTTAAATGCACTACACTGACAAGGAAGCAAGTCACCAAAAGCAAAATTCACAGAAACAAACACGTACAAAAACAGACCTGGAACAATTTCAGGCATTGGAATGATCAGATATGGATATATATATATATATATATATATATATATATATGTATATATAATATTTCAAAAAAATAAAGGAACGGGAATATAAAAAAGAACAAGTCTATTTAAAAAAAAAGTAAAAGTCATAACGTGGCACCAGCCTGTAAGTAAGCAGCCAGGAAAAATGGCGGTGATGGTGCAACTCTCCCGGCCAGAGTGGCAGCTAAGTGATGCCCGCAGCATCCTGAAGGCGGCCACCAGGGAGAGCTCACTGTGGAAGAAGGGAACCTCCCCTATGAGGAGCAAATGGCGCAGAACCAGTTCTCTGTCAACTGCTGGCTCCGACACATAGAATTCAAACAAGGAGTCCGAAGCCCAGGCTGAGCCAGCTGTGTGAGCAGGCACTGGAGCCGCCGTCCTGTGGCTACGAACTCTGGTACCACTCCCTGACTGCGAAGATGTCAATTCCTGCCGCGAGAGGCCCTTTGTGCTCATGCACCAGATGCCGCACCTGTGGCTAGAATATCACCCATTCCCCATGTACCAGGTCCGCGTCACACACACACACACACACACACACACACACACACACACACACACACACACACCTGCCACACTTCCAACTGTGCCCCCCCTCGCCCCCCGGCATTGCCATCACACAACACTACTCTCCTATTTGGCCCCTGTACCTGGCTTCCCGGCTCGCACCTGAGCCAGGCGGGGCCAGGGCGCTTCCTTAAGCTGAGGCCTGAGAGCGCAGAGGAGCAGAGGAGCGCACCCAGTGTCTCAAATCGAGCAATCGACTGGACGAGGCCACACAGCGCCTGGCCGCTGTGGCAGAGGACGAGCGCTTGGTGTCCGAGGCCCGCAAGTCCAATGACCAGCTGGGGCCCGAGCTCTGCGACCTCATCCCCCCGTAACCCGGACCGAGTACACAGCCGCTCAGCCTGGGGAGGGGAGGGGGGCGAGGACGGCCTCACCGGACCAGCGGGGTAAGCCTTGGTGCTTGCTGACCCACCAGTACATCTTTGGCGGCCACTGTGAGAAGACTTGGCAGGTGTATGAGGTGTCCGTCCGGTCTGGCCATGGTCGCCGCACAGGACTTCACGCAGGTGTTGGGCAGCTCTGCCCAGTTCGAGGAGGGCGGGGTCAGGCTCGGATGGAAACCACCTCAGAGCTGGGGCGGGTGGGAGGAGGACGGCGTGGCCCTCAAACTGTGCCTGGCCACTTGGAGCAGCTCGCCAGCCAGAGGCCCGTGCTGCTCTACCGCGTCTTGCTGTGCCAAAGCCCGCACCACCTGCTGAGTGGCACAAGCTCTTGGCTCTGCACCGGGGCTGCCCGCTCCTGGAGATCATCAAACACATGCACGGGATCTATGCAGACGCAGAACCCTCTCAAGGCTGCGGGCAAACTCCACCCTCATGGGTCAGGTTTGCCAAGGGTTTTGAGGACGACAGCCTGCATCGTCCTGAAGGAGGCCACCCAGGTGAGCTTCAAGCAGGTGGATGACCTCGCGTGTGGTGTGAGCGTGCAAGCTGGAGCTCTGACATGAGACTTAAGACCAGGCCCTGAGGCTCCTGCAGAAGGCGCCAGCACAGCCCAATCAGCCAGGCCAAGAACTTGAACTCGGAGCTCGGGCAAAACCGTGGGCACAAGTCACTGGAGGTGTGGTTCCTGCTCGCCAACCTGGAGGAGAGCCTTGGCACCTTCTAGTCCACCAAGGTTGCGAATGACAGCTTCTTGGACCTGAGGCCCGCCTTCCCCATACTGTCATCAACTCCACCATGTTCCTGGAGGAGCACACGCGCTTCGAGGAGTGTCTGGAGGCATATGAGTGGGGACATCCCGCTGTTCAAGTGGCTCAACACGTCTGACATCTGGCCACCAACCTGGCCAAGTTCATCGCCCACTAGGGGGAGGCCGCAAGCTGGAGCGGGCGCCGGGACCCCCTTGAGCAGGCGTTGATGGGAAATTCACAAACCCCTTTAACCTGCTGTACTCAACAGCTGCAGGAGGAGTGGGGTGTGACCTGGCAGACTCTCGGTGCCGTGTACCAGGGCACCCCCCTGGGCGGTGGCATCCGCCCAGCAATACAATTTGAGCAATAATTATATCAAAAAAAAGTAGTGGATATCTATGGATTCTCCCACTATCGCGGCACCTACCAGAATACCAGGGAGATTCCGTCACACAAGCACGCCCGGAGATGTGCCTGTGGTTTGTGGATAGGGAGTTAAAGCTGGGGGAGACTGACCACGCCCAAGCCATCTACAGCTTCTCCCACATCTGCAACCCTGGATGACTGGGGCCTCCTAGCAAACGTGGAAGGACTTCAAGGACCCGCAAGGTAACAAGGACGCCAGGAGGTGCTGCAGATCTGCCAAAGCATGCAGGCCACGTACATTGTGCAGGTGGACTTCATGGCCTTGCACATGCTCAAGGTGTCAGGTAGCTCCACAAACACAGTAACTGGCCTCGCCCTGGAGCAGAGTAGCATGGATGGTATGAAGCCGCTGGAGCAAGGGCTAAGCAGCCGGCAGGGGAGGCCAAGAGCAACCAGCCCCCTAGGGCCCAGAGGAAGATCCTGTTGGTGTGGAGAGATGCTTCCTGGGAGGAGCTGGCCGAGCCGACAAGACAGGACAACCCAGAAGGGCTGGATCTGGGCAAGCCTGAGGATGAGGATGAGATGAACCTGCAGCCCAATGAGGAGCACCTGGAGCAGCAGAGCATGCTGGCCAATCTGTTCCAAAGGAAGACTGACACCTACCTCACCCTGTCTCCCTTGCAATGAAGCCTGTTGCTATGAGAAAAAAGAGAGAGAGAGAGAGAGAGAGAGAGAGAGAGAGAGAGAGTTTTAAAAAGCACAAATATTTCTAAGCCATAGAAAATTTCATTCAAACTCAATGATCACTAATGATCACCTATGTCTTGGTTTCCAATACCAGCCTCCAATACAAGAAACCAGGGGTCTTCCTTGGAGAAATGGTTGATTCCAGGACTTGAGAACAATACACAAAATGAGCTCAGAGAATCTTACAGTGACAGGAAGTAAAAAGGTACAAAATGTAAAATCACAATGATACAGGAGCCAACTAAAAAAGTTCCCAATGGCCAAAGTTGAAACAACTTGAGGAACAAAATTAAGTAATATTGGACTCTAACTCAAAGTATAGAATAAATATCCACTATTCTATAATGACATAAATAAATAATTGAATAAGTAAATGGGATAGAAGAAACAAATCTTCCACAAAGAAGAATTCCAGATAATTTATTATATATTCCGTCATCAAGGAGGTAGAGCATAACTTCTTAGCTATGGGCTGCACATAGTGACTTTATTTTTAAAAAGGACAGTATAGGAAGGGGTTGGGTGGGAAGTAACTTTACAGTGGATAAATCTGACAAAAATTACCTCAGCCAGGTGATCAAGGTCAACATCAACAATGACGAGTCCTGTTGACAGTATGTACCCTGGATATGATAAGAAATGGCATTTTATCTCTGTGGTCTTCCTCCCAAAAACCCATAACTCCAGTCTAATTAGGAGAAAAACATCAGAAAAATTTTAATAGCGGAACATTTTACAAAATTCATGACCCGTACTCCTCAAAATTGTCATGGTCATCACCAAACAAGGAAAGTCTAAGAAACTGTCATAGTTAAGAGAAGTTGTCAAGAAGGAGACATGACAACTAAATATACTATGGTATCCTGGATGAGATACTAAAATAGAAAGAGGGCATTAGGTAAAAACTAAGGAAATGTTTTTTAAAATATGAATTTTAATTGATAATAGTGTATCAATGTCAATTTGTTAATTACAGTAAATATACTATGCTAATTTAAGATATTAATAGAAGAAACTGCATTCAGAGTGAATGAAAATTCTCTGTAGTATCTTCTTCATTTTTCTGTAAATCTAATAAGATAAAGTTAAAGTGGGGTTTTTTGTTTGTTTGTTTTTAAAAGTCTCACTAGATTAAACAGTGGTTTGGACATATCTGAAGAGAGATTTATTTCTGGAAAATATAACTAAATACACTACTCAGAATCCAGCTCAGCAATATCAAGAAAGATTTTGAGACTCAGAAGATATAGCAAAAAGCTCTAACTAATATGTCTAATTGAAGTTCAAAAAGGAGAATAATGAGGGAATGGATGAGTGATAAAAGTAAAAAATAGGTAGTCCACATAATTTCCAGAATTAATTAAAGATATAATTTCTTAGAGTCATTTTACAAAATGCATGACCCATATGCATTTTAAATATAAAATAGAAAAAATATATATAATAAGTAAATAAATATAAAATAGAAATAAATAGAAAATAGAAAAAAATCCATACATGAAAGCAAACTGTAGGCAAAGAGAAAATCTTAAAAGCAGTCAGAGAGGAGAAAAAGCCTAATTGCCTATAGAGAAACATGAATTAGACTAAAAACTAACTTTTTAGTCAGAAGATAGTGTAATAATATCTTCAAAATTGAGAGGAAATAATTTCAAATTTAGAATTTATACCTGGAAAAACTATTCTTGAGAATAAAAATGGAGTAAAGATAAACAAAAACTAAAGAAATTTACCATTCAAAGATCCTACTAAATGAACATCTAAAGGGTGTACTTTAATAGGAAATAAATGATCCAAAATATTTCAGTTCCAGAAAGAATTGTAACTAAATAAATGAATAAGCTTATGGTATATTTAAACTAGTATTCAAAGCATAAAAATATCTATTTCATGAAGTATAAAAAATATAGAGATAATACACTAGACATTGTTACATGTAAGATGAGAGAAGAGTAATTTGAGTTCACATATAGCAAGATCCTCATATTGTTTGGGAGTTGGGTGAAAATATTCACTAATGTTAGACTTAAATGTACATTGTTAAATTTCAAGAGTAATGACTAAAATAATAGATGATAAAGTATATATTCCAAACAAATAAAGGAGAAAAACATAGAAGTAAAAACAAGTAAATAAACAGAAAAAAAATCTCAAACAATTTTAACAAGTCAAGAAAAAAATAAACTGTATAAGCAGGACAAATAGAAAACACAAACTAAAACGGCACCAATAAATTTTTTTACATCAATAATTATGTAAATATTTGATAAGTAGGAATCTTAACTTCCTCCATTGAATGGTCCTGCCATCGTGTTCATCTTCTCCTTCAATGATAGATAGTCCATTGTCTCTGATAAAATTTGATACTTGGGCCGGCACAATCACCTTACCGTAACACATACTGTATGATAGAGGTGGTGTTAAACCCACTGTCACTTGTTGGCTATTTAAACTGTCATTAATCAGTGGTACTAGAAGAAAGTCCTGATATAAACAGTAAAAATAAAAGATATCAATTTTAAATATATCATCTGTATTTTAGCATTTTCTCCAGTCTATGACCACAAAATAAAGTTTCAATGTTCATATGCAAACCATAATCATACAAATCCCATTGGCCTGTTTTAGGAAAAGAGCCTCCTTAGAGCATCCTCCAGTTATTTCTAAGAGTTCTCAAAGTACTGCCTCACAGAGTCCTGATTTCCTTCCACTCCAGCCTTCTTAACATTGCACCTTTTTTCTGCTGTGGATGACCTTATGCACACACCACTTCACTGAACACTGCCTCTGCTGCAGGTGAACTACCAATGATCCCCATCCCCCCAATCTCACCTTGCGAAGTAAACATTCCTCTCCCTAATTCCCCACATTCACACCTGAAACCATTTTGTGACTTTCAACAATATTTCACTGAAGGCTTAAAGAATGATGTAACTATAACACAATGTGGCTATTAAAATATCTAGTCATACGCAAAGAAGAAATACAAATACCAACAAGTATATAAAAAATGTTCAATGCCATTAATCATTAGGGAAATGCAAATCAAAACCACAATGAGTTACTACCGCATACCTGTTAGGTTGAGTATTATCAGAAAACAAGAGAGTAAGTATTGGCAAGGAAGTGAAGATAGTACAACCCTTGTTCACTATTGATGAGAATCCAAATGGTGTTACCTACTATTAAAAACAGTATGGAGTTTTCTTAAAAAACAAATACATAAATAAATAATAATAATAGAACTGCAATATAATCCAGTGATCCCACTTCTGGGTATTTATCCAGAAGATTTGGAATCAAGATCTCAAAATGATATTAGCACTCTCATGTTCATTGTACCTATAGGTAGCAATACTATATTGCATGCTTAAATGTCCATTTAGAGAGTAGATCTCATGTTACATGTTCTTATCATAATAAAAGTTTAAAAAATAACCCTCTCACAAAACCCAAAAAGCTAATCTCAACCTAAAACCTCAGAGCTTCATGTGGTTGGTTCAAGATCAACAGTCTCCAACAAAAATCTTTAGGCCTTTCTACCCTACAAACCCAGGTGTAACTAAATCACAACTCTCCTAACCTATAATTCAATTTCTCACCTCTGAATGATTGGTAGTAGAGTAATGAATTCTCTTGAGAAAGATCCTACTCCATACCTACTACATGTGTCTCAGCCTCAGAGACCAGAGAAATTAATCCTTGATAATATTCTGAAATCTTTTTTCTAAATGTCTGAAATTTTTTGTCTAAAAAAAAAATTTCCATGGGTGAGATATTAATGATTCAACCAGAGTGTTGCAGTGCCAAATCAAGTTCAGATCCTTTACACATTATCTCCTCACATTTTAAGTGGAGAGAGGAGCCCATATGTTTATGTGCTAGATAGAAGTCCAGTTCCCCAGTTTGCCATGAAGCAGTGCTTAATCAAGAACACTGTTTTAGTTATGGTAACATGGCCTGCTTTAGCAAGTAAGATTTTTTTAAAAATCAACAAAATAATTTATTTTCCTTTCATTTAATGTTTCAAGATAGTGTTCCAGGTCTGCAAGTAGTGTTCCATTTGGAGGCAATTGAGGGACCCAGGCTTCTTTTGTCTTGGGGCCTTGTCATTCTTTAGACTCTGACAACTGCATTCATTAAGGAAAAGAAGAGAGCATGGAGGCCTACATAATTCTAACAGCCTTGCCCTGAAGAAGAAGATGAACACACATCACTTCCACTTACATGTTTTTGAAAAGAATCAATCACATCATCACAACTAATTGTAAGGAAGATTAGAAAATACAGTCTATCTCTGTGTTCAGAAAAAGAAGAAAAATAAGTGGAAACAATTTATAAACAACCAGGAGAGTTTTTCGAAAATTCACTCGCAAATACTCAAAGAATAATCAATGTATTTCAAGGGAAAATTTTTAAAATTCTGCTGGTATACAATAAATAGTGCTATTACACTCAATTTACATAAAAGATTATTTTACAACTCAGTCTAATGCATGTACATTTATATTAATTCATTGCATTCAAGCTCCCCTGAGTAGGTAGGGAGGCCCATGATTTAAACCTACATGACTAAAAGCAAAATAATCCCTCCCAAGACAAAGAAAAAGGTTCCCCTAAAGGCTAATTCCTGCCTCTTGCTTTATTTCGACTTCAAAATAGCAGTATTCTACCCTCAACAATTTAAATTTTAGTCTCCAATGGCTCCCTGTTTCAATCAAATTGTAAAAGTTTTTTGGAATCCATTGTCTTCATATTTTACATGATGAGTTACACAATACATTTGACAAGACGGGCTGTCAATAATATTTGTGGAATTGAACTGATTTGATGTCAAGGACCTTCTTGGCAGGTGTTTGTGAAGTGGGGATCAGACCTGGAAGAGTGACTTGGAAAGACCCTTTAGTGCTTGTTTCCACTGCATAATGAGGGAGAACAGCTGTGGGAAAGACTGATGGTTTTTCCTCGCAGGCTGAGCACGACACATGTGCACACGGAGAAGGTGACCTAACTCCCTGTAGCCCAGCCTCTATTTAAAGGTAATAATGGCTGTAGAGTTTTAGGTTTCAAACAAGCTAGTTAACCCAAGCTATTTCTACAAGAAATTTGAAGACTTTTGTAATGCTAGTGTGTTAAGTAGGTGTGTCTTCCCACACATGATTTGTAAATAGAATCATTTTTCATCAGCCCACAGCCTATATGATCCACCAGGCTTTTTGACTTCACTAGACAAGTGTACCCATTTCTTCAAAACCACTGTGTCCAAGGCCTGCATGCTCTGACCCAACATAGTTTCAGCATTCATTACGTAGAATCTTTTGGGCAATTAGGTTTTTGCATAACTCACTCCTCCTTTTCTTCTTGATTCTAAAGTCTAAGTCAGCAGTTATCACATTTTCAGCTCACAACATATTCTCTACATGCCACTAGTTTGTGGAGGCGGGGGAGGGTAAGTAAATTTAAACCTATAACTGGAACAATTTATGAAGCCTCCAATAAATCCACTGCATGAAAAAAAATATGACAAGCTAGAAATAAGAGGGAATTCCCTAAAACTAATAAAAAAACATCTACCAAAATGACATCAAACAATACTTAATGGCAAAAACAATAGAAGTATTCCTAGTCTAGTCAGAAATTAATTTAATTAACCAATGTGACCTCAATAAATTTAATTTAAAATTTTAAGAAACAAACAAAAAAGAAATATGATATGAATGCCTGCTATTCCTGGCTTTTTTTTTCTATCTATACAGTCCAACAAAATAAGAAAATGAAGTAGAAATAGTAGTAGAAAAAATAATAAAAAATCATTAAAATTAATAAATTTAGGTCTCTAGGTAAACAATACACTATACAAAAAATTAGCAACATTCCATGTGCTAGCAATAATCAATTAGAAAATATAAGACCATTTTTTCTAAAAAAAAATAATTATTCATTGCAGGAGCAAAAAATCCCAAGTGTACATCTGACCAAATATGTACAAGACAATTATGTGGAATACTTTAATATATCAATGGCATAAGGAAAGGTCCAAATAAATGAAAAAAATATATAATTTTGTGGTAAACATTTTAAAGTTTGGTAATTCCAAGAATATATAAGGATGGTAGAAGCAGGAGTTCTTATTTGTGCTGGTGGGAAGGAAAATTGATTCAATTGGGCAATATTGAAAAAAAAACATTTGAGCCAGCTTGTCCACTTCTAGTTATATATACGAGAAAATTCCCCTAGGTATACTAAGAAGGCTGTATAAGGATGTTAAATACTTCTGAAAGTAAAAATAACTTTGAAAAAATTACATATTACCTTTGGGGGATAGCAAAATGAATGATACAATTGAATACAACACTGTGATTATTTTACATCATAATGTACATGTATTAACATAGATAAAAATAAAAGTCATAAGTTCGAATTAAACACTTATTAAATCTAGTGGTAGAAATATGAGTGTCTATTAGATTTTTATCAAACCCCTGTGTATTCATGAAATATTCTATAATTTTAAAATAATAAGTTACTATTTTATACACTATTAATTAGAATTGGTTGAATCCAATAATTTTCTAAATGATTTTTCCTCTTACAAATTAGCCAGCGTGGACTGCAGCATCCACATTTCACAAAACTGATCAATAACCTGCTTTACTTAATTTCTACTCATACTGTTTTGGCATTAGGATGTGTCAATGATTAAAATAGGGTTTATTAAATAGTAAAATAATAAAACAACTGTTTTGCCTAAATGGTGAAATGGTCACCTCCTCACCCTCCTTTGGACATGTTATGAAGAGACAACCCACACATTATTTAAGGCTTCAGGTCAACACTTTGTCACTAACAGTTCCTCTTTGACCCTCAGTGTCATCTTCTATATAATGAAAATTTGGACTGGGGGATTCCTGAGAGTACTAATACTCATAACTCAGTGACCTACAGTTTGACTTGAGAACAAAAAAGTAATCTTAAACTGAAGCATCTAAGCCTTAAGGAGGAAAAAAAAAAAGCCCTGGCCAGGTATCTCAATTGGTTAAAGCACTGTACCAATACACCAAGGTTGTAGATTTGATCCATGGTCAGGTCTCACTCTCTCTCCTATCCTTTCCTCAGTAAATAAATAAATAAATAAATAAATAAATAAATAAATATTTTTAATCTACCCTATCTAATAAAAGAGTAATATGCAGATTGACCATCACTCCAACACACAAGATGGCTGTCCCCATGTGGTTAAAGATCCTGCCCCCATGTGGACTCAAGATGGCCAGCAGGGGAGGACAGTTGGAAGGCACCAGACCTGCAAGGAAGGGCAGTTGGGAAGCACCAGGCCTATAAGGGAGGGCAGTTAAAAGGAACCAGGTCTACAAGGGAGGACAGTTGGAAGCAATCAACCCTGCAGGGGAGGGCAGTTAAGGGTGACCAAGCCAGCAGAGGAGGGAAGTTTGGGCAAACAGGCTGGCAGGGGAGCAGTTAGACATCAATCAGACTGGCATGGGAGTGGTTAGGGGGTTATCAGGCTGGCAGGCAGAAGCAGTTAGGGGGCAATTATGAAGTCAGGCAGGTGAGCAGTTGGGAGCCAGCAGTCCTGGCTTGTGAGAGGGATGTCTGACTGCCTGGTGGAATCAGGTCTAAACAGGCAGTCGAACATCCCTCAAGGGGTCCCAGATTGGAGAGAGTGCAGGCTGGGCTGAGAAACACCCTCCCACCCCATTCACGAATTTCGTGCACCGGCCTCTAGTATATACATATAAAAGCCTAAGTGACTATTATGACCAAATGACTGGAACGACCAGTCACTATCATGTGCACTGACCACCAGGGGGCAGACGTTCAATGCAAGAGCTGCCCCCTGATGGTCAGTGTGCTCCCACAGCCAACATCCCTATGCCCCTCCCCCAGCAGGCCAACTTCCCATGGTCCCTCCCCGCTGCTGGCCGCCCTTCTGATAGGCTTCAATCACCAGCCAGGCCAAGGGACCCAGCCAAGCCAAGGGACCCCACCCAGGCACCAATTCATGCACCGTGCCTCTAGATTACCAATAATTCCTGAAGAAGAAAGCAGCCACTAATGAAATGAGCAATGTAGGTTATTAAAATTGAGAATACTAGTGTAAGCCTCATCATAAATATAAAGCATAATCTATTGATTTCCTGGTTTCTGAAGGTCAGTGCCAAGTTGAAAAACTTAAGCCAATGAATTTAGAATATTTGCAAATATCCAACATCGGAAAACCCTGGCTCTTTTTGAAATTGGACTTTGCTACAGGCAAACTAAAACACAGTTTCAATTTAACTTCAAGATGTATCCATAACAACTGATTACCCCAAATCCTTCTATTTTTCTTCTCCCAGTGGCAAAATGCAAAAGTTTTAAATGCCTCTATAATTACAGTAAACATAGACAGCAATCTCCGAAATTGCAGCGTACTGTTTGGTGTTCCTAACCTATGGGCAGTCTTTAAAGAGCCAGATTAAAAGACACCATCTGGGAAATGGAACCAAACACTAGATCCCAGGTGTTTGAGAGGCAATGCAGAGGTATTTGTTTTTCTTCTTTTCAGAGTTAAACGAAAATGGTTTTTATGTAGGCCATTTTCCAGTTGGTATACAGAAAACCTGGAAATCTGTCTGAGGTTAAGTTGTAAATAATATTAAAGGAAGAAAGTTTTCAACTTTGAACTGACAATTGGGAATGAGCGTAAGTCAGCTTTGATAATCCTGGTGTTTTAGATGTTTTCCTTGCCCCAACCCCCCCAGGAAATCCAGAGTAATCTGAAACTCCATAGGACCCATGATTACAATTTAATATGTGTTCAGCAATCATTATTCTTTATACATTTAAGACTTATTTTATCCCCCTTTTTGTTTCTTGTTTCTAATGGTCTTGTCCCCCCCCCCCTCCTTTTCTATCTTCAGTTAAAATATGAGGTTTTTCTATGTTGGTGTGGAAGCTATTTCTATTCTTCTAGTGGTTTTCCTACATATATGTACTGTGCTGTATGTTTTTCTAATGAAGTCTAACTTTTTAATGTCTCTCTCCTCCAAACTAGCAAGACATCCCCCTAGGATGTGAACATTTCCCACTCCCATAAAGTTATCTAGCTTTGGCTCCTGATTTTTTTTAACATAAGATGATATTATTCTTTTTACTGGTTTATTGCTTTTTATTTTTTTAATATATTGTATTGATTTTTTACAGAGAGGAAGGGAGAAGGATAGAGAGCTAGAAACGTTGATGAGAGAGAATCATCGACCAGCTGCCTCCTGCATACCCCCCACCCAGGATGTGCCCGTAACCAAGGTACATGCCCTTGACCGGAATCGAACCTGGGACCTTTCAGTCTGCAGGCCGACGCTCTATCCACTGAGCCAAACCGGTTTCGGCTATTGCTCTTTTTAAATTTACCAACATCTTTTAACTTCTGTGTTCAATGTTGTTCTTGGATTTTTCCTGTCCTCGATGAGTATTCTTGCCTAATGGTATTAGTGCTCTTTAAAAGGATATGTGGGTGGAATGCATGTCTGAAAATGTCTTTAGTCTACCCTTACCCTTGAATAACCATTTATGGGAAGAGGATTGTACGTTGCCAGTTATTTTCCCTCGGGACTTTGAAGATGTTTTTACTTCATTGTCCTCTGAAGTCTATGGTGACACATGGAAAGTCCACTGGCAATCTAATTCTCTTGGTAATCTTTTGTTGGGGTTAGGTAGTCTTTGAGATGTTCTCTCTATCCTTCATATTCTGCAGTTTCACCCTGAGGTAGGTTTACTTAAGATACTTGAAACTTGAAATGCACTTTCCTTCTAAGGATTCACATCTCTTCAGTTCAGGAAAGGTCTCAGCCCATTTTCTTTCAGATATTGCCTCTCCAAAACTGCCTTTAATCTTATCTTCTATACTAACAAGATTCCCTAAATCTAATCTCCATAAACTTTCAGGGTATAATACTTTGGGTAAGCACCTTCTTCTAAAAATCCATTTTAACAATTTTATTGAATATACTAGAGGTCCAGTACACAACATTAGTGCACTGGAGAGGGAGGGGGGTCCCTTAGCCTGGCCTGCACCCTCTCACAGTCCTGAACCCCTTGGAGGATATCCACAGAGGGATCCTTAGGGCTCCAGCAGAGGCAAGAGAGGCTCCCACCACCACTACACTCACCAGCCACAAGCCCTGCTTCAGGCTGAGAGGGGGAGTGTACTGACCCCCAGGGGGCAGCTCTTGCATTGAGCATCTTCCCCCTAGTGGTCAGTGTGTGTTATAGTGGCTGGTCATTCTGCTATTCAATCTATTTGCATATTAGGCTTTTATTTTATAGGATAGGGTGACACTGGTTAACAAAATCATACAGGTTTCAGGTGCACAATTCCACAATATGTCATCTAAACACTGCATTGTGTGTTCACCACCCCAAGTCTCTTTCCATCACCATCTATCCCCCCTATACCTTCTTCCACCTCTTCCCACCCCTCCTCCCCCAGCAATCACCGTACTGATATCAGTGTCGATAAATTGGTGGGGGTTTTTTTGCTCGATCCTTCCACACCCGCAAGCCTCCACCCCTGCCCACCAAAAGCTGTCAGCTTGCTCTCTATCTACAAGTTTGTCTCTATTTTACTTGTTAATTCATTTTGTTCATATGAGTGAGATTATATGATAAATGTCTTTCTCTGACTGGCTTATTTTGCTTAGCATAATAATCTCCAGGTCCATCCATGCTGTTACAAAGGGTAAGATTTCTGATACCGACTGGTGCAGCCGCTGTGGAAAGCATTATGGAGTTATCTCAAAAAGTTAAAAAATTGAACTGGATTATGATCCAGCAATTCCACTTCTGGGAAAGAAACCCAAAACATTAATTTAAAAAACTAACACCCCTATGTTTGTTGAAGCATTATTTACAACAGCTAACATTTGGAAGCAGTCCAAATGCCCATCAGTACATAAGTAGATTTTTTTTTTAAGTGATACATTTACACAATGGAATGCTACTTGGCTGTAAAAAAAAAAAAAAAAAAAGAAAGAAAGAAAAAAAGAAAAAACTTTGGGTCAGCACCTTTAAAATTCTGAGGCTCGGAAATATTTTTAAAAATTCTAAGACATGTGTCTCTAAATTAAGAGGGCGTATAGATTGCCCAAGAAATGACTTTACAAATATCTATAACAAGGGCCATAATAGTGAAATTATGATGCAATGGGAATTATAAAAAAAAGTTTACAAAATATTCTTTTCACAGCAGTGCTGGAAACATAAGAACCACAAAATGTTTAATCTAAAGGAAACTTCATTTTTCAGAAAATAAACGAGACACAGAGAAATAAAGGATGGTTTCATTTCAAGCTATTGTCAGATTCAGGACTAAACACAAAGTTTCATGCATTTCAGTAGAGTATGCTTAAGGCTATTCCTCATTACCTTCCTGACACATTAAAAATATCTTAGCTATCACGTCAAAATCCAGGCTCGGCTCCTTTTCCAATTCAGCCATGGCAGGGTCCCGAATACCAAGGGGCAGCAAGGGTCTATGGAACACCCTTGGAATAATGAGGGGTTCATGGGCTCCCCCAGAAACGTGTATAAATTGGCCTTCCAACATTGAGTCCTGCCCAAGCAGCCAACAAGAGTGATTCACTCAAAGAAAAATTACTGGAAATATTGTGAATTAAAAGGCCTGTTCAGTTGAGGAGCTGAATATTTGCTCACTGTATAAGCAAACCCACACTGATGTTCTGTGGGTGGCTGCAAAAATAAAATTTGTACCAATTTCTTAGGAACTGCATTATAAGAGCTAATTGGTAAAAGCTGATTTAACAAGAAGAGCCCTTTCGTAGGCTAAACAGTTTCTAATCATAAGTACCAGAGAAAATTGATGACTGATTAAAGAAAAAAAAAGTTTTAAGGTAAATTAGGCATAGAAATACTTAGCCAGACACATGAACTGTGCCAGGAATATGGTTGTTTGTCTTTTGAAAAGTAAAGATAAGTAGAGCTGAACAAGAGCCACGCACTACTTTCAATCTACCAATTAAGGAGTAATTTTAGTATTTAAATATGTGCTCTGTGCCCAGGATATCATGGAAAAAGGGCCAACATATTATTGGCAGCTGAGCTCAAAAGTACAATATATTCTGTTTCTTTTCCTCCACAGCAAAAAGAAAAGGGGAGCTCATAAAAGGGAGATACCATTTTGTCAACTCTGAGTGAGGCAAAGCTGGATGTGACTGGACTTTGCCCACGAGAACATAAATAATTCTAAGTCAAATACAGATCCTCAACCTGGTTAAGAAGCCCAGAAAGAGCAGTCTATAAGGAAGAAAAGAGAAAGGGTGTTTCTTAGCTGAGCCTGGAAGGGAGAACCATGGATATGTTAAGGTTCCGATAAATAAGAGTCATAGTCTTGCTGAAGAGAGGCAAGATTGTCAGTATTTCTGCTGTGGTAAAGAACAAGAGCTCGGGGGTTTATAGAGAAATAAATGCATTTGAACCAATCATTAGGGGATGCAATTAGGCAGGTAATAGAGGAAGAACAAGCACTGGGGTTGATGTACAATGGTCAAGGAGGAAATAGAAGTATTTTTGTGGGCCATTTGGGTTTAATTATGAGTCTTTCTTTAGCAGCTTTCAGTGGTTGGGAGCAGCAGACAAAAGAAGTGCCAGTGAGGGTGGGATAATGTGATTAACAGAACCAGAAAAGTCAAGCAGGCTGGAAACTCACCCTGAAGTTGTTGAGCAGTTGGTCCATGATGAGGAGAGAAACGCGTTAGACTGGCAAGTAGAGTTTCCAGTGAATACGCAAAGGAAGGTTAAGAGGCCAGGACTGATGGTCTAGGGGCAAGAGAAACCAAGCAAAAAGTAGGGCTAGCTCCAAAAGAAGGTGGCCAGTGGTGCCAATCACCTTATTCCAAGGGATCTGGAAAGCTCAACTCAGATCCAAGGTAGTGCCAATATCCATGGACTTGTCTGAGGGCAGGGAACTCCAACAGAGTTCATTAGGCAGCAGTAACACACACAGTCAAAGCAGCTGCACAGTTAGAGCCCCAAGATGGTGAGAACATCTGGATTTAAATAGCAACTCAGGCAACAATGACTTGTGTAGTGAGCAAGATCCAACCCATAGGGGAAGAAGCTGGCAAGGAATTAGCTGTTCAATCAAGGAATCAGGGGTTAGGACTGTGCTTGAACCCCAGTATAGACTAGGGTTGAGACCAGAAAGTAAGGCAGAAGCCAGCCCTGAAGACTGAGTGCACACAATGGGGCCTGGGAGAAAATACTGAGCTAGGAAGGGCACTCAGGGTTCATCCAAGACACTTTAAGCATAAAGACCACAGACTATTTCTCCATTCTAACATGAAACCTAGGGAATAAAAACATTTTTCTGATTCAATATATATTCAGGCTTGGTTATTCTCAGCCCAGAGGTTGAGCAAAGGTGGCCTCAAGTTGTGAGGTTTTGATTTCTATAACTCAGCAGTTCTCAAACACAGGCAATTTTGACCCCAAATTCTGCAGACATTTTTGATTGTCATTACTGGAAAGATTGCTACTAGCATCTAGTTGATAGAGGCCTGGGATGCTTCGAAACATCCTACAATACACAGGACAGCTTTCCACAACCAAGAAGCTCTGGCCCAAACTATCAATAGTATCAAGGGGAGAAACTCTGCTCTGGATAAGGATTGGTCTGGCAGGGACTGACACTGACAAAGATTAAGTAAAGAAATTGCTATTATATTTGAATATTCACTCATTTATTCACTCACCCTTTCAGCAAACTCAGCACTTATGTCCTAGAGACTGTATTGGACACTAGAAATACAATGATGATTAAGAAATGGTTTCCGCCTTAGCCAGTTTTGCTCAGTGGATAATGTCAGCCTGCAAATTGAAGGGTCCCAGGTTCGATTCCTGTCAAGGGCACATGACTGGGTTGGGGGCTCAATCCCCAGTAGGGGGCATGGAGGACATAGCCGATCAATGATTCTCTGTCATCATTGATGTTTCTATTTTCTTCTCCCTTCCTCTCTGAAATCAATAAAAATATATTAAGAAAAGAAAAGGAAAGAAAAAAAGAAAAGGAAAGGAAAGGAAAGGAAAGGAAAGGAAAGGAAAGGAAAGGAAAGGAAAGGAAAGGAAAGGAAAGGAAAGGAAAGGAAAGAGCCGAAACCTGTTTGACTCAGTGGATAGAGCATTGGCCTGCGGACTGAAAGGTCCCAGGTTTGATTCTGATCAAGGGCATGTACCTTGGTTGTGGGCACATCCCTAATAGGGGGTGTGCAGGAGGCAGCTGGTCGATGTTTCTCTCTCATCGATGTTTCTAACTCTCTATCCCTCGCCCTTCCTCTCTGTAAAAAAATCAATAAAATATATTTTTTTAAAGAAAGAAAAATGATTCTGGCCCTCAAGAAATTATTAGTCTTAGAGGAAAATCTCAAACTTCACATCCTTCATTCAGTTTTATAAAAAATGCTAGGAGCCGAAAATAAATTATTTCCTTGTATTCTTTGCAGAATAATTTAAATTATCCCCACAGGCAAACTTGATTTGGGCTTAAAGTCATAATGTGATGCCTTCAAAAGACCTGGAATGTGTCTAACATTTTCCAGATCACTTACTTCAATGTCCTCTGGCAGGAAGAGGCCAGGAGCAACAATGTGGATAGGCGTAGGCAGAGGCATGTATACATGGAACAGACAGACAGTTCTCAGAGAGGTGGGGGGACTGGAAGAGATTAGCCCAAGGACATATGTGCATGTATGCATAGCCCATGGACACAGCAGCAATGTGGTAAAGGATTGGGGAGGGGGTGCAATAAAAGGAGGCAGACAATTGGGGACATCTGTAATAATATCAACAACAAAAATATACTGGTTAAAAAAAAAAAGTAAAAAGAATGTGGGTAGGAAAAGTGACAGATGGGGCCAGCTGAGAAGGCTTCCGGAATAACCTTCACAGTTTGGTCACCAACCAGGAAGAGAGACACATTTTTAAATGCAGCTTAAAAGCATTTTGGAAGAAATGCACTGCTGTGTGCAGCTCACTTTGAAATGTATCATAGCCAATGTAGACTGAAGTTGGCTAGAAAGATGATAATTGGACCAACATGTGAAAAACAAGAATAGTACAATGTTAATGGTACTACAATGTCTAGGTGGTGGGTTCACTGTAAAAAAAAATAATAATAAAAAATCTTTCAACTTTTCTTTGATTGCAAATTTTTATAACAAAATCTTAACAAAATGCAGCTTAACTCCCTACTCCTTGTTTAGAGAAAAATTTAAGACTAAACCATATGTACTGAAGTAGACTATAAAATATTTCTGGCAATGGTTTTGCTTCAGGAACACAGCTGCAGCCCCGTACTTGGAATGTGGTCCATGGACCTCAGTCATTGGCATCAAAATGCAGAATCTCAGAATTCAAGACATTCTCTAACAAATTTTCATTTTAACAAAATCTCCAGGTGATTCGTATGCATATTAAAATTTGAGAAACACCAGAGTAAAAGAAAGGTCAATGATCTAGCAGACCCAAGTCCTACTTTTCATTCATTCATAAATTTTAAAAAGCTTATGTATGGAGTCCCATTGTGTTCCTTGCACTGTTCTAAACGCTGAGAACACAGCAATGATTAAGACAAATATTTACTTAAATTCTAGTGAAAGAGACAGTCGATAAACAAGAAAATAAAATATTTCAGAAGATGTGTATGTAATAAAAACAAGTAAAGATATTGAGAAAAAATGAGAAGCTATTTTCATTAGGGTCTTCAGCAAACACTAAGCAGTGAGTCCTGAATAACAAGACGATGGAGGGAACAGCGAGCGTAAAATCCCTGAGGCAGAAGCCAAACTGGACGCCCCACTTTGGATGTCTGGAACAGAGACTCTTCATACCCAAAATGAAAGCACCGAACCAAATCATCTCTAAAGTTTTCTTTTCTCAGATTCTCTCATTTCAGGATGATCTTCAAGATGACTATTTATGAGTGTTCTAAGAAAAATACAGAACTGTGTTCTTCGCTATGCTTTTAAGGAGCAAGTATTAACATGGCCAGTGGTTCCAATCAGCATTTGAGTTAAGTCATTATTCAGATCTATTCTTCCAGTATATTCTTGCCTCCTTGTATCTCGATTCCTACAGACAAGCGGAGATAATTGATTGTTATCTCTCACCAACCCTTGTATCTAGGGCCTATCCCCATCACAGTCCCCTCATCTTCTATTCATTAGTTGATGCATTACACAGTGGGTTCCATCGCCCGATGATGCCAACACCCCAGCAGCTGAGACTGGAGATGATGTCCTGATGTGCGGCAAATAAGCCGAGGAATACCTAACTAGCTCCATCAAGCATCCCCTGAGTTTCCTGTGGAAACTAATCACACACATGAAACATTAGCAAACTCGGGGGGAAAGAAAGCATGTTACACATCTCTCTTGGCAAGGTTCAGTCGGAGCACATGGCTTGGGCCCAACATTTCCAGGGAGTTTTACCTTCCTCTCCATCCTAAAACCAGCTGCTGAAAGGAAGAGAATGGGTGTCCTGCCAACCTCATCTCCAGCTATTCCTCCTGCTACATTTGTGATCCAGATATACTGAAATGAGTTTCATTCCTCACACTCACTCCACTCTTATTTCTAAGCCTTAGGATATGCTGGTCCCTCTGCCTAGAACACTCTACATCCTCAGCTCTCTTCATCTGGCTAAATTCTGCTCATGCTTTGGATCTCTGAGTCCTCTCCTATACCACTTTGTTCTTCTACTGCCAGGCCTTTATCACACTGTATTGTAACCATGTGTTTACTTACCTGCAGCCCCTTAGGTTAAGAACCATGAGGAGCCCGGAACATCTTGTTTAGCTTTTTTTTTTAAACCCAGAATCACATCCACAGTCTGTGTGGTACTCAATAGGTGCTTAGTGATTATTTGGTATTTGAATGAATGTAATTTGCATTTATCTCTTGTTCAACCATCTGTGTAGATTTGTGC
The DNA here is from genome assembly GCA_963924515.1 of Vespertilio murinus. Classification (NCBI taxonomy): domain Eukaryota; kingdom Metazoa; phylum Chordata; class Mammalia; order Chiroptera; family Vespertilionidae; genus Vespertilio; species Vespertilio murinus. The sequence goes on from OZ004704.1 coordinate 153,123,088, forward strand.
TGTTCTCAATAAACTTTTCTAATCTTTTTTTAAAAAATATATTTTATTTATCTTTTACAGAGAAGAAGAGAGAGGGATAGAGAGTCAGAAACATCGATGAGAGAGAATCATCAACCAGCTGCCTCTTGCACACCCCCTACTGGGGATGTGCCTGCAACCAAGGTACATGCCCTTGACCGGAATCGAACCTGGGACCTTTCAGTTCACAGGCCGACGCTCTATCCACTGAGCCAAACCAGTCTTGGCTAAACTTTTCTAATCTTATTGAACAAAGAAAGTTGTCAGAAATGATAGCTTCTCCCCTGATAGCTTAATGTCCAAAAGAGATTTTTTTTTTCAAGAATTCCTAGGAACCTAAGAAGGAATTCACAGTATTTTCAAAAATACAGGAGACCTTTTTTTTTTTTCAAATCTAGGAATCCATGCCTCCTGTGACAGCTAAAATTAATATACTGCCTTAGTCATCACTATTCTCTTAAACCAGTTTGAGGAAACATGTTTTGCTTTTTGTTTTAAACAGGAACAGATTGCTCAGGGTTTGGGGGAGCCAGACACAAATCAGAAAGCCCTTCCTCTTTCATTTTACAAGTCTTTTAAACTCTGCCCAGCCCTGAAATATTTACTGGGCTGCCCATGGAACAACTCTCTTTCTTTTCTCCAGGCGGCCTTGTGTGGTGTTGAGAGGGAGAGAAATCGTGAGCACTCCTCCAGCTCCAGCCCCGGCAGGTTAGCACAGGGGAAGAGGACCATGAGTTCTGCTCACCCTGGACTCAGAAAACCCTGACAAGAGGCCTGAGTCTAAACTGGGAGGCAGAATTGGGGTTGAAAATTAACTCTTTAGCTGCTGGACAAGCCCAGCAAGCTGTGGAAGGATACCACTCCCCAGATCAAAAGAAGAGCAAGCAGCTGATATCTACTCCTAAAGTCTTCTGGCATTTTCCCTCTGGCTCTGGACCAACCTGTTCTTTTTTTAATTTTTGAAAGTAGATATGGGGAAATCAACATTTACTGAATTCTCTTTATGTAGGATTCAGTAAATGGGCTAAGTGCTTCACATGCGTTATCTTATCTAATCATCCACACAATCTTGTGAGGTGTTTATTTTTAATCCTCATTTTATAAGAAAAGTTGATACTCAGAGAAAGCAAGTAACTTAGCCTCTTAAATAATAAACCCACATACAATAAAATCAAATTCCAGTATTTTTTTTCCCTGCTATACCTGGGAATTTTAAACTGGAAGTCATAGGAATGCACCCAAAGTTTTAGAGGCAGCACAAAATAGGAAGTTCTACACAGCTCACTACATCATTAACAATACCCATCGTGTAGGTGACCAATAGTTGATCTTAGCCAGAATATTGTCTTTAAATATATTGATACTAAGACTTTTCTGAAAGGTTAGCTGTTTACCGAAATAATCCAACCTCCCTGAACAATTCAGGATAAATTCAGCATCCAGAAATTAAGTATTCATATCTTAAACAATAACCCTGAACAAATTTCCCTTAGCATTGTACAGCATCTTTCCAGGGATATTGTAATGTTCTGTGTATCCTCCCCGCTATGGTAGGAACTCCTAAAGGACAGAGAGACAAAGAGAATGCAATTCACTTTTGTATTGCTTAACCCAAGGCCTGGCACACTTGGTTACTTATGTTTATTGGATTAATCTAGCAGAAACCACAGTTATAAAAACAACTAGATGTAATGCAATTTGATAAGAGATGACATTAAAATAGGTTCAAGATGCCCTGGCCAGTGTGGCTCAGTTGGTTGGAATGTCATCCCATACACTAAAAGCTTCCAGAGACATACCCCACGTGCCGGTCAGTCCAGGTTGGGGTCTATACGAGAGGCAACCAATTGATATTTCTCACATCGATGTTTCTCTCTCTCTCTCCCTCTCTTTAAAATTAGTAAACAGCCGAAACCGGTAGAGCGTTGGTCTGCGGACTGAAAGGTTCTGGGTTCGATTCCGGTCAAGGGCATGTACACTGGTTGCGGGCACATCCCCAGTAGGGGGTATGCAAGAAGCAGCTGGTTGATGTTTCTCTCTCATTGACGTTTCTAGCTCTCTATCTCTCTCCCTTCCTCTCTGTAAAAATATCAATAAAATATATTTTTTTAAAATAAAATAAAATTAGTAAACATGTCCTCAGGTTTTTAAAAATAGGTTCAAGATGAGGTATAAGGATGTAAAAACAATCGATTCTATTTAGAGGAAGGGCTGTTTGGGAAATTCACACAATGAAATGAGTTCACCAGGTGGAGAAGGAATAAGAAGAAAGGCATTTCAAAGATAGAAAAAGCTTAAACAAAGGCAAGAAGATAGGAAAGTATGGCAAGAAGCTGAAAGAAGGGGCCATGGATTTGTCTTCTTGGAGGGAAGCAAAGGGAAAGGAGGCAAGAGTCAAAAGAGTTGAGAATTTTTGTCAACAATATCAAACTCCTTTTTATTACTTGACATTTTGTGCTTAATACGTTATTTAAGGTATGGTGTAATCCAAAGGCTATAAAGTCTGGAGCCTGCTTGTTAATGGGCCATACCCTGAGACTGCTTACTCCTAAGATTTCTTGTACAACTTCAGGGGGAAGTGAGGTAGAGCAACCCATGAGGCTAAGGATCATCAATACTGAGGAAACCTTTTTGGAAGGTAGAGACAACCTCTTGCCACTAAGAGTTAGAAATTAAATGCTTCTCATAGTATTTACACATTAATATGTCCCTGAACATTTTCTTCTGTATCTCAGTCAAGCCTTTCTTCTTTTATTTTCTCTTCTTTTTAGTTCCAACGACACTTGACAAATAGAATGAAGGTTTCATTGGAAGGATCTAGGATAGTGGAATCCAGTGTTTCACCGGGGATGGGGGTGGGGGACTATGAAATGCCAAGAAGGGAAAATCTTTTCCCCCTGGAGCTGTTTAATACTGCCTTACCTCCTCGTTGCTCCCTTCTGCTTCTTCCTTGTTTCCCTGCAAATGACAATGACAGCCACACCGCAGCTCCCAAGTATATATCAACTCAGCTCAAATCCCATGGTCTAGGTCCTACTAGTCAGAACCCAAGTATAAAACAACCATACTTCTATGAGCGCTTCACTCTTGGTTCAATAAGCTGTGGCCTGAATAGGTGGGAAATCATGGTTTGACAGGCAATTCGTGGGTGGAAGAGGATCCATTTTCAAAGGCTATGCATTCTATTATAAAAGCCGCTTACCTTTCTCTATAATTACCTTGGCCCTGCCAGAATTTAGATTTTTTAAGCCAGACCTTTTAATGGATGTATCTTGTCCTTAAATGATGTTTTCCAACCATTTTAAAAGTATAGAAACTTGTTTTTCCCAGCAAAACAGTTCACTGTAATCCAAAATAAAAAACAGATAGAAAGGAGAGTTGTTCCCATTGACCTGGGCAGGGGGTGGGGAGCGATGGTGGGGGGTTGGCAGAACATATGCCTCTGTACATTTTGCTCCCGGCTGTCCCCAAAGACCTGCATCAGTCGGTCCCCTGGGGAAGCCACTACTCCTGTGTTTATGACGAATGGTAGTCACTCCCGCAGCTACAAAAAATATGTTGCACTTCTGTTTCTTGACTTGTCAATGTTAGTATCTTTTGACTGCCTGCCATAAAAGATAAAACACTTTAACTCGATTCTATTTTCTCCCCCTCTCTTCCTAGTTGGAAGAGTTGACTTATTTTTAGTCCTTTTCTTCATTACTGTCAGATACTGTTTAAATATGATTAAAGAGTATTTTTCTCTTTTGACTGTAGGTAACATCTCATCTGTCCAACAACTAAAATAGCTCCCTTGTACTGCCCTCCAACCCTCCTCCACTTTTAACATCTGAGCACATGATAATTAATAGGCTTCCTATGCGTCATTTCCACTCCTTGATCCACTCTGATACACACAGTATTTATTCTTTTGCTTGTCTGTGAATGCTAAGTTTATTTTAGAGCATAAGCTCTGAAGAAGCAATGGGAGGTGGTTTATATTTTTAAATGGCACCACGCACAGGAGGAGAAGCAGACAGGTGGCCTGAATAGGTGGGAAATCATGGTTTCTCGGGCAACTCATGGGTGGAAGGTGTAGAAACCACTGACTCTAATTTCCAGAAGCTGAAGGCTGAATTTGAAACAGTCTGGGGAGAGGGAGAAAAGCAATGGATTCCTGCAGAAACTCAAACACCCCTTAGATTTCATAGTCCATTTTCCTTCACTAATGCCACTAGTTTTGTTATTCTGTACAGCACAATAGAACATGGCCCCATTCGGGCACAGGTAGCACCATTTTCAATTAGCAGCAGCCAATTTCCTAGTGGCTCTGTCAAGAAGACCCCATGCCATAGCCACCGACACATATTGTACAGTCTGCAGGGTGCTCATGCTCTTTTCCTTGTTGCTGACAAGTAAAGTCGTTCTTCAGCCTCTTCCCCCTGCTCTCCTTTACCCTCCCAGCCCTTCTATGAAACGAATCAAGGCACTTTTTCAATCAACCTTCTGCATCAAGGTAGCCTCCCTCGGTAAATGATTATCTTAGTAATTCGCTGACTCTCTTGGGTTCACTTTAGTTTCTAGGTAATTGGCCAGTACTTCAACGCTCCTGCCAGAGAAAGTGCTGAAAACTGATGAGGGAAGAAAACTTTCATTAGAGCTACGTTGTCGGTGGCTTTTATAAGTAGTGATAAAACACTAAGAATCCGCAGGCACAACAGATGATCCTGGTAGTGTCAGGGACAGGAATAGGCCCCTAGGGCTTCTGGGGACTAGCCATCTCTGGAGTTCTCTCTCTCTTCTTGAGTGGTTCTTATTTGGCCATGGGTTTAGGATGTTTCAGTTCCTGGGCCAAAGACCATCTAGTCAAGGTACATTAATCAAGTCTTTAGTTGATTTCGAGTACCTATTAGAATTTAAAACATTCTCAAGTGTGTGGTCTTATTTGATCTTCCCAACAATACTGTAAAGTAAAAAATTCAGGTATTATGTCTTCACCTTATTTTACAGATTAGAAAACCACAATTTGCAGGAACTAGATGTCTTTCACAAGGTCACATGGCAGCAAGATGTGGCAGAAGCCTCTTGTACCACACTACGTTGCCTTTCCCACTTAGTACTCCAATTGCCCCAGAACGTTTGCTGAGAATACAAAGTTTAACTAGTGGTTTGCCAGACAGGATTCATGGGGTATAATCACCCACTAACTTGTATTGTCTCACAGTCTCCCTTTAAAGGTTAATTGAGAGAGAACATTCTTTCTCTGAATTGGATAAAAACTCAAAAATCCCATGATTCTTCTGATTACCCAGGTAATTAAAAACAAAAACAAAAAAACAAAAAAAACAACTAACTGTTCTTTCATGTTGCAAACATGATCTCGGGTTCATAATTAAGATTATCCAATTACGTACAAAAGTAAAAACTTCAAACCAGATTTGGAATTCAAAATCTTCCCTTCTCTCCCCTCCTCCTGTAAAATTTTTGCTGTGTGGGAAGTCAGGAAAATGGTTGGATAGGAGAAGGGGGATCCTTCTTCCTTGTACCTTCCTTTGCTATTTTGCAAATCCAGTTGTGATCCATTCTTCCAAGGCCAAAGAGTATTGGGAGAAGATATGAGGGATTTGGGGTAGACTGGAAAACTCTCACCTAATTACTACATTTTCAAAATGCTCCTGCACTCTCTAGCAAATAACACTAATTCTTAGGAGCTATTTTGTGGATTCTTAGAAAGGGCCCCATTGCTGAGGACTTCTCATCTGAGATTCTCTTGATCTGACTCATGCATACTCCTCCACTTCATCCACCTAAAGCAAACCAGCCTGCCTGATGCCTTTTGGGTTTCTCAGACAGGAGGATAACGCTGGTCTTCATACCCAAATTTTATATTAAGTTCAGTGAGTGCTCCTAAACCCCTTGCAGTGGGCTTTAAAACATGTGAAGGTAGCTTATTCTGCCCCCAGGGGGAGAGTTAGAATCCCAGCCCAACTCTCTCCAAAAAAAATATTCTTTAAAATCCTTCCTCAATCCTATTCCGTTAGACACTTGATGTAGCAGGAGGTTTTAGTCACCTAATTGGTTCTGAGACTGAAACTTTCCATTTTTATCTGGAATCTCTTCAGGAAATGTATCTATTGACTCTAGGTGCCTTAGTAAAAAATTTCCAACATTATATCTTATTACATCAAGTAGGTATAAAGCATGACCTCCGCTCTTTAAAAGCTTCCTTTCTAACTGGGAAGGCAATCGACATATGAAACTAGAGGAGGATAGAAACAGCATTAACAACCGTGCTACAGATGCTCAGTAAATGGAGAATCCCCAGGAGATAGAGTAATACATTCTATAAGTTTTGTATTAAAACAAGCAAAAAAAAAAAAAAAAAAAACTAGAACAAAGTAGCATTCCAGGGAGAGAAAAATATCACCATTAAAAAAGAAAAGTATGTGATAAATATGATCATGATAGTTTAACTAGCTTCCAAAACTGTCTCTTCCCTCCATTTCTCTCACTGTAGCCTTAATTTATTCAGGCCACCATTGTCATTTGCTTTTAGTAATGTCATGACTTCTTTGTTAGTCTGCTTAAATTTAATATCCCTCCTTTCTGCCACTTTCTCTCAGTCTATTCTTATTATTTGGATGGTAATCCCCTCCAAGTTAATCTTTAGATGTTTCTCCTATCCAGTCTTCCCCCAAATTCCCCAATATCTCTATATTATTTTGCCTCCTTTTCATTCACGGTCCCCATCTGACTCTCCTACTCCTATCTCATCTTCACCTGGTGTGTTTGATGATTGAGTTGATTCTGCATCCATTCTCATCCCTGCTAGTATACCTTCCTTTGTCTAGAAAAACCTACAAAGCTAAAAATTACATTTCTCAGATTCTGGGTGTGAAAGAGGTTTCATCAATCAGATCCAATCACTCAAAGATCAAAGGTGAAAATGAAGAAGCCAATTCCATTGTGGTTGTTTTCTATGGGCAAGGAAAGCTGTGCAGATATAGACGTTTCTACATTCCAGTACACAGTGTCCAGTTTCCTGGGAAGTGTTGGCAGCAATAGCTTCCTGATTTGTTTCCTGACTTCTGGGTTTCAATCACAGATGTTTTTTAAATCAATTGGTCCATTGTACCTTTCAATTACCACCTCTTAAATGTGACAAAATAGTTGCTCCCATAATGATCTTGTGAATTATTACTGGAGACTCAGGTCAGTGGGGGCAAAGGAGACATATGTAATACTTCAAACAATAAAGAATTTTTTAAATGCCCAGACAGATCACTTCTCTTTGTTCAGGCTCTAAGTAAGTGTGTTCAGGCTTTGCTCACTGCCTTTGGAAACCTTGAACAAGTAGAAATAATTGAGGGCTTCTGATACACATCAGAGAGAGATATTTCATAACAATAATAACTGTGATAGTTCTTAAATCTTTATTTGTTTTTATTACTTATGTTTATAAGTGAGAGCTATTCAATTCAGAAATATAGTGGGGGAAAGGAGGTTTGACAAGAAAAATAATAGAAAGCCTAAATATCTGTATTGAAAAAGGTTGTGAATCTATTAAATAGAATAGTTACTACCGTAGTAATAGTAACTATTTTAGTGTGTATATATATATATAGAGAGAGAGAGAAAGAGAGAGAGAGAGAAAGAGAGAGAGAGAGAGAGAGAGAGAGAGAGAGAGAGAGAGTTTTGTTTTGTTTTTCATTTTATAGGCAAAAAAAAATTGAGCTTTAGCTAATCAGGGACAAAAGAACTGGGATTCAAACCTGACTCTATCCAAAGACATACTTTCAATATAAAGACAGAAAAGTAAAACGTAAAAAGATTGAATTGATATATCATGCAAGCTTACCCAAAAGAAAATTGGCATTGTATAATAATATTAGATTAAAAAGACTAAGGCAATAAGTATGACTGGAAATAAGGAGGGATATTTTATATGCATAGAAGTGTCAATTCAACATAAATAAAAAAATTTCTATACATTTAATAACAGCTCAAATGTATAAAGCAAATAGTCAAATTCACAATAACACCTAACAATTTCAACTTTTTTCTTTCAGTAACTGATAAACTGGGCAGGTAAGAAAATCAGTAAAGATATATAAGATTTTAACAAAATGATTAGAAACTTGATATATATAATACCATATATGTAAAACCAATAATTTTGTAATACACATTCTTTCTATTTGCAAATGGAATATTTGCTAAAATAGAGTTTATACTGAGCCATAAAGAAAATCTCAACAAATTTCAAGGGATACAATCACACAGAATAAATTTTTAGACTACAGTGAAATTAACCTAGAAATTAATAACAGAAAAGTAACCAAAAATATCCCAGAAATCACAATGAAAACTAAGTGAAAATGAAGATTTCACATGTTAATACTTTGTGGTATGCAGCTAAAGCAGTGTTGAAAAGAAAATATATAACTTTTAATGCATATATTAGAAAGAAAGGCTAAATATCAAGGATACAAGCTTTTAACTCAAGAAACTAGGCTGAAAAAAACAAAACAAAAAAAACCCAGCATATTAAACACAAAAGAAATAAGAGCAAAAATCAATAAAATAGAAAGCAAACATACACTAGAGAAAATTGACAAAAGCAAAAGATGGTTCTTTGAAAACAAATTTAAAAATTGATAAACCCCCCAAAAAAGATTAATCAAGGAAAAGAACAGCAAGAAAATACAAATTGCTAATTATTATATACAAAGAAATAATAAATGAATTAGAATGAAATGAACAAATTTCTTGAAAAATACAATTTACAAAAAAAACCACTAAAAAATAAACAGAAACTCAATAGTTCTGTGGGTATCAAAAAAATTGAATCCATACTTGAAACTCCAAGTCCAGATGCTTCACCAGTAAATTCTTCCAAATTTTGAAGGAAGTAAAAACAACCTCATACACACTCTGATAATTAAAAAAATGACTACTTCCAACTTATTTTATAAGGCCAGCATAAGCTTTATACCAAATTTGACACTGACATTACAAGGGGAAAAAACTACAGGGCAATATCTCTCAGACATAATGTAAAAATCCCAAACAAAATCAGCAATTTGAACCAATCCTATCTAATAATGAGGTAATATGCAAATTGACTGTCACTCCAACACACAAGATGGCCACCCCCATGTGGACACAAGATGGCTGCCACCAGATAGCCAGAAGGGAGGGCAGTTGTGGGCTACCAGGCCGGCAGGGGAGAGCAGTTAAGGGTGACCAGGCTGGCAAGGGAGGGCAGTTAGGGGCAATTAGGCTGGCAGGGGAGCGCAGTTAGGGGTGGCCAGGCCTGCAGAGGAGGGCAGTTGGGAGTGACCAGGCCTGCAGAGGAGGGCAGTTGGGTTCGACCAGGCTGACAGGGGAGGGCAGTTATAGGCAGCCGGGACATCAGGGGAGCAGTTAGGGTCCATCATGCTGGCAAGGGAATTTTTAGGGGGTGATAAGGCAGGCAGGCAGGTGAGCAGCTAGGAGCCAGCAGTCCTGAATTGTGAGAGGGATCCCAGATTGGAGAGGGTGCAGGCTGGGCTGAAGGACATATCTCTCCCCCACCCCCACCCCCGCATGAATTTTATGCACCAGGCCTCTAGTGGGTATATAATAAGGGTAATTACATCTCAGTCAAGGAGGAATTATAACAGGAATGTAAAGTTGGTAAATATTTCAAAATGAATAATAATAGAATAAAGGAGAAAATCCATGTGATTATTTAAAAAGAAAAATAAGTCACCTTCATTTAAAATTCTAGGCTTTAAAAAAGTAAACAGCACCATATGAATAAAAAAATGCATTTAGCTAAAAATAACAGAAAATAATAAAACCGAGGAAAAGCAGCTTAAAACTAAAGGGATTCATGAAGTGTAGGGGCAGGCAGTTAAAGCTGTTTCAATGTTTGATGATGCCATCTGGGCTCCAGACTCTTTCTATCCATCTCTGCCACTTTTTGGAGCATATATAATAGTGCCTGGTACCATAGTAGGTGTTCAGAAAATACCTGCTGAATGTTTTCATCTTCACTCTGAAGATGTTTACATAATGACCATAAGACTAGCCTAATGGCCTTCAGGTTCATGTGCAGGTATGAAGAACAAAGCAGAAAGGAGTGTGGTTCCTATATGCAGAAAACCAGAAACCCTCGGCTTTCATTTCCTTGTATAGAACTGACTCATTTAGCCACCTGACTACAAGAGAATTTGGAGAGTAAGTATTTTTAGCTGGGCACATTATCACCCTGAAAAAAACAGTTCTGTTACTCAGGATGAAGAAAGAATATATAATGGGTCTCTCTACACAGAAGACACAATGATAAGCACCGTTCAATCCACAATATTGGTAAGAAAAGGCACCCTCTCTGAGGAGATTAAAGTTTAACAAGAAGGTAAGAGAATTAAAAAACAGACACAATTCAGGAAAGAGTAAGATAACAACCATGTAAAAGTTTCAAACAAAGTGCTCTGTTTGAAATCAAAGACAGAAAAGACAACATCTATTAGGGAGGATAAATAACTTCATAGACTAAAACTTCGGGAAATTTTTTTAAATGGATAAGATTGTCACAAATAGGAGTGGGCAATAGCATATTCTAGCAATAAAAGTACCAGCAAAGGCATTTTGACAATATATCTGGTATTTGAGGAAAAATAAATATATGCTGCAGTATCAGGTATTCATAAGGATCTACTTGGAGGTAGAACTAGAAACATGAATTTGGACTATATCATAAGGGCATTGAATGCTGTGTAAAAAAAAATTTATCTTCAATTGACAACAGAGAATTTGGGATAAAGAAATGATAAGAGCTGAGACCGGTTTGGCTCAGTGGATGGAGCGTTGGCCTGTGGACTGGAGGGTCCCCGGTTTGATTCCGGTCAGGGGCGTGTGCCTTGGTTGCGGGCACATCCCCAGTGGGGGGGGGGGTGCAGTAGGCAGCTGAGCGATGGTTCTCTCTCATCGATGTTTCTGGCTCTCTATCCCTCTCTCTTCGTCTCTGAAAAAAACAATAAAATGTATTTTAAAAAATAAATAAATGATAAAGTAGATGTGTTACTTCTTCCACCCTACCTCCATTTTATTGAGATATAATTGTGTGATATTGTGGTTTATAATAAGACATTTATATTTAGTCTTCATTTCTGTTTCTGGCATAGAGTTCCTAAAATCATTGTGATTAACTGAAAGTGACAAAGGTATCTTTTGTTATGTCAATGAGGTGACTTTTGGATTATACCTAAGGATGGAGGTTGGTTGCCAGGGTAACCAACCATGTGATTGGAAAATTGGAACTTCAGTCCCACATCTCCCATCCCCCCAACCCCAAAATCCAGGGAGGAGAGAAGGGCTGGAGATTGAGTTCAATCACCAATGGCTAATGGCTTAATCAACCACGCCTATGTAATGAAGCCTTCAAAAACCCTCAAAAGGATGGGGTCAGGTTTGGTAAACAGGTGGAGATTCATGGACAATGGCCTACCCAGAGAAGGCAAGGAAGCTTTATGCCTTGAAAGTACCATGTCCTTTCTCCACACCTTGCCCTAAGTTATATCCTTTGATAAGAAAGGATATAACTGGCTGTTCCTGAGTTATACCCTCTTATAAGAAACTAGTAATCTAACAAATAAAATATTTCCCGGAGTTCTGTGAGTGCCTACAGCAAATTCATCAAACCTAAAGGAGGGAGTCATTGGAACCTCCAATAAACAGCCAGTCAGTCAGAAGCACAGATGACAACCTGACTTGCAGTAGCATCTGAAGTGGTGTGGGGGACAGTCTTATAAGACTGAGCCCTTACTGTGGGATCTGCTGTCTCCAGGTAGACAATGTTAGAATTGAGCTGGTGTTGGAGAATGACTTGATGGTGTGGGAACCACTGCCACCCACTCTGCGCTTCCCCTCCTGCTCCCCCCTCCCTCCACACACACCATTGGAATTGGTCTAAAGAGCCTTACATTTTTAGGTAACATTGTATTAGTTTAAGGTATACAACATAATGTATGTGTTGTGCCCCTGTACCTGAATACCAAAGACCATCAGGGAGCCGCATCCGATGTAACTGCAGGAAGCCTGGATTTATTTCGGACCAGTCCGATCTCAGTCCCACCAACGCCGGCAACAGCGAGGTGAGAAAGAGGGCGAAAGTCCCATTTCCATGGGTTTTATACCAGGGGGCATATCACCCTGATTGGTTGGGTTAGGGATAGGGGATAAGGGATTGGTTGGGCTAGGGATGGGGGATGATTGGTTGGATTAGGGATAGGGAATAGGGGATATGGACCCCTGATTGGTTGGGTTAGGGATAGGGGATAGGGTTGTCGGGGGCTGGCTCCCCCTCCCCCCCGCAGGGAAGGAGCACACAGAGGTGTCCACTGGGGCCTGGCACATGTGCACTGGTCCCGGCTGTTCATATGTTCTAGGCCTGATGAAGAACAAAGCAGAAAGTTCTTAGTGCTATAATGGTTTCAGTTAAAAGCTAAGGTGAGCAAGGAAAAGAAAAGCTGAATGAGAGAGAACCTGGAGAGGAAGAACCATTTTGATTGGCAATTGGTTGGATGCTAAAATTAGAGAAAAAGGTGGTAACTGTCTTAAACTTTACTGAAAAAGAGTGGTGATGTCATTAACAGAAGAGGAGAGGTGTTAAGAGGATATCTAAGTGAATTTGTTCAGCCAACCCAAAGATGCCACTTTAGGATTAATCCACATGAACACAAAGAACTTCTCTGATAAAACAAGCCTATGGAGAAGAAACCCAGGGCAAATTCTTGGAAGGAGTTTAGTGAGTGGAAAATTTAAAAGGAACCAGTGGAAAAAGAAAAGGACATTTAAGGAGGAGGAGTTAGAAATGTAAACATCATCAGGAAGAGGCCAGAGCCTTTCTGGCATCAAAAGCAGAAGAAACAAATTTTTTGTGTGCAGTACTCACTTATTACCTGTATTCCTCAACTGATCCTAAATTCCTAAAAAAACAAGAAGAGTGTGTTGGGTGGGGGTGGGAGTAGGGTGGAAGGGGTCAATCGGGGGGGGGGGGGAGTAGAGGAAGACATCTGTAAAATTTTCAACAATAAAGATAAATTTAAAAAAACAAAACAAGTACCTAATTCATTCTTGTGTCTCCAGTGCTTAGCTCAGTGCCTGCCACTGAACAGTAGTGCCCTATTATCCACAGTTTTTCTTTTCAGGTTTCTATTGTCCACAGTCTGAAAATATTAAATGGAAACTTCCAGAAATAAACAACTCATAAGTTTTAAATTTCATGCCATTCTAAGTAGCTTGATGCCATCCCTCTCCATCCTGTCTGTGGCATGAAGCATACCTTTGTCCAGATTATCCATGCTCCCATTAGTCACTTAATATTTATCTTGGTTTTTTTAGATTGTCACAGTATCACAGTGCTTGTGCTCAAGTAGCTCTATTTTACTTAATAATGTCACATTCACATAACTTTTATTACAATATATTGTTATAATTGCTCTATTTTATTATTACTTATTGTTTTCAATCTTCTACTGTGCCTAACTGATATTAAACTTTATCATAAATATGTATGAACTAGAGGCCTGGTGCATGCACAAAATTCATACAAGGGGTGAGGAGAGGTTTGTCCCTCAGCCCAGCCTGCACCCTCTCCAATCTGGGCCCCCACTGGGATTGGGCCTAAATGGACAGTCAGACATCCCTATGGACTGCTGGCTCCCAACTGCTCTCCTGCCTGCCTTCCTGATTGCCCCTAACTGTTTCTGCTTGCCAGCCTGATTGATGTCTAACTACTCCCCTGCCAGTCCGTTTGCCCCCAACTTCCCTCCTCTGCCTACCTGGTTACCCCTAACTGTCCTCCCCTGCAGGGTTAATCGCCTTCAACTGCCCTCCCTTGCAGGCCTGGTCCCTCCCAACTGCCCTGCCCTGCTGACCATCTTGTAGTGGCCATCTTGTATCCGCATAGGGACAGGATCTTTGACCACATGGGGCAGTCATCTTGTGTGTTGGAGTGATAGTCAATCTGCATATTACTTTTATTAGATAGGTTAGAGGTGCCCAGGTGGGGGCCAGCTGGTTTGCCCTAAAGGGTGTCCCGAATCAGGGTGGGGGTTCCCTTGGGGCATGGGAGGCCTGAGCAAGGGGCCTGTGGTGGTTTGCAGGCTGGCTACACCCTCTGGTGACCCAAGTGGAGGCCCTGGTATCTGGAATTTATTTACCTTCTACAATTGAGACTTTGTAGCCTGGAGTGGAGCCAAGCCTCCTGCTTGCTTCTTCTGTTGGAATTTGTTTACCTTCTATAACTGAAACTTTGTAGCCTGGAGTGGAGGGTTAGGCCTGTTAGGGCAGGTGGAAAGCTTGGCTTCTTCTGTTGCCAGAGAAATGCAAGCTCTGTGGCCTCAGCCATCTTGGTTGGTGTTAATTTGCATATGCACTCTGATTGGCTGGTGAGTGTGGCTTGTGGAGTGGAGTGGTGATTACTTTGCATATTACACTTTTATTCCGTAGGATAAGAAAAATACAAAGTATACATAAAAATACACAGTACTAGTTGTGGTTTCAGATATCATTGGGGTTTTGGAATGTGTAGTCTAGTGATGAGAGTCTACTTAACACGGGCAGATGGGGAGTTGGAAGGGAGAAAAGAGTTAGGAAGGAAGGAGGAAGAAATGAAGAACAGTTGGGTTGGTCATCAGGAGAGTGTTTTCAATGGGATGGTAGAAGTGAAAGATATACTGCAAGTGGTTGCAGGTGTGACTAAGGCAGAGGGAGGACAATGGGTAGAGAGACTGCTTTTTCAGATAGGTTGGTAGTGAAGACAATGGAGGTGAGTGGAGAACAATCTGGTTTTTGTTTACTTGCTTGCTTCCATTTATTTACTCTATTGGAAATACCATGTAAGATGTTATTTTGAGTTTTCCCTTCTTATATTTAAAGCATTCAGTCAGCTCTATCCTTACTCAAAAGTCTTCGCAGCTTCTTTCGTTGTTGTTCTCCCAAACTCTTAAGCCCTTAGGAGAAATTAGGACATGTGTTGTTAAAGTTTCTTGAAGGAAAGTGAAGGGAAACATATTTCCCACAGCTACGACTGTGGGAAGAGAAGGTAGAGAGAAAGCTGTCTGTGGATCCCCAGAGCAGAGATGGGGGCCCTGCTTCCCAAGAGCCCCACAGAAAAAGTAAGATCTGAGAGACAAAGGCTATGTGATCTGACCAGGGATGCAGGACCCCAGGGAAAGTTCAGCAAAGATGCCCACATGCCAAGGAGCATGGAAACAGACTCCTCAGGGGTGGCCCAGCAGACCAATAGCCAAGGGAACAATTGCTGCCATCATCATTCTTCCCCCATTCTCAAGTCCCCACACTGAACAAGTTCCACAAGGGGAAAGAGCACACACCCTAAGAAAGAAAGAAGTTGGTTGCAAAATATATACATAGTTTTGAATAAATTAAAAAGTTAATATTTTTAACCACATCCGCAGAATGGGGCTTCCAGTCAGAAATCAAGCTACATCATAGAAAGACCAGAGAGGTAGATTATCAGCTGAGTTTGTGGGCCTAGCTCCACTGTAGTTGGTTTGTAGCTAGAAGCACCACGCACACACATCGTGACATGGGCAGTACCCACCGAACCGCCCTAAAAGAGGTGCCAAGGTGGGGAGACAGAGTTAAGGAAAACCTCCTCAGCTGGCTTCTGTGTTGTGAATAAACTATAGGGCTAAGTCACTGAAGAGAGAGAACAGAAAATGTTCGGAATATTTCTGAGCAGTTGTGTGAAGAGACGAAGCCATTTGTACATAGGTGAGCAACAAGGAGCACCCAGAGGCCTTTTGAGAATACGAAGTCTGAAATAATGGGAATACGCATGTGTTCATGCATTTATGCATCGATTTATGTGTGTATTTGTATTCTGTCTTGTGTAACAAAGGACACGGGCAAGCAAATAATTGCTAGGCAAAGTGATCAGCGTTGTCGTAGGGACAGGGCCACAGTGCGGTGGGCCTGCAGCTCAGTGACATGCACAGCTATCTCACCCTGGGAGGTCAGGGAAGCGTTGCCAACAGGGACCTTTGCCCAGTGTCTTACAAGATGAATTGGAGTTTCAGGGAGGACATGTGACAGAGTGATAATGTCTAAGAGCTTGGAGGCATGAATGAGCATGGTATGTTTTGTAAATAAAAAGGCATTCTATATGGAGTCATCAAAGCACTTAGAAGTGAGTGGTCAATGAGGCTGAAAAGGGAAGGACCTTGTGCGTTACCATGTAACCCACTGGGGCTGAGGAGGGCCCGAGGTTTTCATCAGAGAAGCCACAAGATCAGTGATGTGGAAAGACTCCTCCAACAGCAGCATGGAGAAGATGGTGGTGGTGGGAATGAATAGCTCAGCTGAGAACTAAACTGCAGTGAAGTAATCACAGGTAAGGTGCACAAATAGATACTCTAAAGACTTGATGGAATTCTCAAAGGTACAAGAGAAATGGGCCACCTTGTTCACTTCCAGGGAGTCTGCACAAAGCATGATCTTTTAGGAGGCAGCTGCAATATCTGTGTCCAACTTTTAAAATGTTTGCACCCTTTGACCTTATAATTCCATGTGTAGGAATCTGCCATAAGAAAATAAACAGATTTCTATTCAAGAATGTTTACCTGGTGTTATCTAAAATTTGAAAACATACTAAAAAATAAATAAATAAAAAGGCATCCTAAAGTACCAAATGGCCATTAAATAAATTATAGGCCATTCATACAACAGACAATTTTGTAGTCATTAAAATTTGTGATTTTAAAGCCAATGCCATGGCATAGGAGAAGCTGAAAATAAAATACTACCTTAAAAAGGATACAAAGTGATAGTTATAGTTTATAAAGAATCATGTATGAATTAAAAGATTAGATTAAAATTTGCCAGTATGTTGTGTTCATCTCTAAGTGGTGAGATAATAATTGTTATTTTATTTCCATATTTTCAAATTATATTCAGCGAATATATATTGAATATGCAGACAGTTTTTAAAATAAGTGAATAAAATAAAGCCGATCCACAAATATAAAAGGAATCTGAGCTACTAGAAAACACAAGTACCTGAGAGAAGTTAAGTCTGTTTTGCAGCAAAGATGAAGTAAGCCTAGGTAACCACACCCTCACTGACACTGGGTTTGCCATTGCCAAATATTTAGAATCGAATTGTTGCTTCACTACCCAAGATCAAGGCAATGGAGAGGAAGAAAAAAAGTTACTCCAATGCTATCATAGGTATGACCAAGACATAATCAGTGGATTTCTATCAAGATATTCTTATTACATTTAGTGACAAAACTTTTCATTTTTACAATTTTCAATAGTCAATATTATGTATTCAAATCCCAAATTGCCAGAAAACTCAAATAACCAGATTTTTCCCTGGACTATACAGTGATTGTTACTTTTTATAATAATGACACCGAAGTGCTGTTAGGTATTTAGACATTTATTACTATCTCAAAATGTGTATGTGATGGCCAGAGTAGGGAGTTTTTCATCTTCTAATTCTATAAAAATTTGTTCATGTATGACATAATGAACTTAATTATCTAAAACATTCAAGTTAACCAGAGACCACCCCCATTCTCTAAGAGTGCTAAATGAAGTATAATTTACACAAATTCATCATTTTCTAATTATTTTAATAGCTGGTTGTTAGATATTAACAACCAATGTGATCCTCTTTTGCAAAAATGTTACTCTCAATCAGAACCCATGCAACTGAATGGAGCTAGAAGAAAACAATCATCCATACTGACCAATCAATATCTCTTTAAATTCATCTCATTCACAACTATTAATTTCAAGTGTGTCCTTCATTCTGCTCAGCAATCATGGAGCATTTCTCTAGGTCATTTAAAATCCTAGGACTACGATTCCATATTTTCTCTTGTCTCCTCAAACTTCCAACACCTCCTCCCCCATCTTCTCTCTCAGCTCTTGACCTTGATTGCTATTTAACTGAGAAAATAGAAACAACCATAAGAGAACTTCCACAAGTTCCCACCAACACCTCACCCACTCACCAGCATCTGGGCCCTTTATGCTGCCTTTCTCCTGTTTCCAGGGATGAACTCTCCATCTTCCTATACAAGGCTATCCTCTCCACTTGTTCACTAAATCCCCAATCTTTTAAATATTCAAGAGCATCCTTCTAGATATTTCTCCCTTTTCTTTCTTCTACCTCATTTTTCCTCTTCACTGGATCATTACATCAGCATATAAACATGATATTATTTCTCTCATCTAGTTTCCCCTCTAGCTACAAATTCATATTTCCTTCTTTACAACAATTCCTCTAAAGAGTTATCTATATTCATATCTCTAAACACAATTCCACCATTCTCTCTAAACCAGAGGTTCTCAACCTTTCTAATGTTGTGACCCTTTAATACAGTTCCTCATGTTGTGGTGACCCCCCCCCCAACCATAAAATTATTTTTGTTGCTACTTCATAACTGTAATTTTGCTACTGTTAATGAATTATAATGTAAATATCTGTGTTTTCTGATGGTCTTAGGTGACCCTACTAGCAGTTCTCAACCTGTCTCGACCCACTCCTTCTTTCATCAACCTCTTAACATTGAGTATCTCAGGACTCAGTCCTTGTCCATCTTTTCTTTTTTATATATGTTCATTCCTTTAGTGATTGCAGTTGTTCTCATGGCTTAAAATTCTATCTATATACCAACTGCTCCTAAATTTGTATCTCCAGCCCAGATCTCTCCCCCACCACCAGAAGTGGGTATCAATTGCCTGCTCAACATCTCCACTTGGATGTCTAATGGGTACTTCTAACTTGACATTCCATCTCCCTCATAAAAGACTCGTGCCTCATTCAGTCTTCCTCTTTTTGCTTAGACCAAGGAGTCAATCTTGATTTCTCCTTTTGTTTTACATGTTGGCCTATCAGCTCAGTCTTCAAAATGTATTCAGAATCTGATGATTCACCTTTTCTACTGCTTCCTCCCTTACCAAAGTCATTATTAGCTCTCTCCTGAATTATTTCCAAAACCTCCTAACTGGGCTCCCTTGCCCTCTCTCCTGTGGTCTATTCTCATAGGAGCCAGAGAGACCCAAGTCTTTACAGTGCCCTACAAGATCATGGCTAATCTCTCCCCTGACCTCACTGACTTTGCTCCAGTCACACTGGTTTTGCTGCTGTTTATCCAACACACAAGCACACTCCCTCCTAAAGACCTTTCACTTGCTGTTTGCTCCCTGTGTTCTTCCCCAGCTATCTCCATGACTCACTCCCTCGCCTCCTTCATATCTTTGCACAGATGTCACCTGTTCAGTGAGGCATTTCCGGACCATCCTATTTAAAACTCCAACCCACTCTCTCCACCAACACACTCTATCCCTTTTACCTGCTTTATTTTTCTTCTCAGCACATACCAATTGTCAATTATATATTTTGTTTACCTGGGTAGGGGTTAGGCTATGTTTACTGTTTGCTGAAACTGTAGGTATCAGAAGTTAAATTTTCCTCTGATATCTTTTTTTTTTTGTAACCCCTGTCATTTTTTATAGATTTTCCTAAAGAGTCTTTAATTATCGTCTAACATGCAGCATTCTTTCAGCTGTTATTATAAAGAAGTCTTATTGATGTGATGGTGAATGTGGGAGGAGAAATATTCTATAGCTCCTGCGATTAGGCCTCAGCTTTTTATTGCACCTGTGTCCCTGGGCTGTGACCTTCACAAGTGCTTCTCAGTTTTGTTTTGCCCCCCCCCCTCCTGCTCCCACCTCCATCCTCCACCCTTAGGGACAGACAGGAAGACTAAAGGGTGCCTGAGCAGGGTATTTCACTTCCCCTAGGTTATAGTAAAACCCCAGTAGGCTGGGCTCTGGTAAAATAGTTTCTCCTGTGGGCAGGTCTTATTAAACAGAACAGAATGCTCTGGGAATATTTCAAAATAGCTCTTTCCCCATCCTCTACCAGAAACACAAGGGGATTTTCCTCTGATCTTGGCTGTGAGAAGCTGATAGGGCTCCCGGAAGTAAAACATGCAGAAGTGTGAAGGCCTCTCATGAGGCTGAGCCTCTCGGGAGTTTTTATCTCTGACTTGTCCACACTGAGCCTCTAGCAATTTATCGTTTACACATTGGTTTTTCTTCCCTGGTGCTTTTCCCTGCTCCTTGGCTTCTGAGTCTCTGTATCTGCCTGTTTGTCTCTCCAATTTTGTGAGCAATGGTTTTCCTTACGACCTCAATTCTCTGATGGATCTAAAAAGCATTGGTGATGTTCAGTCTGTTCAGTTTTTCTTCTTGTGTGGAGGATACAACTTCCAAGCTAGACCAGAAACTGGAAGTCCCCTCTCCATAATTTAATCATTTATTTTTATTTATTATCCTTTTACCCTCTGGAATGTAAGTTCTACAAGGGCAAGGATTTCCACCTGATTTGTTCACTACAATATCACCAGTGCTTAGAACAGTGTCTGACACACAGTAGGCACTCAGATAATATTTCTTTGAAGAAACTGAATAAATGAAACAAACATTTCCCAGTAGCTTCCAGCACAGAAACTTCCTAGTTG
The DNA here is from genome assembly GCA_963924515.1 of Vespertilio murinus. NCBI lineage: Eukaryota > Metazoa > Chordata > Mammalia > Chiroptera > Vespertilionidae > Vespertilio > Vespertilio murinus. The sequence goes on from OZ004704.1 coordinate 153,143,640, forward strand.
GGACCACTGGACAGGGCCTTCCCCTATATTGTCCCTCCACTTGAAAAAGCTCTTTCTCGGTCTCTGTTCCTCTTTACCTGGTTAATTCCTCTCGTGTCAGCTGCAATGGCAGTTCCTCAGGGAAATCTTTCCTGACCTGCAGGCTATGGACCATAAGCATTGGTAACCCTGCTAGTCCATCTCATACTTATTGGAATTAAATAATTCTATAATTATTTAATATTTTTAAGCATCACGTGATTATAAGTGTTTTAAAGGAGGGAACTGTCTCTCCTACTCTTCAGTGTTCCTGGCACCTAACAGACTGCTTGACAGGCACAAGATGCTCAGTAACTATTTGCTGTATAAATTAAGACAGGTTAAATTAACCCCTAAACTTAGTGCCTTGAAAACAACAGTAATCATATATTATCTATCAGAGTTTCTATGAGTCAGGAATTTGGTTGTGGCTTAGGGGAGTGGGCTGGGGGTAGGGGATGGTGGGCAGGGGGAGTCTCTTACTAGGTTCCGATCATGACATCAGCCAGGCTACCACTATCTGAAGGCTTGGCGGAGGCCGGAGGATGCACATCCACAGTGGACCTTTCACATGGCTGGGAAGTGTGTGCTGGCTGTGGGCAGGTAGACTCAGTCCCCCGCTATGGGAGCATCCTTCGAGGCTATTTGGATATCCTCACAACATGACAGCCAGCCTCCCCAGAATGGGCAGTCCCAGAGGGATCAAGAGGGAATGGTGATGCTTTTCTTATAATTTAGCCTCAGAATTCATGTGTTATGACTTCTGCTAGATTTTGTTTATTAAAAGGAAATTCGTACCTCTGGTCTACATTTAGGTGGTGGAGAATTAGACTCTCCACTTTTGCAAGGAATTGTATCTTTAAAAAAAATTGTGAACATCTTTTTAAACCAGCACATAACCATGTAACAAATTAATGTATAAGGGAATGAGGAAGAATTTGATGTAGTGTCTCAAAATCAATTCTCCTAGTTTTAGAACAGAGAAGGGAAAATAACTCTATAAAAGTTTAAGAGCAGTATCATAAAAAAATTAAACAGTAGATTAGTATCTGGAGAGATTGCTTCTTTATATTAATATCAACATAAATGCAGATGTGTAATGTTCATAAATACTTCTCTACTTTAGAATATCCTGGGGAAAATAATCATACCACATCCTTAGAAGGTCAAGGTCAACAGCCAGCACAGCTCTGGAAATAAAGATGGATGGATGGATGGATGAATAGATAGGTAGATTTTAGATAGGTTATTGATTAGATCTGTCATAAGATAAAATAATGAATGAAATAGTTGCAAAATAATAGCACTTCGCATCTTTCTTGCAAGGGTTACAATACCCCTGTACATATCTGGGGAGGGGGGATCTTCTTCAGTCTATGCACACATTGTTGGGGTTGCTGGAGGAAGGCAGGGGGTGCATAGAATTACTTTCTCTGCCTATTCATATCAGCCAATATCTGATCCTAAGATTGGAGAGGTAAGTGGATAAAGTACACAGTTAGAATTTGAAAAGGCATAATTTATATAATCTATTATAATAGCCACACCAGATATATTGCCAAGCGGAACTTTAACACAAGCCAAGGTCCCTAACCCACTTTTTTGTGTAGAAGTTAGTCTCTGTGTCTTGGCTCCCTTCCAGTTTGGGTATATGCTGGCTGGCTGTGAAAAATCTCTCTGTACTTTTAATGGACTGCTGCTGTCTTCTTCCCTTCCTTTCCTGGGCCATTTTGAGCATGGCAGGATGGTTTGTAGATCAACTAAATAATAAATAGCCCACACCACATAAAAATGCGTGCACATAGAAAGGATAGTGATTCATAGTAGATAAAAAGTTCAGTTTACAATATATGTGTGTATGCATGTATCTGAATATATTCCTTTTTCACTTGAATTCCTACTAAATGAATATTTCACTTAAGTGACTTTTTCTTGTAACAAAAACTTACTCTTGAGGTCCTCAAACATTGTTACTTTAATTTAATTGCTGTCAATGGACAATTCATAAACTATTGTTGACTGTCCTACATTTTTAAACTAAGCATGTTAAATTTCAAACCTTGCTTGGTGATTCCAGATGATCTTCATGATTATTAATGATCGCTCTACACTTTACAAGGTAACCTAGCACAACAAGAAGGTTATTAGATTAGGAATTACAGTGATGTTATCAAGTTCTTCAACCTTCCTGACATACAGTTGCCTTCTTTGTACAGGAATATTATCTTTCCTGGATTTCACAATGATTATGGTAACTATTAAATTATATAACATGTGTAAAAGTTACCAACAAACTATTGACTATAAAAAATTACACACTAAAATAAAGGACCATTTTAGCCCAAGAAGTGCTATGTAGCTATGATTTTTTATGTTTGTGTATTTATTGTATTTAATCATGATTTCTCAAGGCAGTTAAATATGTTTAAAATTACAGTAAATAGATTCTAAGTAAATGGGTTCTCCTATAGAAAAAAATTACTTTTAATTATATGGTTTCTATAGTACCCATTCTACATGGATTCTCTTTTTGCTTATTATATCCTTCTTTGCTCTATCTGGCAGGGTGTTTGCTAGCTGAATGACCTCTGAATAACTGAAGTGGTATAATCTGTGTATCCTTTTTCTAGCATAAATGTAAATGCCATGAGTACTTTACTTGGTGTAATATTTTCCATGTTGAACTGTCTCTGAAAATAGACATAGGCATATAAAAATATGACCAACACTGGCCATGGCCAACATAATTAAGTTTCCAAAGCATTTGGGGGAAAAGTGCTATCTTGCTAAATCATCAGATTTTACTGCATTGATTTCTAAAAAAACCTTAGGTTTGGCCAGCCACATTATTAAACAGAGTGGATGGTATGTAGGGCATTATCTCTCCAGAGCAGGTGTATAAAGCAATGTGTTTCTTCTCCAGAGAAAACCTTCAACCTCACCTTCAGAACTGCATCACAGCGCATAAAGGACAAGTGAGCCACAGAGGCAACAGGCTCCAAATTGGACAGTGATTCTGACAGTCATTTCAGGGCAATGCCTAAGACAGTGGTTTCTAAACACTGGACTGTGGCCCAGAGTGCCAGAATCATCTGGCAAACTTATTGCTTGTTCTGACCTTACAATATTGAAGTCAAATCTCTTGAAGATGAACCCTAGGTACCTGTATTTTCAATAAAATATCCAAGTCATATTTGTGAATCACTGGTCAAAACTGGGTGAGTGGAGGTGCTCACCACTCTGCATTATCTCCCTGATGGTAGAATGTTCCAGAGAGAGGCACAGGACTCTGCCATTCCCCCACCATGGTAGTACTCTGATTGTCATTCCTTCAACAGGTATTTACTGACCTCCTACCACGTGCACTGTGATGGGTATAGGCTTTATAGCAATGAGTCAAGCAGATCTTGTCTCGTTTATCACGAAACTTAAAATTATGTGGAAGAAGGTGGTATATTAAGCAAATGATCACTCAAATTCCTATATGTATCATGGGTGTTATAAAGGAAAATAATGTGTCTGAGAACATATGACTAGTGCTTCAAATACTGATGGAGTATGGAAGTGGTGAGAAAAGTCTTCTGCCAAGAAGTAGCATTCCATTGGAGATGTGGATAATGGGTACTAACTTGCAGGATGGGCAATCCAAGAGCTATTAACAGTGGGTGTAAGGTCCTGTGGTAGCTCGTCCTCAAGCTGTAGCTTCAGGTCCATTGAGCCTCAGAGCAGGTTAGAAAAGAGTAGTCAGATTCAGAAGGGAGTCCACAGGAATGGTGGGTAAATTAGAAATCCCATTCTTGGATGTTTATTTTGTATTCATTATCTGTTTCCTATCTGGCGTTCTAGTAATCATATGTGACATAGTTTTATCTAAAACAGTGGTTCTCAATCTTGGCTGCACATTGGGATCTCCTGAGGAGGTTTTTTTTGGTTGTTGCTGTTTTCGTTTTTGTTTTCTTTTTAAATACTGATGGCTTGGCCTTACTCCTAGAAATTCTAATGTAATTGTTCTGGGGTGTAGTCTGGACATGAAGATTTTCTAAAGTCCCCCCAGATGATTCTAACATGTAAACAATTTTGAGAATCACTATTTAAAGGAGAAAAGAAAATTAATTCTAAATTGATCAATGAGGAAAGTCAATGAACAGTTAAAGTAATCTGGTTTGCATCTCTCTTTTTTTTAATTTTTAGAGAGAAGAAAGGAAGAGACAGAGAGAGAGAGAGAGAGAGAGAGAGAGAGAGAGAGAGAGAGCCATTAATTATTGTTCCACTTATTTATGCAGTCATTGGTTGATTCTCATATGCATTCTGCCTGCAGTCAAACCCTCAACCCTGAGGTATTGGGATGATGCTCTAACCACCTGAGATACCTAGCCATGGCTGCATCTCTTCCTTGGAAATGAAAGAATAGCTGGTGAAACTGAACCTTACGTTGCTAGCACACCAACCAGGAAAGATGGCCACACAGGCTGTCTGTTTCACATAGACATAACCCTCTGTGGCACTCGACCCCCCCCCCTTTTTTTTTAGGCAATTCTTTATTCCTAAGGTTTTGTATGCAGGGCCAAGGAAAAAGATCAAAATGCAGGTTAAGAATATCTTTTCCCTCAGGAAATTGGAAGTTCACTTAAAAAGACAGAACTAACATCTACAAAATAATAAAATAAATACAGTTTAAGGTGTTGACTAAGACAACAGAAGTTTGAGAGGTGGGAAAAAGCTTCACTGAAGGCTGGGCAGATGGAAAAAGACAAGAGGACATGGGACTCAAGTGACTGATCTTGGAAGAGAGAAAGGAGTAAGCCCAGGCAATGAAGTGGGAATAACCATGGTAGAAGCAGGAGATTAGGGAAGAGACCTGCCTTTTTGCCCCCAGGGTGGGAGCTGGGAATAGGAAGAGATCAGCTCTTTTCTCCAGTTGATGTTGGCCAAAAACCAACAGCCATTAATACATCTTATTTTTCAGAGAATCATTTTTTAAAGCATCTCCCCTCATAATGAAAAAAAAAATGATTCCATTTTTCCAATTTTCTCCATTAGAAAAGTGACTAACCTTCCATTTTCAAGTGCTTTGATGTCAACTGCCAGGTTTTACATTTTTTAGTCCCTCCAGTCCTCCTGTCACAGGTAGATAAAATATCTTTCCATATATTAATGGTATATTTTGATCACTTGGTTACAAGTTCCTTTAGATTACCAAACTAAAGAGAAATAAAATCACTGATGAGCTATATTACATATTTACTAAGTGTCAGGCAATGCACATATAATAATCTCACTTAATGTTGACAACATGTTACTAGGAAACTGTTATCCCCATTTTTTCAGATGAAAACCATGAAGTTCAGAAAAGGTGAGTGATTCGCCCAAGTTCACACAGTAAGTGGTAGAGCCCAGTCTGTGGCCCAAGTCTACCTTATTTCAAACTTTAACTTGTAGGTATTGCCTTTTACAAGATAGACAAGAAATTAAGATTCTTGACCTTACTTTACTATACCTAAGACCTCACTGTGCAGGAGAACCACCTGTGGCACCTTTTTAGACTATATAAGCTTTGATCCCACTTTGGAACTACTAAATGCATATTTTCATGGCAAAGCCTGGAAATCTATAATATTTTCTAAGTTCCCTGGGTGATTATAATATGGATCCTGAATAGAGAACCATGGTCCTCTTAGTGGCAATGGTTGGGAAACATTTTTGTGACCTAATGCTACTTCCTAAGCTTGTACACAGGTCTGCATAAGGCCTCTCACCTAGAAATGTATAGCAACTTTCTATTTAACCTGCTAGAAACAACCATTATAAGAAAAACAGTGATGATGCTAATTAAAAGAAGCAAGTTGAAGAAGACACTCTGACCAGGAGGAGCTCCACCAATCCCAAGTGTGGGGAACTTAGGAAATGTCACCATTTCTGGTCAGCAATGGCCGGTGGAGTTGTTGCATTCTCCAAAAAGTGTTCAAACATATTACACAAGCCCTGCTGTTTGTGATTTGCATATGCTTCCAGAGCTGAACCAAATTGCCAGCTGCATATATTTTTTTCATCCTTAAAAATTATTTAAGTAAATGCTTACAGAAGTCGGATGCTCAACACCACCACAGAAAATGTGTTTTGGAATAGGATTGGGCAGCATTAAAGAATGACAATTGTGTTCATCATAATCTCAACCAGCATGTGGTTACAGCAGGCAAAAGGTTTTTGGAAAAAGCATAGTGGATGGGAGAACCAGAAGTTGACCTTTAGCGTATTTGGAAATAAAGTGGGATAGGTAGGGTCGGGTCAATTCTTTATCCTTTTTGGAACAACAGTTAATATTTATGTTATTCAGAAACTCATTCTAAAATGATTATACTTAAAGCAAAATTTTCTTGCATTTGGGCAAACAATTATCATTCAAGGGCTAAAAACGTGAAATGAGCCATAAGGGAAATTCAGCATTTTTTTCATCTTTCTTAAGGACTGAACAACTAAGAAGTAGAAGACAAAAATGAAAGTAAGCTTAATAAGCTTTATGAAGCATCTAATAATCATTTGCTTGATTGTGGCCTATTTAAAGCTCTGTGCTAATTTTTTGTTTTATAAGCAATTGAAAATTACCAAGAAATATATTGATATTGAGTTGTTTGACATTTCCTAGATATGAATGCAAGAGAATATAAATAAATCATCTTATGAAGATGGGAGGTATACCTTTCATTAGATCTTATGTAACAACTTATAACTGCCCAGGCTTTCAAAAATAGACAAGGACATAACAATTAAAGAGCAGTTTTGGAACACATAAACTCAATCCAAGCAATAAAATTAAGACCATCAATTTTTTTTTGCTTACCAGATTCTACATATTCATTTGTTGTTACAAATGGTTTAATATAGACAAGGAGAGCAACCTACCTAACATCTCTGTGTTCTATGATTCCCTGGGAAGTGGCAATTATCAGTGGCAATTAACACAGAGAGAAAGTGGAAGAACGCAATTAACATCATAATTTCTGTTGCTTTATCAAGGCCAAATTACAACAGACTTTTTTAGTGGTTAGTTTTATGCAATTAGAACCCTCTGATATTTGATGAGAACAAATTGTTGGGACTTATTTTTAGAGTAATCTCAGCAAGTAGAAACATCTCAAAAGCATCAACTGAAGAGATGGGCATGTGCTTGCCAGAGGAAAACCTAGGCTAGAATGACATGGGAAATCACCTCTGTATGTAAAGCAGTTTTACATAGATACCTTTGAAATCGTAGGCTTACGGTGATCTGCCCATATTGGTGGTAACTCTGAAAGCACTAAGCTACATAGAGGATCCGATACATACAGGTGCTTCACAATGTCACTCCTCTCAGTCATTAATTATTTTCGCTCTCAGTGAGCAAAATATATTTTCCAAAGGTAAAGAAAGGCAAAAGGCTAAATTGTATAACAAGTTTTTAAATGTATATTCCCCATTTTACCTTTCAGTTCCGTATCTATAGAATCATAAAACATTCCATCTAGGAAAGACCTTGAAGATCATGCAACAACTCTTATTTACAGGTGAGGTAACTCAGACCCAGAAGACTTAAGTGGCTAGATCAAGGTCAGACCCCTAGTTCATTGCTGGCCTACTAAGTATATCATCAGTGCTCCGGTTTATTAGAGAGAGACAGATTTCCCTTTCACATCCTACCAACTGGAAATTCTTTGAGGTTAACAACTACCGTGTTTCCCTGAAAATAAGACATCCTCCAAAAATAAGACCTTCTTACAGGTTTCCTTCTGAGTGAAATATAAGTCATCCCCCCGAAAATAAGGCCCCCAGGCTCTGTCTCAGAATGAAAATTAATTTACTGTAAACTGGTCGCTAGGGCTGCCCCAACTGGCTTCTAGCAACCAGTGACATTACGCGGAGTCCTGACATCACTGCTGTGTGAATGGAGAGAAATCAGCGTGGAAACTTTGTGAAACCTAACCTGCAAGAAGTTGTGACTTGGGTGAAGAATTCATGGGAGAAAGTCACTGACAGTTGCATTGCAAATGTACTGTGAGCAGGCTACCTTGACAAGAAGTACTCATTTAAAGACAGTGCTATTGCTAAACATGAGAGATTTGGTCCACTGGTTCTGAAAGAAATGGAGTCACAAGAAATTCACCAGGAAATTCAGGAATTGGATTGTTATGATGATGTTCCAGAAGATTATGACATGATTGTCATTGAATAAATGAGTAAATTCTTGATACTGTAGGATTCACAGTTTGTCTGATTTGTGTTGACAACTACCATACTACCGTATCATTTACAAGTAATAAATTTCCTTTCTTTTCATTTAACAATAAATGCGTACCGTATTCTTCTTCATGGAAAAATAAGACATCCCATGAAAATAAGACCTAGTGTATCTTTGGGAGCAAAAATTAATATAAGACAACTGTCTTATTTTCGGGAAAACAGGGAAGCTCTTTTGAGGAGAGGAAGATGCTAAACCCACTGGTCATTCCCATATTAATGCCTTGAGTGCTTCAGATAGGTAACATCTAGATGAAGTTTCTGTGAAAGTGTGAAAGGGAACTTTGTTTAGACTATGGAGAAGGGTGTAGAGAGACTATCCCACAGGAGTGTAGGAGACTTGCTGAGGTAGCCATCACATTTGAAAAAGTCTATCCCTAGGTTCTAAGTTACTACTTGTGTGACCTTAAAAAGGTTACTTGATGTCTTTGAGCCTCAGTTTCCTCATCTGTATAACCAGGATAATCACAGTTACTTCCAAGGTTGGTATAAAATCATATTTCAGGTTTCTACATAAGTTCTTAAAATAACCAAGCAAAATGTCTGGCGTTTGCTGGGTGCTCATTAAATGTTAGTTCTCTTTATTTTCCTTTTTCAGTTACCACTATCCCCACCAGAAAGTTCTAATAAAATGGAAGTGGTTTTTAGACCACTGGGCCTAAATTTTCTTGTCCATAAAATAGAGATTAGATATCCTACTTCATAGGGTCATTGTAAAGATTAAATGTGATAATGTTAGTGAAAGTGCTTTATAAAGTATATCCTGTTATATACTAGTACCTAAGGGTTTAATACTGTGTTATTGTTATTCTCTACACCCCAATACTCCAGACTCAATACTTTCTTTTCCAATCTGCTTAAAACACCTTTATCTTTCCTTCCCAAGTACCTGACTCTCTTCCATAAATCCCTAACTTGGTCAAATGAACGAGCCCTTAGAATTTGCTGTGTGCTGGGGGGCTGTGGTGTATGTAATAAAGCCCAGTCTCTCTGCTCTACCTACTGTGGTCTGTCCCTGCATCTACTCCTGCACAAAACATGCTTCATTGCCTCATTTGGCACTTACCACATATTGTTAGGGTGTTTTTGCACTTAATATTTGGATCCCTCTATTAGATTACTGGACTCTTCAAGGATAAAGAATATGGTTTTGTGTTTTGGTTGTGTGTTTTTTATAAACTCCACAAGTCTAAAGGAGTTCTTGGATCAGAGCATGCTCACAATACCTGTCTATTGAGTGATTGACCAATTACAATATTGAGTTTGGCCAATGTCTTTGTTAGTCTGCTTACATTTAAAACATCCAGAAAACTTAGTGGAGTAAAACAACCATTTATTAGGTTCATGGATTCTATATATTGGGAATTTGGACAGGGCACAATGGGAATGAATGGTTTGTGTCTGCTCCTAGATGTCTGATACTGAAAAGCTTGAAGGCTGGAGGCTAAAATCCTCCAAAGGCTTGCCCTAAAAGGTTTGGCTCAGTGGATAGAGCGTCGGCCTGCAGACTGGAAGAGTCCTGGGTTTGATTCCAGTTAAGGGCATGTACCTTGGTTGTGAGCACATCTCCAGAGGGGGGTGTGCAGGAGGCAGCTGATTAATGGTTCTCTCTCATCAATGTTTCTAACTCTCTATCCCTCTCTCTTCCTCTCTGTAAAAAAATCAATAAAATATAAAAAAATTTAAAAATACAATCCCGCCGAAACCGGTTTGGCTCAGTGGATAGAGCGTCGGCCTGCAGACTGAAAGGTCCCAGGTTAGATTCCGGTCAAGGCATGTACCTTGGTTGCGGGCACATCCCCTGTGGGGGGTGTGCAAGAGGCAGCTGATCGATGTTTCTCGCTCATCAATGTTTCTAGCTTTCTATCCCCCTCTCTTCCAATCTGTAAAAATTCAATAAAAAATATATTTAAAAATACAATCCCCTGAAGGCTCATTTGTTCACATTTAATGCTAGCTGTCAGATGGGAACTTCATAGGTGCTGTTGACTGGAACATAGATTACATGGCATAGCCTGTTCATGTTGACCTGTGCTTCTCCCACCATATTGCAGCTGTCAAAACAATAGCCAGGCAGCAGCTGTGTACTTATATGACCTAGCCTCAGAAGTCACACAACATCACTTCTGTCATATTCTGCTGGTCGGAGAGAGAGGTCATGAGTCTGCCCAGGTGGCAGGGAGGGGGAATAAACTCCATCTCTTGGTGGCAACGTAGCCTGGTTCTGAAGGAGCCTGCCTCAATGGAAATGCTGCTGTGGTCATTTTTGGAAAATATAATCTGACATAAGCCTTTGTTGTTCTGATGAAATAATGCCATGTTTTTCTGTGCTTTAAATTTAAGGAGATGTCTAACTCTTAAGTATAAAAAGATGATGTGAAATCTAGAGGTCATTTGTTTTACAAATTGTGAGAGAGGCTTGAGAAAGGGATAGGCTTAGTGAGCATGGATCCACGCTCCCCTCTCCTGTGAATGGTCAACTAGATATCCAAAGCAACAGAAGCCTTGGTTACTATTAGTGAAGGAGTGAGCAGTCCCATAAATGGCATTTGGTTGGAGCCTTCTTGTCCTCCACTAAAAGTGCCATATCCTTGATACCACCACTGGTTGGCCTCCTGGTTGAGTTCCCTGACTGAAAGCTGACGCTCTCCATAGCTCAGATAACCGTCTGTCCAGGATGCTAACACGCTCAGTAGCTTACTGATGATTGAATGGCCAAGGGAGAGCACAAGACAGTTTTTCAAGTTTACATGTTTGGTTTTCTTCTTCTCTGTGAAAGGTTCAGAAGTCCCTCTCATCCATACTTCCCCACACCTAACCATCAGAAAACAAGTAACAGTGGATAAGGTAGCAAGTAAAGGTCTTACAGATCCAAATATGAAAAAAGTAATCTGCAGACATGTATTATTCTAACAGTGAAGCAGGTTTCTCCAAGCAAGGTGCACAGTAGCTCTACATGGTCAGTTTAATACAGAATACTTGTTACCTTCCAAGACCGAGATAGTAAAGTCTGCATCCCACTTTTCCCCCCCACAAATTTACACACACACATGCCCCATCCCTTGTAGTACTCTTTCCTGCTCTGTCCACACTTAACAATACCAGCTACCATGAAAACTAATCACACAGGCCTTAAGGCCTGCTAAGAAAATTTACTTAATCCTCTTTATATATTTTTAATGTGATTTTTCTAGGTTGCTCACCCAGCTTCTTTGAGTCCTAAAGCAAATCTGGTCCACGTTAATAGAATAATTAATTACTTCTTCCAGGTAAACTGTTATTAGAATCTTCTAGGGAACTGGATCTTCTGACTTTAAAAAGCCAGCAGCAAGAATCAGAAAGACTCAGCAAAAGCCTTAAAAAGGGAAAATCTTTTGACCCATCAATTAGACTTTTGATAATATATGCCAAGTAAATAATTGAACCCAAATATGTGTGTAATGTAGATGTTTACCACCATGTTATTTATCATAATGTATAGATAAGTAGAAAATTTGGAAATATCTAGAATATCAAAAAAATAGGGGAGTAGTTAAATAAAGTAGAAGATATCAAAGTATTTATTTTTTTTTCTTTTTTCTTTTTTAAATAAATCTTTATTGTTCATATTATTACAAATGTTCCTCATTCCCCCCCCCCCATTGCTCCCCTACACCAAGTTTCCATTCAATTCTCTGCCCTTTCCCCATCCCCCATTGTCCTCATCCATAGGTGCAGTTTATGTTCAGTCTCTTCCCGCCCCGCTCCCCTCCCCATTTCCCCAAGAATCATTAGTCCACTCCCTTTCCGTACCTCTGATTCTATTATATTCACCAGTTAATATTGTTCATCATGATTTTTACTTCCCTTGGTTTTTAGACTCACTTGTTGATAGTTACGTGTTTGTTCATAATTTTTATCTTTATTTTCTTCCTCTTCCTAAAGAACCTCTTTTAGCAATTCATATAATTCTGGCTTGGCAGTGATGAATTCCTTTAGCTTAAATTTATTTGTGAAGCTCTTTATCTGGCCTTCGATTCTGAGTGATAGCTTTGCTGGGTAGAGTATTTTTGGCTGTAGGTTCTTGTTATTCATCACCTTGAATATTTCTTGCCATTCCCGTCTGGCCTGCATGGTTTCTGTTGAGAAATCAGCTGACAGTCGTATGGGTGCCCCTTTATAGGTAACTACCTGCTTTTGTCTTGCTGCTTTTAATATTCTCTCTTTGTCTTTAGCTCTTGGAATTTTAATTATGATGTGTCTTGGTGTGGTTCTTTTTGGATTCCTTTTGTTTGGGGTTCTGTGTGCTTCCTGGACTTGTAAGTCTAATTCTTTCACCAGGTGGGGGAAGTTTTCTGTCACTATTTCTTTCAATATGTTTTCGGTATCTTGCTCTCTGTCATCTTCTGGGATGCCCATAATTCTGATGTTGGTTCACTTGAAGTTGTCCCAGAGGTTTCTTACATTATCTTCAACTTTCTGGATTCTCTTGTCTTCTTGCTTCTGTGGAGGAGTGTCCTCTGGCTCTTTGTGTTCCAAATCTTGGACTTGATTCTTGCAATCTTCCAATCTGTTTTTAGGACTCTGTATAATATTATTTATTTCAGAGATTGTATTCTTTATTTCTAGTTGACCCTTCATTATTTCTTGTTGATCCCTTATCATATCCTCATAGGTCTCATTTATTTTATCGGCCTTTTCTAAGAGATTGTTGAACAACCTTATAAGCGTGGCTTTGAACTCTATATCCAGTCGCTTTTTGTCCTCCATTTCTTTCGTTTGTGATCTGTTTCCTCGTTTCGGCATTTTCGCTGCTACCCTGAGTTGGTAGGTTGGGAGGATCAGCTGTGTCTATGCCAGGAGACAACCTTATTTCACTAGTCTTGGAAATCTGCAAAAGCCTCTCTGAGTTCAGCTTGGATGGGGCAGAGTTTCAGGGTGGAGCCTACAGCCTTGGCTTCCGTTTAGCCCCGCCCTCGGAGGTTCCTGAGTCTCAGTGTTCCTCAGTGTCCTTTGGTACTCCCTGCAAGCACCTCTGAGAGAAAGGCACTCTAGAGTTTCGCCCGCTACCAGACAGTGTAGTCTCTCCCCCAACAAGCCCACAACTGGGGTTCAGAGCAGTTGGAAGTGGGGTTAAGAACAGTCCGGAGCTTATGTCTCCTTCCCGCCAGGGCAATCTCACGGCCCAATCAACCGTCTGTCCTCTGTGCGCGCAAATGTGCGCGACTCAGGGGATCTGCTTTTCGCTGGCTTCTGGCTCCCCTTAGCTTCCGCCTTACAGCCCAGATTCCCTCTGTATGAGCCTGGGACCCCCGGGGTCTCGCCCAGAACTGGGGTTCAGTGCAGTCGGAGTTGGGGTTCAGCACAGTCCAGAGCTTTTATCTCCTTCCTGCTGGGGAACGCCAGCCGGGCACTCAGCCGCCCCTCCTCTCCGGCTCCGTCCTCTCCCCGCGCGCACTGTGTCTCCGTACCTTAGGCTTTTAGAGCTCCTCTGGTTTTCCTTCTGGTTTTCTCTTTCCTTCTAGTTGTAGAATTCCCAGTCAGTCAACTTTCCTGTAGTTCTGGATATTGTCCGCTCTATATTTTAGTTGTATTTTTTGAAATTGTTGAGTGAGGCTGCAGTTAGGCTTTTACCTCTGCCGCCATCTTGTTGTCTCCCCCGATATCAAAGTATTTAAATAATGACTAGGAATCTACATAATGAGATAATATGCAAACATTTAAAATAATAAATTTTATATATTTATTTGTTGTGGAAATTCTTTGATAATGCATTATGAAATATAAAAAGTAGGTTACATAGTACAATATGGAGAACTAGCTGATCTTTGTAAATATATATTTTATATGTATATATATTTTTGTGTGCACATCCTTCCAGGAAAATCCTGGAAGAATATACACAAAATGTGTTTTGTAAAACCTTTTACAAAATGTGTTTTGTAAAACAGATGTTTTGGAATTATTTTCATTTTTATTACTTTTGCTTATTTGAATTTCCTATTTTTACCCAATGATGAATATTACTTATATGCCTTTTTCAGTTAAGTTAAAAATTAGTTGTAAGTCAGTAGGAAATATATTTTAACCAGATAAAGTTTTCAATTTACCCTCAATTTTTATCCTATCAGCAGCCATCCATTTGTCCATGGATGGTCTAAGTTTTAAGAGACAGTAAGTAATTATATTACTGAAATATTATAAGTGCACAAATCATACAGGTCAATATGTGCATTACATTAGGTAATTAACTTAAAATGAAAATGGAGGTCATTATCTGAACTTGAAACAAAAGATCAATAAGGAGTAGAAATTTTGGTTCCAAGAGAATGTCTCTTCATTCCCCAAATTCAATCAGAGCTAGATTAAGAGACTGCTAGCCAGGATATTTTATGGGAAGTTACATACTAGGGAACAATCCACCTTTGCTGATAATGTAGAACATTGTATTTACCAATTTTTTTTTAGGAAGAATAAAGTATGTGGCATATAGAAATACTTGGAAAAGGCAAACACTGGGTGGGATGGGTTGGGAGACCTCCCAAGGGACACACTTAGAGCCCCACTTTCTAAAGAAGTGGGTTAGCTTCAGTGTTCCTGATTGGCTAAGTGGTGTACAGAAAGTTGAGGATAGCATTAAGAGGCTTGGACCTACAAAGACCAGGCAGGGCTCTGCTTTCTGTGGTCTTTCTTCTACGCTGTCCCCCTGCAGTGCTCAGCCTCTCCTCTACTTGATTATTTAAGGTTAGTTGATTTAGAGGGGTGCCAGGTTTTTGGCTTGTCTAGGAACTCACGTGCTTCATTCCAACTATGAATCCAACACATAAACTCTCAGAGCTCAAAGTCTTATCAATAACACCAATACTGGAGCTTCTGCCTCCAGATGGCACCCTCATGGGAATCCTATCTAATAAAAGAGTAGTATGCAAATTAACCAACACTCCTCTATACCCACAAGCTATGCTAACCAGCAAATCAGGAGTGAGTATGCAAATTAACCCCTACCAAGATGGCTACAGCCACAGAGAGCAGGAGGGAGGCTTGGGTTTCCCTGGCGATGGAGAAAGCCAAGCTTTCCACACACCCTGGTGGGCCCAGGCCTCCACTCAAGGCTACAAAGTTTCAATTATAGAAGATACAAAAATCCCAATATAAATGGCAGCAACCATGGAGCTGGAGAGAGTAGGAGGCTAGGGTTGCCCCAGGCAATGGAGGAAGCCAAGCTTTCCACTTGCCCTGGCCTGCCTTGGCCTCCACTTAAGACTACAAAGTTTCAATTATGAATATAAACAAATTCCAGCAGAAATGGCTGCCACCATGGAGCAAGCAGAAGTCTTGGCTCCCCTCCAGGCTACAAAATTTCAATTGTAGAAGATAAATAAATCCAAGATACCAGGGCCTCTGCTTGAGTTGCCAGAGGGCGTGGCTTACCTGCAAACCACCACACAGGCCACCCCACACCCCAAGGGAACCCCCACCCTGATCCAGGACACCCTTCAGGTCAAACCAGCTGGCCCTCACCCATGCACCAGGCCTCTATCCTATCTAATAAAAGAGTAATATGCAGAATGACCATCACTCCAACACACAAGATAGCTTCCCCCATGTGATCAAAGATCCTGCTCCTATGTGGACACAAGATGGCCACCACAAGATGGCCAGCAGGGGAGGGCAAGTTGTGAGGCACCAGGCCTGCAAGGGAGGCAAGTTGGGGACAATCAAGCCTGCATGGGAGGGCAGTTAGGGGTGACCAGGCCAGCAGAGGAGGGAATTTGGGGGCAAACAGGCTGGAAGAGGAGCAGTTGGGCATCAATCAGGCTGGCAGGGGAGTGGTTAGGGGCTGATCAGGCTGGCAGGCAGAAGCAGTTAGGGGCAATCATGAAGGCAGGCAGGTGAGCAGTTGGGAACCAGCAGTCCTGGATTGTGAGAGAGATCCCAGATTGGAGAGGGTGCAGGCTGGGCTGAGGGACACCCCCCGCCCTCCTGCACAAATTTTGTGCACTGGGCCTGTAGTATATTTATAACTATTAAGTAACCTACTTAAGGATAAAACCTTTTTAAGAATATCCATTAATAAGATTTTGTTATCAGAGTTTAAGAGGGTATGCTATATTTTCCTTTCTTGTTTCTTGTGAATTGTCCAAATTATTTGCCCTTAGTATTTTGATTCTCTGTAAATAAAATGTAGGTAACATTATTAGGATTCCTAGAAATGTTGCCCTTTGGAAATAGTGCAGTACCTCATACAATCATTTACTGAACATCTTATACATGAGCTAGACAAGTCAAAAGATGACAGCCTATCTAACAGGTTTGATGGGAGAGATTATCACCACCTAAAACACTAGAGAATGTGAATTTTGAAGGAAGAGTAATAGTAGTAGACAAAAGAGGGAGAAAGATCACTTTCTACAGCAACATCAACAGTTTCCCAAAGTTTGTTCTCTAGAGTATCAGTTCAAAGGGATCAATAGCTGTTATCAGTAAAAGAGCATATGAGAAAACATTCAAAAATACACTGCATTAAACATCAAACAATCCCAAAATTGATAATGTTCTATTAAAAACAAAAGAGCCCTAAGCCTTTTACCTCAGTGGATAAAGCATAGGCCTGCATGCTAAAGGGTCCCAGATTCAATTCCAGTCAAGGACACATGCCTGTGTTGTGGGATCGATCCCCAGTAGGGGGCATGCAGGAGGCAGCCAATCAATGATTCTCTCTCATCATTGATGTTTCTATCTCTCTTTCCCTCTTTCCTGTACAATATATATTTTAAATGTCAATGCCATAAAAGACAAAGAAAGGCAGTCCAGGCAGTCAAAGCACTATGTGTGTCAGATCTCCTGTCAAGAAAGAACCTGCTGCAAGGAATGTAGTTTGCCTATTGTCCTCAGCTGCCACATCTTCTAATCTACTGCAGTGTCTATACTGAGACCACACTCCCCACAGAACTGCTCCTAACCAGTGAATGAGCAGGGAAGGACAACTGCTGCTGGCCCATTCTTGCCCAATGTAGGCCTTCTCTAATGGGAACATTTTGCTCTGGGGTCCCAATGGATCTTGTAACAGAACTTGTATTTTTTTTTTTTGCATCTTGACTATGGTGGTAGCTACAATAATCTATACATCTCAAAACGTTGCCCAGAACTAAACACACATACACAAGTAAGTATATGTGAAACTGGAAAATTCTGAATCAGATCCGCAGATCCTACCCATGTCAACTTCCTGGTTTTGCTGCTACACTATAGTTATGCAAAGTGGAGAAACTGGGTGAAGGGTATATGGGATCTCTCCGTAATATTTTTTCCAAATGCATGTGAATCTACAATTTTCTTGAAATAAAAAATTCTCTCTCTCTCTCTCTCTCTCTCTCTCTCTCTCTCTCTCTCACACACACACACACACACACACACACACACACACACACACCACACCACACTTTAATTTTTCCTAATCTGTTAACATTTACTTTTCCCAAGAAATAAATGTGCATTTTAATGCACTTAAAGGAGACAATGTTTTTATCTAGAAGAGAAGTTCCAATAGCTGGCTGCCTTTTTATTTAGGATAGACCCAGGGGAAAGATATTTCTGTGCAGGCAATTCTTTTGGTAATGTTCACATCTCACGACATCAGCAGCTGCCTACTCCACCTACTCCATCTTCCTTCGGTGGATTGAAAATAAAGGTTCCTTCTTATTCACGAGGAGCTGTGCTTAGCCTTGTTCAACATGGTAACTATTTGTACATGTCCCTGTGTTATAAAGAAAAACTTAAGGAAACTCTTTTATTCTCATTTGTCTTCCTTGAAGGTGAAAGGAAAGGCCTATTATTTTTATTATTTTTTAATATATTTTATTGATTGTTTTTACAGAGAGGAAGGAAGAGGGATAAAGAGTTAGAAACATCCATGAGAGAGAAACATTGATCAGCTGCCTCCTGCACACCCCCTACTGGGGATGTGCCCGCAACCAAAGTACATGTCCTTGAGAGGAATCAAACCCGGGACCCTTCAGTCCACAGGCCGACGCTCTATCCACTGAGCCAAACCGGCTTTGGCGAAAGGTCTATTCTTGACATGTATGTCTAGGACCTCAAAGCATAAGAAATAAAAACGCTGAATTCAAATGGGCGTGTAAAAGCTTCCTTCCTCACTTTCCTCTCGGCTACTATGGAGGCGTAAAGGGCTTTTTCTCTGTTGACAGTCGACAAATAGTTACAACCTTTTCAACAAGCTTTTTCAACCATTACTGGATCACTAGAGAATACTTCATTTGAACTCCTTGGCCCTTTAAAAGTTTTAGGGACTAGGCTGCAGGAAAATGAAACCACAGAGTCAGTAGAGCTCCCACTCTGCTCCCATACTTCCACTGCAGGTGGCTTATAAGAGTCAGTCCGCAGTTCTGGACAAATGGACTAGGCTAGAATGGGAACCCAGAACAGAAGTGACTGCAAAAGGAGATAAGCTATTAGAAAATCCTAGTTATTGTTAGAACACTACTTGATTATATTAGACCTCTTTTAACCAGAAAAAAAAGGTAGGTTAAACTATAAAACAAACATGTTTCACTATTTGTTCTTTTTATCTGAATAATTGAAAAATGCTCTGAAATTAGTAAGTTTCGTAATTTGCCTTTATAAGTCACCTGCGAGCCAAAATAATAAGTGATCTATTGAGAACGCTAATTTTTTTCATTTCCTTGGAAATCACTTAGTGGTTTGGCAGGTTAGAAATATTGTATTTCCTTGCAAGATTGCATTTATTCTTCAGTATTTCATGAGTGGGGAGAGGTATATGGGAACTCTCTGTACTAGCTGCTAAGTTTTCTGTAAACCTAAAACTTTTCTTAAAAAAATAAAGTCTACTAAAGACAAAACAAAAACTTCATAGGAACCCAGAGTTTAGTTGACAAATATATCTGAACTAGAGCCCCAGTACATGAAATTCATGCACAGGGAGGGGGTCCGTCAGCCCAGCCTCATCCTCTCATAATCCCAGACCTCTCAGGGGATGTCCAACTGCCAGGTTAGGTCCAATCCTGCAGGCCTAAACTCTCAATCCAGGACTGCTGGCTCCTAACTGCTCGCCTACCTGACTGGTCACCCCTAACCACTCGCCTGCCTGATCACCCCTAACCACCTCTGCCTTGGCCCCGCTGGTCGGTGTTTCTCTCTCATCGACGTTTCTAACTCTCTATCTCTCTCCCTTCCTCTCTGTAAAATATCAATAAAATATATTTTTTTTAAAAAGAGTGGGGATAGCTGGGACTGACTGATACAAGAGGTAACAGGAGAGGAATCCATCAAAAAAAAAAAAAAAGAGCTTTGCACATTGAGCACAACCTCCTTCTTTCCTTCGGTAGAACAAAAAATGACCACACCCCTGAAAGTAAAAGAAAGGCGTTCTGCATTGCATGAGGGAAGTACAGGCATCTGAACCAGAGCAGACAAGGCTGACACGTGGCTCTGTGGCCCATGGCTGGCCAGGAAACACTGTCATTGCCAGACACAGAGGTGAAGTGTGTAGAAAAGACTGTTGTTCCCAAGGATTCCCCTCCCCTGTCTGAGCGAAGGGCAGGGTGGATTGAGTTGGAAGTTCCCACAGGGCCGGGATAAGGGAAGCAGAAACATCAATTTGCTACAGTGGGACATCCCAGCTCTACCCCATGACTGGTATGGCCTGAGGGAAATCCCTGTTATATAAGGGATTCTGAAATGATTCACCCAATCATGCAGTGTTGTTTAAATGCTGCCTCCTTTGTAATAAAAATCCCCATTAATTTTTTTTTGAGTCAACGTACTTTCAGGGAGTCAGATGATGTGGCCCATTTCAAAAAGAGTAAGAAATGAAAGCCTCCGCCATGCTGCAGCTTCCTCACTTTCCAACCCCGAAAAGACTCTCCAGGGACATCAGACCAACTGGACCTAAAATCCTGAGACTTCTGCCTCCACTACGTACCCACTACACAGCCCTGGGCTCGGAGCCCCACTCCGAGGTCTCCTTTTCAACTGTCTATAAAATGAAGATAAGATCTTCCAGAAACAGTCACCACATCTGTGTGCCATCGGTGACACTTAATCGTCGGTGTAAATATACACAGAAAGAGCTTAGGATGTGAAATGCCAACATTTAAACTAAAACCTCACATTTAAAAAAATTATTTATTAAATTGATTGGGGTGACATTGGTCAACATGAACATATAGGTTTCTAGGTTACAAAGGTCTATATATTGTACCATGTGCTCACCACCCAAAGTCAAATCTCCTGTCACCTTATCTTAGGAGGCCCATCTCCTCCGATGCCCTTCCCTCTGGCAACCACCACACTGCTTGAAACCTCACATGTTTCAAGTGATTCTCGTGGACTTCTCAAAAATGTCAGTAAATTCCATTTCCCCAATCCTAAAAGGCCTAAAAGGGTATGTAACATGGTAATTTCCTATCGTGGGTCAACAAGGAAGAAGAAACACCTGGGGGTTTCCACAGTTCCTTCCCAGGTCAAAGGCGCGGAGATAACACTGGGATTCCCAACCGCAACCTCGGCAGTGGGACGTGAGGATGATATTTGGTGCGTGTGCAGGGTGGCCATAAACCTTCAAGGTTGCAAGAAGCGATTCCCAGATCCAGACATGGTGAGTGATTGCTAGTCTCCGTCCTACTTCCCCGGGTGAAATCAGGATGATTTTATGATAATGCCAAAGTTGTAAACCAAACCCCCAAGTCCTACCCTTCTTAAAAGTCCCTACTGTGCCCAGGCTCCCAATGGATCCTGTCCTGGTGCCATTATGAGGACCTAGCTCGTTCACACAACCGCACCCAAGACACCCGCCAACCATAGGCACTCACCTCTGGAATCTGTCTAGACCATTTCCCTTAAAGAGATGAAGAAAATTTGCCCAAGGTCACACAGCCAGGAATTGGCAAGCGAAGGATGGAAATCTAAGTTTCCCGAAACGCAGAGCCTGTGCGATGATGATGGCACTTTTAACTGCGGCTCTAAGTGCTCCTTTAAAGGAAAGCAATGCTGCCAATTTGCTTTGACAGGTGGCCTGGTCCAGGCTAAGAGCGTTGGTGTTTAAGAGGCTCCTGATAAACACACAAAGACTCTCAGGCCCAGTGGCTGTCTAAATTTCAAGAGTTATCATCATTTTATCTGCCAGAATATATCTCCCCTGGCCGTATCTCGTCCTGTACAGGCTGCCAGTTACTAAAGAGTGCTGAAGTCAGTTAATGTGTCTTTTGTACTTGCTATGCTCGCTACAGTTAACTGAGTGCTGTCTGAGTCTTAATAAAACATATTTCTTGTCCTCCCACAACTCAACTCTACAGGGGCGAGAGGTAGGAGTGAAGGTATGAAAAGTAAAGCAAAAACACAAATGCCTGTGATCCGGGCCAGGGTAAGATAAATGCCCCGAGAGGAAAACCAAGTCCCGTGGAAGCATAGGCATAACCAACATGCTCTCTCCTAAAGTAATTAAAGGTCTCTGTCATCAACTTAACCCTAAACTCACCTACATCTAACTTTATCTAAGTTTACTTCACCTCCGCAGAAGCTGCCTGAAGAAGTCTTAACTTGCTGTTGCCGTAAGCCCCTTGTCTATTTTTATAACAGAGAAGCAAACTTCTCTCTCCGCCGTTGTTGTTTTTCACCCCCTGAGCATTCTTAACATGTTAGAACTCAGTTCAGATCTTTTTGAGGACAGCATAATTGGGAGGAATGTGATCAAGGGCCCTATTCACTAGGAATGTACACACAACTTACGTGGCCAAGTCATGTTGGTTTCGGTGGCATAATCTCAAGTCACGTAGAAGCAGCTTGAAGATTAATGCAGACCAAAAAAATTTATCTCCACCCCCCCCCCCCCCTCAGATTGTTACAGCAATATAGTGAGGCCATTCTCTCTGCTGGGCTTGTGTCAGCACTTCCCATCTGACCCTGTTTTTTCAAGCCTTTCAGACTTGGCTGTGAAACTGCCCTGTGGGTCTGTAATTCAGGAGATAGCTTTGTAAGGCCGTTTTGATTAGATTTTTGCAAGTTTCCCTGTCTGAGCTGTCTCCTCATTACACGATAGGCAAGGAAGGTTGCACAATTCTTAAGCTGTTGTGTTCCTAAAGAGAAATGGAATTATCTACCTCGCAACCAGGACAGGAATCAATTGTTTTGATCCTTTAGAATGGCATCAAAAGCACCTTTGAGTTGTATGAAATTTTTAGATGGGAGGTTTTAACCTCCCTTTTTATGAAATGTGATGGTGTTACACATTTTGCTTCATTCTCTCTTTCATGCTTCTCCGCATGCTTATTCTCACCTTCAAGTGATATATTTCACTCGGATGCTTGATTATATAGAGGCAATTGCTACCACTAAGTTTGGTTCCAGTGTAAAACACACGGAGAAATTTCTCATTTCTCTTGGTAGTATCAAGAATTGGGGGGGTGTAAAAAAACAAAACCGGTTTGGCTCAATGGATAGAGCGTCGGCCTGTGGACTTGGCAGCCCCTGACTCAATTCCGGTCAAGGGCATGTACCTTGGTTACAGACACATTCCAATAGGTGTTGTGCAGGAGGCAGCTGATCGATGTTTCTCTCTCATCAATGTTTCTAACTCTCTATCCCTCTCCCTTCCTCTCTGTAAAAAAAAAAAAAATCAATAAAATGTATTTTATTTTTTAAAAAGAATTGGGAAATGTTTTCAGAGATAAAGCAATCAGGGAAATCCACAGATTGGAGTGTTTTGTGTGTGTGTGTGTTTGTTTTTTTGTTTTTTTATCATCTTGCCTATGGTTTCTGCAGGCTACAGAGAAAGGCAGTTTGGTAGAGTGGAAAGTGCATGAGCTCTGAGTCAACAGACCTATCATTGAATATCAGCTTTACCGCTGTGTGACCAAGGGCATGTTGTATGAAGCCTGGTCTCCTCAATTACTAACCAGGGAAAATAACATTTCTTTTTAAGGGATTCAAGTGGCTAGGATTCCCTAATTTATTTCTTTAATAAATATTTGGGGGGCATTTACTAAGTGCCAATCACATAAGCAATGGAACCACAGTTACAATACCTTCCTGGGAGGTAAACTTGAATCCAACAATGACCCAACTGCGTGTTGCTGAAGGATTCCCAGGACCAAACCAGAGACGGGCGGACCTGCATCACCACCATTTGTCCACCAACCAGATCTGAAGTAGCATGGCTGACTTGTACACATAAGGAACTATTTGACATTGAAATTGGGACTCAAAAGAACTGTTGGCCCAGAAAGGAACTCACTACAGACTGATTCATTTGCCTCTCAGCATAACCATTATGGCTTGTCTCAGTTTAGGTTCTTACAAGGGTATTTCTTAGATCACATGATTTCACACATCTAGAGGAAATGATGAACAACATAGACTGATGAACAAAAACAGACCCAGAGAAAGAGAAGCAGCGATCAGACTCTCAAACCTCAGAGGGAATGTAGGGAGGGTGGGAGTAAGGGGAAGAGATCAACCAAAGGACTTGTGTGCATGCACATGGGCCTAGCCAGTGGCCATGGACAACGGGGGTGGGGTGGGGGGTGAGGGCATCTGTAGGGAAGGATTTGGGATGGGAATGGGGGGATGAGGACAATTATGTGATACCATAATCAATTAAAAAATAATCAAAAAAATAAAAAGTGACTGACATCTAAAATAAAGAGAAATTAAAAATGCTACTGATCCCCCCCCCCCAAAAAAAATGACCCAAGTAAAAGCAAAAAGTTAGTTATGAAATCGTAAGTGCCACAAAGGAAAGCACATGTTGCTTTGAGGGCATATTAACCTCATCCAGGGAACCAAGTGAGTGGTGTCTGAGCCAAATCTGAAGGATGAGAAAGCAATAGCCTGGCAGAGTTGGGATGCTTGGGAAAGGGGTATTCCAGGAGAGAGATCAGCCTGGAGGCCCTGCAGCAGGAAGAAGCATGGACCCAAACGGCTGAGTGAAGAGGAACGTGGAGCTGACAGCGATGAGGGAGGGTTCAGAACAAGATATTACAGATCCAATGATCCTGTTTATAGCACTTACTTTAACTCTCAAAACTATCCCCATTTGGATAATTATATGAGACCACACTACTCAGAGGCCACATTAATCATTTTGACCTTTTTTCTTAAAAGCAGTAAAAATGTTTAAGCATAAGAATAACAAAATGATTTTAGAAAGCTAAAGTATAGAGAATACATCTCCGAGTCTCTCCCATGACTACATATTTCGTTAACCTCATATGAAACCCCAGCCTGAAAAAAAAGGCACTATTGCTCATTTATCAAGGTATAAATCAAGTGACTATCTTCTCAAATAGACTTCTTCTAATCAAGTTTTTTAAAAATATATATTTTTATTGATTTTTTTACAGAGAGGAAGAGAGAGGGATAGAGAGTAAGAAACATCCATGAGAGAGAATCATTGATCAGCTGCCTCTTGCACACCCCCTACTGGGGATGTGCCTGCAACCCAGGTACATGACCTTGACTGGAATCGAACCAGAGACCTTTCAGTCCACCGGCAAAGGCTCTATCCACTGAGCCAAACCGGTTTTGGCCTAATCAAGTTTTAATAGACAACTTTAAGGTATGTTCAGTATCATAATCAGGATTCTCCAGAAGTGTGTGTGTGTGTGTGTGTGTGTGTGTGTGTGTGTGTATACACCCAGGGAAGAAATACCAGTTGAGTCCAAGAGTAATCTGCTGGCAGGATTTTCTCTTCTTTGAGAGGTCAGTCCTTTTTTATTTTAAGGACTTCAACTGATTGAATGTGGTCCACACACATCATAGGGAGTAATCTGCTTACTAAACATCTACAGACTTAAAAAACACTGATTCAATTCCCAGTTAGGTCACAAGTCTAGGTTGTGGGCTCTATCCCTAGTAGAGGGCATGCAGGAGGCAGCTGATGGCTATCTCTCTCTCCCTCTCTCTCTCTCCTCTCCCCTCTCTCCTTCATTCCTCTTTCTCAAAAATCAATTTTTAAAAATTAAAATAAAAAATATACCTTCACAGAGACATCTAGAATAATGTTTAAACAAATACCTGAGTACCATGGCCTAGCTAAGCTGACACATAAAATTAACCATCACAAACACTTATTAGTACAGGTGAATGAATGAATGAATGAATGAATGGTTTGTGGAGAGCATAGTGACTAATCCCAATATCCTTGGGTTCTCCTCCCAATTGAATTAACTCCTAAAGATTTTCATGACATCTCCATCGCCTGGACAGCAGCTGAATCAAGACAAGTTTCTGAACAGACAAAGCAAAGTTTTAGAAGCAGCACAACCAGGCTTTGTGTTTGCAGGTTTCCCACCTGCCACCTGCCCCGCAGGTCCCACATTCCAGGGTGGAGTGGAGAGATGTTCCAGGAAGAGGTGTGGCTGAGAGACCTCCTCTTTGAGAGTTTCCCACTTTGGAAGAATAAGGCAAGAACTGTTTGGCTTGTCAAGGAAATTCCCTGAGGGAGACATTAACTTTCAAACTTCCCAATTTCAATAAGGAAGTTATAAAGGCCAGACATCTAAGAGCTGAAACTCTTCTCCCACATTCTCATTTAAAAAGAAAAGGGGTGGGGGGTGGGGGAGACTTCTCACAAAAGTAGCGTCCCTGGGATACTTTTGTGCTTGTGTGAGGAAATAGGAGCTATGTATTATAGTTGAACCAGTCTGACTGCATTTGGGATATCAAGTCATTTCTCATGGCATTAAATCTAACATTTTAATTCACAAACCCCTCCCTTATGCTCATGAAGAAAAAAAATGGTTGTCTTTCCCCATACACAAGAGGATGAGCAAGAGGAAGAATTCAGAATTCAGAGGGTCTAAGGAACTTTCTAAAGACATTCAAGCTAATACCACACCCATTTTTGTTTACTTTCTTTTTTATAACCCAAAGAGAGGCAGCATATTTAATAGGGGAAAGAGGCCAAAACCGGTTTGGCTCAGTGGTAGAGTGTCTGAAAGGTCCCGGGTTCGATTCCGGTCAAGGGCATGTACGTTGGTTGCGGGCACCCCCCCCACCCCCCCGTAGGGGTGTACAAGAGGCACCTGGTCGATGTTTCTCTCTCATCGACGTTTCTAGCTCTCTATCTCTCTCCCTTCCTCTCTATAAAAAATATCAATAAAATATATTTTTTTAAAAAGAAAGAGGACGTTTTTTAATGACCATTATGCAGATTTTTAGCTTCAGTATAGACAGAGCAAGAGACAATGAGCTTGAACTTAGCATAATTGATTGGATTTTTACAGATCTATGTGATACTGAGTGAACTACCAACTAAAAGGGGTAGAGCCTATGAGTTCTGCTTCCTGAAAAGATTATTCATAACAGACCAGGATTTTCCAGGCCAGTAATATTAGGACACTGGTGTATGATACATGTTATCAGCGTGTCTCAGCAAGGATTTTTGCCTTATATATCGAAGAAACCACTTGCCCCAGACCTGTAACCGTCCATAGGCCCTAAACTTTTTCCTTCTTTCTATTACTGCCTCAGTTCAAAACATACTCATGAGGAGTTTGGGGAAACATAAATGGTTTGTAATGCCTGCTCAGAGGTGTGTTCCCCCCCCAATGGCCAGCGTCACTAGTGTTAAATTTCCTCTCTAAAGTGTACACAATACACAAAGTATAAACAAACACCAAAACACATCTGTGTTGACACAAAGCATACACCTACACATACTAACTGAAAAATATATAGAAATGGCAAAATCGTTCGAAATAATGTTCTATAACTTTTTCTCTACGTGTAAAATCATACATTTTCTTTTCCCAAGCAAAGGAAAAAATTGCTCTTGTGGAGAGCTATGATATTTCTACCAAGCTAACCAGGTATTTGAAAGTTGAGACAATCTGAAATGTAAAGATTATTCATTTAAGAAGAAAAAGCCAACTTTAATTCAGGAACTAGCTAACTCCAACGGTGGCCCACTGGAGATAGCAAATCTATTTGTCTGAAGAGATAGAATTGAGCAGAAACAAACAAAAAACTACTGATTAGATTTAAGGGAATGGAAAAAGTAGCAGATACAGGAAAGGGAGCTAAACTGTTTATGTGACCACCTTTTTTCATCCTATGATTTATATCACACACACACACACACACACACACACACACACACACACAATAAATAAATAAATAAATAAATAAATAAATAAATAAATAAATCAAAGAACAAAATGTTTCACCCGATCCAGTTTGGCTCAGTGGATAGAGCGTCGGCCTACAGACTCAAGGGTCCCAGGTTTGATTCTGGTCAAGGTTACATGCCCAGCTTATGGGGTCAATCCCCAATAGTGGGTGTGCAGGAGGTAACTGACTCTCTCTCATCATTGATGTTTGTCTCTCTCTCCTTCTCCCTTCCTCTCTTTATAAATCAATAAAATATATATTTTTAAAAACTCCTTTAAAAAATGGACAAAATGTTTCACCCATCCCTTCAGTCTACCATTGTGGCTTTTCTTTCTTTCCTTTCCTTAAATAAGCACCTCCAATCCATTTTATCCATGACTGTTAGCTCTCATCCTCACACCCCTTGCACATTGTAGAAGCAAACCTGGCCACTTTAGAAGTGTATACAGTCAACATAGAATGGTCAAGTGTGACATGGACCACATCCTACTAGGACAATATAATGTTGCTCTGCCTGAAGTTGGGATAGCATGCTCTAAGTATGAATATTCTGTCAAGATCCTCACCTGTGTACAGTTGAAACTGAGTTTGGCTAAGACATATTTCCAAATCTTGGCATATTTTTAAAAACTTTATACTCATATGTAAGAATTTAGACACATTAATACCTTTTTGATATGAAGGAAAGGACATTTCCCCCACTGCCATTGATGGTCTGACTTTTGTTTTTGACATGATGGGTAAGGTATCTAGGGAGAGAGACTGTTATCTCAATTGTGTCCCTTCCAAAATCTGTATGTTGAAGCCCCAACCTTGAAAGTGACTGTATTAGTAGACATGGACTTAAGGGAGGTAATATAGGTTAACTGAAGTCACAGGGTGAGACCCAAATTCTATAGAATTGGTGTCCTCATAAGAAGAACACAACAGAAGAAAAACAGAAATCTCACTCTCTCCTTGTGCATATAAAGCAGATGTCATATGAATACACGCAAATGGTGGCCACCTACAAGCCAAGAGAAGAGGTCTCATAATAAAATCTGTTAGGCCAGCACCTGGATGTTGGAATCCCCAGCCTCCAGAACTGTGAGAAATAACTGCTATTGTTTAAGCCTCCCAGCCTGTTAAATTTTGTTATGGCAGTCCTAGCAGGCTGGGATAGAGATCAAGTTCCAGAGTGCGGAGAGCAGGAGATGGGCCAAGCCTAGAAGCCCAGTAAGCAGTTGAACAGCTAGAATATCCCATGGTTTAGGAAACACAAGAGAGGCACCAGCGTGTACAGAGACGTGGCGTGCAATCACAGTGAGCTCTCAGTACCAAGCCAGAGAATCAGCTAGTGCACAGCTCAGTGGTTTAGAGCAGAACAGGGTTTGAGTCTCTGCTCTTCCCAGCTGTGTGGCCTTCACTAACTTCTTCTGAGTTTCAGTTTTCTCATCTGTGCAACGAGGATAAAGGCAGTAACTACTCATTGTGGAGAATCAATAAAATATATGGGTAAAGAGCTCAGCACAGTCTCCTAGGAAGCATGTACTTAAATTACCCAAAGCAAGAAAGAGCAGAGAGGCCGAGGTTGTCACTTAATAGCTAGCATGGCCAGAGGACAGAGGCCCAGCACAGCACAAAGTGACGATTCAAAATAGGGACCTAGGAACAACATCACCAACGACAGAACAACTACCAGGAACCACAATGCTAGAAAGTAAGACTGTTGGACCCAGGTCAGGGGCTGTCTGCTTGTATCCTGTTCCAAGCTTTGCTGATGGGGAAAGATGCACATGTGATTGCTCTAGCAGAAAACAGATGGCCCCACTCAAAGAGTGTGGAAGCCAGAGTCATTACGGTGAAGGAATGTCGACAAAGGGTGGTTAATCACCCCTGGACTAACAAGAGAGGGACAGCATCCGAAGTCCTAGGCCTGGGTGGCAGGGGGAGGATGTGGCTGGAGCCCAGGGAGACCTGCCCTGCAGGAAAGAGGCCCAACAGGAACTTTGGTCTTTTCTAGAAGAGCACAACCTTACAAAGCTGAGGCCTGGCGGGAAGGACTATGGGGAACGAGACTCATCTTGCTTTCCTGCTGCCTTCTGACTTCTTGCCAGCCCCTCCCATCCGTCAAACCCAAACAGAAGCCAGAGGCAAGAGAGCCCAGTGGATTCAGTCCATATTACATCAGCCTCGTACAGCTCAGAGTGGAGAAGAGTGGAGTGTCAATAGTGGGAGGCTCATAGAATATGCAGTGCATTGAACAAAGGATCATGGGAGTATACTGTCCCTCAAAATCAGATGGGGTCTGAGGGCATTGTTCCTAGAGTTGAGATTAGGTGTCTTTGCAGCCCTCCTCAATCTAGCTACAAACTCATCAGGGAGAAAGGAGCGAAGAAATCCTTGTCTCCTGGAGGGGGAGGGAGCACCAACGCCCATCCCCAGCTCCTGCATTCAGCACACATCTCCTCTGATTACACTCTCTCTTGCCTTTCAGGATCTTTAGCGCCTGGTTTCTGCCTTGTTATGGGAGGGCTGCTCTTTTCTGCTTCAGCTTTCTGAAAACTTCAATTTCTTCCTAGAAATTTTATTTCCAGGTGAGCTGCAATAAGCTTATCCTGCTCTATCTAAGGAACAAGTTTTGGCTGAAATGTTTTACAGACTGGTGTATACATGGGCAAGATTCAGGGGGAAAAAATTAAAATCTTCTGCTTCGTCTCTAACCTGTATCCTAAATGCTCCACTTCTTTTTTTTCCTGTTAGTCACTTACGAGTAATGAGACTTTGATCATTTTCATCTCGGAATCTATTGCGAAGATGTTGACTTTGGGATCTAGTCTCCTTGACTCCACCCCACCGGATATGCACTCATTGGTCTTGTTGACATTAATGAATAGCTGTGTGTGCACAGTGCGGGGATAAGAGACACAACTGAGAGTTCAGAGTGGCAATTTCTGTGCTGGAAGCAAGAGCTATAAGCTTTTGTCCAACAAAGGAACCAGAGGAGTAGCAATGTGTGCTGTTATTTTTCTTTATTCTATAGGGAGACATTAGAAGTTCTCCTAATTAATAGAGTCTTTTGTGCATCACAACCAGAAGAGCTTTTCCCTTTCAAAAAGAAATCTAACAGCACGGCAAGCATATGCATTTTTGGCTGCTTTTCAAGCCGTATTTATTAACTAAGTGCTAGGGTGGAGGGTGGTTTTCTTGCCAACAGGATTCATAGGACACAGCGCTTGAAAGCACATCAAGGAATGAACCATTTCTCTGACGAGCACAGTCACTGCCTGTAACTCCAACTTAGCTGGTGCTGTCAGCCCTGACCGCACAAACCACAGACTAACTGAAGGACCTTAGGCACCTAGGATTAAACACAGCCTCCCAGTATTATTAGGTGCTGGGACCAATCTCCAGAGCCACTTGAGTTTAGAGAAAATAGCAGCTGGTCAGACAGAGACCATTTCCGACTCTCCTCCCCCTCCCCCTCCCCCCACCACCATTTTGGACACCGGGATCTTCCTGGTGCAGAACTCTCCCACATCCTGCTGTTAGGAAGGAGTATCCTATTCGCCAGAGGGCCTACACTCTTCCTACACCCTTTGCAAAACAACGGTTCTGGAAGAAATCCAATGACCTATGAAACTGAAGCAGGGGATCTGCCAGGTAATTAAGACACAGGCAGGTTTTCTTCAGTGCCTCCCCCTCCTGGGCTCACCCTCCCTTCACTCTCTCCCAACTTCCAGCGTTAGAAATTCTCCTTCCTTCAGAGGCAGCCTGTGAAGATGAGGTTGGAATAAAAGGTAGTTCCAGGGTTCACATAAGGTGACAAAGCTGAAACACGCTAAACACTTAGCATTATACAGCCACCCCTTAAGAGTGCTCCAAATCCATCAGTCATCATGGAAAAATTAGAAGCTTTACTGGATTCCTGCCTCTCCAAACAGATCTTTTGAACTTCTTAATGGACTCCATAATTCAGCATTTGAGAGTAGAGCTTCAGACCAGCAAGGCTGTGTCTATAACACACTGTCAGGCAACTTGGAACAGGCAGAGAGGAACAAGTCAAAACAATCAGCTATTTCATTAAGGGGATAAGATTAATCTTGAATGATGCCCAAGTCTGACTCACATTGTCAAATATTATATATGATCTCTATGAGCAGGCCATTTTCCCAATTCACTGAGACATCTGTGCATTTTAGTGGGCTAAGCTCTGCCCTGTCCACTGCCCTCTAGCTGTTTTTGTTGTGGATTATGCAACTGAGTGAGTGATGCAATCAGAAGAAGAATGCTTTCTACCTGTGCTGTGTACATGATGTCTGACGATTACCGCAACGGGCTGGATGGCACAGAGCCTTGGATTTCAACACCCTAAATTGCTTTGTGACCTTGGGTCTATTACTTCCCCTCTCCTGGCACCTGCTGTAAAAATGGGGAGGGGCAAATATTGCCTCTTTCACCCACTGGATTGGAAAGTGCTTTGTAACTGCCATGAAAATAAGCACCAGCCCAAGAGACCAATGCCCATGAAAGTCAGGCTAAGATTCCTGGAAAATGGGTAGTGTGCATGACTTAAAACAAAAAATGCTTTGCCTTTTTTTTTTTTTTTAATTTGCCTTTGTGTTTAACTGTGTGAGGAGCTATGTGTTTAAAGAGGAAGTCTGAGTTTAACTTAGATTTTCATTCAGTGGTGTAAAGAAGAGAAAGGGAACCTGGAGAAGTCTGAGAAGTAAAAAGTTTATATTTAGTGTTAAATGCAGAAAGGCTCACACTTTACCCTAAAATATATTCCACAAGGATCAATCATTTAAATATACAAAAAAATTACCTAAAAACACTGGAATCATATGGGTGAATATTTTTAGAACCTTGGAGCCTTTCTAAGGATGTCATATAATTTGGATGCCACAAAGAGAAAACTGATAGATTTATTGCATTGTAAACATTTTTATAGGGAAAAATAGAAGATACGCATAAAGTCAATGTATCAGAGAAGAACTGAAGACTGTGTTTCATTTTGCACATCAGAAAAAGGAAAATGTCCCTAACATATGATGTGCTCTTTAAAAATCAATATGAAAAACATGAACACAAAAATTAGCAAAGAAATGAATAGGCAATTCAGAAAAAAGATTCAGAAGGCCCCCAAAAATGTCTGGAAAGCTCAGAAGGCTCCCTCAGTGCTCATAATTGAAAAAATATAAACTGTAATAAATATAGATATACCGATTTTTTACCTATCAGATTGACAAATATTTAAGTGCTTCTTAAATCTCCTAATTAGCAGATGTGTAAAGAAATGGCTATTACATATTCTAATTGTTAGAGTAAAAACTAATTAAAAATTGGCAAGTTGGCAGCATATATTAAAATTTTACTTGTGAATTGGAAGTATTTCTTCTTATAGGAATTTGTTCTGCAAATATTCTCCCCCCAGAGTGTACAAAGGCTCTTTACTTTAGCACTATTTGTCATAACAAAAATCTGAAAACAGCCATTCTATATAATAAAAGCCTAATATGCTAGGTGTCCAGTCATACAGTCAGGCGTTTAAGCAATCAAAGCGTAATATGCTAATGATATGCCAAGGCCATTCAACTGCTCACTGCCACAAGGAGGCAGATGTTCCCACTGGTAGGTTAGCGTGCTGCTGGGGTCCAGCTGATCAGAGACAGAGCAGGACCAGCCAGATATTCTCTGGAGCCCTCCCGTGGCCCCTTCCCAGCTGGCCAACCTCCTACATCCCTCCCCTGCTCGGATCATGCACCAGTGGGGGTCCCTCAGCCTGGCCTGCGCCCTCTCACAATCCAGGACACCTCAGGGGATGTCAGAGAGTTGGTTTCAACCTGATCCCACAGACCAAGCAGAGGGACCCCACTGGTGCACGAATTCATGCACCAGGCCTCTAGTATAGCATAATATTCTACTAAGCCATATGGACTGACAGTACAAGTTATCCCAGACATGTTCCTAAGAAAACAAGTCCTAGAGCAGTAAACATAGTATACTCCCATCTGAGATTAAGAAAGGATCTAGCCGAAACCAGTTTGGCTCAGTGGATAGAGCGTCAGTCTGCGGACTGAAAAGCCCCAGGTTCAATTCTGGTCAAGGGCATGTACCGTGGTTGTGGGCACATTCCCGTTAGGGGGTGTGCAGGAGGCAGCTGGTTGATGTTTCTCTCTCTTCAATGTTTCTAAGCTCTCAATCGTCTCTCCCTTCCTCTCTGTAAGAAATCAATAAAGAAAAAAAAGTAAATTAAATTTTTAAAAAAGAAAGTATCTCTAATATTTAGGCATGTGTATTGTGTATGTGTGTACATGTGTGTGCTTTGCTTAAATAGACTTCCTAATTTATCAGAATCTTGGCAGAGGTTTCAATATTAATAATAGTAAGTGGTATGTTCTCCCATATTTTAAATAGAGGTACTATATTATCCAGTCAGGGCTTAGTAAAAGGTAAACAACATCCTAAATTGTGACCCTTAGTTCATCACCCATCTTCCTTCTCTATCAAAGAGTGAGGCAAAAAAGGAGAGCTTGGACAATTATTGCTGGTCTAATAGCAATAGAGTTCCATGGATTCCTTTCCTCATGAGGAGGCTGAATGGAGTGCCAAGAGAAAAGGAAAGAAAGGATGGCAGGGCAGCCAGAGGATGAAAAAACATCTCACCCCTACTGATTACTTGCCAATCTGCCAAAATTCAGTAGGCTCCTTCCATGCTGCTCTTAAAACAGTAAGCTCTTGGGTGAACTTAATCTGTGTCCCCTAGAATTTGGGGGCACAGAATGAGATGCCTTCCTCTTGCCTAGAAAAGGCTAAAGGCCAGAGGTTGCCGAGTTTTCCATGAGATAAGCCAGTGGTCGGCAAGCACATTAGTCCACAGTGCCAAATACCAACAGTACAACGATTGAAATTTCTTTTGAGAGCTGAACACCAATTTCTCTGCATGGGCTACATACAAAGTTTTAATCACACTGTACATGCGTGCCCACACGTGGTATTTTTGTGGAAGAGCCACACTCCAAGGTCGAGAAGAGCCACAATTTGCCAACCACTGAGCTAAGTGATCACCCTGGAAGGTAGCCAGGCCAGTGTCATTTTGAAAAGATCTTACTCCAGAATCCTACCCACTGGGTCAAGGCAACCCCAGCAGAAATATCCTGAGAAGAAGAGAGGAATCATAGGACTGCAGTGAGGGAGAGTCATGAGAGACTGGGCTGAGAGAGTGTCCCTCACTACAGAAAACAATTCAGAGACCAGAGCACAGAGTCGTTTAGTGGCAGAAGGAAAAACCCACAGAACCATCCCAGGTAAGACAAAGCCAGCATTAGGTATCTACAACCCAGAGGGCATAGATATTGGATAACATAACACCCATTGAGCCAGGTTGGTCCTTTGAAGGGTCCATTCTCTACACAGCCCGATCCTGGAGGCGCCTGGGGCAGCAGGGTCAGTGTGGGACCCAGAGGAGTGGAAAAGCAAGGAGGAGGAGAGTGAACAGCCACACCCCACGCTTCTCTTTCTCCTTTTGCAGGTTTCTGAACCAGGATCAGGCCTAGGCTTGGGGGGAGGGGAGACATTTTTTAAGCAGATGTAAGAAAGAACTTTTGATTTTGATCAGATTGCCCTTTTAAATACCTTTGAAAATAAAAGACTATTTTAACATCGAGATGTGTTAGGAAAAGTTGCAGGGTCTGCAGGGAGACCTGTAGAGTGAGTTTGAAGGGCTTGTGTTCCAGAAAGAATAAAGCGACTCATGATTTCACCCCCATTTAGTAGCCTGTTAGGTATAGCAGTGCTACATGCATTAAGCATTCCTGAAAAGATAAACAAGAAGCTCTTAGTTGTGCATACTCAAGGTGAGGGCATAGGGCGTCACACAGATGGGGGACTCTATTTTCATTCATCCATACTTTTCGCATCTCTTACAATAAACATAAATCATTCTCAAATTTTAATGTGTTCTAAATATGGAGCTGATACAGACTTTGCAGCAGAGGAATTTATGAAAACTCTTTGGCTAGACCATTCAGAGTATCTTCCTCAGAATCCTCTCCTTCACCTTTAACACA
Organism: Vespertilio murinus; assembly: GCA_963924515.1. NCBI lineage: Eukaryota > Metazoa > Chordata > Mammalia > Chiroptera > Vespertilionidae > Vespertilio > Vespertilio murinus. Next base: position 153,179,108 of record OZ004704.1, read on the forward strand.
GTTAACTACTGCCTACTTGGCCAATGCAGCTAGGATTGGGTGGAGTTCCCTGGCCACCTAGTTGGCCCCATAGTGCACCGGAACCTTCTGGCATCGATCCATGGAAGTGTGCTAGAGAACAAATAGCCCTGAGAGGGAGGCTCCCGACAGCTGGTGCTGTGGCCCGTCAGTCTCACGGAACCAGATCCATCCCCAGGTGGGTTCCTTAAGCCTTTGATGCTGGCAGCATCAGCCCTGCAGAGGCCTCTTTCCACACCAGCACCACTCTGGGGTACCTGCTGTGTTGGCTCTTCTCGGCAACTGTCATTCGGTTCTGTGGGTTCCAGGGCAAGGACCTCAGGAATCCCAGGCAAGGTCTATGAACCTCAGACCAGGAGGGTCAGACTTGGGAAGTCAGGAGTCTGGATTTCTGGCTGTGGAACCCAGACCCATGGCCAGGAGCCAGAATGCCATTGGTACCTGAAGTCCATGCCAGGCAGCAGGAGGGAGGAAGGGAAGAGGGGGAGTTGAGGAAAGACTATGTCAATAACTGGATTGTTTTTTTAAAAAGCAAAAGCAAAGAAGAAACTTGAAGGGGAGGCAACTTCTGTTTAGGATTGGAAGCCTGCTTCCTCTTTCAGTGTGGTCTTCCTCTACCTCTGGAATGGGACCTGCTGGTCATGCCACTAAGCCCCCATGGGTAGCTGTGCTAGGGAAATGGCTACTGGGATAATTAAGCTAGATTTGGCATCTGTGCGTGAGGATACAGGTAGGTCCTCACATAGCTCTCTCCGGCCAGTTAAATACCACCACAAGACTGCTGGGAAAGGAAATTGTGCAAGGCTGAAATATAACAACTAATAAACAATGCAAAAGAACATGCCCTGAAAGGTAAGGACAGGAAGCACTCCATAGTCCTATAAATTATTCCTGTTTATTGAGTGCTAAAAGCACAAGTTCCAGACATATATAAATAATGTATTTGTATAAATAATTGAAAACACAAGGAAAATTACATAAGCAGGAACCAAATCTAAATTTAGCAAGGCCTCTGGCTTTCTGGACCCCTATAAACTATGCTTCTCAATAAGCCTCATCACCTCATCCCGAAGAAAATCAAGATGAGAAACGTTTTACTATATCATATGGACTGGCCCGAGCATTTCCTTTGGTTTTCAGTTTCCCCATCTGAAGGAAGAGAAGAAAAAAAAAAAGCAGTGTGAATAAATAAGCTCTGACAGCGTATCATCTTCTTAAAAATTAGTAGGATCCTCATTAATTAGGATCCTGTTTATACCTCTGATGTTCAGGGTAACTTATCTTAGGCTTGATTTTCTACCTTTATTGCAAAATCCCCTATGTAAATCCTCCTAGCTCTGAGCATCCTAAACATCTCTGCATTTCAGTTTTATGATGTATGGCTTGATCTGTCCTTGAGCAGCACTTCCTCTGGTGACATTGGTGATCCTGGTGTGGTGGTAAGCTAACAAGTGACTATCATTGGCCAAAAGAGCACACTGTGACTGCAACCTTAATTCATGAATTAGCTCATTGTTTCTCCCTCCCTGGGACATTAGCTTGTTGTCTGCTTCTTCCAGAGGAAGACTTTACAGATGCCAAAAGCTCTGGTGTAAATTAAATAAGTGGACTTAATTTTCTAGGTTGTGCAAAAGGCAGGAGGAGCATGCACTTCCTGGTCTTCTTTCCTCTCACCATGGCCACACTGGATTCTGGGCACGAGCTATCGGACAGCCACCCGTAGCCCTGGTTAATGAGAAAAGGAAAAGTTTAGGTGCACTCTGGGTTTGGCATAGCTATTTTCCCTCTATGATTCTGTTTAAACTCAGATATAGCAGTGAAATCACAAACATCATCATTTATTGAATAGCAACCATGAGGCAGGCACACACACTATCTCTAGTCTTATGACAATTTGGCAAAGTACGTGTTATTATCTAAACCAATGATTTCAACCGGTCTGCTGCAGTGTGCCGCGTGAATTATAAAACATGCAATACCTGACTATTTAGTCAGGGGCACTGAAATATTTTCCCTTAAGTGTCAAATAAAAAAATGACAACAGTCAACATAACAATAGCCATCGGTATGAATGAGTGACAATTCAATCTATTTTTTTTTTGTCAGATTGGCAAAAAACTAAAACATTTTTTAGATATGCTTCAGAATTTTAGTGATTAATTTATGTGTGCCATGAAATGAGAAAGGTTGAAAATTGCTGATCTATGCTGTTAGATATTAGTACTGTAGGTATTAGTATCCACAGGTATTTATAGATACTACAATACCATAGGTACTATACATTAGATATTAGTAGCTATACTATTAACCTTTGAGTGTCAAAGGTTAAGTCATTTGACTCCAGTATTCTCACACAACTTCTGAGATCCTTTTCAGTGGTTAAGCTTAAGGATCCTAGAGACAATATCTGGGTTCCAACCCTTGATCCAGAATGTACCAGCTCTAAGGTTTTACGCAAGTTTTTCAGCTCCTTAAAGCCTTTGTTTTCTCTCTGTCCATGGTAATAGTACTTACTGTATAGGGTTAAATTATGCAATGTTGCAATAATACCATAATGCAAGTACATGCACATTCCTTGGCAAGTAATAAGCACTCGGTGCGTGGTGGTAGTTATGGTTTTTATTGTTGCCTATATATTGTGCTCCCTCTGAAAGCACACTTAATTCAAGTTCTACAATGGAACAGGAGCTCGTGCCACAGTAGCCACCAACAGTAAGTGCCCCCCCCCCAATTTTTTTAATGATTTATATGGTTTGCCTAATAAGGTATGCTCTGCCTGGACAGGGCATATGTGTGCTTTAACTTTTACTTACATTCCCCTTATATATGTGCACACATATTCATCCATAAGTACATATATTCAATAGCATTCATACAGGGTAACAATTTATCACTACTCATTTATACTAAGGATGCCACAATGCCACAGAAATGTTTTATTTCAGAGTTTATCATATGGTTTAAGATAATACTTCTGCATCCGAAATTAATATTAAATACTTACCAATATAACACATGTACTTTGAAGATTACTAAAGAATAAATTTTGGAGAAATGCCACATAAAAAAGAAATGTGTGTATATGTGCCCCATATCATTCATTTACTATCTTGTTATGATTCTGCCAAGTTCATCAGTTATATTTTGAGGAGGCAACAATTATTATTATAGCATATTCATCTTATGTTGGTAAATATAGATGGTAAGCAACAGTTGTTCCTTCTCAAACTGTTCAAACAGAGATAGGTTTCCTATTGTATGCATGTTCAAGGGGGCAGGAAAAACCATAAAATACGGCCAAGACTGGCTACAATCACTCTATGAGCCCAAAATCACAGATGTTTGAGGCTTTAGTGGTTAGAAACCTGGATAGAAAGTTGGGAAATGGTGTATCTCTCTCCCAGTCCCATAAAGTGTAACACAATATCCTCCCTATGAGTAGCATGCCATACCTTGAATAAAGAAGACAGCAAGCCATAGGAAAACAATGACCTTTAGAACCTTTGCACTGACTATTACCTCTTTCCGAGAAATGCTTTACCGCCCTAGCCAGTTTGGCTCAGTGGGTAGAGCATTGGCCTACAAACTGAAGGGGCCTGGATTCAATTCTGATCAAGGGCACATGCCCCGGTTGTTGGCTCAATTGCTAGTTGCGGGTGTGTAGAAGGCAGCCGATCAATGATTCTCTCTCATCATTGATGTTTCTATCTCCCTCTCCCTTCCTCTCTGAAATCAATTTTAAAAAGATATTAAAAATAAATAAATGCTCTACCAATAGATAACCATGTGACCAACTCTTTCACTTCCTTTATGCTACCTTCTCAATGAAGCCTATCTCAATCACTCAACACTCCTGTTTCCCTTATTCTGCTACACTGTTTTATTTTTTCACTAGTGGCCCAGTGCATGAAATTCATGCACATAAAAAGGGAATTAGAGGAAATATTTTAATATTGTTATTTCCACTTTCTCTATAATAGAAGTGTCAGAGATGGAAGAAAACTAGTAAAATGTATATGAAAGCCTTTCTCCTGTCAGAGTCTGGGGTGCACCACAGGACCCAGAGTCAAGTCCCTGCCCACCCATGTGTGCCTGGAAATCATGCGAGACTCAGATGTGGCCGGCCCCACACCTGTCAAACCTCACTGCGCGGGGGGCACAGCCTCAGGTCCTCTGGCCTGGCACCTGGCAGAAGGTGCAGCCTCAGCTTCCCTGTCAAACACTGCTGGGCAGGGTGCTCAGCCTGAGGTCTCCAGGGCCAACACTGGGGCAGGGGACACCAACTGAGGTCCCCTGGCCCGGGGTGAAGGGTGTGGCCTGAGGTCCCCTGGCCCAGCACTGGGGTTGGGGGTACAGCCTCAGGTTCCCCCTCCTGGCCTGGCACCATGCAGCCTCAGGTTCCTGCTAATCGCTCATTACGGGAACCTTGCCTCCACTGTGGGCGCAGCCATCTTGTGATGGCATGAGGGTTAATTTGCATATTTCCTCTTTATTATATAGGATACTATTTAATTTACTTATTTATTAGATTTAGCATTTATTGTCAATCACCCCACTCTAGAATGTAAATTCAGTGAGGGCAGGCATTTTTGTCCATTTTGTTCATCATTGTATTCCAAGATACTAGAGAAGTATCCCAAGACTCTAGAACATAATGAATACTCAATAAATATTTGTTGAATGATGCTTTTGTAAATGATGTTGATAATAATTACAAAGAAGAGATATTGTTCAATGCAAACAGGTATGTTCCTAGTAAAATATAAAATTTTCATCTTCAAATAATGGACAATTACAAAACCAAAATTTCTTTGGGAAGAAAGAATAATGAAAAAATAAATTATCTGTCTTAAATTGCATCACAATTTTCCAGACCTTTTTTAATGGCATTTAAAAAAATCTGCCTCTCTGCCCTACCTGGTTTGGCTCAGTAGATAGAGTGTCAGCCTGCAGACTGAAGGGTCCCAGGTTCAATTCGGGTCAAGGGCACATGCTTGGGTTGCAGTCTCGATCCCCAGTAGGGGAGTGCTGGAGGAAGTCAATCAATGATTCCTTCTCACCATTGATGCTTCTGTCTCTCCCTTCCTATTAAAATTAATAAAAAATATATTTTTTAAAGTCTGCCTCAGTGATCTCTGTGTTAAAGTGCTATCAGAGAATTTCATACTAAATACACACCAAGTGCAATGTATTTAGTAAAATAGTTGTTCCCTTACACCCAATATTTTAAGTTTATGCAGGATATTATTTCAGAATGTAGTGTCTGTTTACCCGTAGTATAGTGGTTCTACCTAACCACAATTAAGGATAGTGCCTCTCGTATTATCAGAGTATTTCTACCTTGTTTGACCATATAACTGACAGAGTAAAAATAGAAAAAAAAATGTAATTGAATTATAGCCACTACAACTTGACACCCTTATTCATCCTTCCCTAATTTTTTATAGGCCCCTTCACCTTACAGCCATCAATAGTTACAAATCTATATCTTTATTATCATTTGCCATGTACATTTATAACTTAATAACTAGGTTGATAATCATAAAAGTTAAGTGCTTGATCATTTTTAACAAAATATACATGTTGTGAACTTCAAGACATTTCAAGACTTCTGATTTAAGATTTCTTTTGGAAAGTAATTATACTATCTTTACTGGAATGAATTGAATCTAGGTTGGGGTTGATGATAAAATCAAAGTGACTTTGAAACATAAATAATCTAATTCAAGTGGGAAGAGGCTCACAGGCCCTTACCAAACATGGGTCTAAAATCACTGGATGTGATGAATGGTTGTTACAGCATTCAGAGCTCTCCCTTAGTATAGAATCCCTTGTAGTTGTGAACAGAGGGTTACTAGGACAAAAGTTTAAATCTCATGCAAAAAGTAATAGAATTAAGTGTGTCCTCAATGAATGGTATTTTTTAAAGTTTTCTTTAAAAAACACCCCACTCACATAAAGCCGTCCAATCCCAATTGACCATCGTCACTGTGATTTCCTGATCTATGACTTCTTTGTCTCCAGCTCCATGCTCTGATCGCAACTGTCACTGAGTCACACAGCCTGCTCTAGGCATAGAGCCAATTTGATTACAACAACTGCTTGTGTGACAGAGAAAGGTGGTTTTCAGAGCCCTAGCAAATCGCTCACCCAAGCTTCTGACTCTGGGGCATAAATTTTGACTGTCATTCACAAGATGAAAAATAAACATCGGCCTAACCTAGTAAACCAACAACCTGGAAAATACTTAGGCACACGGAGTTCTATCACCAGGACACAGTAGGAATGATCACATGGATCACACTCTAGCCTTGTAATAAGTAGACATGAGCACAACCACATTCCTCAAAAGCACAATTTTCATGCACTCAATACGGTTGCAATCTTATTTTTATTTTCCAGGCATACAATTGTAGCTGGCTTGTTTTGAATCCCAGGTGCCTAGTACATTGTATATGCACGCACATAAAATATTTAACTGAAGTGGAATGAAAATAACATGTCACTTAGAGACAGAAAGGTACCTGCTTGTTAGCCTCATCTAACCAAGAAGCTGCTAATTAAGGGATAGGTGATAGGAATCTAAGGACTCTTTCAATTTTTAAAACTGGACTCAGTTGTTCAGTTTTAAATTAGTTATATTAGTTCGATGGAAACCAAGTCCTATTTTTTAACTTATCAAATAATATGGTAGTCTATTAATGTACTTAAGACAATACAAAATTATATATGTAAATAAGTTTTCCTAACCACTATTTCACCTGGGCAGGATTTCACCCTATATTTATTTTCATGTTTCTGTGTTTCCCTTTTTGGTTACCACCGAAAACATAACCTAGAATTCTTCAAACTCCTGGGAAGGATTAAGTATTTAACTATAATACTGGGGGCCTGTTGCATGGATTCATGCACATTGAAAAGAAATTAATTAGAAGAAATATTTTTATATCACTAGTCACCCTTTCTCTATAATGAAAATGTCAACCAAATTCACAATTGATAATGACAGATCAAAACACATGTGTGTGATTGGTGCCAGCAAGAGCTGTATATATATTATATGTATCATGCATGCTCTAGTCAAATTAGCCTTTTATATATACAAAATAAACTTGCTTAATTAGACATGCTTTCTGATATAGCTAATCTTTTTCCAGCCCAGTGAAGCACCTCAACTTCTCTTTCAGGTAATTGTCAGCAACACAGCAGTAAATATCAACATACAGCATATTATTATTGTAAATCACATGGGGGAACAAAGAGTAAAATATTTAAATGCAGCAGTGAGAAAATATTTATATTCTGCAAAAACCTGGAGTCATTTTCAAGTTCCACCATTTCTTACTTTTTTTCAGCAGGGTTAAGTTTCTAAACTCTCTAAATCTCCATTTTCCAAATAATCAAAAGAAAATAGGATTCCACTGAATCTCCTATCTACTCCAGGACTTCCAGGAGGACCAAATGAGATAAGGCATGGGAAAACGCTTCACAGACATTTGGTTAAAGTGTAAAATGTTTGCACCTGGCTATAAAGCAAGTCATGTTCCTGGCCTGAAGAAACTTCAAGGAGGCTAGTTGTTGCTGGGAGAGGAAGCTGGGCATTGCTAAGATATGTTATTACCTGGAGCCCACAGCCACTATTTCTGGGCTGGGCTGGGGGCTGCATTTTGCACCATGAGGTCTTGGCAACATTGGCTGCGATTTGGTGGGGTGTCACTCCAGGGTGGTGGTGGGGCCTGTGTCCCACTTGGGGAAGCCAAGTGTTGTTTTGTGGGCACCAGGTCCACAGTGCCATTTCTCTGTGCACATCCTGCATTGAGCATCTGCCCCCTGGTGGTCAGTGTGTATCATAGTGACCAGTCAGATGGTCAGACACTTAGCATATAATATATATAAACAGAGGCACAGTGCATGAAGTTCATGCATGGATAGGGTCTCTAGGCCTGGCCAGTGATCAGGGCCTATCTGTGGAGTGACTGGTGGGGCAATTGGGGAAGGGGGGCTCTGCTGGCACCTGCCTTGGCTGGCCTGGGGCCTGCAGGCTGGGGACAGCTCCTGCATTGAGCATCTGCCCCCTAGTGCTCAGTGCACATTATAGTGACCAGTTGTTCCGCCGTGTGTTCTATTTGCATCTTAGGCTTTTATTATATAGGATGTCTTTTGCTCTTGACTGATTAGTATATCTTCATTTCATTTATATAGTTTACCTGACAAACGCTTTATTAAACTGAGTGCATAGTTAGGCAACTGTGGGAGAGAAAAGTAGACTAAAATATAATCATTATAGCTACCATATAATTAATTATTCTTTTTTAAAATATATATATTTTTATTGATTTTTTACAGAGAGGAAGAGAGAGGGATAGAGAATTAGAAACATCGATGAGAGAGAGACATCGACCAGCTGCCTCTTGCATATCCCCTATTAGGGATGTGCCCGCAACCAAGGTACCTGCCCTTGACTGGAATCGAACCCGGGACCTTTCAGTTTGCAGGCCGGCCGACACTCTATCCACTGAGCCAAACCGGTTTCAGCTAATTAATTATTCTTAGACGCCACTCCCAAGCGAGTGCTTGTCACATATTATCTCAATCAAACAAACTTACCTAGCTGTTACTGTTTTTATGACCATTTTACAAAGGAAGAATGTTAGAGTACTTAAATAATGTACTCAAGGTCACCTGTCTAATAAGTAGTGAACTGAGGTTCAACCCACGGCTCTTTGACCCCAAAGCCCTGTACTTTCCTATTGACACACAGAGGTAGAACCAAAAGAGAAGATTCATCTTCTTTTCTTTCTTTTAAAAAAAATATATTTTATTGAGTTTTTACAGAGAGGAAGGGAGAGGGATAGAGTGTTAGAAACATCACCGAGAGAGAAACATTCATCAGCTGCCTCCTGCACATCCTCCTACGAGGGATGTGCCCACAACCAATGTATATGCCCTTGACCAGAATTGAACCTGGGACCTTTCAGTCTGCAGGCCAATGCTCTATCCACTGAGCCAAACGTATTAGGGCAAGATGCATTTTCTTATTCCAACCAACAATATGGACGGCAAATGAGATATGTGTGCCTGAAACTTAAATGATCCTAAGGGAATAGAAAAAAGAAACATAAGATGGACTTAGGGAAGTCAGTCCCAGGCCAGAAATAATCTGCAATTTTTAGTCATCCCCACACTCTCTTCCTTTAGTGTATTCATCTCCCAGCTCAGCCAGCTTTTTTATGTTTTTGTTTTGCAGCTGGGGGTCCCCCAGGGCAGTCTGCTTTCCATAGATTTCTGGCTTACGTAGAAATGTCCCCTTCTTCCCTCTTAGCGAAGTCAAAGCTGGAGGTTTTCAAAAAGGATTCTATTAAGAAATGAAGGGGAAAAGAACATGATAGAAGAAGAAGAGTGAGAGAGAAAGGCAAAAAATTTACATATGAAGAAAGCATTAAAAGAACATTTGAAATTAGGAAAAGTAATCTTTATAAATGCCTGCCTTTTTGTTTGTTTGTTTTTGCACTGTTGCTTTGTTTTGCGGTCCTTAGCAAAGTTTACTCAGAAATCTGTCTTTTCAATTTAGTAAAAAAATTTCTCAAGTTTCTTCCTTTGCCTTTGATTGGGGGTGGGAGTAGGGTGACAGCTAAGATTTCTCTGTGCCTACTGGGCATATATCATCTTATTTCACTATGAGGACATGATGAAAGGGCTATTATTATCAGCTTTTACAAAATAGGAAGCTGGGGTTCAGTCAGAGGCAAAGAACAGCAGGATTTCTGACCAGGTTCCTGGGTTGACAGTGCTCTCTGAAACAGCACTCTCCGCTTCTTTGTCCTGATTTGCTTCCTTTTACCACTCACTCATTTGCATTCCCTCCTCCAATAGCTTCTTCAGTGGTGGAAGCAAAAGTCAGCCTTAGCATAGTGCGCCTGAGATTGGGGTTTGGAGGTTTACATGCAAAGACTCTCAGAACACTTGGGTTCAAATCCTTATGGATCATCTGTGTGTAAATGTGTGATCTTAACCTTCCCAGTGAGATTTCCTCGTCAGTAAAATGGGGCTGAGTGATGGTGCTACCACCTTACAGAGTGAGGACTGAATATGTAAATAGGAACCTAAGGGAAGTAATTAGAGCAGTGTCTGGCACAGATAAGCACTACTCCATAATTACAAAATGCTGCCATTAGGCAAGTTGTTGCCTGGGAAGAAATAAGAAATTAGGAGTTTAATCTCCTTTCTAAAATAGGACATGTCATACTCACTGAGTCTCTTTGTTGCTATGGGTCAGCTCTATGATTTGGGATAATAATGAGAAGCAGCAAGGAATGCCCTGAAGACAGAAATACTTTGGACTTCCCAGTGTCATATAAAATTGATTATATTGATCTTTGAAGTGATGGTTCATCTGGAAGAAAATAAACCCTGTTATTAAAAGATAAGCTGAGGCATATTACATTTTTATTTTATTAGAGCAAAAATTGATTGAAATAGGGCAGAGACACTCGTGACGTGGTTAGGAGTGCTTTAACAACAGCTTCTTAGTGCAGACTATTCTTTTAATATATGAGGCACAAACAAAGCAAAGAAATCCTTAGATTGACTATAGCTTAAGCACTTGCCTTATTTGGAAAAACCTAGTTTGTGAGTGGTTGTTTTAGATTCCAATTTCTTTGTCTGGAGGCATTTCAGGTTTAGGCTCAGTTTGCTTGTAGATTACTAAGGCATTGAAGCCACCTCAGCCTAATGACCTCTTTGTTCAATTAAACACTGTATTGGCCATTTCCCTAGTAGGTCTATTTCTTTAAGCAAAATAGATGCTACAGATAAATAGTTATTTACTGTGGGGCTGGAACAACCTTCTGAGTTGATAGCTCAATGTTTTCGCTACACTCAGCCACAGCCTTCCTATTCTTCATTACAATACAGATGTTAGGAAAACACACAGAGATGGCAGATTGAAAGAGAGCCCCACATGTGAAATATTCCCCCAAATGAACTATTCCTCTTAAAGGAAAATGTCATTCTTTAATTAAAAAGATATCTATCGCTGAAACTGGTTTGGCTCAGTGGATGGAGCATCTGCCTGGGGACTGAAAGGTCCCAGGTTCGATTCCGGTCAATGGCATGTACCATGGTTGCGGGACATCCTCAGTGGGGGGAGTGCAAGAGGCAGCTGATAGATGTTTCTCTCTCATCGATGTTTCTAACTCTCTATCCCTCTTCCTTCTTCTCTGTAAAAAAAACAATAAAATATATATTAAAAGAGAGAGAGAGAGAGAAACCAAGATGGCAGCATAGATAAACACCTAAATTGCTGCCTCACACAACAATTTCAAAACTACAACTAAAATACAAAATGGACATCATCCAAAACCACAGGAAGGCTGTGTAAGTGGAAATTCTACAACTAAAGGAGAGAGAAAAGCACACTGAGACTCAGAGGAACTGTGGAAGGCAGAGGTACAGAGGCACATGTTCAGAGAAGGCTGGCAACTGAGTACGTGGCTTGCTTTCTCAAGCAGGAAGGAGACAAAAGATTCCGACTGCTCTGAACTCCAGTTCCGGGCAAGACTCTGGGGACCCAGACACATATGGGGAGAAACTGAACTGTCTGGCAGTGAGCGAAACTCAGGGGTGAACACTGAGATCCAGGGGCCTCTTAGGGCAGGACTAATAGGAAGCCATCACTGTTTGCTCTACCCTGAGGCTCCACCCCGAGACTCTGCCCCATCCAAGCTGAGTGCAGAGGCTTTTGCATATGAATGTCCTGGTCCTTTGAAATCTAGACTTACTTAACAAACTGCAGCTGAGTTAGAGAGACCCAGAACATCTAAAAGAAGTCCCAAGGCCCTGCAACAGCTTGCATTACTTCACAGCTGGGCCTCATCTGGGCACCTGTTTACCCCCAACTTCCCTCCTCTGCCGGCCTGGTCACCCCTAACTGCCCTCCCCTGCAAGGTTGATCACCCCCAAATGCCTTCCCTTGCAGGCCTGGTTCCTCCCAACTTCCTTCCCCAGCTGGCCATCCTGTGGCAGCCATCTTGTGTCCACATTGGGGGCAGGATCTTTGACCACATGGGGGCAGCCATCCTGTGTGTTGTAATGATGGTCAATCTGCATATTACTCTTTTATTAGAGAGGATAGAGGCCTGGTGCATGGTTGGAGGCCAGCTGCTTTGCCCTGAAGGGTGTCCTGGATAAGGGTGGGGTTCCCCTGGGACATGGGGAAGCCTGGACAAGGGGCCTGTGGTGGTTTGCAGGCCAATCACACCCTTGGCAACCCAAGCAGAGGCCCTGATATCTGGAATTTATTTACCTTCTACAATTGAAACTTTGTAGCCTGGAGTGGAGGCCTGGGCCCACCAGGGTATGTGGAAAGCTTGGCTTCCTCCATTGCCAGGGAAACCCAAACCTCCCTTCTGCTCTCTGTGGCTGCAGCCATCTTGGTTGGGGTTAATTTGCATACTCACTCTGATTGGCTGGTAGGCGTGGCTGGTGGGTATAGCAGAGTGATGGTTAATTTGCATATTATTCTTTTTATTAGATAGGATGCTGAAAATATTCTTTAAGAAGAGGAAGAAGAAAAAGGTAAAGATAAAAATTATGAACAACAAATACATATCTATCAACAAGTGCATCTAAAAATCAAGTGAATAAAAAAATCTGATGAACAGAATAAACTGGTGAATAGAATCGAATCAGGGGCATAGAAAAAAAGTGGACTGACAATTCTTGGGGGGAAAGAGATATGGGGGGTGCGGGAAGAGACTGGACAAAAATCGTACACCTATAGATGAGGATGGGGGCGGGAGCGGGGGTAAGGTCAGAAGGTGGGGTGGGAACCAGGTGGAGGGGAGCTATGGGGGGAAAAAGAGGAACAATTGTAATAATCTGAATAATAAATATTTATTTAAAAAATAATAATAAAATAAAAAAGAGAGATAGATTATTTGTGAGGTAGATTGGTTAAGACTACCTATGGAGTCTTTGACATAATAATAATCTTTTATGCAAAATTAATATTCCTGCTATAATATATATTGAGTTTAGGTATGAACTCTGACTTTGTCTTATTGTAGAAGTTTCCAATTATTCTTAGAATACTTGGGATATTTCATTTTTAATAGGTTCCTCAGGCAATTCTGATGCATACCAAAATTTGGAAACCACTGACATACTTCCTAATGGTTACCCCATGGTATATTGTAAGGACATAGTATGATTTATTTAAACAATATCCTTTCCTTGAAATTTTAAGTTTAATGTAAGTGTTCACCATTAAGATCATACTAGTGGCCTGAAGCACAAAATTTATGCACATTAAAAATAATCATCAGAAATATTTTAATATTGTTATTTGCCCTTTCTCTATAATAGAAGATTAAAGAAAATTTGTAAAATGTATATGAAAATTTCCCTCCTGTCAGAATCTGTGGCACGCTGTGAGACCCAGAATCAAGTCTCCTCAAAGTCCTCCAGGGTGAGGGGGGCAATCTCCGGTCCCCTGTCAAGCCCCATCAGGCGGGAGAGCATGGCCTCTGGCCCCCGGCTTGGCCTCAGGTCCCCTGCCCCAGCGTGAGGGCATGAGGGTGTGAGAGCATGATGACCATTTGCATATTAGCTCTTTATTATATAGAATTGTAATGACCATCTTTATAACAACAGGTAACTTTTATTGCATGTTTATTGCTGCCACTATACTACACTTTTATTTCCTTAAGATAAATACTTAAGAGAAAAATTACTAAGATATGCTTTGTGTATTTTTAAGGTTTTTTAGAAATATATATATATATATATATATTTTATTGATTTCAGAGAGGAAGGGAGAGGGAGAGAGAGAAAAAAAAATCAATGATGAGAGAAAATATATTTCCCATTGGGGATTGAGCCCAAAACTTGGGCATGTGCCCTAACTGGGAATCAATCCTGACCTCCTGGTTCATAGGTTGACACTCAACCACTGAGCCATGCCAGCCGGGCTAAGTTTTGTGTATTTTTAAGGTTTTTGATGCCTCGATGCTATTTCAGAAGGTTTGCTCTGTGGCCACTGTTGAATGGGAAAACACTGATAGCTATGTTACATGAAGACTAGCATTCAGCTGTGAGTTTAGGAAGTACCCACAAACAGTGCCTCATTCAAGAAATTTAGAAAAGATACAGCACAATGTCCTGACTCAAGCATCATATCTTAGCTGCTATTGTTGCTAAAAGTAGCAGTCCTGAGTGGCTGCTTCCAGGAATGCCTATCCAGAATCCGGCCACAGAGACTGCACGCTGTTTCTGGGAACTGGCACATTTCACACGCTGTCCCTTCCAGGGCCCATCAAGGCAGAGCCAGCCAGCTCCCGTAGTCAAGGGAACAAAGGGCAGTATGGAAATGCCGAATCCATGATCATTTGTTATAGAATTCAATATGAAAATGTTCTGATATCAGACAAAATAAATATGCACAGACTTGTGTACCCAAGTAGTTAAGAAATTAAAACAAGCCTAGCTTTGGCAGATGTGGCTCAGTTGGTTGAGTGCACCAAAGGTCATTGGTTAGATTCCTCTTTAGGGTATATGACCAGGTTAGGGGTTCACTCCTAGGTCAGGGTTCATGCAGGAGGCAGCTGATCAATGTTTCTCTTGCATTAATGTTTTTCTCTCCCTCTCCCTCTCCCTCTCCCTTTCTCTCTCTCTCAAAAAGAAAGAAAGAAAGAAAGAAAGAAAGAAAGAAAGAAAGAAAGAAAGAAAGAAAGGAAAGGAAAGGAAGGAAGGAAAGGAAGGAAGGAAAGAAGGAAGGAAGAAAAGAAGGAAGGAAGAAAGAAAAGAAAATAAACCAAAAAAAACCCCAAAACATATTTTCTACAAAAGAATATGATTTATTCCCAATAATATGAATTGCATGTTCATACTATATCTTAACCATCTACTATGGGGAGGAAGAAATTATTTGGAAGCATGACATTTTTCTATGTAAGACCAGTGTGAGATTTTTTGGCCACCTAAATAGATATTTTAAAAATCACAGCAGCAACTCATTGTAATGCTAGCACTGGGAGACAAAGCCATCTTGTTTTCAAAGAAATCTGGTTGATTTAATGAACATAATTAGATCACTTAAGATCTGTGTACAAATAGTGAAATGTAAGGCTAATCACCTTAGCATAAAGTAGAGTGAAAATACTTGCTATCCTGAAAATGTAGAAAGTTGAAACTGGAATGAATTTTATATTTAACTAGAGGCACAGTGCATGAAATTTGTGCATGGGGTGGGGGGTCCCCCTCAGCCCAGCCTGCACCCTCTCCAATCTGGGACCCCTTGGGGTATGTCCTACTTCGGTTTAGGCCCGATCCCCAGTATCAGGCCTAAACCAGCAGTCAGACATCCTTCTCACAATTCTGGACTGCTGGCTCCTAATCACTCACCTGCCTGCCTGCCTGGTTACCCCTAACTGCCCTCCCATGCCAGCCTGATCACCCCTCACTGCCTCTGTGTGCCAGCCTGGTTGCCCTTAACTGCCCCCTGCCAGCCTAATCACCCCCAACTGTTTCCCACTGCTGGTCTGCTCGCCCCATGCAGCCTGCTGTTCAGTCATTTGGTCATCCCTCACTAACCCCCCTGCCAACCTGGTTGTAGGTAGCCATCTTGTGAGGACATGAGGGTCAATTTGCATATTACCTCTTTATTATATAGGATTGGCTCTACCAATCCTTTTAAGAATATAGTAAAAGTAGGACCCTGGCCAGTGTGACTTGGTATACTGGTCATGGAAGTTCAGCATCCTATATACAGTTGGTTGGAGCATTATTATCTACACCAAAGGGTGGTGAGTTCAATTCTGGCCAGGCACATACCTAGGTTTCTGGTTCTATCCTTGGCTGGGGCACATATTGGAGGCAACCAATCAATGTTTCTCTCTCCCTTCATCTCTCTAAAAATCAATTATAATAATACAAGGAACAAAAGAACAATGTAAAGGTGCAACTTATAAATAATTTTGATAGAGATTACCTAGCCCCCACTTTTATTTTACTGATTAGGTAACTAAGGCATAGAGTTAAAGTGGACTTCTGAAGGTCACATAGCTAGCAAATGGGAAGTGCAAAGGATGTCTGATTATACACCAGCTAGAGGACTGGTGCACAAATTTGTGCATGGGTAGGTTCTCTTGGCCTGGCCAGCGATGAAGGCTGATCTGTGGGGCACCTGGCAAGGCAATTGGAGGCCCCCACTTGCACCTTCCTTGGCTGGCCTGGGGCCTGCAGACTGGGGGAACCTGCTTCATTGAGCAGTGGTTAGTGCACACATCATAGTGACCGGTTGTTCTGATGGTCTGATGGTTGTTCCGTCATTTAGTTGATTTGTATATTAGATTTTTATTATATAGGATACTCAATTCAGTATCCATTCCTTTCTTTACCTTTTAGTGTTCCCAAAAATTTCCAAAGAATTTTCAATTGTCACAAATAAATGCTCCTCTGTTAAGGGAAAGTATAAATGGGGCATCATAAATACTAAATAAAAGTGTTTAGTTTTTCCTCTCCACCTACAACATGCCTGCTATATGATAAAAACATCCCTAAAAGCCTTGTGTATATTAAATGTGTATCTTTGACTGGGTGTCTATCAAAGCAACCAATCACTCTTCATATGGATTTTGTGAAGAGCCAGGGAGGAGGGGTTTGGAGTTTCCTGTAGGGAAGATTAGGGGCAGTAATTTAAATAAAAGAAGCTGTTTAAAAGAAGGAATATTAGAAGCCCTGGCCAGATGCTTAGTTGGATGGAGCCTCGTCCCTGGCCTGCTTCTTACTAGCTTATGTAAGCTTGCGCAAATAACTTCACCTTTCTGAATCTTGAGTTTCCACATCTGCCAAATTGGTAATCAGGCTTACAAGAGATAGTATACATAGGATTGAATGAAATACATGTTACATAAATTTTAAAATAGTATATAAACCTCAAATATATTATTTAACACTTTGATTGTCTTAAAATGTCTAAATATATCATGTTATCATTAATAAACACATAAAGTGGTAACATTCAAAGTAAGTTTTCATAAGATTAGGAAGATTAATCAAAGTATCTTAGGTCTCATTATTGGGTAATAATTATTCCTCAGTCAGTTCCAGCAGAATAAAGGTTTCCTTTCCTTTCTTCTATTATTATTATCCTAACAACACCTGCTCAGTTTCATTTCAATCCCTGGTTTTATAAGGAAACACCCAAATAATATCATTCACACATGACCAGAGGCAGAAAATCCTGGCAAGAAATTAGACCCAAATATTTTGACTTGGCCTTTTATACTACTTATGGTTTGCACCTTTTCCCTTCATGAATGGCCAGACAGGAAGGAGCTGGAATAAAAAGGTGAAATTTGGCTGGAAAGAAAAGTTCCAGTTATCCTTGTATTGTTGTTAGAGAACAAATTCTCATGCCACTGGATGGTAGTGTTACCCTGAGCCGGGGTAATGTTGTCTTACAGAACAGTGCTTCCTCAGCCTTGGCGCTATTGACATATCAAGTGGGACAGTCCTTTATTCTGAGAAGCTATCCGTAGTAGCATCCCTGGCCTCTACTTACTAGATGCCAGTGGCATTCTCCTTCTCCCTGCCCCAGCTGAGACAACTAAAAATATCTCCACATATCACCAAATTTCTGAGAGTCAGGGTTGCAAAATTGCCCCTGATTGAGAACCACTGTCATGTAATGATTCCCCCCTGGTCTTTTTTACTGTGTTGAAGATGAAGTGGCATCTGATTTGCCAAGATCGGGGGCTCCATTCCAGTCAGGGCATATACAAAAATCAACCAATGAATGCATAAATGTGTGGAACTGTGGAACAACAAATCTCTCTCTCTCTCTCTCTCTCTCTCTCTCTCTCTCTCTCTAAACATCAATTTAATTTTTTTTTAAATCCAAAGTTCATTGTTTCATCTAGAATATTTTAAGGACACAGTTTGTAAACATTTGACCTTCACCTTATATTATGTCTAAAAGCTCAAACCAGATGATGAGTGTAGAGTCAATCTCATCTTTCTTCATAAGAGTCCACACCTCTACATTTTTTGTGAATCTTAGAAGGACAGCAAGAGGAGATGCCAGAACAATGTCCCCAAGTTAAAAGAAGTATGCCTGTATGTGGGCTTGAAGGGGTGGTTGGACCAAGGGCTTAGGGAGCATGAGTTATACCCACAATGCAGTGCATTTCATTGGTGCTTTTATGAACAACCTCCATCAAGTGGGCCACTAGGTTGGCGGCACAAATTTCCCCCACATCTTTCTTTCCTACTTCTTCCCTTTTTTTATTTTTCTCTATTTTTTCTCCTTTCATCTTTTGCTTTTTTCTTTTCCTCCTTGTCCATGTCCTTCTTATAGTTACTTTCTCTTCTGTTACTATTTTATTCAAATACTGGTCAAGGAAGTTCAGCATTGACTGTGAGTGGGGCTCTGGAGCTAGATGGCTTGAGTTTGAATCAGGGCTCTGATACTTTCTTGCTATGAAACCTACTCAAGCAAGTTATTTGACCATGTGTGCTTTCATTTCTTTACCACTAAAATGGAGATGATGCTAATAGTACCTGCTCTGTGGTAAGATCAGTGCTAACATATGCAAAGCATGTGGAACAGTGCCTGGCATGCAGTAAGCAACCAATAAATGTTAGCTATTATGATGTTCTTCATGTCCTCCACCAGGGAAGAACATGTACCACATCCTATATAATAAAGGGCTACTACTATGCAAATTGACCCCATAGGTGGGAGTTTCACCAACCGAGAGTTAGATGTGTGCTGACCACCAGGGGGCAGCACGGCACATGGTAAGCATCGGGGATGCCGTGCTGGCGGCCGGTGCAGTAGAGGCGGTGCCAGCCCGATGGGTCCCAACGAGAGCAGGATCGTGGCAGGATGGTGGAGTAGGTAAGCAGGTGGCACCAGGCCAAGGCAGGTGTGAAGGGAGGCCCCAACCTGCAGTGGTGGCAGGCAGCTGGGGGAAGAAAGGCCCCTGCCAGCAGCTGGCAGCTGCTAGGGACCCTACCTACCAGTGCACAAATTTTGTGCACTGGGCCTCTAGTTTTTATATAAAAGAGCCCAGCAACAACTGCCCATTTGTATTTATGGAGTGGATTATTCTATATGACTGGTCTGGGAGAGGAGAAGGTTAGATATCTGTCTTTTAGGAGTAGTGCTGGTCTTATATGCCATCTTTGTGTTGGGGAAGCTGTAATAGGGAAATACTATGGACAAATGTACATTTTACAGTAATAGAACTCAAGTAGTGCCATTAATTTCTCCCTAATGCATGGTTATTGCTAGTCTAAATACAATGTCTATAGTGTTTCAGTATGATTGGAGAAAAAACAAATTTTTAAAATTACATACAAAAAAAATAGGATATCAAATACAGAGAAGATAATTTTGAAAAGCCTTTTAAAATAGTACTTTCATTTATTATTGTTCTTAGAAAAGACGAAGACCCACTGATAATAATCTAAAATAATAAAAGTATAACATGCTAATTAGACCAGACGTCCTTCCAGACAACCTTCCGGATGAACCTGGGGCTGTGGGGAAAGCCTGGGTCCCAGGTGCCAGAGGGAAGCCAGTGCCAGCAGACAGGAAAAGGAAGGCCTACTCTTGCACGAATTCCTTGCATCCAGACACTAGTCTATTTATATAAAAGGCTAAGTGACCAACCGTTCGTCTACCCGACCGACTCACCAAACGACTGGCCGGTACATGTGACATGCACTGGCAATTTAAAAATAAACATTGACTCATGCATGCACAATACATATAAAGCTCCCATCGAATTTCTTTTCTTTTTTTAAATATATATTTTATTGATATTTTACAGAGAGGAAGGGAGAGAGAGAGAGAGAGCTAGAAACATCAATGAGAGAGAAACATTTACCAACTGCCTCTTGCACACCCCCTATTGGAGATGTGCCCCCAACCAATGTACATGCCCTTGACGGGAATCAAACCCGGGACCTTTCAGTCCGCAGACCGACGCTCTACTACTGAGCCGAACCAGTTTCGGCCCATCGAATTTCTTAATAGTATTACTCCTTCGGGAATGCTGTGTCATAAGTTAAAATTGAAAGCAGGTGCAATCATCATGCTACTGAGAAATATTAATAGCAAATGGGGTCTTTGTAATGGTGCTAGATTTATTATCGAAAGACTGCAACCTAACATAAGCGAAGCTGAAGTATTGGCAGGATCTGCAGAGGGAGAGGTTGTTCTGATTCCAAGAACTGATTTGTCCCCGTCTGACACTGGCCTCCCATTTAAATCAATTCAAAGACAGTTTCCCGTGATGCCAGCATTTGTGATGACTATTAATAAATCACAAGGACAAACTCTAGACATAGTAGGAATATTCTTACCTAAACCCGTTTTTAGACATGGTCAGTTATATGTTGCTTTCTCTCGAGTTCAAAGAGCATGTGACGTTAAATTTGTAAATACTTCATATCACAAGGGAAATTAGTCAAGCACTCTGAAAGTGTTTTCACTCTCAATGTGTTATACAGGGAAATATTAGAATAAGTTTAATCAATTTATCAGTCATTGTTTTTACCAATGTTTTTATACCATGTCTTTGTTGTTATTGTTTATTTATTAATCAATTTATATATTATTTTCATATGTATTTTACTAATTGTCTTTAATCTCTGACACTTCTATTATAGAGAAAGGGAGAATAGCGATATTAAAATATTTCTTCTAATTAACATCCTTTCAATTTTCACAAATCCATGCACTGGGCTGCTAGTATTTAATATGTGAGTGTTTTCATAACAATTACTTCACAGCAATATTGAACTAAGGTTCAGCTAAGGAAATTGAGGCAAAGAGAAATTAATGAGAAGCAGATGGCTTAGGAAATTCACTGAAGAAGAAACATGAATGAAATTAAACCAAGTAACTAGGGAAATGGAAAATAAAACAAAAATAAGGTACCATATTGGGGATATTACATTGGCAAAAAGTAAGAGACTGTTCACATCTACTTTGAGCGAGAGTATAGAGGAAAGAGCACTCTCCTAACCCTAACCACTCCCTAACAAACGCTAGTGCTAGTTAATGAGTCCTTTTGGCTTTATAAAAGACCAATATCAGAAGTGAAGGTGTTAAAAACAAAACAAAACCACAAGAAATAATTATTGTTAGAATTAAATGAGCTACATTTCAAGTGATTTCCAAGGAAAGTGGACATTGTAGATATGTGAAAAGTTTAAAAAAACACTGGAAACATATATAGTTTATTAATTTGAATGAAAGCTTAGCAAAATCTCATATCATTTACACATTTGAAGAGATAAGAGCTCCAGAGATATAAATTGAAAATGGAAATTAGAGGAGAACATCCAAGATGGCGGCCTCGGCAGTCTCCTAAGCTGCCGCCTCATCAACAATTTAATTAAAAAAACAACTAAAATCAAAAAGGACTTCACCAAAACGTCAGGAAAGCTGGCGGAGTGGAATAGCTACAACTAGAAAGAAAGAGAGAGGCTCACAGATCGGACTGGGAGCTGAAAAGCACTGAGGTAGGGAGACGCTCGCTCACGCGGCCGCCGAATACCTGCCTGGCGGTGGGAGGGGAGGAATCCCCGATTGCACGGAACCCTTTCGGACTGTACTGAACCCCAGCCCCGGCTGAAATTCCGTGGTCCCAGGCTCATACGGGTGGCGTCTGGACTGTAGAGAAAGGCACCCAGAGACTCAGAGACTCAGAGACTGGGAGACCAGGGACCGGGAGCCGCAGTCGCAGTCTGCAGGGTCTACAGACTCGCGCGCGTGAGCAAGTACGCGCTGAGGTCTGACCGCTGCCCCTCCGGAGCGGAAGGAGTCAGAAGCTCCAGGTCTGACCGCGGAGGCTACCGCTGCCTCTCTGTACAAGGTGGCAGCCTCTCCGTAGCGGAAGGAGTCAGAAGCTCCAGTCTGACCACGGAGGCTGCCGCTGCCTCTATGTACAAGATGGCGGCCTCTCTGTAGCGGAAGGAGTCAGAAGCTCCAGACTACAGAGACCAGCCCAAGTCCGGGTGAGCCCCTGGGGCACCCAAGCTCTTGCTTGGGGAAACTGGGCCGGTCAGGCGGAAACTCAGGCGAGTGCACAAGGGCAGGGCAGAAGCCAAGACTGTCAGTTCAGCCCTGAGACTCCGCCCCATCCAAGCTGAGCAGAGGCTTCTGCAGTTTTTCAAGTCTGATCCTATAAGACTGTCTCCAATACAGAAGTTATCCCAGAGTAGACACAGCTGATACCCACATCCAATTGGCCTGAAGGTCAATTCACAACAATAGAGACTTAGCTACAACAAGGCTGTGCACGCAGTCCACAAAGGGGATCACCAAGAGTGTCTACCTCAGGTAACTGAGGAGGCTGACCCACTGGGCCATATAGGACACCAAACACACAAAGCCATCCTACCAACTCTGAAAAATAGTGATAATGCTGAGACAAGGAAATAGATCTCAAACAAAAGAGATGGAGGATATAGAGTTCAGAACTACGGTTCTAAGGTTATGCAACAATATCCTAGAAAAGCTCGATAAACTTCATGAGACCCAACTAAAAAGTATAGATAAACTGACTAAATTGGAAAATATTATGCAGAGATCCAACAGCAGAATGGAAGAACACAAGAATCAGGTCAAAGAGCCTAAAGACACTCCTCTGGAGAAGGAAGAAGAAAAGAGGATCCAGAAAGTTGAAGATAGTGTAAGGAGCCTCTGGGACAACTGCAAGCGCACCAACATCAGAATTATGGGGGTGCCAGAAGAAGAGGGAGTGCAAAATACTGAAAACATATTTGAAGAAATAATATCAGAAAACTTCCCTCACCTGGTGAAAGAAATAGACTTACAAGTACAGGAAGCCTACAGAACCCCAAACAAGAGGAATCCAAAGAAAAATTCTTCTCGACACATCATCATCAATATGCCAAGGGTAAAAGACAAAAAGAAGATCTTACAAGCAGCAAGAGAAAAGCAGTTGGTTACCTATAAGGGAGCACCCATAAGACTATCAGCTGATTTCTCAACAGAAACCATGCAGGCCAGAAGGGAGTGGCAAGAAATATTCAAAGTGATGAATAGGGAGAACCTACAACCAAGATTACTGTATCCAGCAAAGTTATCATTCAGAATTGAAGGGCAGATAAAGAGCTTCACAGATAAGAAAAAGCTAAAGGAGTTCATCACCACCAAACCAGTATTATATGAAATGCTGAAAGGTATTACTTAAGAAGAGGAAGAAGGTCAAGTGAATTAAAAATCTCAGGAATAGAATAAACTGGTGAATATAATAGAATTAGGGGCAAAGAAAGGGAGTGGATAGATAATTATCAGGGTGAAGGGGTGTGGGGTGCAGAAAGAGACTGGATTAAAATTGTATAACCTATGGATGAGGACAATAGTGGGGGGAGGGGGTAAGGGTAGAGGGTGGGGTGGGAATCGGGTGGAAGGGAGCTATGGGGGAGAAAAAGGAGAAACAATTGTAATAATCTGAGCAATAAAGATTTATTTAAAAAAAAAGAAAAAAAAATAAAGAACACTTATCAAAGTAGCTCATACATATAATATTGTCAATAAGTATTTTATTGCATAAATTAAACATTTCTACATTGTAGTAGCAATAATAATTTGTGTGACTATCTTGGAATATTTTAAGGTCTCAGTGGCAGGAAACATACTTTTGTCATCTCTGTGTATCATGTAGATTTTGTATAATGTTTTGCACTTATTAAATGTTCTGTAATATTAAAAAAAAAAAAAGAAAATGGAAATTAAAAGTTGTGCTTGTGGAGTAATAAATTATTATTACCATATAAAACAATGTTTGAGAAGCACCAGACATCTCACCTTACAAGTTACTGTACAAAAATAATTTGATACATATGAATATTTGGGTTCATAAAATCTTGGAAACAGAAGATAACGATAGACTTTAAACCAATACATACTTACGAATAGTATCATGGACTATATATATCAAGAATAACTACATTTCTGAGATGTAGACTAGACCAAATGCTGTAGGACTGTAGAAAGCAATTTTTCCCCTCCAAAATCAATTCTAAAAAGCATCTGGAAAATACCCGGAGGTGTACCTAAAGTAACAAAGACAATAAAGCAAGGAAAGAGAGACTGTTGGAAGTACTTGGCACCATTTGGCCGGGGCCCCAAAAGGAAGACTGGCATGATCCGACAAAGGAAGGAAACTTGAAATAAACAAAGATCGGCTAAAATACAGAAGATGATAAGGGTGTGAAGTGTTTTAAGGCTTCCTGATAAAGGACTTTAGAGCTGAGGGTAGCATTCTTTAATATAAAGAAAAGTTAGTAACTTCTTGGGATTTCAATTTTGTAGAGAATGAAAATCTCTCTTCCTGGTAAAGTAAGGGCTGACCAGATGTCACTGGAACTGAAGTTTAAAATTAATTCTAAGCACATAAATTTTCAACGTGGTGTATAGTTTAGATTTTTATCAGACAACGCTATTAAAGCTATTAGCACAGGATTCCAAAGTGGACATATTTGGGAATGCTAATAAGATTAGTGTCATTAGTGGAAACAACAGCAGTTATTTTAATTACTTGTCATGGCATGCATTCATATAACATCTTGTATTTTCTAAATGTTTCCTTTTGGTGTCCCATGTCGGCCCCAGCTAGATTGCAAGTTTCTGCAAAGCACGCCTCCTAGCAGCTAAAGTAGTCTTGAGGATCTGGGACCTCATAATCATTGTGAGATCTCTATCAATCTTCTTCTCTCCAGCACCCAAATTGATTTCTTGTAGACCACTGCAACAGTCTTTTTACTGGTCTCCAAAATTTTACAATATATCTAGGAAGACAGGAAAAACCGGAAGGAAACATTTAGATAACGCAGATAATAAAAACAACTGCTATCATTTCCCTCTAATACTGACATTTCCTGTATAACGCTCCTTCTATCGCCTAAATGTCTGTATTCCTTCAATTATAACTGTTCAACTATAAATTATGAACACACACACACACACACAACCAGCACAGGTAGCAGTCTGGAAGGGTCAATGACATATGTAAATGGGGAGTCTTAACTTTTGTTTTGTTTTTAAACTATAGTAGAGCAAACAGAAGTTACAATAAAACCCAAGGTTTTAAGACTTCCTGAGAGGGTTGTGCAGAAAACAACCAGGTTTCCGCATGCCTAACCCAGTGTGATAAAGTTCTATTCAAGTGCGATGTCAATGTCGCAGAAGGGGAATGGCTCAGACCCTTCAGTAAGTCAGAAAGAGAAGGAATGTTTTTTTAGGAAAATAGGGAGAGTTGAGAGAACAGAGGAAAATGGGATGGGGTAGGAAGGAAAGGGGCGGCCCTCAAGTCGTCTAGGCTGAATCCAGGAAGAAGCAGGCCAAAACACTGTTAGGTGCTCTAGATCAGAGGCCAGAAAGAAGAGGCTACAAGCAAATTGGAACAAAAATCCTCTTACAGGGAGCCAGGAAAAGGGCTGGAAATGATGGGTAGGTCTGTCTTAGTTTTTTACACTTGGAGGCTGGACAAACCTGAAGAAAAATACACCTAGTCAAGGTTACGAAGGGCCCCTATTAGAGAGAAAGAGAATATTTACAGCAGAGTTTCTTAAACTTGTAAACTTTAATGTGCAGATGAGTCACCTGGGGATCTAGTTAAAATGCAGATTATAATTGAGTAGGGCTGGAGTGGGGCCCGAGACTGCATTTCTTTTTCTTTTCTTAATACATATTTTTTAAATTGATTTTTAGAGAGGAAAGAAGAAAGAGAAGCATTGATGTGAGAGAGTGACATCAATCGGATGCCTCCTCCATGCCCCCTATGCCAACAAGTCCCCAACCTGGACATATGCCCTGACCAGGATTTGAACTGGCAACCTCTTGGTACATGGGAGGACATCCAATCAACTGAGCCACACCGTCTAGGGCTCAAGGGTCAGCATTGCTAATAAACTCCCAAGTGAAGCTTTGCTGCTTCAATAGCGAGGGTTTATTTTACAGTACTACACATGAGCATTTAAAGTGTTTTTATAAAATCAATCAATCAATGAATTAGTGCTTCCAAATATAGATATCTTCTGTAGGTTTATCACAGACTCTAATTATGAAGTCACTCTCCCTTTCTCCCTGAATGGATGGCAATGAAGACATAGTCCGAGGTCAAGAGAGGGAATACAGTGTCCCAGTTCAAATAGACAATTAGATATTTGAGAGCATAATCATTGTGAGATGTCTATATTAAAAACAAGATGACCACCTGTGTTGTTTACAGCAACACATATGCACAGTAAAGTGCCCGATAGAATATTCTGTGATTATAAAAATGTCCTGTACCTGAACTATCCAATATAGTTGCCGCTAATTATCTGAGGCCATTGAGCACTTGAAAAGTGGCTAGTACAATAGAGTAAGATTTTAATCTTAATTAATGTAATTAATTTAAGTAGTCACAGATGCTGGCAAATGCCATCAAAACTAGTAGTATTCCAAAAGAAAACCAGATAATTTTTGCACCCCATCCCCCATAGTCTTCCATTCAAGGCTCTAGAATCAGCTACCAATTCACAAAAGAGACACCAGAGGTTTTCTCTTCACACTGATGGCATAAATGAATTTATGTACCTGACACCCGCCGAAGGCAGAGATAACTGCCAAGGAATCAATCTTCCCTTTATCTAAAACAGTGGCTCTCAACCTTTCTAATGCCGTGACCCTTTAATACAGTTCCTCCACGGCAGCGGTTCTCAACGCTAGCAGGGTCGCCAAGACTATCGGAAAACACAGATATTTACACTACGATTCATAACAGTAGCAAATTTACAGTTATGAAGTAGCAACGAAAATAATTTTATGGTTGGGGGTCACCACAATGTGAGGAACTGTATTAAAGGGCTGCGGCATTAGAAAGATTGAGAACCACTGATAAAGTACCCTCCACAATAACAATGACTTGAAATGGAAAGAATATCCCACAAAGGATCCCATCTTTGACAAGCTACATATAGTATTAACACATGCACATAGGCTTTTTAAAAAATATATATTTTATTGATTTTTCACAGAGAGGAAGAGAGAGAGATAGAGAGTTAGAAATAATAGATGAGAGAGAATCATCAATCAGCTCCTCCTGCACACCCCCTACTGGGGATGTGCCCACAACCAAGGTACATGCCCTTGACCGGAATAGAACCGGGCCCTTCCAGTCCCCACGCCAATGCTCTATCCACTGAGCCAAACCAGTTTCGGCGCACATAGGCTTTTGAAGGAGAAAATTTGAGTTGGATCTCTAGTCACATCCTTACTCATGTGTGACCTCTCTGATTTTCAGTTTCCAATTCTCTCTGTGCATTGGAGTTGATAATAATCCATAGGGCAAGGGTGTTAGAAAGGTAAGTTCCCCAGGGGTCCCCTACAATGGCTAATGATTATTACTTACTAAAAGGGAAGTCAAATGCCACATTTAAAACCAAACCCAAGGAACTGCATAGACGTAGACACTTCTGTCGTGCACCGGATTTGTGTTGCATGCACACTGTCTTTGGAATCTTGCTGTAATAGGATTATCACCTTCCAGGAACCAACATGCCCAGGCCATTGGGGAGAGCTGCGGGAGGGGAGGAGTGCTTTATTTAGCAGTTGTGGAGCCTAGTAAGCATACTCCCTGCTAAGATTACACCGAAAATAAAGGAAATCGCAGACTGCTCATTTCCCTTGTACTCCTTGTAATCTTGTGGAAACTTCCTGTAGAAGGCAGTTATAGCATTGAAAGTAAACTTATTTCACACTCACCGGATACTACCAGGCCAACAATTGCAGTCCTTTGAGAAAAATATAAAATAGCATACTTCTTTCTACTTTATACTTTGTATTAGTTTGGAAGAACATGGAAACCCTAGTGATGGAGCAACAGACTGATGCCAGAGGCAAGGAAACTATTTAGAAACATGGTTACCATTTAGAAATTCCACTGAGAGGCAGAGCTCATTAGCCAGGAGACTGGTTATGCGGAGGGGGAAAAAAAATCATTCATTAAACAAAGTACAGCATGAAAATAGTGTCCCCTTTGATCTAGGCACATATTAACTACAGTTTTAAAGTATAAAATTTTAATAACATCTGCTAAGGGGTAATGTTAAAATGTTAAGCGTAGATTCAGAAAGGGAAATGTGTACATGTATTTTTAATATTCTGGTAGAACCTCCGATGTTGGCATGGCTGTTTCCTCTTTTGGCTTTTCCAAATACTGTATACAAATGCTGAGAGCTTATGAGTACAAGGCAAGGTGTGTGTGAAATGCTGAACTGCAGTCGTATTCAAGGCACACACAATAGGAGGCCAGAGGGGAGTCCCGATTCCCATCAGAGTCAGTCAGTACGGCTTCGTCTTTACATATGCACCCCGCTTTGGCATCGCATTTCACTCAAAAAGCTTCCATTACTCAAAACCAGTGCTGACGAGAACACCAAAAAAAAATATGAAATACTGCCGCTGCCTTCAAGCCACTTAAAATGTAACTGGGAGAAGAGACATAAACTCGTGAAAAGTTAATTAGAGCAAAAAATAGAGAGAAAGAGAATTATTAAACAGTAAAGGTAAAAATAAAATAACTTGAGAGGATAGCCTTGGCCAGGTTGCTCGATTCATTGGAGCCTTGTCCTGTGCACCAAAAGGGTTTCGGGTTTGATTCCCAGTCAGGGCACATACCTAGGTTGTGGGTTTGATCCCAGGTTGGGAAGTGTGCAGAGGCAGCCAGTTGAGCGCTTTCTCTCTCTCTCTTTCTCTCTCTCTCTCTCTCTCTCTCTCTCTCTCTCTTTCTCTCTTTCTTTCTCTCTCTCTTATTAAACATATCCTAGGGTGAGGATTAAAAGAAAAAAAAAAGGAAAAGAACTTGAGAAGTCAAATTCTGATTTCCTAAGAAAGATGGTCCCTGTGGACCCAGTGGCCTGGAAAGGAGAAGGCCTGACTTGGGGTGCTCCATGCCATCTGCAGGGCCTCGGTGAGGACAGGCCACTTGGCTGTCCTTGTGAACGCTGGTCTGATGTCCACCTGAATTCAGAACCCACTTGTACTTTCTTAACTTGAATGATTCCCTATAGTGACAATGACCCGGCAGTTGTGCTGTTGGCCAGCCCATAGATGCTTTAGAATAATTAACCATCTGTAACAGGTTGCTAAGTGTTAAGTGGCTGTGGTTAATTCTTTTTTAAAAAATATATATTTTACTGATTTTTTACAAAGAGGAAGGGATAGGGATAGAGAATTGGAAACATCGATGAGAGAGATACATAGACCAGCTGCCTCCTACACACCCCCCATCGGGGATGTGCCCGCAATCAATGTACATGCCCTGGACCAGAATAGAACCTGGGACTTTTCAGTCTGCAGACCGACACTCTATCCACTGAGCCAAACCGGTTTTGGCTGTGGCTAATTCTTAAGCTCAGGACACCAGTCCCAAGAGCCACCTGTAGGAGCCAGCTACTGTGGCCAGCGTCCTTCCCACAAAACCTCCCAAGAAAATACAACAGAGCGAATGCAAGGGCCCTGTGCCCTCCTCGCCCTGATATGGCCACAGACTCATTCTGGACTGGTACTCAGCCAACTGAATGAAGCTGGAGCATAAGGTGAAACTGTGGCCCATGTGCATTTCTCACACAGCTTTTCAAGGCCTGGTGGGTCCATCCTCCACAGTTGAACCAGCAGAGGCACTGGCAGATGGCATGGAGCACCCCAAGTCAGGCCTTCTCCTTCTTTCCAGACCACTTGGTCCACAGTGACCATCTTTTTTTTTTTTTTTAATTATATAGTATTTTATTATTATTATTATTATTATTTTATCAGCACAGAAGTCTTTATTGTTTCCCACTTATGCCATGAATTCATAGGGGATGGGTTCCAGCAGCTCAGGCTCCTTTCCTTTTTTTTTTAAAATATATTTTTTATTGATATTTTACAGAGAGGAAGGGAGAGAGATAGAGAGCTAGAAACGTCGATGAGAGAGAAACATCGACCAGCTGCCTCTTGCACACCCCCTACTGGGGACGCGCCCGCAACCAATGTACATGCCCTTGACCGGAATCGAACCTGGGACCCTTCAGTCCGCAGACCGACGCTCTACTGCTGAGCTAAACCGGCTTCGGCGGGCTCCTTTCCATTGGTTCTCACAAAGTGTGCTTCTCTGGGTGGGGCAGGCTGACACTTCAATTGAACCCAGGTACCTTTCTCTTTGGCGTCCTTCTTTTTCTGATCATTTTCCTTTACACGTTTCAGGAAGTTATCTCGGCTCTTAGAGTGCTTAATATGCTCAATACGTACATTAATTCTCTTAGCAGGAATCTTGCCCTTAACTTGCTTGTTCACAATAATGCCCACTGCATGCTGGGTGACATTGCAGACTCTTCCAGTTTTGCCATGGTAACATTTGTGGGGCATTCCTTTTTGAACAGTGCCCATTCCCTTGATGTCCACAATATCACCTTTCTTGTAGATTCGCATGTATGTGGCCAAAGGAACAACTCCATGTTTTCTAAAAGGCCTAGAGAACATATAGCGGGTGCTTCTCCTCTTTCCCTTTGTGTTAGTCATTTTGGCGAATTAGTCTGTGGAACCGCAGCCGCCGAGAGCCACGCGCAGAAGATCTATAATATTTTATTTTTAAAAATATATATTTTATTGATTTGTTTTACAGAGAGGAAGGGAGAGAGATAGATAGCTACAAACATTGATGAGAGAGGAACATCGACCAGCTGCCTCCTGCACACCCCCTACTGGGGATGTGCCCACAACCAAGGTACATGCCCTTGACCAGAATCGAACCTGGGACCTCTCAGTCCGCGGACTGATGCTCTATCCACTGAGCCAAACTGGTTTCAGCTGAGCATCTTTCTTATGAACTCAGAATTTGTCTTCTCAAATTCTTTTAATTTTTCTTTTGTTTTAATCCTCACCCTAGAATATGTTTAATGGTGTTGAGAAAGAGGGAGAGAGAGAGAGAGAAACATCAATTGGCTGCCTCATTACAGACCTGTGATCACAATCCCTGGAGTGGGATCTAGGAGTCTGCATTGAAGCAGCACTCAAACACCTTAGCCAGTTTGGCTCAGTGGATAGAGCACTAGCCTCCGGACTGAAGGGTCCCGGGTTTGATGTGTCTCTCTCACACATCCATGCTTCTCTCTGTCTCTCCCCCTTCCTTCCAATCTCTTTAAAATATCAATGGAAAAATATCCTCAGGTGAGGATCAATCAAAAAATAAAGCATCACTTGCAGTGTACAGTAGGTCATCAAATAGTGTCATTTTATTCAATGTCATTTTGTTATAACCTAGGATATAACTCTTGTTTATATAAATTAGCCCATGGTAAAACTGGTTTTGTTACACATTGTTTCCCTTAAAGTCACAGAACTCATCAACATTAAACGAGGACTTATGGTACTTGAAAAAAGAACTGTTTGATGACTGTTTTGGCCATGGGATTGGGAACAACCTAAAGGCATTAATTGAGGCAGTTGATTACATCTTGCCCCTTTGGGTAAGCACTATGTGTGAAAGAGGCCAGCACAGTACCTTGCAAATGACATCCAAAATGGCTTTCCTATCTTCTGGCAAAACATGTTATTGATAATTTCCCTGGTGTACTTGAATCTCAAACCGGCATAAATTTCTTTCAAAGAAAATGAGGCTTTGCAAGCGACTCAACTTTCCTTAATCATAACTCTGAGAACTATCCTTTATTGATGAGTTACTAAGGGCCAGGGCATATGCCTAGTAGTACATAGAAAAAAAAATCTGAGTTATTTATTGAATGATCAAGGCTACTGAATGCTTTACATTCAACCTTCATAGCAATTGCCACTGCCTTGTCATGGAGTTTATTATCTCCATTTTACAGAATCGTAGGACTTATTATTGAGCTCTTAATCTGTCCTAAGTGCTTTGTGTATATTTATACCAAATTAATCAGTTCAGCAACTCTATGCGTGAGGTATACAGGCTGAGTTTAAAGTAACTTGTCTAGAACACAAATTATAACCGATTTGATTCAAATCTGAGTAGATGAAGCGGTCGGCAGTAGTGCTGGAAGGAGGGCAGGCCAGTCCCAACACTCCCAGTTACAGATTCTTAGCGAGAACAAGATGAAAAACAAAACAAAAACAAAACAAAACTCAGGTTCAGAGGTCACAGAGGTAAAGCCTGATGATCCCAGATCCTCTCACCTCTTCCTATCACTAACATTACCCGTCTTCACTTTGAGCAAGGACCATGCTGCCGGAGAGGCAGTTTTGCAAGAGACCTCAGAAGTCAACGGGATGTGTTCTGACAGCAGACTGACTGGTTTAGGTCCTTTATTCGTTCCTCATACACTTATTAAGCACCTTCTATGTTCAAAACACTCCTAACAGAATAGAGCGTGCACTCCTGAGAACAGCAACCAAACTTCCAGGAGACTGATGGTGAGTGCTGACTTGTGTGGGAGGTTCTCCCACTTTCTTCTTCCTCAGGAATTGTTCTACCCCCTCAAGGTGGCAGGAGCAGCCACCTTCATCACCAGGTCGCACAAACTTGAGAAGGAAGAGAAAAACGTTGCGCACAGAGCTAGACCGATTGCCTAGGGAGATGCGTCAGAAAAGCTGGAGCGCTTGGGACTCAGTCCGCCAGGCCGGAGCGTACAGAGGCTGGCTTTCTAGACAGAGAAGAGATCATAGAATTTACGGAGCCAGGGGCTTAGAGTCCTCCGATCCAGGAGACCCCCTACTCCAACCCGCAACCCCAGCAGATTTCCGTGCAAAAACCTTTTGAGGCGAAGGCATACTTTGCCCTCTAAACAATGCAAACGCTGACAGCTGCCCATTCAACTCCCGTTCCGCCTCCATTCAGAGCAGTTGATGCCACAGCGGCATCTTCGGCGCTGTCGTTATGCAACCTCGCTCGCAGCGGGAGTTATTTCCTGTGCTTCTGGCTGCGCCAGATTCATGTCACACGCCTACCCTGGGCTTCAATGGAAGTCGTTCTCCATTAACAGCCGCTCTGGCTCTCCGAGATGAATGCCCTTTACCGCGTACCCCTTGAGCAGTGAGGATCCGAGGCTTTAAAACCAACTCTTTCTCCAACACACACACACACCACACACCCGTTGTGCATGCAGCTAGGACCCTGCAGCGATGCAAGCAGAGGACAGCAGGCGGAGCTCTCTTTGTACGGTCCCTCGCCTCACCCCCACCAACTAGAGATGAACTCATGCCAGTTCCATTCTTTGCTCTGCAAGGAGAGAGCACACACACGGCAGAACAGAGCGGCCTCCCCTGTCCTCCAAGAGCACAGTTATTCTCGCTTCTCCGTTCAGACAGCCTGGATATTCCCAAACGAGTGACTTGGGGGGTTTGGGGTGGGGGGGGACCGCCGCCGCAACAATGCAGCCTCCTCCGACAGCAGCTCCCTCCCGGTGCAGCTCGCACCCCCGCCCCCTTTCGCGGCGTGCCAAGAGTTTGGAGCGCGCGCACGCACACACGCTCGGAGCTCGGCGCCCGGCGTATCCCTCCGCCTCCCTCCGATTTGGGAACTGAAGGGAGGAGGGGACTACTTTCCCGAAACTTGCTATGCTGCACACGACTTGGAGTTGCAGTGATTCGCTCCGGGGGCTGCAGCTTTGGGTCCTCCTCACCCACCCCACCCTCTCAGCCCCGGGCCTCCCGCTCTGCCACCCCCCCAGCCCGTGCTCACTTTGCTTCTCTCGCTCCCCCCCACCCCCCTCCCGCCCTCCACGCCCGGGAAGCCAGCGTCCGGGAGAAGTCGCCAGGGACTACTTCGCCTCCTCCGGCGGGCGGGCGGGCGGGCGGGCGCCCCGGTTCGGGCCGCGGCGACGGCGGAAGGAGCGGGCGGCGTGAGCGCTTCCGCCGCCCCCCTGGCAGCTCCCCTCGGGCGGGAGTGCGGAGGTGAGGAGCCGGCCCGCCGCGCGGCTGCTGGGCACCGGCTGGCGGGGCACCCGCGGGCCGCTCTCCTCGCGCTCGAGCGGCGGCTGCTCCTCGGGGACCCTGCCCCCCGGGAGGGGCGCCCGCCCCGCGCCGGCCCCCGCCTCACGCGCGCCCCGCCGCCCCCTCTCCCCCTCAGGAGCCGTCCCGGCTGCAGGAGCGCGTCTGGAGGAATCCGCCGCCGCGAGGCCCCGCTTCGGCTCGGCCCGGAGGAGGAGCGCCCCGCTCGCGGCCGCCGGGGCTGAGCGGGCGCCGGCCGCGGCGCGGGCGATGGTGGGCTGGGCTCCGGGAGCCCCGCGCCGCCGCCGCCACCGCCGCCGCCGCCCGGAGCCCGGGCTCGGCACCCCCGCCGCGCGGAGCCCCGCGTCCTCCTCCTCCTCGCCGCATCCCTGAGGGCAGCGCCGCCTCGGCTCCGGCTTCTCCTCCTTCTTCGCCGCCGCCGCCGCCGCCGGACCCCGCTGCTCGGCACCCCCGTCGCCCTTGGCAGCCCCCCCCTCTTTTTTTTTTCTTTTTTTTTTTTCCGCCTCCCCGGCCTCCTCGGACCTCCCGGCCGGGCCGCTGAGGCGGGGGAGGGAGAGGCCGGGGTCGCCACGGCGGAGGCCGTCGCCGCCGCCCCCCTGCGGGGGTGGCCGGGGCTCCCGGCGGCGGGGGCCCGGCTCCGCGTGAGGCGCCCACCATGGTGAGGCCCCTGAGCCGCCGCCCGCGCGCCCCCCCGGCCGCCGCCGCCGCCGCCGCCGCCGGCCCCGCGGTGCTCCCGCCGCTCCTCCCGCCGCTGCGCCTCCATCTCCGGATCGGATCACCGTGAGGGAAAGATGAGCGAGGAGACGGCGACTTCTGACCACGAGTAAGCCAGCGCCTCATTGATCTTGATGCCTTACCCCCCCCCTTCCCCCCAATATCCTTCCTCCGCCGCACCCCGCACCCCCCCAAAAAGACTTGGATGCCGGGGAGCTTGCAAACCCTGCAGAGTCCGGTGCATCTGGTTCTGCAAACAACATTTGGTTTCTCGAGCCATTTAATTTCATGGCAGCACTCACCCCCTCCCACCCTCTACCCCCTTTTAGTTGCTTCCTTCTGGGGAAGGGTGTTGAGGGTTGGGGTTGGAGGGCAGTTTTCTGTCCAGGGGATGGAGGGATGTGGGGGGGTGGGTGGGTGGAGGAGGCAGGGTAGAAGTAATTGCCCCTCTGCCTGCAAGACCTTTGGCCTGTCCTTTTTTTTTCACGGGAGCGTGCCAATCCACACAGCCCGAACATCCATCCTGTTTCCTTTCTGGCTATTTCACTTGGAAACTTAATGTGTGGGAGCACCTCCTGCAGCAAACGGCTCTTGAATCTTAATTTGATGAGTCAGTCTGTGACTCCTAAATACAGATGAAGCCTCCGCCCCCTCCCCTCCTGTTTTAAACTTATGACCTGTAAGATTCTTAAAAAAAAAAAAATTGGGGCCAGGGGGACATTTTTTTTAAAAAGAATTTAATGGGATTGTGGACACCTGGAGTGCGGGAGAGGTCGCACCATTAGATTTTGCCTTTCCGGACATTGGGCATGTGTTTTATCAGGTGCCTAGGAGGATTTTGAATGCTCATTTTTGCTTTTCAGCTATGTTAAAACACACCTTTTACACCTTGGTGTTGATCTAACACTGTTTCCGTTGCCGAATAGGTGATGGCTTCATTGATGCGCTTCTAGAGCCGCAGCCTGGTTCAAGTTTTTATTTATACGTGGGCCGCTGCCCTCGTGTTTTTCAAGCGAAATACACTTCGCCTTTTGCAGTGTTTTTTTTTTTTTTTGCTTTAACCTAACAGCCGCTTGGAGAGACGTATGGGGCGAGATGTTTTCTGTGGAGACTGGGTTTAGTTTCACGCGGGGGATATATTAGCTTCCGTTTTCTTGCAACCCAAATTTTGTTTACCTTTTGAGGGTCGGAAAGAGTTAAGTGTGAGCTACGGCTAGTCCTAGGATGCATTCCTTTAAATGAAGTGCATTCCTCGAGTCAGACCTCTGTTGAGAGAACTTTTTAATAAAAGCCCACACCGCCCGGGCCTGTTGAACATAAAACAGCCTGAGAAGCGCCGGGCGGCGTGTTTCCCTCCCCGCCCTGCCCCCAGCACCCGCCGCCGCCGACGGCGGGCGGGCGGGGAGGAGGCCGGCTGCTGCTGCAGCGTCAGGGCGGCCCCGGGAAGCAGAAGCGGCCGCCATGTTCTCTCTCTCTTTTTTTGTGAATCGCCCTCATTTGCATAGCACACTCTTCATTCATAAAAAAAAAATAATAATAATTACACATCCATCACCTTGGACATCTTGAAAGGCTTTCCCAAGGGGGGGAAAAAAAAAAAAAACAAACCTCGAAGCTTGATGGTCTTCACGTAGATTTTTCCGAGCTCAGGGAGTTAAGGAAAATGGGGAAGTTTTAGGTGAGATCCCGAAACACAACGCCCACAAACCAACAACTGCCACCCCCTCCTGTGCTCCGAGTGTTGACACAGTTATGTGGGAAATATCAGTTCGGGGAGGTGCTGGGCCCACGTGACCGCCTCCATTCATAAAATACCTGGCTGTCCATTCACAGGGCGGCGCACGGGCTCGCCGCCTTCCGCAGGCAGCTTAGACCTGCTTCGGGCGAGGAGACCCAGGAGCGCTGTGTCTCAGATAACGGCGCCCGGCCGGGCGAGCGGCCGCCGAACATTCTGGACGGAAGGACGCTGTTTTTTGGGGGGCCTCTTAGGAAAGCTTGGGTCAACGTGTCAAGTTCACGTGAGGGACAGGAAAAAAAGACTTGATTACCATATTTAAAGTGAAATATTTCACACCGCAGCTAGTAGTAGCAAAAACAAATGAGGGGGTGTGCATTGACACACGTGTGATAAAAGGGTTTCTACATGGCTCTTTCTGTAATCTTTGCCATGAGCAAATTCAGAGCAAGGTTTTGGGGTGTGGTGATGCCAGTGGATGAGTTTGCTGCTACACGAAAAATGAGTAAATAGTCCCAGTGGTTTGATCCCGAAGATGTTGATATTTGAAACACGAAATGGCAGTTTTTACTGAGAAGATTGCCTGCCTCTCTCTCTTTCTTTCTCTTCCTCTCTCTCTTTCTCTCTCATTTTAAATGTACTTAGTGTGGGACAACTTGGAAATCTCACCCATATTTTTGGAATTCTGTTTTCACAGATATATCCTGCTTTATTAATGTTATTCCCTAGGAGGTTTGTTAAGCTAGTTTTCGTAGGACAAAATTAATCTTTTAGCATATAATATTTTTCTATTAGATCTTAACTCTTCATGGGAACAAGCTCTTGGGATTTTACTTGATTCTTTTTTTTTTTATATTAGAAAGTGATGTGTTCGTCTGGTAATCAGTTTTCTTAGGGCCAACATTGTACATTAGATAAACCACAGTAAACTAAACGTAGCTTTTATTCTGGTAATTTATATATCTCATCTTTAATATAAAGTAATGTTTTGAAGTGGCAATTTATTGTTTAACCATATATATTGTAAAGATATAAGAAATCTATAATGGCCGATGCCCTTGAAGGTTTAACATAGTTTAAAACTGCCCTGTAATGTGGACTTTTATTTATAAAATCCTTATGTATATTTTTTTCTCTCCTCAGTTTTTTTTCAAAGTCTCAATTAGTAGGAATTTAATTACAGTAGAGATTATTTTTAACTCTGGAATGTTTTTATACCTAATTTCAACCGTTAAAAAAAAAACCAAAACGTGAATTGCTTCTAGGCCTCTAGGCTAAGATCAAGTGTAGGAAAAAAAAAAAGTGAAAATCACCAATATCTTGAGAAACCTTAATCTTTTCTAAGCCATTGTAGTAAAATACAGTAAGGCCTTTGTGGCCTCATTTTGAAATCCTCTATTATATGCTTTATTATTTGAAATAAGAGTTATGTGTAGAGAGAGAGAGAGAGAGAGAGCTTTCAGAGGTTGATTGTGGATATATAATGAATCAAAAATTAGTGAAGGGTCTAATGTGTCAAGACTTTGTCTTATGCAGTATTAAACTTTGGGAAGGGATGGTAAAATTCTGCTTTTCTTCAACCTTTAGTAGGAACTAGAACTGAGTTAAAAGTACAGTTTAAAAAAATAATTCTTTCCATGCAGGAGTAATAGTTTATTTCAGATAATGTACAAAATGGTCTTTAAAGTGAAAAAATAATAACTTATTTGCATTTCTACTACTAAGATATCTTAATATTTGATATATAAACACAGTTTTCATATGATATGCATAAATCATATTCATTTATTGGTGTGTTTTTTTACCATGTGCCAAGCACCGATAAATGCTTTGCTCATGTATTATATAATTTATGTATATGCATGTATTTTCAGCGGAAATGGGATTGCGTAGCAGATAGTAGTATTATAACAATATATTGTGAATATTTCCCTATGTCATTACATTCTAGAATATAATTTTAATGGCTACATTATATTCAGTATGTAATGTGAATTAGTTTTAGTCAGTCTACTATTTTTGGATATTTCTAAACAGTGCTGTATTTGATCCTGAGTTCTGTCTGTATCCAAATATATTACTTTTTCCTTGAGATAGTCTAGGAATGGAGTTAAAATAAGTAAGTTTAAAATTTTTTTATTTAAATTGCCCTCTAGAAAAAAATAACTCACTGTTAACACAGTGCTTATACTTTGAAATGTCTGTCCCTTTCTCTTAGAAATAAATTTTTGCCATTTAAAAAAAATTCTCACCTGAGTATATGTTTTTTGTTGATTTTGAGAGAGAAAGAGAGAGAGAAAGAGAAAGATGTGAGAGAGAAACATACATCGGTTGCCTCCTATACCCATCTGGATCCAGCCAGCAACCTAGGTATGTGCCCTGACTGGGAATTGAACCCGCTATATAGGACATTGCTCCAACCACCTGAGCTACTTGGCCAGGGCAATTTTTGCCAAATTGAATGAGGAAATGAGATCTTATGCCTATTTTTAAAAGGTGCTGTTCAGTAAAATAAAATTGATACTTGAAAAAAAAATTGTGAGGTTGTTTTTGGACAACTGGACTGAAACAAAATACTATATAATAAAATAAAATTACAGCTTATGTGATCATATAGAAGTCATCTGCAGATCATTTATTTAACTTTAACCAACCTTTATGTAGTTCTCTACACTATACTCCAGGGTATAGTGTAGAGAACATTAGACTTGGAACTGGGTGATGCAATGCTAACCTAACTGTCACTACTTTTTCCTGTGATTCTAGGCAAGTGACAGCTTCTATGGGCCTCAGTTTGCTCAATTGTAAATCAACATATTTGAACTGAGCATTATTATGGCCTCTTCCTGTGCTAAATCACCCTAAAGTAATACAGTGGTAGAAATACTGCAAGTCACTAGCCTTGTAACGTACAGATTTGTTAATTAATTTTATTATGTTGTTGTTTGTGAAATATTGAAGCAAATGAAAGAAAAACTTCTTGGTATGCGTGCATATAAGTACAACCAATGGACACAAAACTCTGGGGAGGGAGGGTATGGACGTTAGGTGGAGGGGGCAATGGTAAGCAATGTACACATATAATACCTTAAAAAAATGGTGGGGGGGAAAAATAAAATAAAGTAGAGTTAGAGTTTAAAATGCTGATTACTTTGTATTTCCCTGTTTTTACTTACTATACATGATAAGCATTAAAGAATAAATGTTTTATGCACCTGCAAAAAAATGTCTAATCACTATATTGTACATCTGAAACTTATGTAATATTGAATGTCAACTCAAAATGTCATTAAAAATGACAAAATGAAAAATGAGAAAAAAAAGAAAGACTTCTAGTAGAGATCTGGTAGGATGATGAATTAAAAGCATGAATATTGATGAACCAAGATAAAAAAAACCTGGAAACAATTAGTATGTTCAGAATCTTTTAAAATTTTCTTATTTGGGCTTAAGAACCCTGTGTCTTTGATATTGTATATCATAGATGGAGAACTTTTTAGTTCTTTTTTTTAAGGCTCCTTTTAAGGCTATTGGTAAATACCAATTTGAGTATTTCTAAAAGGAATACTTGTACTAACAAGGTAGCAACCCTTGTGTTTTAATTATCCCAGAGGTGCAAACAAAGTTATTCATACAAATCATGTTAATCTAATACTGAGAGGTAATTTAATTCATTTAAGGAGCTAATGCAGATAATGAAATTTTTTATTTAATTTTTAAATTTTTTTATTGACTCACTAGAGGCCCAGTGCATGAATTTGTGCATGGGTGGGGTCCCTCAGCCTGGCCAGCGATCAGGGCCAATTGGGGGCTGTCTTGCCCACTCCCCATCAGGGCCAGCTGGCTGGTGGGGGGACTGCCAGAAGTTGGCCAGCCATAGGAGCTTGGCTGTGGGAGCCCACTGATCACCGGGGCAGCTTCTGCATTGAGGGTCTGCCCCCCTGGTGGTCAGTGCATGTCATGGTGACCGGTTGTTTGGTCACTTAGGCTTGTGTGTGTATATATATATTTGAGAGAAAGAGAAATATCGCTTTATTGTTCCACTTACTGATGCATTCATTGGTTGCATCTTGTTTGTGCCCTAACCTGAGATTGAACTTGCAGCTGTGGTGTTTGGAAACAGTGTTGTGCACTAACCAACTGAGCTACCCTGCCAGGGCCTTATTTTATAATATTCAGATTTAGTTTGCTGTTTATAACAAATTTTGTGTCAAAAATTGCAGCATCTCTTTATTTTTTTATTTTTAATTTTTTTTAGAATAAGAACATGTGTGTGTTTTTTGTTTTTTTTTTAAACATATTTTATTGATTTTTTACAGAGAGGAAGGGAGAGAGATAGAAAGTCAGAAACATCTATGAGAGAGGAACATCGATCAGCTGCCTCCTACACACCCCCCACTGGGGATGTGCCTACAACCAAGGTACATGCCCTTGACCATAATCGAACCCGGGACCCTTGAGTCCACAGGCCGATGCTCTATCCATTGAGACAAACTGGTTTCGGCGTAGCATCTCATTTTAGAATCCTGAGCTATTGTCATTATAAACTCCTAACATGTTGTTGATTTATGTGGCAAACTGAATGGTTTTAAATGAAAAAAAGAAAAGATGTATTTTTGTTTCAACATAGTTTATTATTTTTGTGAAAATATGGTTCATTAGTAATGGCTCTTATACCGAGGTGTTAAATTGCTTGAGACATTGAGTTCTTAGAATTCAGACTACTAATCTCTAACTGAACCTTGTTTACATTCATGGTTGAAGGAAATACCAACAAATCATAGCAGAATTAGAAATACTTGTGACAGCAATTGTATTAGTTCCCTAGGACTTTCATAATAAAGTATCACAAACTAGGCGGCTTAAAACAACAGAAATGTGTTGTCTCACAGTTATGGAGGTTAGAAGTTCAAAATCAAGGTGTTGGCAGGGCCATGCTCTGAAATCAGTGGGTGAATCCATCCTTGCCTCTTCCTAGCTAACGTGGTTGATGGCAACTTTGGCATTCCTTGGCTTGCAGCTGCCTAATTCCATGGTGTTCTCTCTGTGTATCTCTATCTTCACATGCCCCCCTTTCCTTTTTTATAATATACATTTTTTTTTTCAGAGAGGAAAGGAGAGATAGA
The DNA here is from genome assembly GCA_963924515.1 of Vespertilio murinus. NCBI lineage: Eukaryota > Metazoa > Chordata > Mammalia > Chiroptera > Vespertilionidae > Vespertilio > Vespertilio murinus. The sequence continues at coordinate 153,220,695 of OZ004704.1, forward strand.
AACATCAATGATGAGACAGAATCATTAATTGGCTGCCTCCTGCATGCCCCAACTGGGTATCGATCGAGCCACAACCTGGGCATGTCCCCTAGACCAAAATTGAACCCGGGACCCTTCAGTCCAAAGGCCAACACTATCCACTGAGCAAACCAGCTAGGGTCACATGGCCCTTAACTAGTGTAGGAAACCAGTCATATTGGATTAGGAGCCCACCCTACTCCAGTATGACTTTCTCTTTACATTCCACAACAACCCTATTTCCAAACAAGATCACTTGCTGAGATACTAGGGTTTTGGACTTCAACATTATTTATTTTTAAAAGGATATAATTCACCCATAATGGCCATAGAAGTCAGATTTTTTTTTTTAACAGTACAATTGGTATCCAGGGGTTAATATGTATCTTGAAATAGCACTTACTATAGTCACTAGTTTGAAATTATTTTTATTTTTAAAAAAATATATTTTATTTATTTTTTACAGAGAGGAAGGGAGAGGGATAGAAAGCTAGAAACATCTATGAGAGTCATCAACCAGCTGCCTCTTGCATACCCTCTACCGGGGATGTGCCCGCAGCCAAGGTACATGCCCTTGACTGGAATCAAACCCGGGGCCCTTCAGTCTGCAGGCCGACGCTCTATCCATTGATCCAAACCGGTTTCGGCAGAAATGATAGTTTTAATAAGTGCCAGAAATGTAATACAGTCATTCCATGTCTACCTATAATATGGAAGTAAATGTTCATAATTTAAAGGTTTATAATATAAATATTCATAAATACAGATTTACCTTATTTCTGCTCCCTAGAATTTAAGACTTAATTTTTCTGTTTTAAAATGAGAGTGTTGGATTTGATCTTTAGGATTTCTTTTAGTTCAGTAATTCCAGAATTCTAAGTGATTTTCTTTGTATTTCTGAACCACATTGAATATAGCGTTACTGTTACTTATAAATATAGAATTGATTGGTGAAGATTTCCTTGTATCTGAAATTTTTTTATTATCTTGGAAGGCATTTTTCTTTGTACTTTTAGAGTACAAAGAATAAGCTTTAGTAAATTCAACAGTGATTGGAAATAACAATTAATCTAATCAGTTTTTTAACATAATTTAGATAAAGGCCTTTATGACTCGGAATGTAGAATGCAATTGTTTTCTGCTGGTTGTATTTAATGATACTATTGCTTATGATTGAACACATCTCATTTGTTTATTCACATGTTTAGAGATTATACTTTCACAAATACATCACATTTCTTTTTGTTTTTAATTTTTTATTGTTTTAAGTATTACATATGTCTCCTTTTTCCTCCATTGACCTCTCTCTACCCGGAAGCCCAGGCCCTCACCTCCCTAGTGTCTGTGTCCACTGGTTATGCTTATATGCATACAAGTCTTTTGGATTACCAGAAATTTAGTAAATCATGACTTTCCTGATGCCACTTTTTCAAAGTTGAATTACTCTCACCGTATTAGAATGTTTTAGTAACTTTGGCATAAAGTTACAAAAAATTTTTTGTTGTTGTTTTTATTAATTACATTGATATTTTGAGATTGGAATTTGGGATCAATTCTGGGTTAGCCCCATTAGTAATATGTGAAAGCATTTCAAAATTGTAGTTGCTGAATTGTGTATGTGGATTTCGTAGAAGTTTCTCAGGACAGATTTCATACGTTTTCCTCAAGAATTTCAGATCAGTGACATTTGAGTGCCTGCTAGGCATTTGACTTTTCCTTAGCCTTGGAGATACAAAGATAAGTAAAACCTGATAACCGCTTTCACTTTCCAGCAGGGGAACTAGATCCCTCTGAAATGTGATGAGTGCTCTGCTTATGAAGTTATTCAAGGCTGCAGGAGAAAGTGATTCTATCTGGAGGTGGATGGCCTGGTGAGAGCTATGTGTGAAGGAAGTTTTCAGAAAAGCAGTGGCATTTTAGGAGTCACCTAGAGATAAGATGGAACCTAGAGATGAGATGGAAAGGGGAAAAGTATTCCAAGAAGTGGGGTGGGAAGGGGGTAAAACAGAAGCAAGCACAGAAGGTTTAAAGAGAAGCAATAGCTTTTTGGGTAGTAAACGTGTTTGGAGGAGTAATGGGAGATAGATTACAAGGTGTTGGTGGTCAGATTGTAAGTATAGATTTGTGTTTAACTGCGTTATCAGCGATCTTGGAGCAAAGGTGATGGCTAGGTCTGGAGCCTGAGGGCCACAAGATAAATGTGACCAAGGCTCCTGGGAGCTTTTTCAAAACTTTTGAAAAGTTTAGAGAAATTTACTTAACTGTTCAGTATGTTAATAACATTAATTTTGAACAGAATTCCCATACATTTTTCAGAGAAAGCACTAAGCATTTAAAGAAAATTTGTTATTTGAGCTTCTCTCCCTCTTCACCACAACTCTTCGATCAGTAGGGATAATAATGAAAGGTACCAGCTTACGTCTTTATCTTGTAATGTAGACAGTGGGGAACAATATTTTAAGTGAGGAAGTGATGTCAAATCTGTGTAGAAAGGTGAATACGAGGGTTTCTTTGTTCAGGTGATTAGAGGGAAAGGGAAGGAAAAGAAAATGAACTCTCATGAGGAGGAAGCTGTAATAATGATCAAGGTGAAGAACAGCTGGGAATAGTTCCTTTGGAACTGTTGAGGATGAATCTGTAAGGCAGTTTAGATTTCCAGTAAGTGAGGATGTGACTGGATGTGAAGGAAGTATGATGAGTGTGGGATGATTTCAACATTTTAAATTTGGGTGGCTGTGATGCTTTTAAATGAAGTGGGAAGTGGAAGAGACAGTTTTTAAGGGGAAAATAACTCAATTTTGATACTTTTTAATTTGTGGGTGCCTACTAGGTATCCTATCTAATAAAGAGGGGATATGCTAATTGACCATTATTCTGTCACAAAGATGGCTGCACCCACATCTGAGGCCAAGTTCCCATAAGGAGCCTTAATCTGCAGGGACCTGAGGCTACGCCCTCCCCCGACCCCAGCACCAGGCCAGGGGACCTCAGACCACAACCCCCGCCCAGGTGGGGCTTGACAGGGGACTTTAGGCTGCGCCTCCCACCTTGGCACCAAGCTGGGGGACCTCAGGCCGGGACCCCAGCCCCAGAGCAGGCCAGGGGACCTCAGGCCACACACCCCGCCTGGTGGGGCTTGCTGGAGGACCTCAAGGTGCACTTCCTGTCCTGGTGCTGGGCTAGGGGACCTCAGGCAGCACCCCCTCCACTAGGTGGGACTTGACAGGGGACTTCAGGCCACCTGTCTCCCCCCCTCCCACTCCCACCTCCCGACACCAGGCTGGGAGACCTGAGGCTGCGTCCCCCTGCCTGACGGGGCTTGACAAGGGTGAACTGGCCAGGTCTGGATCTAGCACAATTGGGGGGTGGGTCTGAGTCTCACACAATTTTGAGGTGCATGTGGGTGGGTGGGGACTTGACTCTGGGTCCTGTAGTGCGCCACAGACTCTAATAGGAGGAAGGTTTTCATATACATTTTACTAATTTTCTTTCATCTCTGACACTTCTATTATAGAGAAAGGGCAAATAGCAATATTAAATAATTTCCTCTAATCCCCTTTTAATGTGCATGAATTTCGTGCACCGGACCACTACTCAAGGTATAAAATACCCCATAAGGGATTTTAAATTATAGGTTTGGTGCCCAAAGAATGTTGAGAGAGCAGAGTTAGAGGCAACATATTCAGCATAGTTGAAGCTAGTGGAAAATTGCCCAAAGATAATAATATGTAGAAATGGGAAGTTGAATAGTTAGAAACAGCAGTTTTTGTTCTTGTTTTTTGTGTTTTTGTTTTGTTTTTTTAATTGATTTCAGAGAGGAAGGGAGAGGGAGAGAGAGAGATAGAAACATCAATGATGAGAGAGAATCACTGATCTGCTGTCTTTCCCATGCCCCCTACTAGGGACTGAGCCTGCAACTGGTACATGTGCCCTGACCTTGAATCGAACCATGACCTTCTGGTTCATAGGTCAACGCTCACCCACTGAGCCACAGGGGCTGGGCAACAGCAGTGTTTTTAAGTGAGTGTAAGAAGAGACATTAAAAGACAAAAGTCTTGAGGGGTAGGAGGGTTCAGAGAGAAAGTGTTAAAATTGGAAGTGATGAAATGGAGACAGCAAAGAGTAGGGGGGTGCTGGGAGTTGAGATTATTTGTTAAATGAGGTAATGTTGGTTATGCAGAGAAAGGAAAAAAAGTTAAAAAAAAAAAAAAAAAGATGGGCAATTGATAGTGAGGCCTAGTAAATAGGAGCCTGTCAACTGTTTTCCTGCTTGTCAGATTTAATTCTTCTAAGGACCATGTGAGCTAAGTATTATCCATAGTTACAGATAGAGGTAACTGAGATTTAAGAGAGGTTTAGTAACTTGCCCACAGCCACACAAGGGAATAAGTGGTAGAAATGAGATTCAAAATGCAATGTGATATCTATACTGTATCTCAGATACTTAATGGCCAGACTCGATTTTAAACAAGAAATTAAGCTTGAAGTGATAGGTAGACACATGGAATTGATAGCTGATTTGAGGGACTGGAAGTTCTGACAAAGTTAATGGACACATGAGTGAAAGTGGGAAAAACTGAAAGTTAGATTTTGATCAGAGGACACAGACTCAAGCGTGCTGACATGTGAGGGAAGATTAAAGTAAAAACAGGTTGTAGGAGTAGCGGAGCCAGGATCTGCTAGGATGTTTTAAAAGGTCAACAATGTGGCTGTTCAAGTTTCTGGGTTGGTGTTAGGAGTTGAGGTGGAGAGGAATCCTGAGCCAAGGCCAATGTATTTAATGTGAGTGTGGGATGAGCAGCTTAGAGTGGGAGTATGAATGCTGACATCTGCCTCTACAATTTAAAGAGACAGGAATCGGGATTTTGGAATTGGAGGTTGAAGATGAGGATGTCAGGGAGGAGGGTAAGAAAAGGAAAGGACTTACCTGAGAGGAGATGAGAATATTAGGGATGTTAGGATCTCATGTAATAATGGCCCTCTCAGGGAGGAGAGACATATAAATGAATTACCCAAATTTACATTTTTATTAGGAACTTTAAGGTTTCTGAAAGACTAACCAAGATGTTGATTTTATCCAAATAAATTATATTGTCTTTGACAGAAGGTTTTTGTGTTCTTGGGGTACTCCAATCTAAATGGTTAGAAAGGCCTTTTCAAAACAAAATTCACTAATTAAATAACTACAACTTGGTGTTCACAATTACCATGGTCCTTGACAAATCACATAACCTGTCTTTGTGCTTGATTCTCCATCTGTAAAACCAGGGAAATGTGTCATACTTAAGAGAGATGTTAAGATAAATGTAACTTCCCCTCCCTTTGTACCTTTTTTTTTTTTAATGAGAGTTAAGAGAATGTTAAAAAAAAAGAAAACACTTTTGATTCTTGAGAAGAAAGGTTTATGAAATAATGAGTGCTTACTTTCACTTAGCCTGAATTGTATGTGGAGTTACTTTAAAAAAATTATTGATTTTAGAGAGAAACATTAATTTTTTGTTGTTCCACTACCTATGCATTCATTGGTTGCTTTATATGCCCTGACTGGATGAACTCAAAACCTTGGTGTATTTAAACAACACTCTAAATAACTGAGCTACCTGGCCATTACTAGTAGGGTTACTTTTTAAAAAAGATTTGAACTCCTGGAAAATTTGTATTTCACTTTAAATGTTAAAAAGCAACTTTTTAGAAAAAACTTAGAAACTAATACTTCCAATAAGCAGAAAATAATATAAATCTATATTGTGAACATTTTCTTCCATGTTCTGAACAAAGATTAAGTAAAGATAATATAAGTGTTGGGTAAAGAACTAGCTTTAGCCAGTCTTTTCTTTGGTATTTAATACAACTGTTTAGTTATAAAAGGAATATATTTTTAGAGCTTGTTAATGAAAGCAATTTTAATACCTGAGCACATTTTGGAAGTATAAGTCATCTTTCTCTGTTGAATGCAGGAGCTTTCAAATATTGTAGGGAGAGCAAAAATATACTTTCATGGGAGAGAAGACAGTTTTTTTTTCAGCTTTTTAAAGATTTAGAGAATTTTTCACAACTGTAATCAAACTAGGATTCCTATTAATATGCTAGATCAATTAATAGAGATCCTAATGATAAGTGAGAGGCAAGATCTGCTAGTCAGTTCATTGCTCTTGATTTAGTCTATTAACTTTAATTTGGAATGCTAAAGGTCTGTAAGCTGATGTTTGAGTTCATTTTAAAGTCCTCAACAACTAAAGCAAAAATCTGTTTATGCTTTAATTTAGCCTGATATTCAGCCTCATTATTCTAAAACTATAATCTGTTCATTAAAAAATAACTGCCTTAGATACATAATTACTGACACTTGGGTTAGGAAAGAATTTGAAGTTAATTCTCATTCAAGATCTTCAATGAACATAAATCAGAAATTTAAAAAATATAATGATTAAAAATTGTATATACTTTTTCTAGAGGATTATTCAAGCCAACAAACAAAATTAACTTAATAAGAACTAACATAATAAATAACTTTAATAAGTGTATCTAATTAAGATATTCTTTAACTGTATTACGATCATTTTTAAAAGGAAGGGGAGAGAGATTAATGAGACAAGCTAGCCTCTAACCGCCTTTGTTTTCTTGAGCAATTTTTCCTAGTCTTTATACTTTAAGATACTTAGGTTCTAAGTGAGCCAAAAGGAGAAAATGTGTCTGATGTTATATAGACCCTATTGCAGATGAATCTGAACTTTGTAATGTATATAGGCCTTAGCATACTCTGGTTTGCTTTTAATTACTGACTAACTTCTACTTGTGTCATTTGTGTATTTGCCCTGTGTCAGACAGATTTGGCTAGCTGTAGTGGAAGGAAAACTGAAACTGAGAATCCTTTTAACTGACTGCTATGGTCTGAATGTCTGTGTCATCACACCCCCAAATTTGTATGTTTAAATCCTAACCCCCAAAGATGATGGCATTGGAGCTGGGGCATTAGGGAGGTGTTTAAATCATGAGGGTGGATCCTTCCTGAATGGGATGAATGTCTTCTAAAAAAAAGAGGCTCCAGATAGATCCCTAGGTCTCTTACCATATGGGACACACAGAAAGGCCTTGGCTGTGAACCAGGAAGAAGGCCCTATATGACCTCGCGTCTTGATCTTGGACTTCCCAGTCTCCAGAACTGTAAGAAATGCATAGCTCTAGTTATAAGTAACACTGCAGTGAGCGTCATTTTACATATAATTGTTGTCTTTTGTTCAGTTTGTTGCTTAGGATGAATTTACAGAATTGAGATAACTGTGTCAAAGAGTATGTGTTATTTTTATTCCTGATATTAATTGCTACTTTCAAAATTTAACAATTTTTCTTACTGTGGATTATAAATGACACTTGTTTTCATATTTCTTCCATTTTTGTTCTTTAGTAACTTGCAATTTTTTTTATATAGCTCCCGGTGCATAATTAAGTGATAGTTAATATTTGAGCAGTTACCAACATTGTCTTAATCATTTTATGAATTTAGTTTTCATAGTAGTCATTTTGAATACAGGGGTGGGCAAAAGTAGGTTTACAGTTGTGAGTGTGTGAAACAGTTTATAGTATTACTATTTATTAATTAGTTATTCTATTATTTACCTACTTTTGTCTACCCCTGTATTACTACCATTATTACTCCTAATTTATGAAGATGAAGAAACTGAAGCTTAGCAAAGTTAAATAATTGACAAATATATACCTGGTCAAGACTCCAAAACCTGTGTCCTAAAACAGTGACTTTTTTTTTATTATTGTCTAAAGTTTTACATAGGTCTCCTTTTCTCCCGATTGACCACCCCTACAACAATGACTTACTCTTTAACTGTGACAATGACAAATACATTATACCTTTTGACAGTGTGTGTGTGTGTGTGTGTGTGTACAATGCACACATACACACACAAAACCTTTCCTAAAATAGCTTCACTTCCTGTGTGATGACATAGGCTGACTTTTGTGCTCCCATTCAGTTCTCTATAAAAACATAATACTGGTGAAGACTCTTGGAGTGAAAAAATCTCCTGTTCTATATACTACAGTGTATTATATAGGATGTTGTCTTCTAAAGATGTACCTCCTTATTGCTACTAAAGATAACATTTGTGTTCAGCTTATTATTTCATGAAATAAGAGGTAATACTTAAAGTTATAGGATCCTCACGAGAGTGCATTTCAAGGTTGAATTAGGAGCTGTTGCAGGAGAATTCAGATTTGAGTTCCTGGGCTAGAGTATACTAGGTGAGAAGTGTTGCACCATTGCTTTGCAGATTTCTTCACTGAAGTGCCCCAAAAGATAGGAGAATGCATCCCAAAAGCAGCCTTTATAAAGTATAGAATTATTTTTCAATCTAGTAAACTATCTTAAAGATTAATGTGAATATTGTATTCTAACCAGTAATATAGTAGTCTTTTCAATTTGAATTATTTTTAATTACATGTATTAGAAAAAATATAGAAATCTTTGCACATTTATACGCAAAGGCATTATGTGTCCTTAGCCCACGTGGCACATTCCTGGAAGTGTACTCTCTGGAGTACACTTTGGGATGCATCCAGGGTGTGCTTCCGAGACCAGAGCGTAGTTGTGCACTGCATTTATAGCTGCTACCATTTTCAAACAGAAAGTAGGAATAGCAAAGAGTATATGGATTCAGCAAAGGGTAATATAAACTTTTTGAAGTATAAAAGCAATGTAATCAATCACACTAGGAAATATGGAAGATGACGGGAAATGCCTGTAGAAGAAATTTTCTTTTGTGTATTTTTATATTAAAAGTATTAAAACAAATGTAGAAGGAAATCTTAAATCTTAAATTTGTTGTTTCTATAAAAACTTTAGTTGATCATAAAATTTATATAAACAGTAAATTACATGTGCTGGAACAAATACAGTTATACTACTTGGTAGTCTAAGAAATCTGCAGTGTTGTGTAGCAAAGGGCACTCAGATTTTATTTCAGTTTTGCCATTTAACTATGTGATCTAGAGCAGATCTTTTCATAAGTGAGCATGTCTGTTAATGAAGACAGTAATCTTTTCCCATTTATAAATTGCTTTTGCATGAAAAGTTGTATTAAATGGATTTAGCTGTACAATTTTGATTTATACTTATAGGAGAAATGGGGGTTTTCTAGAGAATGAAAAAAAACAAAGGCTGACAGATGAAGGAAAGGTTTTAGCAAAACCTTAGGGAGAGAGAAAGAAAATTGAGGAAAATGAACCTAGGCCTTAGATTTAAAAATCTCTAGGCTTGTTTGGGAGATAAATGAGATCTGTATAGGGAGTATTAGCTAAGTTAAAAGGTTATGTAACCCACATATTGGGAAGTTATGTAAAATACCTACATTGGTTATATAATCTACAAATTGGGAAGTTTTGAAAAGCATCTACATAGTTAAAATCAGTGAAAATTTATGTGATATATCAGATGAACTGGAAATTTTCCTTTTAAAATATTGGTTGCAGGAAACAAAACATTCACAAGGAAGTTGAGATCATGTAGAGCACAGGAAGAGAGGACCCTAAATAATTTTAATTGATCAGGGGAAGGAAAATAGGAATTTCTTATACACGACCCTTTAGTTTTAAAAGCTACATATTACTGATACTCTGTTCATTATTTGGGCATGCTTTCATTATTGTTTTATTAATGAAGATAAGGTAATTATAATAGTTTTCATAGGCTCATATGTTGAAACAGTGTTTGGTATACAGTTAGCACTAAATGTTTGGCAAAAGGCATTCAGTTATGGCTTTAGTCTCTTAACCTTTTTTAAAATTGATTTTAGAACAGAGGTGGCGGGGAAGGGAGTAAGACATCAATTTTTTGTTCCAATTCCACTTATTTATGCATTCATTAGTTGATTCTTTATGGGCCCTGACCTGGGATCTAACCTACAACATTGGCATATCCAGATGGTGCTCTAACCACCTGAGCTACCCGGCCAGCTCTCTTAACCTAATTTTCTTTCTCAGTTTTTAAGTCTGTTCCTCAATTGCAATAAAAATCTATCATCTTCGTTGGGGAGGGATTCCAGCCTGCTTTAGTACATCTCTAGCCTTTGAAATAATCAAACTATAAAGGAATTGTAGAAAAAGAAAAAATATTTTTACTACCAGCTTTTAGAAATTCATTCTCTTACAGTTCTTTCAAAATGTTTTTATTACTTTACTGAAAGATATATTTTTTTCTGTTAAACATTTTCTTTTTAAAAAAAATATATTTTATTGAGATTTTTTTACAAAGAAAAAGAGAGAGGGAGAGAGAGTTAGAAACATTGATGAGAGAAACGTTAATCAGCTGCTTCCTGCACACCTCCTACTGGGGATGTGCCTGAAACCAAGGTACATGCCCTTGACCGGAATCGAACCTGGGACCCTTTAGTCTGCAGGCCGACGCTCTATCCACTGAGCCAAACCGGTTAGGGCCTCTTAAAATTTTTCTTACTACCATTTGCTACCCTTTGGGCCTTAGATTCCTTTGACAATCGAAAGCAGCATTGCATTAGAACTTTCTGTGATGATGGAAATGTTCTGTTTGTGCTATTCAATATGGTAGCTAATATGTGGCTATTTGGCTAATGAGTACTTGAAATATAGCTTGAGGGACAGAAGAACTAAAATTTTAATTTAAATAGACTCACGCAGCTTGTGATTTCTGTTTAGATAGCACAGATCCTGAGTGTTTCTAATTCTTGAATTCTAGCCAGTTTTTGAAGAAAGTTCAAAAAATTTTAATAGGGAGTTAGCTTGAGGTAGTGCAGCTTTTTTCAAAGTATGGAACTTGCCCTGGTATGTAAGAGAATTTTTGTTTTACACAGACATGGCATTAAATTTAATTGACAAATTATTTCTTTTTCAGTACTATTTGCATTTTTATTAAGTTGTTTATTTGTGTATTTATATATGTTTGTGTGTGTTTAATAGGAGAGGAGTAATAATCTCGTTCTCTTGTAGACAAGCCAATACTGTTTTGACTTCCACTGTACTAAAATTTATTATTATTAAAGACAGTCTCCAATAAATGGTGTTGGGAAAATTGGACAGATACATACACTAAATGAAACTAGACCACCAACTTACACCATACACAAAAATAAACTAAAAATGGATAAAGGACTTAAATGTAAGACGAGAAACAATACAAATCTTAAAAGAAGCCGTAGGCAGCAAAATAGCAGACATTTGTCATAGCAATATCTTTACTGATACAGATCCTAGGGCAATGGAAACTAAGGAAAAAAATAAACAAATGGGACTACATCAAAATAAAAGCATCTGCACAGCAAAAGAAACTATCCACAAAACAACCAGAAAGCCCACTGCATGGGAGAACATATTTGCCAATGTTATCTCCGATAAGGGTTTAATCTCCAAAATTTATAGGGAACTCCTACAACTTAACAAAAGGAAGATGAACAATTCAATCAAAAAAAAAAATGGACAAAGGACCTAAATAGCCACTTTTCAAAAGAGGACATACAGAAGGCCAAGAGACATATGAAAACATGCTCAAAGTCACGAATCATCCGAGAAATGCAAAACAAATTGACAATGAGATACTATCTAACACCTATTAGAATGGCTTTCATCAACAAGTCAACAAACGACAAGTACTGGAGAGGATTTGGAGAAAAAGGAACACTTTTGCACTGCTGATGAGGTGCAGCCACTGTGGAAAACAGTATGGCGTTTCCTCAGAAAATTAAAAATGGAACTCCATTTGACCCAGTAATCCCACTTCTAGGAATATATCCCAAGAAACCAGAAACACCAATCAGAAAGGATATATGCACCCCTATGTTCATAGCAGCACAATTTACAAAGCTAAGATTTGGAAACAGCCTAAGTGCCCATCAGCAGATGAGTGGATTAAAAAAGTGGTACATCTACACAATGGAATACTATGCTGCTGTAAAAAAAAGAAGGAATTTGTAACAGCTTGGATGGGACCTGAAAAGCATTATGCTAAGCAAAATAAGCGTCAGAGAAAGATAAATATCACATGATTTTACTCATTTGTGGAATGTAATGAACAACATAAACATATAAACAAAAATAGAACCAGAGTCATAGAAGCATCCATCAGACTGCCCAACCTATGAGGGGATAAGAGATCAACTGGTATGCATGCATATGAGCATACCAAAGGACACAGATGGGGCGGCGGGGGGGTGGGTGTGGGTTGGCGAGTGTGAGGGCTGTGCTGAGGGGTGGGGTCAGCTAGGGAGAGGTCAGTGGGGAAAATGGATACTTATGTAATACTTTAGACAATAAAGAATTTAAATTAAAATTTTCATTATTTATGGCTTGTGGTGGTTTTGTTTTTTAAATTGAAGTTATTAAAACCTTTAGGAACTTTTTTTGGATAACATGTGGTGCACATATAGTGCAGAATATTGACGAAGACAGTAAATGTCACAACAGAAGCAGGTAGTCGTTGAGTTGGATTGGTAGGGAATCAGGAGCCCTGCCGTGCCACTAGTTTGCGGAGGCAGTTTCTGGCTCCTAGGTAAGGGTCCTGCTTTGGCTCAAAAAGAAGATAGGTTGGTTTAAAGTTAGAAGTGATTTAAAATTTTCAAAATGTGTTTTATTCTGTAGTAACTCTGATAGATCATAACATTTTGGATGATAGCTAAAATGCTGTATGTCAAACATGAATTATCTTATTTAATCCTTCACTCCAAAACAGATTATACTTAACTCTTAATTCTTTTAAAACAAAAACACCTCTGGTGCACCAGCTATAAAATAAGTCACAGAATATAATGTACATCATAAGAATATATATACTTTGTAAGTATATAAGTGTTGAGTGAGTATGTTATACACCTAAAGTTAATATAATATTGTATGTCAACTATTAATAAAATAGAATAAAATTAAAAATACCCTCTGATATATAGAATTGGATTAATCTTTATCTTGATTCATGCTGTCATTGGTCTGTGTATGGCCCTCAGAAATCTGTTATCTTAATATTTTATTTACTTGGCAGTACAATTCAAGTATCAGAACCTTAATGATGACTAACATTTGCCTAATGTGCATGTCTGATATTATCTGAACTTCTCAGAGGTTACTCTAACCTGAGTTGTGTGCTTACCATTCTCTTCATATTAAAAAAAAAAGTTTAATTACATACATGTATGTCTAAAACAGTGTCTCGTTGTTTAAATATTTTACAATTACATAAGGGAATATATAATATGTTAACTCCTGGAACTTGATCCCCCCCCCCCCCCAATACATTACTAAGATGTATTTTGGCGGGGTGTACTTTTTTATCAATGCATTTTTATGTATTTCAGAGAAGAAGGGAGAGAGAGAGAGAGAGATAGAAACATCAATGATGAGAGATAATTATTGATCGGCTGCCTCCCGCATGCCTCCGCCTGGAAATGGAGCCCAAAACTCCAGCATGTGTCCTGACTGGGAATCGAATATAATATGCTTCTGATAGATATGTGTTAAATGTTCTCATGAGTATATATTTAAAAGTAAAATAGTTGGATTGCAAGTTATGTTGTGATTTTTCAAGTTTACAAGATAATGCCACATTGTATCCCAACATAGTTTCAATTTGTACTCCTACTAGCAGTGCAAGAAAATGGGTGTAAAATTGTACTTTATGGTGATCTTGATTTGCATTTTCTATAACAGATAATTATTTTTGCCAAATTTTTTGAGTGTTTACTGTGTGCCAGACACTGTTCTAAAACTTCATCTGAATTAGTAAATTCTTTTAGTGCCATAACAACCCTTTTGGAAAGTTATCCTGACATGCATTTATAGATGTAGAAATTGGAAGCTCTTTGAGGTTAAGCTAATAAATGACAGAGTTAGGATCCATACTTGGTCAGGTTAGGCCGCAGAGTCCAGCCTCCCTAACTGATGTTTGATTGAATGTGCATTCATATTCTCTTTCCCTCTCTCACCAACCTCTATGGCCTCTATGTGCTTGTGATGACACGTGTTGGTTATTCTGTCCTTATTTTATTTTGTGTAAAGGTTGTCCTTCCTTGAAAAAAGCAATCTTTTACAAAACCTGTTTCCTAATTGTTAGAGTGAGTAAGATGGCTCAAGATGATTTCTAGCATTTTTGGCTCTAGTATTTTGTAATTGGACCTACTCTCCTTTGCAGTTCATTATTTTCAGAATAATATGTTATTTGCATTTTCTCTCTAATTAGTATTAAAATGTGAAACAATGTAGCACGCTTAATTTCTTTGTATAATTCTATTTTAATTTAATTCTTTATTTTTTAACAGAATCTTTTACCATGTTTCCCCTAAAATAAGACATCCTCCGAAAATAAGACCTTCATGGAAACATAATACATCCCCTGAAAATAAGACCTAGCGCATTTTTGGTAGCAAAAATTAATATAAGACACTGTCTTATTTTCGGGGAAACAGGGTAAATGTATTAAGTGGTTAAAAAATCTGGAGTGGACTTTAATGTATACTGATTTCTACATAATCTTCTGTACATACATCATGAACTGAATAAAGTTTTTTTCCTTTAACATTTCCAGGTAATGTCCTTGAAGTGTAGTTGATTATTAAGCCATTCATCTTTTCTTATCAACTGGTAGATGCCGAATAGATGCTTTTTGTTTTAGTTTTTCAGTACTGAGTTTTTTAAGACAAAATATTACTTTAAAATTATAATTCTAGTGTAGATGAGAATTTATATACTTAATAATTGTGGAATGACAAAGTGCTAGGCCTAGTAATGAACACCTAATTATCCATATTTCTTGCCAAAGTGTAAGGTATTATCTAACTTCAGATGTTAAAGTATTTAGGTTCTCTAAAAACAGGCCTTTTCCATAGGCAACAATCATCTGGTTCATATCCATTATGTGTATGCTGCATGGTTTAGTGGTAGTTAAATGTTTCAGTGCACTGGGCACAAAAGGATCAGTCACATATGTGTTGGGAGTGGTTGGCTGATACAAGCAGCTAAACAGATGGAAATCAGGATGTTGCAGCATTTCTTATTAGTCAAATTTAGTTTGTTTCCTGGGTTTTACATTGCTCTGAGGTTTGGCAGTCATTAATGTTGATACTGAATGAAATACCTACAACAAACATTTATTGAACATTTATTATATGCTAGAGAAAGGATTGGAACTAACATACAGTGTGTCTCAAAAAAATGTATTCACAGCCGAAACCGGTTTGGCTCAGTGGATACAGCATTGGCCTGCGGACTAAAAGGTCCCAGGTTTGATTCCGGTCAAGGGCATGTACCTTGGTTGCGGGCACATCCCCAGTGGGGGGTGTGCAGGAGGCAGCTGATTGATGTTTCTTCCTCATCGATGTTTCTAACTCTATCCCTCTCTCTTCCTCTCTTAAAAAAAAAAATGTATTCACACTTTGAATTATTATAAAGTAAGTGCTTATTAGCATACACTTCATTTTCAAAATAAAGTGAGTTACCAGCTCTTAAAGTGTGTATACTTTTTGGGGGACACCCTATATGAAGTTTACTGTATTCCAGATGTTAAGGTGGATTAATAAAATTTGCATCTTTGCCCTCAAGATATTAAACCAAATGATAGGTTCTTATTGATTTCTTGCTAGGGAAAAATCTTATTTTCTTAGAAGAGAAGGAAAACTATTGAAGGTCTAAATTACTACATTTAGAAGAGGCATCTTTACAAATTATGTTTAACTTTACATATAGTTCAGTAGTTTTGTGCTGTGACAAAGTAGGTACCCTGTTGATTGTCTTATTTATTTTGAAGTTTGTATAGGAGGTAGATTATGTAAAAATGGTAAAAGGCCGAAACTGGTTTGGCTCAGTGGTAGAGCGTCGGTCTGTGGACTAAAAGGTCCCGGATTCGATTCCGGGTCAAGGGCATGTACATTGGTTGCGGGCACATCCCTGGTAGTGGGTATGCAGGAGGCGGCTGGTGGATGTTTCTCTCTCATCGATGTTTCTAGCTCTCTATCTCTCTCCCTTCCTCTCTGTAAAAACATCAATAAAATATATATTTTTAAAAATAAAAATGGTAAAAGGTTTAGTGTCAGCAACTTAGAGGTAAGGCTCTGGTGAATATAGTAAATCTAGTCTTTTTATAACTTGAGCCTTCATGTATTATAAATAAAATTATATATATTATATTTTGTTATTTATGAGATGTGTATAACTTTAAATTTTTTCACTAAGCAAGAGCTTTGAAATGAGTAATTTGTACCCGATTAGCCCAGTTGGGTGCCATCCTAAGTCACATCAATGGTCCAAACAGCCTAGATTTCTGATGAGAAGATTAAGGGGCATTTTAGGTGAAGGACATTCTGTGGTTCCCGACTCCACAAAAGAATATAAACTTACTGAACAAGAACTTTTCTTCCTTTCCTTTCAATTATTTGTGCTAAAACTTGGAGATTTTTATGGGTGAGAGGTCAAGGTGGAAACAGTGAAGAGGTTATGTAAACATACTGGTCTGTCATTGCCTCTTACTAGCCTGGGTAATCTTGAGGATTTTTCCCCCTGTTATATACTAAACAGTTGTCATCCAAAGATATGTGACAGTTATTGAAAAAAGAAGTATAAGCTAATCTTCCTCATATTATTGTTTCTTCAGGAAATTTGTATAAAATTTTTTTTACGTTGGAATAATTTTGGACCTATATAAAAAGTAGGAAAAATACACAAAGAATATCCATATATTCTTCAGCTAAGTTTCCAAATGTTCACCTTAAATTGCGTAACCAAATCAGAAAATTAACATTGATATGATAGTATTACCCACTGACCTTATTCAAGTTTCATCAGTTGTTCCACTAATGTCCCTTTTCTAGTTCAGGATGCAGTCTAGTATCACATATTGTATTAAGTTGTCATGTCTCCTTAGTCTCCTTTAAGTTAGAGCTGCTCTTTACTTTTTCTTTCATAACCATGAAAACTTTTGAAGATTCTTCAGTTTAGGTTTATCTGATGCTCGCTCTTGATTAAATTCAAGTTCAGCATTTTTAGCAGCAATGCCATAGAGAGATGACATCCTCATGCTTTAAATCAGGAAGTCCATGATGTTGATATATTCACATACTGATAATGTGAACTTTTGATTATTTGGATAAAATGGTTTTTCAACTGGTAAATTTTATTTATCTTAAGTGTCTTCTGAAGAGAGATACTTTGATACTATATAAGCATTTTATTTTCTATTATACACTAGCCTGCTATTTTTGACATTTGTTGATGATTCTTTTTTTTCTCTTTTTCATTGTTGTTGTTGGTTCTTGTGCCTGCAACAATGGTGATTTTTGCCAAATAATTTTTTACTTCCATCATTCTTTTTTTTAAATTATTAATTGAAATTCTTTAGACCAGCTTTCTCTTCTCCCCACATCTATTTATGTTAAGTATTTCTGTCACTATAGGTTATAATCCTTTGCTATCATCATCATTTTGATACTTTGTTGTCCCAAATTTGGCCATTGGGAGTCCACCACGTTGACTGCTGTCCCTTTTGACATGTTCTTTGATTGAGCACTTCTGTCTGGGCTTCACATGATGCTCCAGGCTCATCTAAAATGTTCTCTAGCCCAGCTTCAGAGTCATCCCGTTTATCCCGGGAATTCTTTCTTTTCTTTTTCTCTCAAGGAATTCTGTTTCCATTTATTGGAAATTATATTTAGAAACTATTATCTGGGTACTAGGGGTGCTCATTGGCATTAGGTAAGGTTGGTGTACTAACCCTGTTTGATAGATGAAGAAAACTAAACTGAAGGTTTAAAGTCTTTTTTTATAGTGCCCAGGTAAATGTTAGGGAGTTGGCAGATACATTCAGACCTCCTCCGTTCAAAGTCCAGGCTTTCTACTTACTCTCCATAGTATTCCTTCCTACACTTGTCTTTTCCACCAGTTTTGTTACTTGTTTTTTTCTGGCAAGGATAGGGCATAATCTAATTCTAATATTCAAGAAGATTATTGACTAATATTGGTATAGCTCTTTGAAAACAGAAAAGTCTCCAACTCCAAAATCATTTATTATATATATATATATATATATATATATATATATATATATAATATATATATATATATATATACACATACATACTATGGGTAATGTAGTATACTAGACATTGGTGGTATGTGAGTATATGCATATATATATATCGAGAGGGCTGTTGAGAATTTTTGTTTACAATGGCTTCTTTTCCCCTCGATATAGTTAAGGGTTATGGGGAACTGGTATGACTGTTGTAAATTATTTCCTTATCCATGAATCAAAATAGCTTAGGGACTTACATATTATAGTTAAATATATACTACATAAACATATGGTACTTAGGTTTACATTTACTTATATGCCTCTTTTAAGTATGTTGTCATTTTGTAATTTCAGTAATATTACTTAACCACTAAATTATACATGTTTGCTAAACACACTTAAACACCCTGTGTTTTTGCTTTTAATTTTCACGATAGCTTTTTGATATTATTTGTCCCATATTCTAAATAATCACAGAGACTTACATTAAATTTTGTGCCTAAATCGTAAGACTTAAAAAATACAAGGTAGATTTAAATCTAATTTTGACACTCTCTACTATGTGAAGTACTGTTTCTTTTATATATTTTGCTCAGACTTTTAGAGTATTCCTTAGTTCTGATGTTTGGGATTTGGTGAATAAGTTTATTCTGTATAGCTTCATCCTACAAAGCCATGCCCACCAGCCAGAGCAAGTATGCAAATTAACCCAACCAAGATGGCTGCAGCCAAAGAGAGAGCAGGAGGGAGGCTTGGGTTTCCCAGGCAATGGAGGAAGCCAAGCTTTACACACACCCTGGCCAGCCTAGGCATCCGCTTAAGGCCACAAAGTTTCAATTATAGAAGATAAATAAATCCCAACAGAAATGACTGCCATCATGGAGTGAGCAGAAGGCTTAGCTCTGCTCCAGGCTATAAAGTTTCAATTATAGAAGATAAATAAATCCCAGATACCAGGGCCTCTGCTTGGGTCGTTGGGGGTTGGTTGGCCTGCAAACCACTACAGGTCCCTCGCCGAGGCCGCCCCATGCCCCAAGGTAACCCCCACCCTGATCTGGGACACCTTTTGGGGCAAACCAACTGGCCTCCGCTCGTGCACCAGGCCTCTATCCTCTCTAATAAAAGTAATATGCAGATTGACCATCACTCCAACACACAAAATGGCTGTCCCCATTTTGTCAAAGATCCTGCCCCCATGTGGACACAAGATAGCCAGCAGGGGAGTTCCTAAGTTTCTATCATATCTGATACCAGTATACTTAAGTTGTGTGTGTGTGTGTGTGTGTGTGTGTGTGTGTGTGTGTTATTTTTTCAGCAGTTCAGTATATCTTGTAATTATTTTCTTGATAGCCAGACTTCATAAAAGAAACTGCTGTAAATAAGCCTTTAATAATGTAATAGTAGTGGGGGGGGCGGTATAGTCCTATTATTAGGTCCCTATCTCCATCCCCAGCCTCCCTCCCCAGTTTTATTTAGGTATGACTGACAGAAATTCTTTATATTTAGACATGTATAACTTGCTGTTTTGGTATACTATACATTGTGAAACAATCACCACAACCAATCTGATTACCATATGCACTGTAAGGTCCCAAGACCCCAGTGAGTCCGACAGAGGGGGCGACGACCCCAAGTCAAACGCCGAGACCGAAACTTGATGCAAAAAGCATGAGGTTTTAATACAAACAGGGCTGTCTGCCTGGAGCGCCGAGTAACTGCAGAACATGAGTTTATAAAGGCAAAGACCACACGCAGGTGGGGTTACACATGGAGGGGGAAGAAGGGAACAAGGAAATCCCAAGAAGGGGAGCTGGGCTCGTTAATTACATGTCTTGCAAGCCCCTTTGTCTCTCCCCTTCCCATTCCTCTGGGTAAGTCCTCAGGGTAGGGAGTTTCTGGGGACTGATTTCATTCTTGCCTAATCTTCAACCGTAAAGAACTGACCTCATCCCTGTCTAATCTTTAACCGTAAAGGTCACATCCTGGAACAGGCAGTGGGGAAGGTCAATTCCTCAATCTTGGGGCCCTACACCACCACAGCATGTAGTTAACATTTTTTCTTTTCTTCTTTTTCTTGTGCTCTAAAAATATTTAGTACCTTGTTAGCAAATTTCAAGTATATAATACAGTGTTGTTAATTATAATTACATCGCTGTACATTTCGATCTCCAGAACTTCCATAAGTCTTAGTCTTTTGTGATCATGTGTCTCTGGATTGTGAACTTTTCAAGTGTTTTATTTCCCTCCTGACTCTTCTAAGGTAGGACAGGATGGATGGAGGGGGCTATAGTTGGGCAGTTTCCTTTCTTGAGATCAGTTAGGTGCTGATAAAACTCCAGGAGGTTAGGCTCTGGTTAAATAAATTCTGCTGAGGGCAAACTTTAAGAATGTGCTCTGATATATTTCAAAATCCTTCCTTTTCCCTTTTCCTTCTGGAAGTCTGAAGGGGTTCTTCTCTGATATTGATTGTAAAGACTTTGGAGAGCTCAAAAGTGTTGGGCACTTCCCTGACTGGGTCTCCTTGGAGTTTTTATCTCAGTTGTCCATGCCGGGCCTCCTGCAAATCATCAGTTGTACCTCAGGTTTCCCACAGAAGGCTCTGCTCCCTGCTGTTGGGTTTCTGCTCTAGTAAATTGTGATTCTCTGTGTTTGCTTGTATCTCCAATTTTGGGGTCAACAGTTTTCCCTGTGACTTTGCTTTTCTTATGAATCCAAGAAGAGTTGATTTCTCAGTTTGTTCAGTTTTTTACTTGTTAGCAAAAATTGATAGCTTCCAAGTTTTTTTCAAGTTGGATTGGAAACTGAAAGGCTTTTTATTTCTAATAAAGTTTGCTGTGGGTTTTTTGGAAAACAATTATGTAATCTGCAAATAAGGTAAATTTTTAAATCAGTATTTCTGTTTTGTTTTTCTCTTCTTTTGAAACTCTTCTTTTAATCATATCACTATAATTTTAATTTTTAAAGCCTTTCTAGTAATATTATATATCTGGCTATAATGGGAATGCCTCCGCTGCTTCACTTTGAGATATGGTAATACTTACTGTATTTTAAGTAGCCTTTATCATGTTAAGGAGTATCTTTCTAATAGTTATTTACCAAAAATATTTCCAGGAGTTAATGTTGATTTAAAAAAATTTTTTAGCATCATTCAAAGAAGTAAAGTTTTTTGGGTTTTTTTTTTGAGACAGTGGCTCTCAGTTCTTAGTTCCCTTTTCAGCATTTGAATCTTGATGTAAACTATGTAGAAGTAATATGGTCCCACCGTATTAGTTTTATAACATTTATATTTAAGATTCTCTTCTCTGTTTCCAGGTATTTTTATTCATACTGCCTTATTTTGTTGTTCTATTTATTTTGTTGCTACTTATACTGTCTGAAATGCTATTTAATAATACTATTTAGATGGTGAACTCCTTGAGAAAATAGGAATCCTTTGCATAAAAAAATCTATCAGGAAAATCATTCTCTCCCCTTTTCAACTTTTCCCCTTCTCTGTAATTTACCTCTACTCATCATTCCTCTCTCTTAGGATTCAGAGTGCACCTGGTTTCTAGAAAGACAAGTCGCTCTGAGAACCCAGGTAGTCTTCTCTGAATGACACATAACGGGGGGGGAAATTCTGTATCTTCTGGTATTTGCTTGAATTGTAAGAATGTATTTGTTTAATATCTCCATGACATTTGAGTTGCTTCTGGAGTCTTTTATGTTTGTCTAACCCAAGTTAAAATTACCTGACCACAAGGGTACAGGGGAATGAGGAAGGGAGCTGAGGGGAGGATGGTAGAGGAAGCTAAGGAACTGAAATTTTCCTCTTTTAATCTTGCTTAGGACTAAACTTTTATGAAGCATTTTATTGTCTTTGTAGAGGCTCATCTGTATGGCACATTAATAAATTGAGACTAAGATTGGGACTTTGTATGCTTTTCTGTTTATTTACTCAACAATAACATATGCATTGGGCGCTTACTAAATCTCACATAACTTTCTATTCAGTGCAGTAATGGGACATAAATTCTACTAATAGGAGACAGACAATAAATTCCTAAAGAAATGAATGAATAAGATTTCAGATAGTCGTAACACATTATGAGGAAAATAAAGCCAGAAAAAGAAATGGAGTGAAATAGAATTAGGGTGCTTGAACTAGTTTACTAGTAGATGGTGAATCCACGTGGAGGATGATTCATGCTGGCTTACACTTGGGGAGCATCAAAGTAAAGGAAACAGGAAGTGCAGAGGCCCTAGGGTAGATAACACTGTTTAAGGAACAGAAAGAACGCTATTGTGGTTGGAGATAGTATGAGTGAATTAGGAGAGAGTCAAAGAGGTGTAGTCTTGTAAGTCATGGTAAAGAGCAATTTAAAGATTTTAGATTGCCAAGCTGTCTTTAATCAATTTTATTTGCCTTAACTATGGAGTTCTTGTGTTAGCGCTTTCTTCTGAAATTTAATTTATAAGATTATCTTAAATCCCAAGCTAGCTATATTGCTTGAAGTGATAGCAAAGAAATTATTCTGAATAGAATTTTATAGTGACCACTTTTCTATTAGTTTATTCAAAATTAAGATTAGTTTTATGGTTTACTAATATCCCAAATTCAGCTATACATCAGAACACATAAGAAATTTAAAATAGCCGAAACTGGTTTGGTTCAGTGGATACAGCGTCAGCCTGCAGACTGAAGGGTCCCATGTTTGATTCCGGTCAAGGACATGTATCTTGGTTGTGGACATGCCAGTAGGGGGTGTGCAGGAGGCAGCTGATCCATGTTTCTCTCTCATCGATGTTTCTAACTCTCTATCCCTCTCCCTTCCTCTCTGTAAAAAATCAATCAAATATATTTTTAAAAAATAAATTTAAAATAAAGGTCTGCTCAGCTTCATTCTTTAGGAATTACGGAGTGGACCTTGGGAATCTGGTTTTAAAAAGTTCTTCAGCTCTAACCAGTTTGGCTTAGTGCACAGAGCTTTGACCTCTGGACTGAAGGGTCCCAGGTTCAGTTCTGGTCAAGGGCATGTACTTTGGTTTTGGGCACGTCCCCAGTAGGGAGCATGCAGGAGGCAGCTGATTGATGTTTCTCTCTCATCAGTGTTTCTAACTCTTTCTCCCTCTCCCTTCTTCTCTGTAAAAAATCAATAAAATATATTTAAAAATAAAAATTCTCCTGATAATCCTCATACTAATCCTCAGACATGAATTTAGGAACCTCTGAGCCAGTGGTATTTTTATCTAGAACAAGTTTGCCCATGATTTTTGGTCACTTTGTGGTCATCTATATATATATATATAAAGCCACTGACTGAAACACTGGAATGATCAGAACGACCAGTCGCTATGATGCCCACTGCAGCCAGTGAACTGGCCCCATCAGGTTGTAGGGCCAGCAGCCAACATCCTGTGGCCCCAGCCACCCCACCCCTGATCGCCTTGGCCTCTCCCATTCCAATCAAGGGTGGGGCCACTGGCCAACCCCCCTGTGGCCCTTCCCCCTGACTGGCCCGGCCCCTAATTGGCCTGCCCCACCCTGATCAGTTCACAACCCCTCCTGCTGGCCTTCCCTACCCCTGATCTCCCCTCTACTTCCATAGGGGGCGGGGTCTTCCAGCCAAATTCCTGCAGCCCCTCCCCCTCCCAGCCCCCCCCCCCCCCCAAGACTGGCCCCCTCTGTCTGATCAAGGGCAGAACCAGCTAGCCAACCGCCTACCTGCAGCCCTTCCCCTTGGCTGGTCCCACCCTCAATGGGCCCCTACCACTCTGATTGGCCAGCAGCTCCTCCCCCTAGCCAGCTCCATCCCAGATCAACCCCCCACACACACATCAATTGGGGTGAGGCTGGCTGGCCAACCTACAGCCCCTTCCTCAGCTGCTGACCCCTGATCGGCCCTCTCACCCCCTTTGGGGGTGGGGCTTGCCAACCAATCACTTGCAGCCCTTCCCCCCAGCCAGCCCAGCCCTGATTGGGCCCGATTAGGGCCGGCAGGCCAGCCAACCACCCACCATCTCCTCCTGGCAAGTTGGCCTGATCCACCCCAATTGGGACTAGGCTGACCAGACCCCACCTGAGCACTTGTGCACTGGGCTTCAAGTTGTTAAATAAATGTACTGGGATTTTACAAGTTTTGTATTTCATGCTTAAGAACAAAGTGTATTCAGAACTTTGAATTGAAAAAATGTATTAAAGAACATTTAGTTTAAGGAATTGAGAATAAAGTACTAGTTGGTTAATTGCTCTTTCTTGTTGCTTGCATTATTTGGGAGATCCTAAAATGTGCTATATTAATTTGTATAGTTTTCTAGTTTAAAAAAGGTAAGTGCAGTGGTAAAAATAAATAAAACCAATTTGTATTTTTGATGAACTAAAAAAATCATTATTTAAGACAAGATGAAAACTTCAGGTGAAATCAGTCCATTTATAAATGAGCCAGTATTTAAGAAATCAGGCAAGATTTCTAGCTTTTCTAAAAAGTTCAAAATATTCTCATAATACTGATCCTATATTCTTATAAGGCAGCTGCTGGAGTATTGAGTATTAAGTATTCCTTTTCCATGATCCCAGTCTTCACCACAGCAAGTATCATAAGCACTAAAAACTGTAATCTTTGCTCATTTATGTTGGTTTTGATCTCTGCCTTAAGACTTAAGGTCATATTTTCGGTACCAGTATAGGCTGAATCTGAATCTTCTGTGAAATGAAAAGATTAAAAATTTCAAATATTTATAGCTATTCCTTTCTAAAAGGTAGACTATTTTGGCTTAAATTGATATTAACAAAATGAATTATTAGTTTATTCTCTAATACTGGAGAAATGAGTACTCCAAATTTATTATTATCAGTTGATTAGTACTATTGCATTCAAATCCTGTTTCCCATAGGATTCTAAAATAACCATATTGTCTGGGCTTTATTACACTTCATTTTAAAAAATATATATATGTTATATATATATATATATATATTTTAGATACATATATCTAATATATATATATATATTTTAGAGAGAGGAAGGGAGGCGGAAAGAGAAACATCAACGATGAGAGAGAATCACTGATCAGCTGCCTCCTGCATGCCCCCTACTGGGGATTGAGCCCACACCCAGACATGTGCCCTTGACTGGAATCTAACCCAGGACTCTTCAGTCTGCAGGCCGATGCTCTATCCACTGAGCCAAACCAGCTAGGGCTACACTTCATTCTTTAAAATTTCTCGCTTGTCTTATTTTGACCCCCATTACTGACTACTGTCTTCCTCCTTAAGAGAATTATTTCTCTTAAAGCTCAGTTTCAATATTATATCCTACTTTTCTTTTACACAGGCTTCTGAATCACTCTTGAAGCTTTATCACAATTAATCATTTGTTTCTCTGAACTCTGATGGCAATTTATAAAACTGATTGCTCTTATTATTTATTCAAGCTAGTTGTATAGTGAATTCTATGAGATCGGGGACTGTGTCTTATTCAATTTGGATACTTTTTTTTATTAATATATTATTTGACTTGTAAAAGACATCCAGTCCAGCCATCCATTAATTGAATATCTATATGTGCTAGGGACTGTTGAATTACTTAAGTTCTCCTTAGCTTTTGAGTTATTCCCTTTGAGTGTTCTTTCCACACTTGACAACTGAACTCTTAGAAAACACATCCTTTTCACTGTATATAGTACTACTGGACTGATCCTTACAAACCTACAATCTTGGAATTTATCTTTGACCCCAGTATTTTTAGTACCCCCCTTTTCTTGCTTTCATAGTACTTGTTCTGTCTGAGTTTTGTTAAAAATAATAGATCTACGATTCTGCCTCCTACTTTTTCTATAAAGACACTGCTCTATTCCCAGACTTCATTGTTGAAATAGCATTTGGATTCAAATAGCATCTTCTTAGCTGCCTTTCTGTCTCTGTTCCTGACTATTCCAAGCTTTCCTGATCCTATTTTTCAATATGATTATTTTTAGGTACCAACTTAATTATTTTCCCCCTACATGGAGGCCTAGAATAGTTCCTTTTTGAATATACAAGGCCTTCACCAGTAGATTCCTATTTAGTGTCAATCATGTCTGTTGTCTTCAGTAATCTTCCAACTCAAGAAGGAATAGCATATATATTGCATACTCTGTGTATATTTTCATGATGTGCCATTCACTTTAAATGATTTTTTTTTTGCCTTATCTTAGACCCACTCCCATGTTCCCTCCTTCAGTATTGTAATGGCCATCTGTTGTTTTGGTATGCCGAGAGTACCGTGATTCTTCTGTTAAGAACACCCTACTTTTCTTGGGGAATCATCCCTCCTTCTTTCTCAGGCCTTTTAATTTGGGTGGGTTCCCTCTCTGTGGGATGATTGGTTCAAAGATTGTCCAGTAACTCAAGCCAGACAAGTCAGAGACAATGAGACTCAATTCCATGACTTTTGAATTCTGAGAAGAGACATTGTGACCTATTACGAATTTTGTGTACGTAGAGCTAATGGGGTGGGGGGATAAATAAGGAAACAACCAAGAACCAGCTTTAAAGTGAAGTCAGTTGTGTGTATGACTTCTTTCATTTAGCATTAACATTGTAGTGTGTCAGCATTTCATTTTTTTATAGATGCTGTTATATTAAGTATTAAAAGTGTAGTGTTAAAGTCTTCCAACTATTATTATAGATCTACTTATTTCTCCCTTAAGTTTTGTCAGTTTTTACTCTATATAGTTTGGGACCCTGCTATTTGGTGCATATCTATATCTATATCTATATCTATATATATCTATATCTATATATATATATAGGCAATATGCAAATTAGCCGGGTGTTATGACTGCTCAGGAGGAGTTGTGTGTGCAGATGGGCGCGGGAGGGGACTGCGTGCCGCCTCCAACCCCAGTGGTCACACACCAGGGGTGGGGGCATGCTCAAAGTGGCTGTGGTGCTGTTCAGAGCATAACCCCCCGTGGGTGGCGGCCGTGGCCGGAGGGAAGCCAGTGCCGGCAACCAGAGGAAGGAAGGTCTATTCTTGCCCGAATCTTTGTGCATCGGGGCTCTAGTGTATTTATATTTGTTATATCTTGATTAATTCACTCTTTTATCAATGTATAATGACCTTTGTCTCTAACAATTTTTTACTTTAAGTAAGACTCTGGGGTGTTATTAATATATTCATCCCAGCTCTCTTTTGGTTATAGTTTCATGGAATATCTTTTTTCATTCTTTCATTTTTATTTTTTTAATATTTTTTTATTGATTTCAGAGAGTGAGGGAGAGGGAGAGAGAAACATCAATGATGAGAGAGAATCATTGATAATCTGCCTCCTATACACCCAACACTGGGGATCAAGTCTGCAACCCAAGCATATGACCTGACTGGGAATCGAACCGTGACCTTCTGGTTCAGTAGGTAGATGATCAACCACTGAGTCATGCCAGCTGGGTCCATCCTTTCATTTTTAACCTGTTTGTGGTTTTTGGATATAAAGTGAATCTTTTGTAAATAATGTATGGTTGGATTGTGTGTGTTTTTAAAAATCCTTTCTGTCAGTCTCTGCCTTTTGATTAGAGTTTAATCCACATGTGCAGTCATTAATATTGAAGTACTTCTGGTATTTTTCTGTTCCCCCCCCCCCCATATTTTATTTAGATTTGCAATTGTTGACAACAAAAATAAATTACAAGTACAAAATGAAACCCTAAAGTATCTGATTTCCACAGTTAATAATGGCTTTATATTTATACTAGAGGCCCAGTGCATGAAATTCATGCACCCAGGGGTGGGAGGGGGCAGGGTGTCCCTCAGCCCAGCCTGTGCCCTCTCGCAGCCCAGGGGGGTGTCCAACTGACAGCTTAGGGCCGCTCCCCGGACATCCTTAGCGCCACCATGGCACTCCCCCTGTGGGAGCGCACTGACCATCAGGGGACAGCTCCTGTTTTGAGCATCTGCCCTGGTGGTCAGTGCACTTCATAGCAACCAGTTGTTCCACTGTTCGGTCAATTTGCCTTTTATTATATAGGCTAATAAATGAATTGGCCTGTGGGATCGGGCAGAAACCAACATCCCCTTAGAGGTCCAGAATTCCGAGAGGGTGCAGACCAAGCTGAGGGATTCCCACCTGTGCACGATTGGGGCTGGGGAGGGACTGCAGGGAGGGCTCCAGAGTGTTTCTGTCCCGTCTCACTCAGACCCCAGCAGTAAGGTAACCTATTGGTCAGAGCATCTGCCCCTAGTGGTCAGTGCACATCATAGTGAGCAGTTGAGTGGCCTTAGCATATCATTTGCGTATTATGCTTTGATTGGTTGAATGGCCAACTGGATGACCACACACTTAGTATATTAGGCTTTTATTATATAGGATTGTTTTGTTTTGTTAATGGGTTTATATTTACCAATATGTCACACTCCCTAATCTTTATCTGAGAATGTCTTAATTTCCTCTTTGCTTTTGAAGGATACTTTTGCTATGGATTGACCCCTTATCCCCTCCAGCTCTTTAACTGTGTCATCTCCCTGCCTCTTACCTCCATTATTTTTTATGAAAAATTGACTCTTAATTTTATTGAGGCTCCCTTGCATATAATGAGTTGTTTTTCTCTTGTACCTTCAAGATTCTTTGACTTTCAACAACCTAAGTGTTTATGTCTTGGTTTCTAGCTCTTTATCCTTTTTGGAGTTTAACTTCTTGGATGTATATATTTTACAAAGTATGGGAAGTTCTTTTGGCCCTTTTTTCTTCAAATATTCTTTCCTATTCTTTTTTCTCCACAAATTAACTATTACTTATATGTTGGTACATTTTATAGTGTTCCACAGATTTCTTAGGTTCTGTTCCTTTTTCTTCATTTTTCTTTCTGAACCCAAGACTGGATGACTTCAGTTTACCATTCTTTAATCTCTCTAATTCTTCTCCATTCTCAAATCAGCTATTGAAACCTTCCAGTACATTTTTCATTTTGGTTACTGTACTTTCCGGCCTCAGAATTTGTGTGGTTCCTTTTTATAATTTGTTTCTTTATTGCTCGTACATTGTTTTCCTGATTTCCTTTGAGTATATTTAAGACAGTTGATTTTAAGTGTATAGGAAGTCCAATGCATGTACTTCCTCAAAAGATCATTTCTGTTAATTTGATCTTTGAATAAGTCAAACTTTCATGGTTTTTTTTTTTTTTTCATGCTTCGTACATTTTTTGTTGGAAACTGAACATTTTTAATATTATACTGTGATAACTCTGGAAATCAGATACTTCAGGGTTTGTTTTTGTTGCTGGCTGTGGGATGTAGTTTGTTTAGTTACTTTTCTAAACTATTTTTGTAAAGTCTTTATTCTTTGCCATGTGTGGTATCTGAAGTCTGTTCCTTTAGCCTGTGGTTTTCTCATGCTTTGACAGATTTCCTTGATCACCAGGAGCTTAAAAAAAAAAAAAAAAAGAAAGAAAGAAAGAAAAGCTCTCCCAGTCTTTGCATATTAGATCAAGGCACTCCTTCAAAGCTTAGCCAGCTTTGCCTCATCCTTTACTTCCTGCATGTGCCGAGCCTAGAGGTCAGCCCAAGATAAGAACTTAGGGTCTTCTCAGATCTTTCCTGCACACGTGTTGTACCTTGTGTGTGCATGTGGCTTTCTGAATTCCCCAGTATATGAGATCAGTTTTAATAGCTCTAGTTCCCTAAAGAAACTGTCTCCCCAGCTTTCCTCCCAGGCTTTTTGTACATCTGTTGTTGGCCTCTGTAATATTTTATGCTTGGCAGCAGCTGATTGTTTATAAATACGTTGTGTTGATCCTTCACATAATAGCTCCAGACACAATTCTTAGAGCTTAAAGTCTGTTCTACTCTCTCTGGAACCAGGGGCCAGGATCCCATGCTGAGAACTCGG
Source organism: Vespertilio murinus (assembly GCA_963924515.1). NCBI lineage: Eukaryota > Metazoa > Chordata > Mammalia > Chiroptera > Vespertilionidae > Vespertilio > Vespertilio murinus. Next base: position 153,250,588 of record OZ004704.1, read on the forward strand.
GTTGCTGACTTCAAGACCACTGCTAAGGTGTGGGGGTGGAAAGTGGAGTTAGACAATGACAAGTAATAGTGGCACAGAGCTTTCCTTTCTTTTTTAAATTGTCTTTTGGTATAGCATTTGCTTGGTCTCTCTGTAAACCTTTGACTGTTTTTTAAAGAGTTCTGACAAAGAAGATTCTGACAATTTTTACTCTTAATATTTCTGTTAAGTGATGGGCCCTTGGAGCCACTTTCTTTTATTTTTAAAAAATATATATTTTATTTGTTTGTTTGTTTGTTTGTTTGTTTGTTTTTTACAGAGAGGAAAAGAGAGGGATAGAGAGTTAGAGACATCGATCAGAGAGAAACATTGATCAACTGCCTCCGGCACACTCCCTACTGGGTATGTGCCGGCAACCAAGGTACATGCCCTTGACCGGAATAGACCCTGGGACCCTTGAGCTTTGCAGGCCTACGCTCTATCCACTGAGCCAAACCGGTCAGGGCATGGAACCACTTTCAATGCCATCTTCCTCTTTATACTTTTTAAATATAATTACTAGGAAATTGAAGATTACATATATGGCTTGCATTTTATTTCTATTGGACAGCACTGCTTTAGGGTAATAAGTTTCAGTGAATATTGAATCCATTTATGTTGCATCTGGGAGGAAAAATGTTTAAAATTTTCAGAGGCCTCATAATTAGGATTAGCTATTTGCCCCTGTGCTTTTTATTCCCAGACTAAAACGCATAAGGGCAAATAACTAGTGTGGTATTTTTAGAGGAACTCTTTAGACTTCCTTCTACATGATGAAATGTTAACATTGTGTAATTATGTACTTATGTCATTGAAGCCTCCTAAATTTTGACTAGATTCTCACTTGATTAAATGTTTAAGTCACTGACTTTGTGTTAAGTCCAAAAGCACTCTTGATTCCATATCTCTTTAGCATCTTTGGCTTATTTGACTGATCCCTGAACAATTGGCCTCCTAGATATGCAGGGTTGCCAGCTTACCCTTGTTATCCCTCTCATCTTTGCCATTAAATGCTAAGATATTATATGTGTGGTTATATGCATTCTCAACATGGGTAAACTGTACTCTAAATACTTACTTACATGTGCATTTTAAAAAGCGAGTGTTCTTTGCTTCTTCTAATTAAGGTTGCATGTGCAGAATCATAGAAGGAGTTGGCAACATATTCAAAGGTTGTGGGTACAAATGTAAGGGATTCTGCTGGTTTTCTTAGCCAAAAACAAACATATATATATATATATATATATATATATATATATATATATATATATATCTCAGTGATTCCCCTAGTACCTCAATTTAAGAACCATTTCTATACAAAAAATATGACATACACAGATCTGGCTTTTTTTCAGATCTGTGTTCTAAATTTTTGTACATTTCTAATTGCCAGTTGGTAATTTATAATATAATATCTGACTGTGTCTAAACTTAACATTTCTAAAATAACTTCCTTTCCTTTGTTTTTCTCTTTTTCTGTGTTCCTCCTTTCTTTCTACTACCTTATTTCCACCCCAACACCTCCAGACCCATGCTGAGAGCATTTTGATGCCAATATGTTATTTTTTTCTTTTACCTTTCTGCCAGAAAGCCCTCCCTTTCGTCCATCCATCCAAGTAGTGGGTTTAGGAAACAAGTTACAGAGGTAAAAGAAGGGCCTTGGAGTTTAGAAGAAAAAAAAGAGGCAAGAAAAAATGTCCCTGGGGTAAAGTGGGGGGTGGTAAAAGGCACAGGGGTGCTCCATAGAGAGAGCTCTTCATTTTCTGTAATTTCCAATTCTTAAAATTTTTAAAAATAATATTTTATGGATTTTTTTTTTAGAAAGGAAGGGAGAGGGACAGGGAGATAGAAACATTGATGAGAGAGAAACATCATCAGTCAGCTGCCTCCTAAATGCCCATACTGGGGATCTGAGCTCACAACCTGGGCATGTGCCCTGACCAGTAATTGAACTGTGACCTCTTGGTTCCTGGTCCATGCTCAACCACTGAGCCATACTATCTGGACTAGTTCCCAATTTTTAAATGTGTCATGATTGCCTGGAAATACAGGCTACATTTTCTAGTTTCCCTTATAGATAGGTTTAGTATTGTGACAACATCCTATGTAATTAAAGAATAATATACAAATTGACCACACCAATCCACATCCAATAGCCAATCAGGAGTGAGTATGCAAATTAACTCAATGAAGATGGCTGTGGCCACAGAGTAAGCAGGAGGCTTGGGTTTCCCTGGCAATGGAGAAAGCCAAGCTTCGTGCACACCCTGGCTGGCCCTAAACTCCACTCAAGGCTACGCAGTTTCAATTACAGAAGGTTTGGATTTCCCTGGCAAGGGAGGAAGCCAAGCTTTCCGCCTGCTCTGGCCTGCTCTGGCCTCCACTCAAAGCTACAAAATCTCAATTATAGAAGATAAATAAATCCCAGATACCAGGGCCTCTGCTTGGGTTTCTGGGGTTGCTGCCAGTCTGCAAACCACTACAAGCCTCTTGCCCAGGCAACCCTATGCCCTAAGGGGCAAACCAGACCCAACCACCACCCCCCTCTCCCTGGGTGCACCAGGCCTCTATCCTATCTAATAAAAGAGTAATATGCAAATTGATTGTCACTCCAACACAAGATGGCTGCCCCCCATGGGGATACAAGATAGTCAGCAGTTGAGAGGGACCAAGGCTGCAAGGGAGGGGCAGTTAGGGGCAATCAAGCTGGCAGGGGAGCAGTTAGGCATCAATTAGGCTGGCAAGGGAGTGGTTAGGAGGTAATCAGGCTGGCAGGCAGAAGCGGTTAGGAACAATTAGGAAGGCAGGCAGGTGAGAGCAGTTGGAAGCCAGCAGTCCTAGATTGTGAGTCAGACATCCCTCGAGGGGTCCCAGATTGGAGAGGATGTAGGCTGGGCTGAGAGAAGACCTCCCCCCGCCCCTTGCACAAATTTTGTGCACCTGGTCTCTAGTGTCTGTATAAATAACCTTTTATTATGATATTATTATGTAAAATTTGTTGTAACAACTTATTTAGTAATCTCTCTGCCTATAGTCTCTCCATGTTACAAATTTTTTTGTCCTTTCAAGTTGTGTAAATCTTTATTAAATACCCTCTTTTGATAGGAAACTTATTAAGAAGGTACATAACTGATGTGTACTGGCGATATCGTAATAATTTGCCAGTTTGTTGTTTGTTTGTTTGTTTTGTTTTTTTTTTTTTTTTTGGAAAAGATATAATTGAGAACTGTTTGAAATAATGTTAAACATCAATGAAGTTAAAAAAAAACACACACAAAAACCAACAAAACACCTGGAAGTTTTAAACTATGAAAGAGCAGAAAGGTTTAGAAGTTGGATTAAGTTTAGGTATGGGAGGGGGAAGTTTTCTGTACAGATCCATGCTGGATAAGAATGAGCTCTAGATATGAAAAGAAATTAATGGAGATAAGTCTCAATTCAGCAACACTACACAACAGCTGTGAAGACCTGGTTTCCATGCCCAGGAGAGCAGAGAAGCATATGTAGCTGAGAAACAAAGACCTACGTGGATTTCATTTCAGGGCAATGGAAAAGGACTAGTGTGTGTTATAATAATACATGAATACTTGCTCTGCTTGGCATAGGTGATTTAAGGGACTTTCTTACTTTCACAGAAAATAGAGTATTCGGCTTGCTAAAATAACTTCAAAAGAAAAAAGGTTTTCTTACTAGGATGTAAATGGCTTAAAATAGGTGTATATGAGATCTAAAAAAAAAAAAAAAGTCGACAGTATAAATCATTAAGGAAAATAAATATATTTGACCATGGCAAAATAAAAGCTTTGCTCTTTAACAACAGCATTTAAAAATAAAAGAAGCCACATAACTGGCAAAGAATTCTTATTTATATTAAAAAGAATTTATGCAAAGAGCAAGAAGTTAGAGGAGTGGATATTTTATAGGCTTGATAGTAACAACAAGAGGTTTAAGAGTCCATTTATCTTTGTGTTTAGTCCTCATTTTGCCTTAACTTTATTGAAATGCCAGTTGAAAATTATACAAAATAAAGGTCATAGTTTATTAATAATTTTAGATAATTTCACCGGAACTGGTTTGGCTCAGTGGATATAGCGTCAGCCTGCGGACTCAAGGGTCCCGGTTTCGATTCAGGTCAAGGGCACATACCTTGGTTACGGGCGCATTCCCATTAGGGGGTGTGCAAGAGGCAGCTAGTCGATGATTCTCTGTCATCGATGTTTCTAACTCTATCCCTCTCTCTTCCTCTCTGTAAAAAATCAATAAAACATATTTTTAAAAAATAATAATAATTTTAGATAATTTAGAATACTTACTATAGTTATAACCTCATCAAGTTCTTTTGGATCTTCCTCCAACATCGACACAAATCAGTCAATTTATCTTTGTCCATTATTATCACCCTAGTCCAGTCCAACATTATCTCTAACCTAGATTTCTAAATAGCCTACTATGGCATGAAAGGATATATTTGAAGCAATTGTTCAAATAAGACCAGAGATTAACAGTTGAGTTTCAATTTAGACTTTGAATAAAATTAAGGAAACCAAGCATCATTTTACAAGAGTCTCTTCACTTTATTAGAATGAAAGCTAGGCTGAAAAGTGGTTGTTATGTAGTTCGTTGTCAAAGTGAAGAATAGAGCTGTAGCTGGAAGTATTTTCGAAAATAATTCTAAAGAACTAAATTCTTGTCAGATTTGTCTTTTTGGATAAATCAGTTGGAACAAATGCTTTTCAACTAAATATTTTAAAGACACTCAAGAGTGAAATTCTGAGAGCACATTATTATTATAAATGGCTGTTGTGTCAGAGAAGAATAAATGGCAAATATGATTCCCAGAAAGTAAAAATCCAACAGAATTTTGAATATTAATTCCATGATGGCAAACACTACTTTTATTTATTTTCCACATTTATTGGAATGGGCTTCTATTGCTTGCATGATCAGGACCAAATCGTTTGTTAGTACTTTAAATAGAAGAATAGGATTTGGTTTTGTGCCCTTTGGTCACTTTTATCTGGAGTGAATGACAAGTGCAAATTTTACTCTGCCTCAAGAAAGTGTATGACAGAGTTTGTAAGAGCTGCCGTTAGTCTTTGGGAGTGGTTGTATGTTTTAGACAAAAGAGTTACTGCTTTTATTTGGGAGAAGAAGAGGACATTTGAAGGCAAGGAGGTTATGAGATGAAAAACTGGTGGAAAAGATTAACCTTGTCAAGAATGAAGGTCTGTTACCAAAAAAAAAAAAAAAGTCCCACACAGTATTAAACAGCTTGACTTTTATGATACTCTAATCTTGGGTTTTGAAGTTGAAAGCTGAGTTGTTAAATTAGAAGCTAATGAAGGCTATGGAAGGATGAATACAGATGTACATAGGCTTTTGGAGTACTTTAAAGCTTAAAGGAAAAACTTGAATAGATAAGAGAAAAAGTTATATAGTTGAAAGCATGAGATTGAAAAAAGTTTATTTAATTTACTGGCCAGTTAAAAACAACTCTTGTTATGTTAAGGTGAACAGTGAATCGGCGACTTTACTCTTCCAGTTAGGAAACATGTTTTATTTGCTTTTCCTAGGAAGTACAGCACATCTCTTCAGGATGGTACTTTTATAAAATAAAATAAATTAGAGGTATTGATAGGAATTATGTTAGAGATACTTTTGTTTGAAACATTTATACACTTATAAAAATAACATTGTAAAATGTTTATAATATCTGTAATAATAATAGCATAATATGCTAATTAGACCGAGTGACCTTCCTGAGGAAGCCAGGGTCTGCGAGGGAAGCCGGGTTCCTGGGTGCTGGAGGGAAGCCTGTGTCCTGAGTGCCAGAGGGAAGCTGGTACAGGCAGCCGGGGGAAGGAAGGCCTACTCTTGCAAGAATGTCATGCATCAGGCCTCTAGTCTTATATAAAGCCACAGGCAGTTAAAAATGGGGTTTAATTTATTTAAATTACTTATAGTTTATAAATATGAATAAAAATAATTTTTGAAGAAACTGAGAAATATTTTTTAACCTCGCTGAAATATATATACATATATATTTGATACTGATTCCATGTACATGAAATCCAATAATAGGCAAAACTAATGTATACCTTAGAAATCAAAACCGTGGTTATCTATTTGTTGGGAAGGAGGCTGAAAAGACTTTTTTTAGAGTCATAAAATCTTTTATAGCGAATTACCAGTGTTGGTTATGAAGACATGTACATTTGTCAGAATTTATTGAATTATATATTTGAGATCGGTATATGTTATTGTTTGTAAAGTATATTTCAATAAAATATATAAAGTGAAGAAAGGAAAGTGGAATATTTCAGACAGGCACTATGACAAGGGAAGTGACAACTGGCATTCTAGGACTTAGAACATAGATGCTGAACAGCATAGAGCTGTTAACAAAGAACTTCAGTTGGTATTCAATAACCAAAACAAGTTTAAGTTTATGTTCATTATATTTTTTTAAGTTAGCAAGGTATACTATTTTTAGAAAGGATTTCATCTATAATTATCATTTTAAAACCATTAGAACTAAAATGCTTAGCTGTCAGTTATTTAGAACATTAGTTGATGAAACAACACTTACATTTTATGTAAAGAGTATTTGTGGTTAATATTGGGAAATGATTCTGAATGGATCTAGAATGCAGTCTGTTAAGAATAGTCTTCCAAAAAGAAGGCAGGAAATTCAGGTTTTAATTACTTGATAAGTTACTGAAACAGAACATTTGTCTTTATATGATTCATCTGATTTAGATTCCAAGCTGTGAGAAGAAGAAAAAAACATGGTGTCTGAGCTTCAGAATTTATTTATAATAAATTCCAGAAATGTTAGTTATAGTTATATGCTAAATGTTAGTTATATGCTAAAATATAGCAGTATTTTGTCCTGGTCGTGCTGCAGCAGGTGAAATACATAGACAGGTTTGATGAGAGCCTGTGTAATTTGACAGTGTTTGTCTCTGGAGTTTTTCTTGTTCCATGACAATCAAATGTGCTTGAAATATTCAAATGATTAATTAAAATAAGAGTTCTGTAGTCTTTTATTGTGAGGTTGATCTTTAAAATAAAGGTTAATCTTTTATGTTATTTTGTGGTTTTTGACATCTTTCAAGTAGATTACTTTCTGTAGACTGCCATGAAAGTAGTATGCACTTTAACTGATGTGGTCTTTGATTTCTCAAACAAGACTGGAAGCTTGGCTGGTTTTTGTTTACAGAGAAACTAACTTATGATCTTTGCCTTTGTTTTAGTAATAGTTATGCACGAGTGCGAGCTGTGGTGATGACCCGGGATGACTCCAGCGGCGGATGGCTGCCCCTCGGAGGTAGTGGACTGAGCTGCGTCACTGTCTGCAGAGCCTCCCACCAGGAAGAGGATGGCTGTGCTGACTTCCTTATCCGTGGAGAGCGGCTCAGGGACAAAATGGTAACTGATACTGCATTTATTCTAATTTTAAGCTTACATAGGATGAATTATTAATTTAAAATAATGATTAGTGTGCCATAATTTATGAGAATTATTTATGCCCAGGATCAATGGTTATGTTTCTGGAACTCCTTTAATATTAAGCACTAGGAACTATTCCTATTTTTCTTTTTTTCTTTTTCTTTTTGCAACTGGAACTAATATTATTTAACCTAAGAGCTCCTTTTACAACTGGAAATAAAACACATCTTAGAGGAGAACTGCTTTTGTGGTAGGTTTAATGGAAGTGTTCCTGGATAGTCCCCCTAGTTATTAAGTCAGGTACACCCTGCCTCTCTTTCTCCCCTCTGTCTCCTAGACTGGAGGCTGCCAAGCTATGTAGTCCACAGGCCAAATCCAGGTCTGCCACCTGTTTTCATAAGGGCCCATGAGTTGGTTTTAGCATTTTTAAGTAATTGAAAATAATCAAAGAAGAGTAATCATTTCATGGCACATGAAAATATATTTGTGGACAGGTTTGTGAGCTCATTTAGCATCTATGATGTTTTTTCTATCGAAAATGTATTTTAAATTCTAAATTTTTCATACATGAACATTTAAAAAAGTTATTTTTAATTTGTTGATTTAAAAGAGAGGGAGTAAAGGAGAGAGAGAGAGAGAGAGAGAGAGAGAGAGAGAGAGAGAGAAACATAAATTTGTTGTTTCACCTATTTATGCATTCATTGGTTGATTCTCTTATGTACCCTGACTGGGGATCAAACCTACAACCTTTGCATATCGGGAGGATACTCTAACCAACTGTGCTATCCAGTCAGGGCCTGAGCATTTTAAATAAATTTAATTTTAATTTTGGTTATTGGTTTCTGAATAATTTTACTATTGAATTATTTTAGTAATTTACCTTGTCTTGTTAAACTAACTTTCTTGTGCCCTGGTTTCTGCCTCAGTGAAAGGGAGAGCTATCCTAAGTCATCTTGAAAGTCTCCCAGCTCTAGATTTTTGTGAGCTTATGATTCACTCCTAACAATGTATCTCAGTGAACCAGAAACTTCAATATCTAAAGGTGATTCTGGCTTTCCATAAGATGGTGGCTGGCACATACTATTGCTAATCAATATATTTAAAAGCCTAAGCAATCATTAAGATATGTTATTATGATGATGCACTGACCACCAGGGGGCAGACGCTGAATGCAGGAGCTCCCCAATGGTGCTCATTGTACTCCCAGAGCCAACCTTCTGTGGCCTGCCAACCTCCCACGGTCCCCCACCCAAGCTAGCCAGGCCCAATTGGCCCAGATCACAAGCCAGACCAAGGGACCCCATGTGTGCACAAATTCGTGCACCAGACCTCTATTTTAAAATAAGACTTTGTAGACTTCTATAAAAGAGCTTATGGTGACTTGTCCTGGACTATAATGTTACTCATCTGAGCTAATGGTACTGGGAAATGTTGTTGGAGGAGAAGTTGTTGATTTTAGAAACTGAGTATAAAATGGTAATGATCTAAAATATTGGCTGTATTATTGGACAGATTATTTTAGGGTAATTTAATAAGTGACTTAATCTGCATAACTAGAAATTAGGCTGATCAGAATCAGCTCAGACAGGTGGATTAGGTGTTGGTCATTGTGGCTCTGACATAAAGCTAGTGCGAATAAATCCGGGATTCAGAAAGAGCACAAATTTATCCCCTATGGCAGGACTTAAAAGGAGCTCTTAGGTGCGGAATTATTATAGACTAACAAGAAAACACATTCTTCTGAAAGATGCACTAACTAGGAACCAGAACACTTGTTTCACCTGACCATTTCTTCTTGCGGAAGCCTGTTATCTGTGTAATAGGGATAATCACTATATCTCGGTGTAGACATGAAGGAAAAGTTATTCACTTGGAGCTTGTCATATTTCTTGCAGAGATTAGATATATAGGAAAGCATTTTAGGTTATGGGGACTTGTATGATTAAATGCAGAGGCAGTAATGCATGGTTATAAATTTAAAACTGTCTTGTGGAATTTCAAGACAAATAGGACAGTGACATTGAAATAAGCAGATTAATTAACCCCCTCTGCTGGGTAAGACACTTTTAACCAAGATACTTCTGAAGCAATACAGAATTGAAGTATATATTCTTTATTTATTATCACTGCATTTTGGAATTCTTTTTTTAAAAAAAATATATTTTATTGATATTTTACAGAGAGGAAGGTAGAGAGAGAGCGAGAGAGAGCTAGAAACGTCAATGAGAGAGAAACATCAACCAGCTGCCTCTTGCACACCCCCTACTGGGGATGTGCCCACAACTAATGTACATCCCCTTGACCGGGATCGAACCTGGGACCTTTCAGTCTGCAGACCGACGCTCTACCACTGAGCCAAACCGGTTTTGGCCATTTTGGAATTCTTAATGTCCATATCTATAGATGTTTTTATTGATTGGTTTTGTTTTAATTCTGTTTGCTGAGTTCTAGTTTTTTTTAATTTATGTTAGAAAGAAGTTCTCTTTGACTGTTGAGTCTATAAATTTACAAAGTTCTTTCCAAGTTGATGGTTATCTTTAAAATCCTCATTTGCTAAAAACTTTTGTACCCATTTTGTCTGTTGGTCACATCTTAGTATCCTTTACCTTAGATAGATTCTAGAAATGAAGTGAAATATCTGCCCCTGATATCCCAAGAAACTTGTGGTTTTTAAGAAAAGAATAGGTAATTAATAAAAAGGTATACCATGGCCATTTGTATAGCTAACAAAGAAATATTGACAATATTTTAAAGAGTGTTCATAAATCGGAATGCTAATAATAGTAGAGAAAAGAAAAGATGGCTTTTGTAGAAAAGTTTTTGCAGCTTTTGATTTGCAATCACTTGTATTAAAATACGTCTTTTATACTTCCAAAAGGTTTATATTTCACTCTTTATTTTTTAATAGGAAACGAGCATAAATAAAGAGTAAGCTGACAGGATTTTTTTTTTTTTTTCAGGAGGTTGCCTTGTGTGTTTTGGGGGTAGGGCTCATTCATTTATTGATTTGTTCAATCTGAGTACTCAGAAATTATTCCCTTGCTTACTTATAACTTTCTTGTTTTTATGATGTTCATATAGGTAGAGTTTATTTTACTGGTACCGGTTACTCTTTTGCTGCTCTAAATGAGAGCTTCCCAAGCTCTGTGCCATGAATAAAAGTGGCTGGAGCATCTGGGTTTGTTGCCTCTTAACTAGTAGCTCCTCTTTCCTAGATGCCTTATAAGTGCTATACTTTTAAGTATGCCATTGGAAAGCACTGAGAGAAACCAGGGTTTGGTGTTGTATTCTAAGGTAATCAGAGTACTACCTTTCTTTCAGACAGTTGGATATGGAATGGTCTTTAACATGGACAGATTCTCAGAACCACTTCTCTTTATTGAATAAGTTGTAGCCTCCAATGCCTTCTAAATCTTTTTCTTTTTCTTTTCTTTATTGGTTATGGTATCACATAATTGTCCTCATCCCCTTATTCCCACTCCAAACCCCTCCCTTTACATATGCCCCTACCTGTTGTCCATGACCACTGGTTAGGCTTATATGCATGCAAACAAGTCCTTTGGTTGATCTCTTCCCCTTTCCCCTACCCTCCCCTGCCTTCCCTCTGAGGTTTGACAGTCTGATCGATGCTTCCCTGTCACCAGGTCTGTTTTTGTTCTTCAGCTTATGTTGTTCATTATTTTCCTTAGATGTGTGAGATCATGTGATACAAGAAATCCACTTACTTATAAGAACCAAAAATGAGACAAGCCATAATGGTTATGCTGAGAGGCAAATGAATCAGTCTAGTGAGTTCCTTTCTGGGCCAACAGTTCTTTTGAGTCCCAATTTCAATGTCGAACATTTCCTTGTGTGTACATGTCAGCAACGATATTTCAGTTCTGGGTGGTGGACAAATGGTAGTGATATGGGTCAGACCGTCTCTGCTTTGTCCTGGGCATCCTTCAGTGGTGCACAGCTGCTGTCTGCTAGTGTGGCAAGGCGTCTGCGTCTTCCATCTCTGGACCGTTTCTCTTCTGTCTTCACGGCTGGAGACAGTCCTGACAATTCCTCTCTATTGCAGGAATCCACACAGTCTTGGAGTTATTTTAGCTGCTGCGAATGGTGTATCTTTGGATGTGGAGGTCTGCGGGTTTGCAGCTGGGGTAGCAGGATGTTGGCTCGGGTGGGTGCTGGGTCACAGGGCAGGTCCAAGGCCTGTCTTGTTGGTGTTGATGGGTTTCTAAAAAAGGCTGTTCTCCCCTTCAAGATGGTGTGGGCTCCATGCTGGAATCCCGCTATCCGGGGGGTGCCCGAAGTGGTGGTAGTCTCTCCTTGTCAAGGAGAGGCTTTCTGCCAGCTCCTGCTGCTCCCGTGAGATTTAACTTTCCCTCACTCGTTCCCACACACCCCACACACATCCACACACACTCCTTTCCTAACTTTACTTCTTCTCTCAGCTCCGTCCTGCCAGCGACCATCTTTTTCTGGTCACCTTCTAAATCGTTACAGCTTGATTTCTTCCTTTAATTCTTGAGTATAAATTAGTGTTATCTTTGATCACATATTTCTTAAATGATACTAGAATTTAACTGTTAATTTGTATAGATAACCTTCACATTCTCCATAATAGGAAATTTCTCTTTTGCATTCATTTTTTAAAATTAGATACTAGAGGCCCAGTGCATGAAATTTGTGCATGGGAGGGGGGTGTCCCCTTAGCCCAGCCTGCACTCTCTCTAATTCTGGACCCCTTGGGGGATATCCAATTACCTCTTTAAGGCTCGATCCTGGGGATCAGGCCTAAACCGGCAGTCAGACATCCCTCTCATAATCCGGGACCGCTGGCTCCTAACTGCTCACCTGCCTGCCTGCCTGATTGCTCCTAACTGCCTCTCCCCCTCCCTGCCAGCCTGATCACCCCTGACCAACTCTGCCTGCTGGCCTGATTGCCCCTAACTGCTCCCCTCAAACTGCCCCACCCCCACTGGCCTGGTCATCCCCAACTGTCCCTCCCCCCCCCCTGCAGACCTTGTCACCCTCACTGACCTGGATGCCCCCTGTCCTAGTCACCCCCAACTGCCTTGTCTGCCAGCCTGGTTACCCTTACAGCCCCTCCTACTGACCTGGCCGCCCTTTACTGACTGCTCCCCTCTGCTGGCCTGGTCACCCCACGCAGCCTGCTGTTCAGTCGTTTGGTCGTCCCCCTGCCAGTCTGGTCGCCCCATGCAGCCTGCTGTTCAGTTGTTACTGTGAGGGCATCCTGACCAATTTGCATACCACCCTTTTATTAGTATAGATACTAGATAGGCCCTTCTCTGTTAGTATGCCACTTTATTTTATTGGAAAACATTTTATCAATGTATAGGCTATATTTTTTAATCATTTTTAGCTGAATTGTATATGATATATAAATTTAAAACACTGTATTACAGTACACCCTTACGGTCTTTATAAGTAGTCTTTATAAGGTAATCATAATAAACGTAAAAATGAAGTGAAGAAAGGGAAAATAAGAAACCTTTCAGGTTACGAAGTTGCAAAGGATATGTTTTTCAGATTAATAAATATAATTAGGTTGTGAATAAAAAGTGGCCTATAAAAATAAAAGTGCCTATAAGATAATAGTTTTATTGTTTAAAGTGCACATTGTAAAAATGACTTTTCTTTTCAGTTATTAGAGCCTAAAACAAAAGTAGAGGATTTGTTTTCTATGAAGAAAACATAGGAGTAGCTTTATTAACAATGAGAATCACCCCCCTTTCCATCATGGGACATTTTAAAAGACCATGGACATATCTTTCTACCTTGGATTGAATTTTATAAAAGTACAGAACAATAATTTCCTACTTGGCTTTTCCCCTTGTGCCTCTGTGAGTTATTGCATTGTGAAACCTCAATCTTCCACTAAAAACCAATTGCATTAACTAGTTTTCTCTTTAAGATTCAGCAGCTCTGTCTCTTGAAAGATACTGGTTCTCCTTTGACTATAATATCACAACTAGGGGAGGAAAGTGGGAGTATAGATGGTGTTAGCATAACTTTAATTATGCTTTATTCACCAAAGTATTACTCTATCAAATATATATATCCCTTTATTGACAGTGCACCATTCACATCACCATCCATTAGCTTTCATTTTCATCTACTGACCTTAGCAATTCCTTCCCATAGCCAACTCTTCCACATCTGAACCTCATCATTATTCTTGGCTACTTTGCTTGCACAGTCTTGACCTTTTGGTCTTCATTACAGCAGGCTGCTTTCCTGAATCTGGTAGTTATCCAGAACTGTTCCATTTGAGGAATTTTACAATTTCCTCTCATTTCTTTTTTATTCCCCTTCTCTTGCTCTACAATTTCATGCTTTGTGCCTTCGATTTTCCCCAGTTTCACTAGATTCCTCTGGCGTGAGTATATTTTTTATTTTCTTTTTAAATCCAATCTAAACTACTTCAGTAGGTATTTTTCTTCTGCGTTTTTACTTTATTTTACGCTAAAGGAATGTCACTGAATTCTACATTATTAAAAGAGAATATTCCCTTTTAAAGGTGAGTCAAATATATATTGAGAAGCTGCTGTGTGCTAGAAACTGTTCTAAGCACTGGGAATATCCAAATGAACAATGACAGAGATTTTAGTTTTTAAGATAAATATACATTTGGTGAGGGACAAAGAAATGTTACAATAAGTAAATAAGATTGATATGCTAAAGAGTCCTAACTGATAAGGGGGTAAACAAATCGGGAAAGAAGTACTGGGAGTTTATTTGTGGGAGGAACTTTTTTTTTTTTAAATCCTTACCTAAGGGTATGGTTTTGTTGATTTTCGTTTTGTTTTAGAGATACTGGAAGGGCCAGAGAAACATTGAAGTGAGAGAAATATTGATTGGTTGCCTCCCGCACACAACCCACTGGGGATCAAACCTGCAACCTACCTATGTGCACTCACCAGGAGTAAAACCCACAATCTTTTGGTGTACCTAACATACTCCCAACAACTGAACCACTGGAACTTTTATAATCTGGCCTTTACTCCTTTATCTTGAATCTGCCTGCCCTTTCCCAAAGGCTGTCACTTCCATGATGTTGCCTTACTTAGTTATCTTTACCGTAAGCTAGCGTTGAATTTATGGAAATGCCTTCCCCTCTTTTACATTAACTAAATAACAATAGATAGCATATTAAGAGTTTATGTGGAGTAGAGAATGTAGACAGATTGCTAGTCCTGAGGAAACAATAATGGCGGGAACAATTTCCTTTTTATTGTCACAGATAAATCATAAGCAGAAAACTCTGGAAAATTTAATTAGAGAAAGCACCTTGGGCAAATCAGTTTTGCTATTAAGGATTGGAATTGGAAGAAATGCTAATAATAACAACAACAACATTCATCTAGTTCAAAATTAGCTGCTCATTTTAGGGTTAATCAATTGAAACGATGATAAGTTGTACTATTAATGACTTCTTCGTATAACCATAAATTTTGTGACTTTCTCTTGGCAGTTGTTTTTCAACAGTTAACTCTTAATATTGCCAATATTCCCTGAAGAAGAAAAAAACCTGCCTGTTAGCATATATATTATCTTTCTTTTAGAGCCATGTGATAGCTGTTTCCTGGAAATTAAGGTTTAGTATATTTCCCATATTACCTGCCTTGTAATTTCCTTTTTTTAGAAAACTTCAAATTAACTCTTAACTTCCTTCAGTACTCTACTGAATATACTGTACTTCTTCTTTATTAATTGATTAGAGGCCCAGTACATGAAATTGTCCTTAGGCCTGGACAGAGACCAGGGCCGATTAGATTTCCCGCCTCCCTGCCACCTTCCCTCGCTCCCTCAGCACAGCTCTTCTCCCTTCTCCCCCTTGTCCTCCCCCACCCCCATCCACCACTGCTGCTGGTTGCCTGCCATGTTCCGTGATGCCCTCTAGTGGTCAGCACATGATTGAACTCCCAGTTGAACTCCCAAGGGGACACTTGGCATATTAGTCTTTTATATATATATATATATATATATATATATATATATATATATACTGGCTTACTTTAAATTAAAGTCATTCCATTCTCTAGTTATTGGTTTATACTGGTTGATTTGGTTTATCAGGCTCAGCAGGATTATTTTGGCTTCATCTTTTTACTTTATACCTGATTGTGATACATTTCACATTCCTTCCATTACATTCCAACTGGCATTAAATTGTTAGAATTGTTAATAGCTTTCCTAATAGCTAAATTAACGTTCAAACTTGATTTCACTATTAGCTTTCTAAATATTTTGTCACTACCTTTGCTCTATTAGAATCTAAATTATCATGTGAATGTAGCATGCTTTTTAATTGATTGGTTGACTGCTATTTTAATTAATCAACAGCTGTTTGAGTGTCTTCTGTATGCTAGACTTATCTTGTATTAGTTTGCTCGTGACACCATAAGACAATACCATAGACTGGCTGGCTAAAACTGTGGAAGTTTATTTTCTCAGTTCTGGAGGCTGAGAAGTCCAAGATATGGGTACTCATTGACTCAGTTTCTGGTGTGAGCTCTCTTTCTAGATTTCAGAAGGATGTAATTCAATCCATACCACTTCTTATTTAATTCCACTTTTTTATCTATTGATTTTATGTGAATATTAAACTTTAAAATTAGTTTTATATGTTTGCTAATACTAATTTCCCCCTCATTAGTCTCCTCCCCATTTTAGGTATATTTTTGCTCATTTTCCGATAACTATACAACTTTTTAAAAATATAGATACATTTATTTAAGTTTTTCTCTACATATATAAAAAAATTGTGACTATTATATATGATTTGGGGGTGAGGATCATTTTTGGTTTCTTTTAAAGCTCATTTAATGCAACTCATCTTTTTATATAGTGCTAGGCAGAACTTCCAGAATAATATTAGATAATGTTGGTGATACGGTTGGCTTTTTAATTAATTTTAAAAATATATGTTTTATTGATTTTTTTACAGAGAGGGAGAGGGATAGAGAGTTAGAAACATCGATAAGAGAGAATCATCGATCAGCTGTCTCCTGCACACCCCTATTGGGGATGTGCCCGCAACCAAGGTACATGCCCTTGGCCGGAATTGAACCTGGGACCTTTCAGTCTGCAGACCGATGTTCTATCCACTGAGCCAAATCGGTTTTGGCCTTTCTTATTAATTTAATGCGATTTCTAGTGTTGTGTAGAGAAATAGAATGTTAGATGTTGTTTTGAGGTGTCATTTATCACAGTAAGGGGGATTCCTTTATCTCATATGTTTCCCTCATCAGAATTTGATAATAATTTTTCTGAAATCTCCATTGACATTTATTTTTAAATGACCAGTTCACAAACATTGATCTTTTTATTGAGATGAGGTAATTATAGATCATTAATTGCTCTTATAAAGAATAATGTAGAGATCTTGTTTTCCTTTCACCCAGTTTTCCCAGTGGTAACATTTTGCAAAACTAGTGTATAACAACCAGAATATATATATTCACATCAACACAATCCATCACATTCATATTTTTCCAGTTTTGTACTCATTTGGGTGTGCATTTAGGTCCATCTAGTTTTATCCCCTGGTACTTAATAGATATCTACCTCCCTCTTGGCCTAGAAACCACTCACGTGTTCTCCATTTCTATATTTTTGTCATCTCAAAAGTGTTATGTAATTGGAATAATAAATACATTATTTCAGGATTAGTATTTTTCATTCAGCATAGTTCCCTGAGGGTTCATGCAGGTTATTGAGTATGTATCAATAGTTTGTTCCTATTTATTGTTGCCTGGTATTCAATGACAACTGTGTACCAAAGTTTAACCATTGACTGAGTAAAGGAAATGAAGGCTCTTTACAATTTGGAGCTATTGCAAATACAGCTGCTAAGAATATCCATATACAAGTTTTTCTGTAAACATATGTTTTATTTATCTGGGATAAATGACCATAATGTAATTGCTGGATAGTGTGGTAGTTGCATGCTTAGTTTTATAAGAAATTGCCAAACTTTTCCCCAGAGTGGCTATACTGTCTTACATTTTTACCAGAGCAGTCCAGTTTCTAGGCATTCTCACCAGCATTTTATGTAGTCACCATTTTTTATTTCATCATTTGTATTGGTGTATCATGATAGCTAATTTGGATTTCCCTAACAACTAATAATGTTGAATATCTTTTCATGTGTTTATGTATACCTTCTTTGGTGAAATATCTGTGGACGTCCTTTACCATTTTTCTCATTGGATTGCTTTTTTCTGTTGAGTTTTGAGAGTTCGTTATATATTCTAGGTATTAGTTCTTAGTTGGGATATATGGTTTGCAAATATTTTCTCCCATTCTTTTTATCTCATTCACAGGGTCTTTTGCAGAACACAGTTTTTAGTTTTTATGAAGTCCAGTATATCAGTTTTTTTTCCTTTCAGGGATCATTATTTTGGCATCGAGTCTAAGAACTCTTTGCCTAGCCCTAGATCCTGAACATTTATCCTGTGTTTTCTTCCTAAAAGTTTTATAGTTGTTAATTTTTACCTAAGGTACGATATTTGGTTCAAGGTTAATTTCTTATGCCTATGAATGTCCAGTTTTAATAGCACTTTTTGTTGGAAAGGTTGTCCTTTCTCCATTAAATTGTTTTTGTACTCTTGTTAAAAATCAGTTTAGCATTTTTATATATGTTCTTCATTTTGTTTCATTACTCTGTTTTTTCCTTCCACAAGTATCATACAATATTAGTATCCTGGTGCACAGATTCGTGCATATTGAAAGGAAATTAATTAGAAGAAATATTTTAATATTGCTATTCGCCCTTTCTCTATAATAGAAGTGTCAACCAAATTCATAGTCAACAATGGCAGATCAAAACACACGCATGCAATTGGCGCTAGCGAGAGCTTTATATGTATCGCACATGCATGAGTCAACTTAACCTTTTATGGACATAGAATAAACTTGCTTAGTTAGACCTGTTTTCTGTTGTAGCTAAACTTTTTCCAGCCCAGTGAAGCACCCCAACTTCTCTTTCAGGAAATTGTCAGCAACACAGCAGTAAATATCAACATGAAGCAGATTATTATTATTAGATCACACAGGGAGAACAAAGGGTAAAATATTTAACTGCAGTAGTCTTTGACTATGTTCTGTACAGTGAGAAAACCTGAAGTCATTTTCAAGTTCTGCCATTTCTTACTGATTTTCAGTCAGGTTTTTAAACAGGCAACCTGTGTAGAATTGAGATAATTCCCCTTTATTCCTAACTTACGGATAATTTGTATTAAGAATGGTATTGTGAATGGGTGTTTGAATTTGTGAAGTGTCTTTTCTGTGTTAACTGCTAGAACTTCTTTAGCTTGATGACATGATAAAATACATTGGTTGATATTTGAATGTTGACTCAAGCCTTTCTGAGTCAACATTTAAAAATCAATCAAAACTGGACATTCATAGGCAAAGTCTGTGTGCCTGGAATAAATCCCACTTGGTCATGATGTATAATCTTTTTACATATTATTAGATTTGATTTGCTAGTATTTGTTGAAGAATTTTGTGGTTTTGACCATGAATGATATTGGTCTGTAGTTTTATTTTTTGGTACCATCTTTGTCAGGTATTGGTTTCAGGTAATACTGGTCACATAAAATGAATTGGGAAGTGTTCCCCCTCTTCTGTTTTCCAGAAGAGATTATGTAAAATTTGTGTTAGTTCCTCTTTAAATATATGATTGAATTCTCCAGTTGAAACCATCTCAGTGTAGAGTGTTCTCTTCTTGAGTACTTTTAAATGAAAATTTAGTTCCTTTAGTGGTTATAGGATTATTCAGTTAACATTTTTATATTGACTGAGTATTGATAATATGTTTTGCATAGAATTGGTCCATTTCTTCTAACAGTTGGCTAGTTTATAAGTTTGCAGCATCTTAATTATTCTTTTAAAAGCTTAAAGATCTTTAGCAATATCCTGTTTCATTCCCAAAATTGGTTATTTATGTCTTCATTTTTAATTTGTCAGTCTTGCTAGAATTTTAGAAATTTTTTTTTAATCAGCTTTTGTTTTATTGATTATTTTCTACTTTATTTCTGTTTTCTTGTTCATTTCTTTCTGCTTGCTTTGGGTGTTTGACTCTTCTTTTTCTAATTTCTTAAAGTAGAAACTTCAGTTATTGATTTGCGACCTCCTTCACAGCATCCATAGTCTTTTGAAACTTTATTAAATTATTCAAACTTTATATATCCTATTTGGCCCCCTTCCATTTATAGGCTGAAACTCTCAATCATCATTATGTCTTTGGATATTCTTTGATTTTCTAAATAACTTGTGTTATATACCGTATTTGCCGGCGTATAAGACGATTTTTTGGCCCTGAAAAATATGTATTTGCCGGCGTATAAGACGACTGGGCGTATAAGACGACCCCCTAACATTTCCACTAAAAATACAGAGTTTGTTATATACTCGCCGTATAAGACTACCCCCCACTTGGAGGCATATTTTTCAGGGCCAAAAAGTCATCTTATACGCCGCAAATACGGTAGATGGTGATTTATAAATAAATTAATAAAGGTTCATGACTGTTAAATCACTAGATCATTGAGATTGGTTTCATTAGAATGTGTGGGCCCTTCTCCAGATTGTGGAGACCCAGTTGAGGGAGAAGAGATTTGTTTAAGCTTATTTACTCTGGCAATTAGAGATCTAACAGGCTATGATAGGGACTTTGGAAAGAGCCAAATAAAGAAGCAAGGACTATTATCTTGCCCAATCCTATATAATAAAAAGCTAATATGCAAATTGACTGAACAGCAGAACGAATGTTTACTATAACATGCACTGACCACCAGGGGGCAGACGCTCAACACAGGATCTGCCCCTGGTGGTCAGTGCGTTCCCACAGGAGGAATGCTGCTCAGCTAGAAACTGGGCTCGTGGCTGGCGAGCACAACAGCTGTGGCTGGAGCCTCTCCCATCTTCTCGGCAGTGCTAAGGCATGGTTCTAAGCCTTCAGTCAGATATCCACCCTTCCCTCCTTACCTACCCCCCCTCAAGAGCTTCTGGACTGCGAGAGGGTGCATGCCGAACTATGTGACACACATGCACGCACAGACACACTCCCAAGTGCACAAATTTTGTGCACTGGGCCTCTAGTAATTTTATATTATTCTTTAGTGTGGCCACCAGGAGTTAGAGCAGTGCCCTAATTATTGTGACAGTTTCCTTTAATCCCCTCAGTTCTCCATAGGGAATGTCTTGCTTATGGTCCTTATTTTCCCAGAAGTTGCTGTTAGATTCCCACTATCTCACCTCTCAGTCCTTTAATCCCCTTTCATCCTCACTTTCTAGTGATTCAGTTTCTTTAATGGTTATAGGTCTATAGTGGTTTTCTACTTTCTTTCAATCAGTTTTGATAGTTACAACTTTTCTAGGAAATCATTTCATTTATTTCATTTCATTTTTCAAATTTGAGGTCATAAAACATTACATTGCATTTATTATTTTCTACATGTCTTCAGTTTTGTCCCCTTTTGCATTTCTAATACTGCTAACTTGTATTTTGAGCTGTCCTTTGTTTTACCATTTCCCTAGTCTGGGCAAAGAATCAAATAGTATAAGAATTCCTATACACCCATTACCCAAATTCACCAATTTTTGCCACATTGGTTTTATTCTCTCCCTCCCCCAGTATGTGTACACACACACACTCATACTTTTTGAACTACACTGAGTGACCAGATTATTATGATCTCGAACACATAATAATCTGGCCACTCAGTCTAAACAGTGGTCGACAAACTGCAGCTCTTGAGCCACATGTGGCTCTTTGGTCCCTTGAGTCTGCAGCTCTTGAGCCACATGTGGCTCTTTGGTCCCTTGAGTGTTGCTCTTTCACAAAATACCACTTGTGGGCGCAACGTACAGTGCGATTGAAACTTTGTGGCCCATGCGCAAAAGTCGGTTTTCAGCTCTCAAAAGAAATTTCAGTCATTGTACTGTTGATATTTGGCTCTGTTGACTAGTGAGTTTGCCAACCACTGGTCTAGACTGACCACAGAGTTGGGATTTTAAAATAAGGTTTTTCCATGTATAAGAACTGCATTGTGGGTAGTTAGAAAGAAACAGGGCTTATTAGCCAGAGGCTGGGGGCCACTATCTCCTGGTCCTTTGACATACGGAGATTTGCAAGCTTTCCCTTATACATAAGTATACCGAGTGGCCAGAATATTATGCATTCAGAGATCATAATAATCTGGCCACTCATTGTATGTATTTATAGAAAGTTGCATATATCCTACCTTTTACCCCTTAATACTTTAATGTATTTTAACTAAGAACAAGGATATTTTCTTAAATAACCACAGTGTAATTATTTTATTTAGGAAATTTAACATAAATATGGCACTTTAATGTAAGTTCCATATTCCAATTTTGTCAACTGTCTTAATAATGTTCATATAACATTTTTGTTCCTTCCATACAAAACACATGGTATTTAGCTGTCATGTGTTTATTTTCCTTTAATCTAGAGCAGTTTCTCTTTTATGACAGACATACTGAAGGAGTACTGGCTCCCTTCCTTCCCTTTTTAGTAGCTGAACTGCTGTTATGTGAGAAATGTGCCATTGTTTCTTTTGTTACTTTTTAAAAAATCCTAAAATCCCAGGCAGTTCAGAACAGTGTTAAGTATAAATTTTTATTAATGATCAGTAAAACTACGTATTTAATAACAATGTAATTTCACATTTCATAATATGCCTTCGTGTTCTTCATAAAGGATACAGTTTTTATATCATCAGGAAGACTGAATTTAGTAATATGATGCAACTATTTGAGATGCCAATTAGTGATTTGCATGCCAATTAGTGATTTGAGATGCCAATAGTTATCAAATAATTTAATTTGAATTTGGACTTTTTAATGAAATGATTCAAAGGTATTTTAAAAAGTTACTAATAAAATTTTTTATGTTTGGTTACTAACCGTGTTACTTTTTAGATAATACTATTTGTAAACTTATAATTATCTACTTATAAGGTAGCAACCATAATAAAGTACATAGTAATTTGAAAGTACCAGTACTAGTACATATTTAATTTTACTCTGCTCTCCCAAATTATTAGTTGTTGTAAGTTAAACAGAAATGCATTTATACTCTTTTTTTTTTTTTTTTTTTTTTTTTTTTTGCTTGGTCTATTTTAAATGCTTGTGGAAACAAGTCTGGTAGTTTTATGATGGGAATTTTGGTCTGTATTTCCCAAAATAACTTAGAATATATCTTCAAAGTTTTAGTTGTTAAGTGGCCTTGGTGTTTCCCTTCCCTCTCCCTTTTTTCCTCCCCCCCCCCAATCAAATACCCTAGTATTTCTTTTAGAAGAAGGGAAAAAAGAAAACAACATGAAATGTTTTCAATGCTTTAGAATCCATTAACTTAAGCTTCCCAAAATCTATTCATAAATTCTTTGAGGTCCTGAGTACCTTTATTATTCAAATTCCTCCCCTTCCTATTCTCAAAAAAGGTCTCCCCTCATAAATACTGCCCTCCCAGCCTCTAAAGCAATGGTTCTGTTATGGGTTAGTGACATCCTATAGAGACCTATCTCACTATTACTAATATTATTTGAAGTTTTATTATATGTGAAGCAATATTTGAGTAACCTTTATTACCTCATTAAATTCTCAAAAGTGAGATGGATAATGAGTGGTTCAGACTGGATGGGACCAAGCTGATCTTAGCTGCAAAGCCCACAAGCTTAATTAATTACTATTCTACTATTTTAAATCCCTTTACACAGTACTGACCTTTGGGGGAGGCCAGTGTCTGTACCTGCTCCTTTTATTACTCATACTTTAAATCATTTTCCTTTGGACACTTACCATTCATGGAAACATCCATTTTCAGTAACCAACTCTCCCAACCCCCCTTTTCTCTTTTTAGTCCTAGCCTGATACTATAGGGGAATCACTTCTCCCTCTCTCCCCTCATCTGTATCAGATTTTAATGTTTATGCTAATTATAGGTTCACTTTCTTAATTTTAGACTTTACCTGTTCATGTGTATTTTTTTTTATAATTAACATCTATTCAACCTCAATAGAAGAAAGAAAAAACATTGTTCTTGTCAGTACTTGATTGAAAGACTAAGATCTCATTAAAATATTCATGGTTTCAAAAGTATTAATCTAGCTAGAAAATAATTTAAACTGGTATGTCTTACCCAACTCAGGTCTGTTCAGATCTGTATTAGAATGCAAAGCTATTCTTTCAAATATCCTTACATAGATGTATTTTTCCTCCTTCATTTTTATAGTCACTTCCTAAGGCTGCCTGCAGACAGTCTACTTGTAGAAATTATATTCTACTCAAACCTAGTCATGACTTTTGGTATGTCAAAGTCTGAAAAAAAATGTTTTTATACAGTCATAAACATTAGAGTGCTTTTGAATCTGTTACTGCTTTTTTTCTAGCTTTAAATTTTTTCATCATATGTTACTTTTTTAAAGTTTCTAATTCTATATAATGAGGTAATATGCCTTCACTCCAACAAACAAGATGGCCGGCAGGGGAGGGCATTTGGGGGCAACCAGGCTGGCAAGGGAGGGCAGTTAGGAGTGACTGGGCCAGTGAGGGAGGGAAGTTAGGGGCAACTAGGTCTGCAGGGGAGGACTGTAAGGGGTGACCAGGCCTGCTGGGGAAGACAGTTAGGGCTACCAGGCCATCAGGAGAGGCAGTTAGGAGCAATCAGCAGGAGAGCAGCTTGGCGTCAATCAGGCTGGCAGGGGAGTGACTAGGGGTGATCAGGCTGACAGGCGGAAGTGGTTAGGGGCAATCAGGCAGGCAGGCAGGCAAGTGTGCAGCTGGAAGCCAGTAGTCCTGTATTGTGAGAGGGATATCCAACTGCCTGTTTAGACCCGATCTCACTACCAGGATCAGGCCTAAACGGGCTGTTAGACATCCTTTGAGGGGTCCCAGATTGGAGAAGGTGCAGGCTGGGCTGAAGGACACAAACTCACACACACACACACACACACACACACACACACACACACGCATGCACGAGTTTCATGCATGGGCCTCTAGTAAATAAAAATACTTCATTTCTAATCCCAACACACTTGTACTTACAAGTGAACTTGAGCAAAAGTTCAAAAAGTTCTAGTATTATGCTGATTCTAAAACACAACTCCTATCATGATCTGTTTTTATTTCTTAACAAGCCACAATCCTTAATGGATCTTACAAGTTATTGATGTCATATTACTTAGGCAACATATTCTTTCATAGTTATTCCTGTCATGTCAGTTTTATATTAAACATCCACTTTATAGTTGCTATTTACACTATGCTTATCTTTATATTAATTTAATGTAAAATATTTTGGGTTAGAAATGAGGGCAGAGCCGCTGATCCATTTTTCATTTTTACTCTCTAATTTATAAATGTTTTTCAAAATTAACCATGAAGGTCTGATGAAATTTACATACTTCCAGAACTCTTTAACTCTAGAAAAAGATATATTCGGCTATTAATTAGGATTACTTAGAGATGTATTTCAAGTTTAACAACTGTATATACAGAATGTTTTTCAGATAATGTTTGTAATGGCTGTGGCATTTGCCTTTAGGAGAATCTTAACAGACTTTAATTACTTATCTTGTACAAGATACATATAAAGAAGCTCTAGAATTAAGTGTAGGTCGTGTATTCTGGGAGAGCTGTAGCCACTGCAGCTCTGGAGAGTACCTTTTAGTTTACGACATTGGTAATTAATAGGTATAGCTCTCCATTGTCTAGAAATAGTTTATCTCATTACCTATTTTTCCTGCAGAGTAAATAAACCCCCCACTGATGTTGTATTGGTGAATTGTAATTGCGCCAAAAATGTAATGGCTCTTTTCTATAGTTTGGTTGTTAATTATATGCCAATATGGTAAACATTGAGCTCTGCTTTCTGTATGCCTATTATTATCAATATTACTGTTACCTTAATATACATAATTAATATAGTGAAAACTCCAATGGACTAAAGTCAGAGTACATTGTTCTGATATAGTTAAGAGACAATGGAAGGAGGGAGGCAGCGGAATTCACTAATTTTTAAGAATCCTTGTAGACCTTAAAAATTTTTGTTTTTCAGGAATGCAGACTTAGTATTAATTAGTATTAATTACATGGTGGGTAAAGATCTTTTGAGGAATTATTTTAGCTATCTTTTTTTTGTTTTTTGTTTTTTGTTGTTGTTAAGCAGGCTTAATTCACTTTATTTTTCTTGTATAAAATTATGTGGTGGCCACAGCTGGAGCCTGGGTCCTCTGCACAGAAACTCTGGTGTGGGTCTTTACAAGATGGTCAGTAAATTCCTGATGGGTAGACTTGGTGAACACAGTCTCTTTCCAGAGATCTGGGGTGAGATAGCTGTAGGTCTTAGAGATGGCATCAATGTTGGCCTTGGCGAAGTTGCCCAGGGTGGCAGTGCAGCCCCTGGCCAAGGTATAGTTGTAGTCAGTACCAGCCATCATCAGCAACTTCTTAGGCACAGGGGCCGGGACCATGCCAGCAGCCCCGGGGGCAGAGATGAGGCGCACTTCTCGTTCTGCCTTCAGGGTTTTCTGTGTGAATGCCTTTGAGTTCATCTCATTTGGAATGTGTTTAACTTATTGCATGTTTATATTCATGTCTTTTTTCAAATTTGGGGAGTTTTCAACCATTGTTTCTACAAATATTTTCTTCGCTTCTTTCACCTAGTGAGTGTTTCACTGTAGTTATTGTACTTTTCAGTTCCAGAATTTCATTTTGGTTTCTTTTTTTAAAAATGTCTTTATTGATACTTCTACTTTGTTTATACAACATTTTCTTGATTTCTTCCATTTCATTTCATTCTTTAAAGACACTTAAAATTCTTTAAAATATTTAAAGCTGAAATTCAATATTGTATTCATTTCAGTTGCACAACTTAGTGGTTAGACACTTATATAACTTATGAATTGAACTCCTCCCCCACCTGATGTCAAACATAGTTATTACAATATTGACTATATCCCCTATTCTGTACTTTATATCCCTGTGACTATTTTGTAACGGCCAATTTGTACTTTTTAAGATAGTTTTTTAAAGTATTTTAGTAGATGTGCTATCAGATCTTTTTCAGGAACAGTTTCTATTAAACCCACCCACTTTTTTTTTTTAGCCAGCCTTACTGTACTGTTTATTTTTATGCATTGGGATTATTCTGGTTCAACACTGGGCATTTGAATCTAATAATGTGGTAACTCTGAAAATCAGATTATCTCATTTCCCCATGGTTTGCTGTTTTTGTTACTACATTATTATTATTATTATTATTATTATTATTATTATTATTTGCCTCTGTGCCAAGGATCAGAATAAGATGAACTTTATGTCTTCTTATGTCTTTTCTGAGACTTTCTCTGGATATGCATAGTCACCTTCTAATTTTACCCATATATGTTGTAATTTTTGCATTTAATGTCTGGCTCTCAAAATGAGAAAATTTAAAAAATGGCAGTTAAAATAGGGTGCTAACCCTTTAAATACCCTCCAAGTCACTCCGTTCTGATGAGAAATGACTTGCAGCAATGAGGGAAGGTACACCAGCGGCTGCCCTCTTTGTCTTTACCTTTGTGATCTGAAGCAGCAGTCAGTGATAAGAGCACAAAGATCTGATAGTTGTAGGACAGGATTCTTTTTATCTACTCTGGCTCCCAGGATTTGTGTACTTGCTGCTCCAGGAACCACTCCCACAACTCCCAGAAATTAACCACAATTTACTGCCCATGCATTCCCCTGGGAGTTGCAAGCTTTCAACAGACACCAGACTTCCAACATAGTTATATCAGACAGATTCTGCCAGTGCATTTGTTGTTTAGGTAGGAGGACAGATTCCTGGTTCTTTGCCATCTTCTTAGTTCCATCTTAATTTCTGTATCGAATAACTTTGTGAAGTAGATTAAGTAGCAAGACCTCTGTATTAATATAGGGCTGAAATAATCATTAAAAGATAATAGCTCTTACTGCAGTTTGTATTTAAGCGTTACATTAGATGCATTTGACACATAGAGTAATTTTTGGTATTTAACTTTTGACAGGTGGTTTTGGAATGTATGCTTAAAAAAGACCTCATTTACAATAAGGTCACTCCAACATTTCACCACTGGAAGATTGAAGACAAGAAATTTGGCCTTACCTTTCAAAGTCCTGCTGATGCTAGGGCTTTTGATAGAGGTATTCGAAGAGCTATAGAGGATATTTCTCAAGGTAAGTTTTCTTGACTATTTTCTTGATTTGTTCATCAGTTATCTGTTATAAAGTAGAATTACTTTAAGCAAGTCAGCTTTTGTGATATGTGATCAGACTTTGAAAGCTCACTCTAGGTGAAGTAGATAAAATAATGGGCTACTTAGTCTGTTTCAGGTTTGTTACATCACAATATATGCCAATGAAATTTATTACCTTGAAGAACCCATCAATATTTCTGTTCAGATAATTCAGATGATTTGAAATAAGAGGTTGAGAAAGAGGGGAGCAGTCAGTTATAACTTTTAAAATCCTTGTGTATATGTTGTATCAGTCATATAACATGTTATATCAGTCATATTGTTTTGGTATTGGTAAAGATAAAATTTCTAATAATCAAATATAGGTATACGTCAGCTATTCTATAAATAAATATGTTTTTTTGATTTTTTTACAGAGAGGAAGGGAGAGGGAGAAAGAGTTAGAAACACTGATGAGAGAGAAACATCAATCAGCTATCTACTGCACACCCCCTACTGGGGATGTGCCCGCAACCAACGTACATGCCCTTGACCGGAATCAAACCTGGGACCCTTGAATCCGTCCGCAGCCAATGCTCTATCCACTGAGCCAAACCGGTTAGGGCAGAACCCTTTTCTTTTTACCTGATTTCATTATTGAGCATTGACAGATACCACATCTCCATCTATCCCTTTGTAATCTTTCTAGTCTCTTAAAATGATTAAAGCTTGCACAAGCTTGCAGGTTTTAAAGAGAGGGAGATTGTATATACATGTAAAACTGGCCTCTGCTTAATTAAACAAAGAAATCACATTAAAACTAACTTCTTCCCCCAAACAAGTCAAAACTTGATTTGTTTTCTAATTAAGAAAAAATATCATGTCTAGTAATAGAATGGCTTCTGCATAAAATAACTCCATCAATATTAGACAACTTTGTTATTTGTATATTTTGGATATTAGAAGAAATGAACTAATTAGGAAACAGACCATAGGCAAGAACATGTAAAAGCTTAGTGTAAATTGTATTAATAGTGCATGAAGCTGGTTAAATAATTTATTTAGCTACTTTAAATATTAGAGTTTGCTAAGCAAATAATCCTTGATTTCCAGTTCAGAAAGAAATTCTGTGAAATGATAGCAATTATTTTATTTTTATAACCAGAGCCTATAAATTATTTTTATATCAGTGTTCTTTATGTTGGCTGCACGTTAGAATTGCCTCCAGGCTTTTGAGAAATAGAATGACTAGTTCTGACTCTAGGTCACTTGAATCAAACTATTTGGGGAGTGGAGCTGAGGCATTATATATATTTATTTATTTTTAAGTTCCTAGACATTTTAAATATGTTAAGGAATTGTTATCCTAGCTGAATAATTATATTTTGAATTTACAAAAACAAATGAATATGAGTCCTCAGATTCTCTAGCAGATGTGGTTCTCAAACCACTAAAAGAAACTTAAAAATAAAAATGCATGGTGCCCTTATGCCTTATCTAACAGACATTTCTGACATTATTGGTTTGGTACTGAACTCTAGTATCAGTTTTCCAGTTGATTCTGCTATTTTAGCTAATGTTGAAGAACCAGTGCTTGAAAGAGAAAATCATTATCTATGGGTCTTAAAAGTTATATGATTTATGTTTAAGTTTTGAATTACTTTGAAGTCTATACTTATGTCTCCATAAGAACACACTTTCACTAGGATCAAATAGATTGAGTTTAATGTTCAAAAAGACAATTTATAAGGAGAAGTTTACAAACTCCTAGCCTGGTAGAATAGACTGCTGCTGCTGTATTCAGTTGATCTTGTTGTTTGTAAACATTACTTTAAATATACTGGTTAGCCTTATTACCAGTTATTATATAGACTTTGAACAATCTCATAAAATTTATCTTACTTATTAGCCTTCTATGACAATAAGGAAAAACTTATTGCAACTCTTTTCAAAGGGCAGATTTCTCATCTCCATGCTAGCTGTGTCTCAAGGGAAGCATAAACTCAGAATTCATTGCTAGGAGAAATCTCTCTTTATGAATTTGTTGGAACTAAAGGCTCTCTTGAACATAATTAAAATGTATACAGAGACATTGATGCATAATGGTCAACAGCAACAATTGGCCATTGACTATCTATAGTGAATTAAGGCTAGTTTATTTTTCTTACTATAACATCTAAAATCTTACTTCTGGGTACTAAATACTGTTCCTGGATCAGAGTATTTAGAAAGATTGAGGAGATCACACATGGACATTATCTAACACCAGAGGAGTATGGTGCACACAGTTTACCTAGGTGTCTGAGAAATCAGGAGCAGGGCTTACTGTGAATAGTACTTTCACATATAGTAAAATATCTCTTTTTAAGTCATTGGGGATTTACCTGCAGGAGAGGAAAACAATCACTTTATTCTCTATTCTTTTAATAAAGGGGCAAGTATGAGTGGCCTGCATCAGATTGGTTGCCAGGCAGCCTAGAATGATCTCTGATCAGTCTCCTTTAGTATTGTAATGACATAATCAATTAGTCAATAATACTAAAATATAAGACAAAAATGTTGTTTAATTAAACTTTTACCTGTTTTCTTAGGATGCCCAGCATTAAAAAATGAAACTGAAGGAGCAGATGATGACTTACAAGTAAGTAGTTGGCGTGAAAGAAATTTTTAAACATAAAGGATATAGAGCAGAGGTGGGGAATGTCCGGCTCCTGGGTCATGTAAGGCCCTCGAAATCATTTGGTCTGACCCTGCCAAGGCATTAGGGGTGAGTTAATTAAATGTTTGGCCAAATATTTTAAATTGATGAGTTTGTATGGCTTGCAAATGATGTCATCAATATCCAAATGACCCTTGGTAGAAAAAAGGTTCCCCACCTCTGAAATAGAGGAAATAACTAGCCTTAATAAATAAATAACTCATAACTTTTTAAGAAACTTTCTAAGACACTGTATTTGCCAGGAAGTACAAAGAAGCTAGAATCAATAGTATATGTATATATGTGTGTATGCACATATTATATAGAGTATGTTGTTTTAGTTTGGATGTATATGCACACACACATTATTTTTTGTTTGCTTTGAATGAATTGGCTCATGTGATTATCAAGTTAAAAATCCACCGGATAGGCAGACATGCTGGAAGTTCTATCACTAGTTGATGTTTTGGTATTGAGTGGAAAGGCAGTTTTGAGACAGACTTCCTTTTTTTTTTTTTTTTTTTTTTTAATGTTTTTATAATGAGGCCCACCAACTCTGGAGGGTAATTTTCTTTCCTCAGAGTCTACTGATTTAAATGAGAAAATTACCTTTACAACAACATTTAGACCGGTGTTTGACCAAATAGCTTGGTGTCTTAGGTTAGACAAGTTGACACATAAAATTAACAATCACAGATACCCCACCCATTAGGCAAGGTAGTTCACAGAAAAGGAATTGCAAATTGTTAATAAGCATATGGACACCCTTCTGTTTTATCTCACTGTTAATCAGCAGGTAGTTTAAGATAACATTTTAGTTAACCAAATGGCTGTCCATGAGATTGACAGATTAATGCTCTGTTGGAGAAATTATAGATTGTTAGAGTCTTTCTAGAAAGCATTTTGGTAATTTGTATTAAAAAGCCTTTAAAATAGGAATATTCATGCCTGTTTACCCAGTACATCAATTTTCAATAATCTGTACTAAGGAAATAGAGATGTGCAAAAAAATTTTATACACAGATTTTTTGAGGGTGTATGTATAGAAGATTGGTAATAAAAATAAGTTATCTAAATAGGAGAATGGGAATGGTTGAACTTATTAGGGTATATTTTTATACAATTATTAAATTTTTGTTAATTATGAATTTATTCGCACTATATTAAGTAATAAAAACACAGAAGTTTTATGGTGTTATCATTTCTCAGCTAAAATCTTAGATATTTCTGTTAGTTCCTTTTGGATTGTGGGATTCAGAACTACATGACTTTTTTTTATTAATACTTCTCAGTGTTTTTAAAGTTTTCTGCAATAACTTAATATTTTTAGAGTAATACTAAATGAACCCAGATTTGTATAATTACCTTGTATTAATAACAGGTTATTTACATTGTAAAAATAGTTGTGAGCTAAAGACATGGAAAATTGTTTTATGCACATTTGCAATCATATAAATTGTCATCATCCATGATAACCACCATACTAGTTTAACAATTTTAAAATAGTCCGATTTTTCTGGACATCCTATTTGAAAAATGTTAAGAAGAATCAACATCCAGAATTAAACTACCAAAGAAGACTCTTAACTTTACCTTATTATTTCATGATATGCCAAAATTTTTGCATGCCATTCTTATTTTGGAATAAGATATTGGAAATCAAATTCATTTAACTCAGCGATTTTTTATCTTTTTTAATTCATTGCACACATAAGCTAATTACTAAAATTCAGTACAGCAAAAATGTATTATTATTACTATTTATTTACATATTTTTTGCTGATGTGCCAGAAATATAGGTGTAATTTTGATTTATTTACATCGGATGGCTATTATTGTGTTTGCTGTCATCATTTTTTAATTTTATATTCTAAGGGGAAAGAGAGAGAATCAATGATTAGCTCCCTCCTGGACACCCCTTCTGGAAATCGAGCCCGAAATCTGGGCATGTCCCCTGACTAGGAATTGAACCTGTTTCGTAGGTCAAAGCTCAACCACTAGTCACATTGGTGGGGTGAAATCAGCTTTTTAACTATTTTATTTGGGTAAAGTACATCTTGTTTCATAACTCACCTATGGGCTCTGCCTAAACATTTTGAAATTATTTTGAGTACAAATTGACTGATTTATGGTAATAATGTCAGGTTTACTTTATTGGTCATTATTTGCAAAAACAACTAAAATTGTTTTAAAAGAGTAACTCATTATCTAAGTTTTTAAGCCTAGAGGAGGCAATAATTGTTATATTTAGATCAGACTTGAGGTAGTAAGAGGAAAAGATCTCAGATTTCATGATTTGGGCAAGTAGAAAGATGATTCCTAACAGATATGAAATGAAAAGTCATATCTTTTCTTTCTGCTACTGAGAAGTATTTGATTAACATATCCTTTTTTAGAATTGGGTAATGTCATTTCTGAGCCAAAATGATTAAAAGGTTTGTGATTTATATTGTTTAAAGTTATTTTGTTATAGGCTAGGATGATATAAATTGTTCGTATACTAATTTTCAAAGCTGGTACTGTTTTTAATAAGGCTCTCTATCTGAAAACTAAGTTAATAGGTTTATTTAGTTAGACCTTTTTTAATTTTTTCATATTGTATTTAAATACATACTTTTTAAAAAGCACTATCAGGATCAATCTTTTCCATTTTGATTGAGTTTTTGTTAGGATTTTTGTTTATATTGGCGATGGTAATTGCATACACAGGCACCAGATGGAGAGCAGAGAGGGAGAGCTGGCGGCTTGGAGGACTTGGAAGAGCAGGCCATGGGCCAGAGACAGAGGAAAAAGGGGAAACCCAGAGTGCGGGGAGCACCAGGAATGCTGGGAATCATAGTTCTGGTGGCAGACGGATCTCCTAGACCAGTGGTCGGCAAACTCATTAGTCAACAGAGCCAAACATCAACAGTACAATGATTGAAATTTATTTTGAGAGCCAAATTTTTTAAGCTTAAACTTCTTCTAACGCCACTTCTTCAAAATAGACTCACCCAGGGCATGGTATTTTGTGGAAGAGCCACACTCAAGGGGCCCAAGATCTGTATGTGGCTCGCAAGCTGCAGTTTGCCGACCACAGTCCTAGACACTAGAGCAAAGTGAGCCTGGAGCAAGTTAACTATTGTGGTGGGGGATGGAGGGAAAGCAAAGGTGAGTGACATAAATAAAATCAGAGTGTCTAGGAAAAATTAAATTATCCTGAAACTTCCAGGAAATCTCCACCAATGAAGCAAAAAAAAAAAAAAAGCCTTTATTATTGTGTGAGCAACAAACCAAACTGTGTTGGGGTCTCAGACAATTCACTCATATGGTTGCAAAGATAGAAACTCCCGGATTGGAGAGGGTGCAGGTCAGACAGGGATTCCCACCTTCCCGCCCCTATTATAATATATAAAACACTGAACTTCTTTGTAACCATTTCAAAGCACTAGTACATATTTATATATTGATATGGGAAGAGGTTTATGATAAATTATAAAGTAAAAAAGGTACTGTGTAGACTCTAATATATAAATGGAATCAATTTATACATAGGGATTGAACATACTTGCATTTAGAATTCTAGAAAGATGTAATAATAGCTATACAGCACAGTTCTTGGTACATACCTTTCTTTTTAACTTGCAAAAGAGCACTTTAGTTATAATTAGAAGCTCATTATAATTAAATGTCTCTCTCACATGGAATGGTTAACTGGTTAACCTTCTAATTCTTCCTAAGTTCTGTTCCGTAAGTTTGTTCCTAAAGTTGGTGTGTTTTTTTTAGATTTTTATTTTGACATGGCTCCCTAATCATGTACATTTGAGTTTTGGGAATTGCTATGCAGAGTGTTGGTAGTGGTCCATTTTTACTGATTTGCTAAGTATTTGTTAGCGTGAAAGTATCTAAGTTTTTATTGTTGTTTTTATATTCTGGCAACTAATGAGTTGGGGATTGTTCCCATTAGGCAACTGCTGAAGAGAATACTCCTAGTTCTCGAGTGAAAGATCATCTTTTCCAGCAAGAGACCGTTGTTACCAGTGAGCCTTACAGAAGCTCAAGACCGCCCTTTGAAGATCTGAATGCCAGAAGAGTCTACTTGCAAAGCCAAGCCAGTCAGGTGAGAAAATAAATGTTTGCCAGTATGTTATTCATTTGTATTGAAATTGGGTGTGTTAGACAAGGGTCAAGGCCATCTGCTCTTCACCAAGCAAAATAAACAGAAACAATAGAAACCTAGGAGAATATGATTTATAGTGAATCAAATCCAGAATTAGATAATAAAGACATAGGCAAAAAGTCATCTACAGACTTAATAATTGAGCCATAAGTTTGACTTTAAACTTGTTCCTGGCTTCTCCAGATTTATTTCCTATCAATCTTTGTCACTCACAGTCTCCTAAATACTGTGGTTTTCTATGTTTTATGTATTTTACTAGTAAGATTATTTATGCCTCGGGCTCTGCATTTTCTCTTTCCTGTATTTCAGTGTTTCCCAAAGTGTGGTTCGCATACCCCCAGGGGTACGGGAAGAGTTTGGTGGGGGTACGCGTTGCACCGGAGTTTGGTGGGGGTATGCACTGCACTGTGCTTAGATGCGCCTAATTCTACGTTCTCATGAGTCGAGTCAAGACAGTCTTGTGAGATGTGAGATGGTCTGGTGTGCAAATAAATGTTATTTATAATATAACTTTTATTTATGTCTTATGAATAATTTTATTTTTCGTTTATTATTATTTTGGGTATGTACCAAAAAAAGAAAAAAGAAATATATTTTGATTGTTATTAAAATACATCCTTTTTTTTTTGGTACTCAGCGTTACGAAAATTATAGAAGGGGTACACATATGTCAAAAGTTTGGGAAACACTGCTGTATTTGAAACACTCTCCCTCCACATCTGCACAGAGCTACCTTCTGACTTCGGGTCCCCTCTTTTGTGACCCTTCCCTGAGCACTATAAATAGCACCCCCTCCAGAGCTATATTCTTTCTCTGCTTTATTTTTCTTCCTAACACTTTTCATGTCCTGAATTTATATATTTGTCTCATATTTGTGCTTTTTTTTCTTTGCTCACTGATGTTCAGAAACCTAGAAGTTTCTGAAATAGAGTAAGCATCCAGGCAACATTTGTTGAAAGAATAAATACTAATAGCTTCACCTTGGAAACAAATGATGTTTTGATTCAGCTTATTCCTAGGCTTATCATTCACTATTGGAAACTAGATTAATTTCGGATCATTTGGTTGCAGGTGATAGATCCATTCAAACTAGATTAAGAAAAGGAGACTTTATATTAATGACACAGAATGGCATTTTTCAGAATTTATTTTTAAGAGTAAATACAGCTAGGTTTTTTTTGAGATCTGAAAGGTATTAGGTAGCTTCTTTCTTTTCCTACTCCCTCTCTTCTCTTTACTTTACCTACAACGACTCTACATGATCCTTTATCTCTGATTCTCATTACACATCTGTTTCATTCTTTTTCTCTATAGGCTGGGTTCTTTTTGCCTCATCAGTTTGTAATCAATCATGACTATCAAAATATCAGGCTTATTGATCCATATTTTAGCCTCGTGTTACAGAACACTAGCAGAGACAAACACTAAACACCAAGAATTGCAGTGGCTATTGTGAATGGTGCCACCCAGGAGAGCAAGAAGCTAATGCTCAAAAGCCTCAACTTCCCAGTCCAGGGCTTGGAGCAGGATTTTATGGGCATAGGGGGAACAGGTATGTGAACATGCTGGCGAGTTATAATTGGAGGACCTTGGAGCTTGGCTATTTATGGTAAGGGACGTCAACACAGGATCTTCCTAGACAGTGGACCCTCTGCTTCTAAGAGGGTTCCAGTGTTCAAGTTACTATTGTGTCCTGGTCCTATGGTTGGGGGAGGGGTGCAACTGGAGGTTGCAGTTCTCCCCTCTGCACAGGCTTTGGCTGAAGACTCGTGGTTTGGGTCTGCTGACTCTGAAAAGCAACTCAGTATTTCATTAAACAGGATAGGACCATTTTGAGCTGGTTCTGAAGTTCTATCCCTGTAGTCAGTGCCATATTCTTACAAGAAGAAAGCTGATTGACTCGGCTTAGGATAGGATATTATAGCATATACAGCTGTCCATTCCAGGGTTACAGGGTGGACAGACTAGGCAGAGAGGAGGTAGTGATGTGCACTTGACCCAACATTGCTACTTTTAGGCAGCGCTGTTCCAGTGGATCTTAGAAGCTTGTGGCTTGCCTCTGCGCCCAAAGCCAGACCCTGACTTAGGCATAGCTGTGGCTGTTTGGAAGAAGAGAGTGACTTGGCTAATCTTTCCACCCTTCGAGTAAGAAGATGCGTCTTGCTGCTTTGTGTAAATTGGAGTTGTGAATTTTACATTTCCTGCATAGACTTGTTATTCTGCCATTTTTCTTTAAACTCTTTTTAGACTCAAAATAGGCATTAGGGAAAAGTTATTCGCTGGATGGAAATTTCTGAGTAAGACCTTGGGCTTTAGTCAGAGGCAGATCTAACTTTAATTCCTGGCTTTTTAACTTACTTAGAATTGCAAAGCTACTAATGCTCTCTGTCTTCCTGTTTCCTCGTATGTAAATAGCAATAATAAAACTCATCCCCACAGCGTTATTTTGGAGTTTTAAAAGGATATTCATATTCACACATACATTGATACGTATGTGATAAATGTTAGAACACCTGTGTATGAGGCATCTGGTCTAAGGCCTAGGAATAGCTGTGAACAAGATAGATGTGAGCCCTCACAAAGGATGTACAAGCTAGTGAGAGAGATGGACAGTAAGAAATTTTAATAATCAATAATATTTCCCAGTAATTGTAAAGAAAATAGTAGTAGGACTAAAAGGCCTATTGACTATAGTTTAGTGAATCAAGGTGGTAGTAATACATACAAATTACAGTTAAGAGAACCTGATAGTGTTTGGATAGTATATATAGGCTATTGTGAGGACTTGGAATGTTATTCCGGTTTTAATGGGAAACTGTTGGAAGGTTTTAAAGATTTTCTCCCTATTTTATACTAAAAATTTTAGTTTTGTCTCTAACCCAATAAAGGTTGTATTTGAATTTTTAAAGCACAGCTCCTGTGTGGAGAATGGACAGCTAGTGGTTGTGGCCAGAGTAGAATTAAGACCAATTTGAAGGCTATTGTTTTTGTCCAGGGGACGCACACACCATGGTAAGTGTTGGCGATGTGGCACTGGCAGCAGGCAGCGGAGGCACTGTTGGCCCTGATGGGCTTGTCGGGACCACAGTGAGATGGCGGGGCAGATGAGTGGGCTGCACCAGGCCAAGGAGGGTACGAGCAGGGGCCTGATCGCCCCGCAGACGGTGACCATGGCA
Source organism: Vespertilio murinus (assembly GCA_963924515.1). NCBI lineage: Eukaryota > Metazoa > Chordata > Mammalia > Chiroptera > Vespertilionidae > Vespertilio > Vespertilio murinus. The sequence goes on from OZ004704.1 coordinate 153,288,331, forward strand.
GCAGCAGGGGCGGGGCTGCCGCCCAGCTCCCTGGCATTGGTTGCTTAGACTTCCTATGCTTTTTTGATAGTTCTACTAATTTTTTTTCTGCCAGTGGCTATTTCATATGTTTCCATAATTGTGTTGTTATTAGGCATACTGTTAGTACAAACTTTCTTGTCCCCAGCTATTCATGCACAAGAGATTTTTCTTAGAGTATATAGGAATGGGCTTTTGAGGTTGATGTGCTACAGAAGATTCTGGGATAAATTAGTCTCTAGGATTCGTGTGTTATATGAGTGCAAGCCATTTGAAAGATTATGGAAATAGCCGTGGTTGTTCCTTCACAAACTAATTTTAGCTACATGTTCTTATATAATAACCTTGTTACTGACTAATACAATTTTCTGTGTCACTTCTCCTTTTTCAGTTTTATTTGTGGCCAGTATCTCCTAGTTTGTAGTTGGTTTTCATTTTCTATATGGGTTTGGTGAACAGATATTCTAAATTTTAATGCAATTGAATTTATTCTTTTCCTGGTGGTGTTTATATAAGTGCCTCCCTAGCCTTGTTTTAAAGATTTTCTCCCTATTTTATACTAAAAACTTGAGTTTTGTCTCTAACCCAGCTTAAACTGATTTCTCTTCTGTGATAGGAATCCAATTTCATTTTTGCCATGTGTATAATTAATTGCTTCATCACCATTTATTGGAGTCAGGGAGTGCCGTATCTATCATATATATCAAATTTTCCATATTTGTTTCTTGGTTTCTCTAATCTGATCTGTTGGTCTGTTTTTCCTGACATCAGTGCAATATTATCTTCTTTACTATAGAATTACTTTAGCTCTATGAGAAGTCTTAATGTCTGAATAATTAAAGTACCCCTACCTACATTCTTGTTCCTCTTAAAATAAAATAAAAAAGTTTTGGTTGTTTACTCTTGCAAAACTTTTAGTCAGCTTATCAAATTTGATGAAAAACCCATTTAAAGTTTGTATTTTAATTGCACTGAATCTGTTTTAGGGAAAATTTAACTTTCATATGTATAAATATGATATATCCCTTTATTTAACTACTCAGTATATCTCACTAAAGCTTTGAATTTTCTTCATGAAAATATATTTTTTATAAGATTCTTTGCACTGTTTTGTGCCATTGCCATTAATCCTTTTAAAATTTCATTTGTAACCAACTTTGAAGAAGCATCTCCCATGGCTTTTTCAGCTAAGAAATTCTTCTGCAAGCCTGTAGCAGTAGCATCACATTAAAAAGCAGGGTTGTATCTTACAGCATCTGTGCTTAATAAGTGTAAAAAAGTCAGCATTATACCTTTTTGTTTTCATGTAAAGATTTTGTGAGAGGATTACCATTATCAACTACTCTGTTAACTCGGGTAGTTTCAAAGTGCATGTGTTTTGGTGCTGTTTTTGACTTTTCTCTGCAAGTGAAATTGGAGTAATAAGTCAAAAAGTGGACATTTTTACTATAAAAATAAACCTCAAGAATATTTATTTAATACATGTATTTATATTGTATTATAAGAAATATATCTATCGGGGAAAAACAAAAACGTTTCTACTTCCTTTTCTGTAATGCTCTTCCATCTTTTAAAAAAATTGAACAAATGCTTACTTTATTTATTGTTTACTTTCAGTTTCTTTTTTCCTCATGAATCTTTTTCAGACCATTTAATCAGTGATTCCTTCCTCCATTAATTCCTGAATTCTTACATATTTCACCTTGAGTTGTATTTATATGCTTTATCATCCCCTCCATGAGGATAAGAGCCATGTTTCTACTTCATTATGCCTTCCATAGAGACGAATACTATGTATTTACTAGGAAATCAAATTTATAGGTATACACACACTTTGAATAATTATAAAGGCAGTGATTATTAAAATACATTTCATTTTCAAGATTGAGCTATCAGCTGTTAAAAGTGTGTATACCTTTTTGGAGGACATCCTATATACCTGAATATTGAAACTAAAAGGAAAATGGAGTGGGAAGTGTGAGCTCATAATTTTTCATCCCGGGTAGAGGTAACTGGGCATGGGAGAATGTATAATAAAAACAGGTTAGAAAAAATAAACTCCAGAATCCACTTCATACTACATCAATTTTTTAATTTTATACCACAATTAAAACTGAAATACTTTTTTTTCTCTTTATGTACTATGTGATTAAAGTGCTAATGAAAGTAAAATTTTAAAGCTATAGGAAACAAGGTTGGGAATGAGGTTCAGTCTTTAATTTTATTAAAATTTCTTCTCTGTTTAAGACACTACAAAGTAGATGGTTTGAGTTGGATATATTCATTTAAATTCCTTTCTTAATTGCAATTCTATTTTAGGAATTTGTGATACATATGTACTTGGACATGTGTATTAAAAGTAAATGTGCAAGAACATTTGTTGCAGTGCTGTTTATAACATCCGAAAATTGGGAAAAAAATCTATTTGTATATTAATTAGATTAGTTAAATAAATTAAAAGTTATTCAGTGAAACACTAAAAGAATAAGGATAGAAAAAAAGACAAAACAAAAAAATAAAAAATAAAATTTTTAAAAAGAATAAGATTAGAAGTATATGTATAATTAGAGAAAAGTTGGCCTGGCTGCTCTGGCTCAATTGATTGTCTTTCCATTCACCAAAAACTTGCAGGTTTGATTCCCCAGTAGGGGGCATGCAGGAGGTAGAATGTTTTGCTCTCTCTCCTTTTCTCCCTCCTCTCTCTCTCTCTCTCTCTTTCTCTCTCTCTCTCTCTCTCTCTCTCTCTCTCTCTCTCTCTCTCAAATTCAATAAAAATATTTTTTTAGAAAACAGAAAAGTGTCCATGTGTATCATTAAGTACAGAAAAGCAAGGCACAGTGCAAAATGTCCTATTAAAAAATTTAAAGATCCACATAAATGCATGCATGCATTTGTGTGTGTAAATTAATGCATAGCCCCCCCCCCCCCAAAAAAAAGGTGGAAGTTACCACCAGTACATGAACATAGGAATACTTTACATCTACTTTTTAAAATTTGTTCATTAGAATTTTGTGGCTTTTCTCATATAGATCTTGTACATATTTTGTTAAATATCAAATTCTTCTTGCTCATTGTTGGTATATAAGAAAGTGGTTGGCTGCTGTCTATTAACCTTGTATCCTGTTCGCTTACTGGTTGCAGGAGTCATTTTTTTCTTGTAATGTTTTTGTCTGGTTTTATTATCAGAGTAATGTTGACCTTACAGAACAAGGCAGGAAGTATTTCTTGTTTGGATCTTCTGCTGAAGATAGTAGAAATCTGGTGTAACTTATTCCTTAAATGTTTGGTAGATCTCTACAGTAAATTCTTCTGGAGCTGATGCTTTTTTTTTTTTTCCATTAAATTGATTGGGGTGACATTGGTCAACATGAACATGTAGATTTCAGATGTGGGTTTCTGTGTTATAATATATTGTACCGTGTGCCTACCATCCATAGTCAAATCTTCTCCTGTCACCTTATATTAGGAATCGTTTCTCCTCTCAAACACCCCCCCCCCCTTGTCTCTGGCAACCACCACACTGCTGTTTGTGTTCATGAGTTTCAGTTTTCTATCCCACATGAGTGAAATAATTTTTAGCTTTTTCTGTCTGACTTATTTCACTTAATATAAGATGTTGTAAATGGCACTATATCTTTGTGAATACATGATTTCGAGTTTTTTGGTTATATACTCAGGAGTGGGATTGCTGGGTCATATGGTAGTTCTATTCTTAATATTTTGAGGAATCGCCAGACTGCTTTCCAATAGTGGTTGTACCAATTTGCATTCCACCATCAATGAATGAGGGTTCCTTTTTTCCACAACCTCTTCAATACTTACGGCTTGTCTTATGGATAATGGCCACTCTAACAAGTATAAGGTGGTAGGTATCTCATTGAAGTTTTCATTTGCATTTCCCTAACTGCCAGTGAGGTTAAACAGCTTTTCATATATCTATTGGCTGTTTGTATGTCTTGGAAGATGTGTATTTTCATTGGTGCTTTCTATTTTGAAAAATTATTGATTCAGCTTCTTAATACGTGAAAGCGCCCAGTCAGTCACCGGTGACCAATGCTATACTTTCCATCCGGAAGACAAAACGGGCTGGGTGCTTAACATGGTAAATAGATCTAGTCCTATTCAGATCGTCTGTTGAGTTTTGGCATATGTTGCCTTTCAAGGAATCAATCCGTTTCACCTTGGCTAGCAGTTTTGTGGGCATAGAGTTGTTCATAATGTTCTTTTATTAACCTTGTAATTTCCATGGGATCTGCAGTGATATTCCCTCTTTTATTGCCGATATTAGTAATCTGTGTCCTCTCTTTCTTATCTAGTCTGACTAGAGGCTTGTCAATTTTGTTCATCTTTTCAAAGAATTAATTTTTATTTCATTAATACTTTGATTGATTTCTATTCTAATTCTTATTCTTGTTTTGGACTTGTTTTTTTCTGCTTTGCTAAGGTTAAAACTTACATTATTGATGTAGATGTTTCTTTTTTTCTAATTATATGTGTTCAATGCTATCAGTTTCTCTCTAAGCACATGTTTTACTGTATTCCATAAAGTTTGGTCATTTGTTTTTATTTCCACTTGGTTCAGAATACCTTTCAAGTTTCCCCAGATTTTGTTTTTTGACCCATTATGTGCTACTTTGAAGTATGTTATTTAAGCTACACGTATATTGGGATTTTTAAATTACCTTTCTCTTATTCATTCCCAGTTTAATTCCTTTGTGGTCTGAGAGCAGAAATTGCATAAACCCCCCCCCCCTTTTTTTTTTTTACCCAGAATGTGGTCTGTCTGGGTTAATGTTCCATGAGAGATTGAGAAGAATGGGTATACTGCTGCTGGATGAGTAGTCTGCAGATGTCAACTATATCCATTTGATTGACTGAGTTAATGTGTTCACTTTGTCCTTAGTGATTTTCTGCCTATTGGATCTGTCCCTGCGTCTTCATCTACAACAAAGGGTACATTTATTTCTCCTTGCAGTTCCAACAGTTTTTGCCTTGTGTAATTTGACACACTTTTGTTAAAGACATACTTGCTAATTCTTGGAGAATTGATCCTTTTATCATTATATCATTGATCATCTGTTGTTCTTATAGACAACATATAGTTGGGTCTTATTTTTTTATTCACTCTGCAGTCTCTGTCTTTTAATTAGAATATTTAGGTCATTAATGTTCAAAGTGATTACTGATACAGTTGAATTAATTTCTATCATATGTGTTACAGTGTTCTGTTTGTTACCCTTGTTCTTAATTCTATTGTTATATTTCAATTTTCCCAAAGTCTTTTGTGGATTTATTGAACACTAGAGGCCTGGTACATGAAATATGTGCACGGGGTCTGGTCCCCAGGCCTGGCCAGCTGTCGAAGCTCCAGCGTCTGGTGTGGAAGGGGTCCCAGCTGACTTCTGGGCCCTGGGCAGCACCTGGGATCCCAGACCCCCATGCACCCCAGGTCCCTGTGCACCCGCCTCCGCCTGAGTCACGGTGCCTGAGTCCCACACAGAGATGTAGTGAGTGCGGCCGGATGCCAAGGGCTGGGGCGCAGCGTGGGCCTCTGGGCTGCCCAGTAGTGCCACACAGAAGTCGGGCAATCAGCATGTGCTCTCCTGGCCAGCCTTGCAGACCAGATCCTGCTCAAACCCACGGGAGGCTGACCAGCCCCTGCAGTCCTGGCTCACCCTGAAGAACCCGTGCGGGTGGAGGGCGGGCTCCTCACAGGCACCGGGCACCTGAGCTTTTGGGCTTCCCAAGAAAGGGTAGCAGGGGGAGTGAGAGCGAGCTCACCGGACACCCTGCATTCTCACTGCACCTCTGTTCCTGTCACCCCTGCCCCCAGATAGCCAATGAGAGGTCACAACGCATTACAGATGCCCACCATGTTCTGCACTGCCCCCTGGTGGTCAGCACACATCATAGCAAGCTGTCAAACTCCTGATCTCTGTCGAACTATCGCCCAAGGGGCAATTTTCATATTGGGCTTTTATTATATAGGATTTTATATTATTTCATTCTCTTCTTTTTCGCATATTAGTTATTCTTATTTAAAAAAAAAACTTTTTTAGTGGTTGCTTGACAGTTTACAATATACATTTACAATTAATTCATGTCTGTTTTCAATACTAAACCATTTTAATATTATTAAACATAGCAGTATTATTTAGTAGTATTATATATAGCAAGTATTTTATGTAATAAAATAATCCAAATTCCTCCCTCCCATCCCTTGTATCATTGCTGTCATTCATTTAAATATATATATAAGCATACAAGTATATTCATACTAGAGGCCTGGTGCACGAAATTTATTCACAGTGGGGTCACTAGGCCTGGCTGGTAATCAGGGCCAATCAGGTTCCTTGCCTCCTTCCCTCACCGCCACCATGAGGTTCTCCGCCTCCCCCGCTCGCTGCCCGACTGCTGCCACCGCAGGGTTCCCCACCTCCCCCACAGCCTCCTCCTTCTCTTGCAGACCACTGCGCAGTTCCCCACCTGCGCCCCTCGCCGCCTGCATCTGCTGCTACCCACCCCCAGGTCCCCATTTAAACCTATTGGGGCCTGCCACTCGGGGAGGGACACTGAGAGTGACCCAGGAGGTTGCCATCAGAGAATGGGGCCTGCAGGCTGGGGGCAGCTCCTGCATTGAGCATCTGCCCCCTGGTGGTCAGTGCCTGTCATAGCGACTGGTCTTTCCATCCTAACGGTCGCTTAGGGTTTTGTAATACCAGTATATATATATATATATATATATATATATATATATATATATATATATACACATTATCAAGTGCATTGTTGCTGTTTTGTTAGATCAATTAAAATAAGAAACATAAAAGGTTTTATTTTATGTTTACTTATTTTTTTCCTTTGACATTCTTTCATTCTTATGTAGATTCAAGTTTCTGATCTACATTATTTTCCTTCTCTTTAAATTTAGAACTTCTGTTAACATTTATTGTATTGCAGGTCTAATGACAACAAATTTCCTCAATTTTTGTTTGCTGGGAAAATCTTTATATCTATCTATTTTATTTTTGAAAGATAATTTCACAACATACAGAATTGTAGGTTGGTGGGATTTTTCTCTCAATACTTTATGTTTCACTCCACTCTTCTTGCCCTTGCATGGTTTCCGAGTCAGATGTATTTCTCATCGTTGCTCCTCTATTTTAAAAAAAAGAAGTGTTTTTTTCCTCTGTGGTTTTGTTTTGTTTTGTTTTGTTTTGTTTTGTTTTGTTTTGTTGTTCTCAGGATTTCCCCTTTATCTTTGTTTTTTTTTTTTTATATATAGTTTTAAAATATTATGCTCAGGTTTACTTTTTTGGGCATTTATCCTCCTTGGTCTTCTCTGAGCTTCCTAGATCTGTGGTTGACATTAAATTGGGTAAATTCTCAGACATTATTTCAAATATTCCTTCTGTTCCTTTCTTCTCCTGATATTCCTATTTCATGTATGTTATGCCTCTTCCAGTTGTCCCATGGTTCTCCAGTATTCTGTTCATTTCTTTCTTTCTTTGTTCTCTGCTTCCATTTTGGTGGTGTGTATTGATATATTCTTAAGCTCAGATTCTTTCCTCTCTATTAAGCTCATCAAAGCCATTCATCATTTCTCTTAGTGTTTTTTTGTTTTTTGGGTTTTTTTTGCTTTTTTGTTTTTGTTTTAATTTTTTTTTCTTATATTTTATTGATTTCTCACAGAGAGGAAAGGAGAGGGATAGAGAGCTAGAAACATCAATGAGAGAGATACATCGACCAGCTGCCTCCTGCACACTCCCCACTGGGGATATGCCTACAACCAATGTACATGTCCTTGACCGGAATCTAACCTGGGACCTTTCAGTCCGCAGACCGACGCTCTATCCACTGAGCCAAACCGGTTTCAGCTGTTTTTTGTTTTTTTATCTCTAGCTTTTTGTTGTTCTTTCTTAGGATTTCCATCTCAGCTTTTATTGCTCATTATTTCTTGCATGCTGTTTTATGTTATCCACTGGAAGAACCCTTAGCATATTAATGATAGTTGTTTTAAATTCCTGGAACCATTTCCAACATCCCTGTCATGTCAGGTTCTGTTCTATCCAATATTTGCTACATAAGTGCTTGTAAACCCTAATACATAAATTCTATCCAAATTTCTAGTGTGAGTCTAGGGGATATCTAAAATACAAACAATTTTAGATATAATGAAACAGTGCGCTCTAATTTCAGAATGGTTCTTTCCCCCCCTCTTCCTGCTGAAAGCGTTTGGGACTCTTCTGATATTTACTGTGGGGACCTGGTGGAGCTCCGGCAGGTGTTTCAACATCATCTACAGTGAGCTCCCAGCAATTCATCAATACAGTCCAGCTTTCCTACCCCAGCACTGGTCTCCACGGCATTGGTCACTCATGAGTCTGCTCTGTTATTCTGTCTCTCCAGGCTAGGAAGCAGTGGCTTGCCTCATGTCCTTCTCTGTCTTAGACACCCAAGAAGTGTTGATTTTTTTTTTTTTCCTGTTCAGATTTTCCTTCTTAGGACAGAGTGACAACTTTAAAGTGCTTACATGTAGAACCAGAAATTAGAATTCTGTGTTACTTTTTAATTTAGATTTTAAATGTATAAGGAAAGACCTAATTTTATATAATAAACAGGATGACTCAACCTTTTGAAAAGCTTAGCTACTAATAAGTTATGAAATTCTGGAATTGTCATTTAAGTAGAAATTGTTTGTATTTTAGATGACGTTCACTCATCCAAGCCTAGACATTCAGGGCAGAAGCATAGAATATGCACAGAGACAAATATCCAAGGAATGTGCAGGCCTAAAGTCACAAAATAAGGTAAGTTACCTTAGCTTATTTTCTGATATGGACTATAATGAACATATAAGTGAAGTTTTCTAGTCCTTCTAATTCTCTATATACTTGAATTGTACTAGGGAAAATAATTTAGTGTATAAGTTTGCTACATAAGTGCTTGTAAACCCTAATACATAAATTCTACCCAAATTTCTAGTGTGAGTCTAGGAGGGAATATCAACAGTGTATTTATCACCAGAGAAAACCAGTAAGAATTACACATAGTTAATTCAATGGACTTCACCTGTAGACCTGACCTGGAATTTTTTTAGTCCCAGTACCAAATATCTGGGGAATAGAAGTTTTCACCAACCTGGGTCAGGTGTTCACTTGTAAACTAGTCGCTGTGTCCAGGGACTGGGGCCGGGAGATACAAATTCGACTTCCAGAAGCCCATCTGAGTGGATAAATAAAGGATCATTTTGATTTAGAACTTGTATGATTTATCTCCAGAAGTTTTACTTTGCTCCTTGGCCTCAAGGAGACAGTCTATTCAGAAGGAGGGGTTGAGGGAGGTTGTGTGTATATGTATATATACATGTGTGTGTGTATATACATGTATGTGTATGTGGTGTGGTGCATTTTAAGTTATTTTCAGAGACCAACAGACTAGATGGCCGAAACAACAAGAATTTATTTTTTTATAAGTCTGGAAACTGAAGTCCAAGGTCAAAGTGTTAGTAATTTGGTTTCTTCGGGGACCTCTCTCTTTGGCTTGCAAGTGGCCACCTTCTTGGTGTGTCCTCACTGGTCTTTGCTCTTTCATGCATATCCCAGTGTCTCTCAATGTGTCCAATTTCCTCTTAAAAGTACTCCAGTCAAATTGGATGGGTTAAGGTTCATTCTAAGGGCCTTATTTGAACATAATGACCTCTTTAAAGTTCCTGTGTCTAAATATAGTGACTTTTTGAGATAGTGGAAGTTGGTGCCTCAACTCGTGAATTTGGAGAGGACGTGGTTCAGCCCATAACATTCTAACCCTCTGGCATCTTGTCCCCTAAATTTCTGCCTTTCTCACAAGCAAAAATTCAATCCATCACAGCAGACCCCAAATCTCACCTAAATTTCACTTAAGTCAAGAGTGGGCCCAGGCAAAATATGATTCATCCTGAGACAAATACCTTTCTAGCTGGGACCTGAGAAGTTACCTGCTTCAAACTAGAATGGTGGGAAAGGCACAGAACCGATATTTCCATTTCAAAAGGCAGAAACTGGAAAGAAGAAAGGTGTCATGAGTTTCTTAAACAAGTCCAAAACTTAGCAGAGCAAATGTCATTAGATTTTTAATGCTCAGAAACAATCCTCTTTGGCTTGATTTTTTTCCCCCCCTTCAGGGGGGTGGCCCCACAACCTTGACCCTTGGGCTTCCTGGCCCACTGAAACTGAGGAAGTGGCCCCATCCTATTGGACTGAGGAGACAGCCCCGACATTTCCAGTCCTTCCCTTAAAAGATAGTGCATGTTCCCGGCCAGATGGCTCTGTTTGCCAGTCCTGTAAATGCTGTCACTTTGACAACCTTGATTCATTTCCTCTCAACTCTGTCCCCTCAGGTCCAGCCTGGCAGCATTTCAACTGAGATGGTTGATAGGACCTATGAGTCACACCACAGCCTCTCTATCCTATGATTGTCTAGCCACACCTTTAGTATTTTCTTCTTTTTTTTATCCACAGCCGAGGATATGTTTATTGGTTTTGAAAGAGAGGGAGACAGATCCATTGTGCCCTGAGGGGGTCAAACCCACAGCTTTTGGTGTACGGGACCATCTCCAACCAGCCTCGCCAGCCCGGCCAGGGCCACACCTTTGGTGCTTTCTTCAGAGCATGCTTACACTCCTGTCTTCCACAAAACACTAGAATACAATCCGCCCTCCCCCCCCTTTTTTTTATTACTTCCTTCCACTATCCAGAATTATGTTTAAAGTTCAAGGCTTCTTATAATGTGCACCTCAAAACTCTTTGAGCCTCTGTCTATTACCAGTTTCAAAGCCATTACCACACTTTTGGGTATTTGTTACAGAAACCCCACCTCTCAGTTCCAATAGATGAGTCAGGATTCTCCAGAGGAACAGAACCAATAAGATGTGAATAGAAGTTTCTTTTAAGCAATTGGCACATGTGATAGTGGAGGTGCATCTCCAAAACCTGCTGTCGGGCTTGAGAAGCTGGGGAGAGCTGCAGACAGTCTGTTCCATAAAGGCCTTCAGCTGATTGGATGAGGTTCACCTATATCATGGAGGCTGATCTTCACTGGTCATAGCCCACCGATTTAAATGTGAATCTCACCCAAGAAACACCTGTACTTAGCCATTCACAGTAATGTGTGACCCAATATCTGGGCACCATGGCCCAGCAAAGTTGACACCTAAAAATCACGTTTACAGTTTTTATTGCAGTTTTCATCTCTTCCCTGTTTTTTTAGGTCCCTCGACATGTCAGCTTTCAAGATGAGGATGAGATTGTCAGAATAAATCCCCGAGATATCTTGATCCGTCGCTATGCAGACTACAGGCATCCTGACATGTGGAAAAATGACTTGGAGAGAGATGATACTGACTCCAACATTCAGTTTTCTAAACCAGACAGTAAAAAATCAGACTATCTGTACTCCTGTGGGGATGAGACTAAGTTAAGTTCATTCAAAGACTCCGTGGTATTTAAGACACAGCCTTCCTCCTTAAAATTTAAGAAGTCCAAGCGAAGGAAAGAAGACGGGGAGCGTTCTCGCTGCGTGTACTGCCAGGAAAGGTTTAACCATGAGGAAAACGGCAGGGGGAAGTGTCAGGATGCCCCAGACCCTATTAAAAGATGCATCTATCAAGTTAGCTGCATGCTCTGCGCCGAGAGCATGCTGTATCATTGTATGTCGGACTCAGAGGGAGACTTTTCTGATCCCTGCTCGTGCGACACTAGCGATGACAAGTTCTGCCTGCGGTGGCTAGCCCTGGTAGCTCTCTCGTTCATTGTGCCGTGTATGTGCTGCTACGTCCCTCTGAGAATGTGCCACCGCTGTGGGGAGGCGTGCGGGTGCTGTGGCGGGAAGCATAAGGCTGCCGGATGAAAGGGTCTGGGGCCAACAGGAGTTTAAAACCTTTGTTTCCAGGCATTAGCTAACTTGGATTTGCGGAAGCTTTCGGCAAGCAACGTGAAGTCTTGCCTGGTGTCATAGGGGCCACACGTGGAGGAAGCAGCACTCGTCAGTTCTTGGCATTTCACGAATGCCAGCCATGCCTAACTTTTCCCTTGAGCGCATGGCACGTTTTGTTACAGGCTGTAAAGCGTATTTGCGAAAGGAAACCATTTCTGGTTATTGGCTATAAAAGAGTGATCATAAAATATGATCCGACTAAAAGGGATTAATTTTTGGCATTTTTGTATATTTATGCATTAGGTGATGGGACTTTTAAAGGTTTGAATTCATTAGGACGTGAACTAAACGTGCACTTGGGAACAGCTGATTTCAATCTAAGAAAAGTTAACACTTGGAAATTACAAGAAGTTAAACAAGTGCACCTAAATCATTTATTGTTTTTTGAAAGCAGTTTTATGTATAAATAACAAATGTTTATATTTAACTAAATATAAGGTACGAATTATGACATTAAACTTCTCTTCCCCTTCCTAGTTCTGAAGTAGATATACATACATCTACTGTCACATTCCATTATATTTTGCATACTTTACTCATCTAATTAATATAACATTTTTATTCCATGTGAATGATTTGATAGCTCCGTCTTTGTTTCCCTTTGGCTATGGTTTATATTGAGTTCTATCTGTACATTCTGGTAATCTAAAATTCTTTAAAATATTCTAATAGCCTTGAGTGACCAACTTTTTTTTAAAGCACAGATGTAATCGTCTAATGTTCTGATGGGAACGTAACACTTATTTTTATATAAAAAGAGATTGTGTAAACATAGAAAAAAAAGAGGTTTGGGGGGTTGTTGTTTTGTTTTTTGTGGTATTCAACCAGCAAGTTGTTTTCTTTCAGAGTTTCCTCCTTCAAAAAATTATACTGCATTTACAAATATGTTACAAGGCAAAGAAGTGTAACTGGATGGTTAGTGTAAAAGTTTCCTCCTAAGATCTCGTTTACCATTCTGCTAACCCAGAATGTGTTCAGCTGTGTTACTAATTTTTTAGCTTAATCCTCAGTGCTCATTATTCACATATTACCAATAGCTTTTTTCAATTGCATCTTACTTTATTTAAACCAGCCAAAAGCAAAATTATTTTACGGTATGTCAAAGTATGTGCTAAACTATCCCAGGAAAGTATTTAATTCAACAGTGTGAATGAAATACCTTGTACATAAAAACTTATTTCTTTTGCAGAGCATTGTATCACTGGATGTTTTATTTACAAAGTGGTTGGATAAGTGTTCCAACAGTTATTTAAAGTACTTTGGGAACAAATTGTCTTTTTTTTTTTTTTAAACTGTTACATTTAAACTCTAATCAAGTAAGGGTTCTCTAAGAACATTCCCTTAGAGGGATCAAGTTGAGAAGCGTGCCTTTCCTTTTAATGGCTTGAAGTTTCAGAAGTGATAAACATTAAAATCACACTACCATTTGAAGCTCATTTTCTATGCACGTTTTTTAAATGTCATTTATGTATCATTCTTTTTTACGTTCACACCTACGCTCGTGTTAGCTGTCTTCTTTTGCCCCAGATCAAACTGAACAATGTATATAACACTATCTGTCTGTAAAATACTTTTTTTTTAAGAAAGCATTTATATTTATATGACAGCTTGAACTGACAACATTGTGTATATAGATCATCTTGAAGTATTATTTCACATTGAAAAGAAGAAAAATATATTGATAACTATAGATGTTATGAAGAAGAGGTTATTTCTAGTTTTGTACTAAAAATCAATTGGATGAACTAAATCCAAACGTGACACTGTAACAGCAGTTTTAAGTCTTATTTTTACTGTTTATATATTTGGACGCTGCTGCACCAGATGATCTTCAATCCCTGAAGTTTTCGGCTAAACTCGGTTACCTAGAATAGACTGTTAACTTTCAAAATTACTTCTTAATTGGTGGGGTGGAAATTAATTGGTTTTCCTTATGAATAAATTTTCATATTTGTAAGTGTGGAGTTTATAATTCAGGTTTGAGCAAGGTGTGGATAACGGAAGAAAATAACTTGCTGGCTCTATAGGAAAATCTGTGGAAATGGACTGTGTATATATTTCTGGGAAGAACAAATATAATCATTTCTTCTGTTCAGCACTAATCAGCATATAGTGCAACTCCTGGTTCTGTACTGTATTTTATATGCAACATATATGCTTTAATATTTTAATGTTTGTGCATTAATATTTTCAAATTGTTTTAACCACTTTGCTGCTAAGATTTTGCCGTCCCATCCCCATTTTTTTTCCTTTACAATTTTAAACAAGTTTCTTCATTAAAAACGATGGTGATAAAATGGTGTTCATTTCACCTTGGATCTTTACAGTTAACACACCCAGTTTCTAAATTGGTCTAGAAAACTAGTAACACGTTATCTGAATCCCTATGTGGAATGTTTCTCTTGAGTAAATTAGAATTATGTGAAGAATAAAGGGTGGTTTAAATTTCTTACTCTAAAACGTGTATAGGTGTGTTCAGGGACATTTTCTCGTTCTGCACACAGGTTTGGCACTGCACTGCCAGCTGGCTTTTCCTCTAAAACCTTTCTCTCTTTTTAATCTGGTAGTATAAGCAAACGGCTAAACAAAACTGCTTACATAATAGTAAATATGGAAAATGAAAGCATCTAGATGGCATGACAAGAAAGACTTTGGTCAGGTGGTGTGATGTGTTCAGACCTGATAATTCGGAAATGATTTTTCTCCTGCGTTGAAAGTGGGGGGCGAGTGAGGGAACCTCCTGGTTTCTGAAGAAAAAGGAGGTGTGGAACTTCAGCACCACCTGCTGGATAATTTGTAGCCAGAACCGTGTGGTAGCAATTGGGGTCTGACAGGGTTCGTCACTATTACCTACCTGCACAGGGCTATGTAAGTGGTGGTCACTGCCAAACGGAGGGAGCAGGAGTAAGATATATCTCAAACTATAAAAGGAATATTTTGCCTAATGTGTCTTGTTGGTTGCTGAAGGATTTTAAGCACTTTTTCCTCAGATACCCTGAATTAAAATATTTACTGACATTTGGAACTGGCAATCAATCTTAAATGGATGTGCCGAAGCATTTATAGAACCAATTCTTTTAACTTTCTAAAGCCATTACCAAATGGTATTCTTATTTTTCCTCCCATTGTTAGTGAGGGAGAATTTTTTAAAAGAATAAACATCACCTAACTACATCAAGACAACTTCAGGGGGAGCGTGTGTTTATGTCTCTGGGATGCTGGGGCAGGGGAAAACTTGAGATTACCTATTTTCGTTGGTTATTCAGCAGTGCCTACTATGAACTTTTGAAGTAAGTCAAATGCACTTTTAATTCTTGTTATAAGTGCCATCTGATATCTTAGGTAAGTCTTGCTTTTTCTTTTATTTTTCTTCCCCCACCCCCAACTCCAACCCCATTTAATCAAACACCACAAAGATGTCTCCTAATGTCCATACAAGTCTCCCAAATATAGGAAGGTACTTTCCTCTCTATTTAAAGAATCTTAAGGATGTTTCTTATATTGAAATTTGTTTTCAGTCTTGTGATTACACTTTATGCATTTAAGAGTGGGCTTTTAATTCTAGCCCAAAGATACATTAAGCAAGTGTAACATTTTTCTGAAAACTTTGAAACTGTAGTTATCTGAAAAACACAGATTATTCACTAAATAGTGTCATTCTTGATTTGACCTCCAGAATCCCATTTCTAAGTATAAGGGAAAGTACTGGAAACTTGCATTGTTGTGTACGTAAAAAATTTTTGGTCTGTAAACCACCGTGAGAGATTGTGCAGGAAATCAAAACAGAAAAGAAAATCACAACCTGGAGTGATTGACGTAAACCAAAAACGGGGCTTTAAGGTGTTATGGTACTGTTTGCCTAGCAGCCAGGTGGTTATAAACCTTCCGTGTGCTTTGATTCACTGATGTTAGCCGTTGTCTCTGGAAGCTCCTTAAATTGCATAAGTTGCTAGTTTTGAAAATTTTTCAAAAATATCTAGTTGAAAAGCTTATGTATTACAGATACACGTAGATTTCTGTGAACCTTACCAGTCTGTAGTGTCGTTGGCTTTCTATTCTTGACCTCAGAAGTGCCTCACTTGTATATTAACTTCCATGAAAAGCTTGACTGCATTCTTTCTAATAAGCATTGAAGTATTGTTTAACTCGTGTCATGATGTATCTCCTTAGTAGTTGACTAGCTTGATAGTTTTGGGTACATAATGTAAATATGCATATATAAGTTTGTAACTGTTTTTTGTTACATCATACCCATGTAATTGGACATACCAGATGATATCAAAGAATTTGTTTTCATTACCTGATTAAACCTATCATGAAATATAAAAAGGCTTCTTCTTACTCTTCTAGAGGATAAACTATCACGTAAGAGATAATAATTACGAGAGGAGAAAGCAATAGAAATGGAAGCTTTTGATCATAATTTTGCAAGGGTTATTTTTAACTGAGAGTTCATGTATAATTCATTGTAATGACTTACATATCCAGATTTTTTACGGTCTGTCACCTAATACTGTACATTATATTTATTGGTTGGGGAATACGTTACAGCTAAGTCTAGATTAACCACTTTAACTGGTAGGTGAGACATATTTAACCCAAGACTGCTGCTAATTTTTTTGTGTGTCCCCTAGTAAGTTTCAGAATTTGTCTTAAGTTGTAATATAAACAAAGATAGTCAATAACCTAAATGAAAAATTATTGGGATATTCCTTACTAGTAAAATCATAGTGTATTTCAACCCCAAAATAACCATTGGAACAATAACAAAATTTGTTATTGTTATATAACAATAACAATAATACAATTGGATTTGTTTGAAATAAAAAATTAGCCATTTATACCTTTAACCATGAATTACAAAACGTTATCTCATGCTTATTTACAGATTTTTCAGAAATTTGCTTTATAGTCTTCTCAAGTTGATACCCTCAAGTAAGTAGGGTGGTCTTTACATCAGAGAAATTGAAACTAGGGTTCCTGCTTGATCATCAGTTTAGTATCATGCACACAGTGGTCAGTATTAATAATATGAGATTTGGAGTAAACTCGTTTAAAATTAGCTGCTCTGAATTTGCAGTTTCAGACCCTTGAAATGATGTCCCCCCAAAATAATTCATAATAAAAGACTAACTGCAAAACACTGGTGAAATAGTATTTTGTCTAGCAATCTATTTTTGTTAATGAATTTTAAATCGTCACTTTCAGTCCTCAAATAACCCTTTATTGTATTATTTTCATTTTATTTAAGAGGAGATTTAGGCTCCAAGATGTTAATAAATATTCCCAAAATCTCTTAGAGGCACCAGGATTTGAAGTTTGCTTACTCCAAAGCTCATATTTTAGTCACAGTGCAGTTTTGCCTTTTGTTACAAAGGTTACTTTTATAGAAAAAGCGTTGTTTTGTTCAAATGCAATTTTTTTACATGGGTAATTTTTATTAAGGGGATACTTTCTTAATTACCCCTCAAATTTGTTTCATTTCTGGGCTTGCTTTTTATCTACGTTACTGGGTTATGCACTCACTACCCATCATATGGCAGGTGGAGATCCTTAAAATTGGGAGAATAAAATTGGGATGATGCTTCAATATGTATCAGTTGTGTGCTGATCCAATAGAAAGCACTAAAGACATATATATATAGTCGAATGTGGGGGATTGTTCATCTTGCCCAATTAGTATTTTGCTAAAGACTTTGAGTCAGAGGGATTCTTTTTCACCTAAGCAATGGTACTTCCTTTTGAGATAGTAGGGGGAAATGCTCTCAAATGAGTCTTCTGTCTACTGTTTCTTTTCAAAGGGCCAGCACTCACGCCAGTTATCCCACAAAGCCTGCCTTTGAACCCAAGTTACATTTGCTTTCAGGGCTCCTTGCACATGTGTCACAATGATTAGGTTAGTGTCCCCTCCTCCCTCAATCTTAATTTTAACCTGGAAATACTTTATAATAACCTATAGGCTTTGTGCAATTAAGAAAGAGGTTGAGCCCTAACTGGTTTGGCTCAGTGGATAGAGCATCGGCCTGCGGACTGAAGGGTCCCGGGTTTGATTCCAGTCAAGGGCATGTACCTTGGTTGCGGGCTCATCCCCAGTAGGGTTTTGCAAGAGGTAGCTGATCGATGATTCTCTCTTATCAATGTTTCTAACTCTCTGTCCCTCTCTCTTCCTCTGTAAAAAAAAAATCAATTAAATATATATTTTTTTAAAGGAAAGGTTGGACAAAGATTTTCAGAATTTCTAATAATTGAAATAATTCTTTCTGGACAGTGAAACTTAAGGAGACCTGTATAGCTTTTGTCCCCATTGCTTCTTAATTTTGAGTTTCAAATTTTTAACCTATTTATTTATGTTGTTTTATTTACTTTTGAAGTGGGATACAGAAGATCTTAAGAATATTACTTGTCTAACATAAAACCCCTTTTTGTGCCCTCTATATTTTCTTCCCTCCTTTCTCCAGTTATAGGAATATTAGAGGCCCGGTGCACGGATTCATGCATGGGGGTTGGGTTCCCTCAGCCTGGCCTGTGCCCTCTTGCAATCTGGGTCCCACTGCCTATTTAGGCCCCTGCAGGCCAGCCTGAGGCAGCCAGGGAGGAGCCAGAGCAGGGCCTGGCACCACCTCTTGGCAGCACTGTCACAGCTCAGGAGAGGTTCACTGTACCACGATGGCTGTACTCACCAGATGTGAGCCCACTTCTGGCTGAGCAGCACTCCCCCTGTGGGAGCGCACTGACCACCAGGGGGCAGCTCCTGCACTGAGCGTCTGCCCCCTGGTGGTCAGTGTGCGTCATAGTGACTGGTCAACTGGTTGCTTAGGCTTTTAATATATAAAGACATTTCTCCAAAACTAGTATAAGGGGAAGAATTTGTGGAGAAGAAATTTCAACAGTTTATTATAATTTTTTTTAAATTACTGTATTCTTAAGAAAGGCCAGAAAGTCTAATTGTGTTTCATCAATAGGGGAAGCCAGTGTGTCACCATCTTAAAATTTAAGAAAAAACAAAGTTTTATAAATCCCTTCATTCCGAGGTACTTTAATAGTTCTTGTTAAATTGACAAGGTAAAATGCACATGGCATATATTTTAAGGAAGTAGGAATTCAAAACAAATGACAAGATGACTGATGAAGTTGATTTCATTGATGTTTTAGGGCTGGGAGACATCTTTGAGATTATAAGTACAGCAGCCTTGTTTTGCAAATGTGGAAACAGGCCCACGGAGGCTACGACATTAGTGCAACATCATAGTAAACCTGCACATGTAACCCAGACATCCAACTACCTGAAGCACATCTCTTGCGGGCCCCCCAAATTCAGTACGCCCCAAGCTGATTTTCCCTGTTATTTAAACATTTTTTCCTCTTCTCTGTCTTGATAGATGGTGGCACCGTTGCCCTTCCAGCAGTCTAAACCAGAAGCCTGGTCATCATCCTTGATTTCTCATTTTCTCTCACTTCTCACCATCGATTCTCCATTTTCTACAGTTCCACTTCCTAAGCCAGTGTCTCTCACATCCATGTTCCCCTGTCTGTCCTCACTGCCACTGTCCTGGGAGAAGTCATCTCACACTACTGATGCTGGGGATACGGCATTGAGTCACTTGGGCGTCAGTTTTTAAAGAGATGGCCTATACTTAGGTCTTCAGAGACCAATATCCTGAGATTCAGACAAAAAATGGCTTGTGGTGGGACTGAGGAATCAAGGGATGGTGACTTTAACTAACTCAGCACTTAGAACCACCTAGAGCAGTGTTTCCAAACTTTTGACATATGTGTACCCCTTCTATAATTTTCATAACGCTGAGTACCCCTCGTCAAAAAAAAAATGGATGTATTTTAATAACAATCAAAATATATTTATGTTTTCTTTTTTGGCACATACACAAAATAATAAACAAAAAATATAATTATTCATAATAAAATATAAATAAAAGTTATATTATAAAGAACATTTATTTGCACACCGGACCATCTCACGCCTCACAAGAGTGTCTTGACTTGACTCATGAAAACGAAGAATTAGGTGCAGCTAAGCACGGTGCAGCATATCCCCACCAAACTCCGGTGCTACGTACCCCCACCAAACTCTTCCCGTACCCCTGGGGGTACACGTACCACACTTTGGGAAACACTGACCTAGAGAATTAGGAGTAACTTGAACTGCAAAGTGCAAGCTTACAGAAATGTTCAACTTTAGGCTATTTATATGTTCACCTTTTCTCAAACCTATTCCCTTTTTTTTTTACATGATGTAAGCTTGTTGTCTGTTGTGGTAGGGGTGGTTTTCTGAGAGCTTGGGTAAAGAAAAGAGCCCATTACTGGAAACCTTTGAAATCTTACTGCTAATCGTATTTTAAGTAAATCAATAACTCCATAAGCAAGTGAGCCCACATTTAAAAGATTTCCTTTGCTTTTTACAAATCATTCTTCCCTCAGCAACATCAAAAACTGACTACCTAGTATAGATTTTTCCTTTTGAAGGTCACATCTCCAGACAAGGCTGGCTACTTCAAGGATGTTGGACAGGTAGACATTTTATTTATATTTTTATTATTTTATTAATCCTTACCTGAGGATGTGTGTTTGTGGGTTTTTGTTGTTGGTTTTTTTTTTTTTTTTGGGGGGGGGTTGTTTTTAAAGAGAGAGAGAAAGATCTATGTAAGATAATAAATTCTAAAAGTGAAGAAGCCTCAGGGTGGAGGAGAAGCGGGAAGCTGTCGGAGAAGTGTGGGTAGGATAGACCCTGACTGGGGATGGAACCCACAACCTTTTGGTGTCTGGGACAATGCTCCAGCCAACCGAGCCACCAGCCAGGCGGCTGGTACCATTTCAGGTATGGTAGTCAAGGAAGGCCATGCAAACAAGTAGGGGAAAAATCATCCAGGTTAAAGGAAGAGCAAGCAGTGCAAAGGCTCTGGATGGAAAGAAGCGTGGTTTGTTTTAAGAAACAACAAGAAGACTAGTATGAGTGGAGGGCAGCGTGAGGCAGCTCATGAAATGAGGTAAAATCACAGAGGGAGCAGGTGCCAGGTCTCGTGGGGATTTGAGGTCATGGGAAGGAGTCTGGATTTTATTCTGAGGATGATAATAGAAAGCTCCTGAAAGGTTTGAACAAAGACATTTCATGCTCTAGCTGCTAAGTGGCTTTTTTAAAAAAATATGTATTTTATTGATTTTTTACAGAGAGGAAGGGAGAGGGATAGAAAGTTAGAAACATCGATGATGAGAGAGAAGCATCGATCAGCTGCCTCCTGAACATCCCCCAATGGGGATGTGCCCGCAACCAAGGTACATGCCCTTGATCGGAATCGAAACTGGGACCATTTAGTGGATAGTCTGATACACTGAGCCAAACCAGTTTCAGCGGCTTTTTTCTTTCTTTTTTTAATAGAAAACCCAATTCTGGTTTCAGATGTTGGGCTGGTATTGCCTCAAGCTTTGTCCTGACTTTTCTACTGAAATGCTCTCCCCCACTACTTCCCTGTTTCTAAGTCTGATGAACGTTTCTTAGACATCATTCCCCGAGCAGCTTTTGACGCATTCTTCACTCCTTTGGTACTACGCCATCCTGGTTTCCTCCTGTTCACTGGTTTCTCCTCTCTGCTAGAGCCTTCTCTTTCCTCGATATAGGAATCAATTCCCTTTCCTAGCAACACTCCCCTCTGAGGGGATCTCCTCCAATCCTTGTTACCTGTCCTAAACAGGCTGCTGGGAACCTCATCTAGATCTACTTGGCCTCCTCTTGGATGTCTCCCATTTCAATTGTAATAAGGCCAAAACAGAACTCTTGATTTCCCCCTCCAAACCTTCACCACCAGTCACATTACTTTAAGAAATGTCCAAAATTTACAAAGTTGCTTGAAAAATTACCGTCTTTCCTCATCAAGAGGCTCGAATATTGACCACAGATCTGCACAGGGCTCACCGTGTGCATCACTACCAGCTCAGCCCATGCCTCAGTGACCTCCTGCCCACACCTCTCCAAAGCTTCCTGCTTCCACTCCCATCCCGGGGGCTTTTATTTTCAGAATTGATTTATTACCTTATGTTTATTGATTATCTGTCTTTTCCTCACTCTGTTCCTTTCCTTCTCACTCATACTTAGTGAACAGGTAATGAAGAATCAGAGCTTAACATCTATATGCCTATGTTGGACATATTTACATACAGTATATAACTTTTCAATACTGTTGTGAAGTAGGTGTGATTTCTTGTTTTCCAGATGGGAAACGGAGGACATACAGAAACGTACCTACATTCCTAAGTGTGGGAACTGTTCTTTCTGACTCCCACTCTTTCCTGGCTATCATTCTGCTTTTGTAGGTTTTCCTTTCTCCTGTACTCCTTAAGTCTCTGGCCAATCCTCCTCCCTCTCCCCATCCCACCCCCCTCAAATTCCCACGGTTGTATTTTGTCTCATTATTCTGCATTTTCTCTTTTACTCACTGACCTATTCTTACCCACCAATGACACTCAAGTAGTAGTTTTCCAGGGACAGTCTATAATGGTACCATCAATATCAAAGCTGCTTAACTATGTTAAGTCTATACTTTGAAGAGGTACAAAGAAAATGTCTAACATGTTTCTGTGATGCCTTTATTTGCTTTCTGGTAATGGGGCACCATTAAGTCTATTGTGCTTAGTAAATGCTGGCACCCATCTTTTACTTGATATGCAAGTGATTAAAATCTCTACTTCCGAAGACAGAGTAGGTTTAATGATAGAGAATTTCTCCTTTTTAGCATTAAAAAAATCATTTTCTTCCATATTAATTGATACTTTTTTAGATACTTTTCTCACTTAATTTTTTTTCTTTAAAAAAATTCTTCTCACGTAATTTTTAATATAGGTAAACCTAATAATACATGATAGGGTTTTTAACCAGAGGTAATCATTTGTACACAATAAGCATCAATAGATGCAAGCAGTGGACCTTTTTTAATTAAATTCAAAATATGTACAGTTAACTGGCTAAATTATTAGTAGTATTAGTATCTAAGTATCTACTTTTCAAACTCCCCTTTGCTTCTCAGAGTCACCTGATTCATAGAATCATAATAGAAAACTAAATTAAGAACAAGAACTCTGAAAGAGTGGTGCATACAACTAAATCCTTGAACCACTAAACTTTCACCAGCAAGAAGCAGGCTGAGAAAACTGCAGCCTTCAAAATCCCATTTCAGATGGAATATAAAAAAAAAAAAAAAAAAGGAAAAACTTCCTATATTAGGCTGAATGATCTCCTCAAAGATAACAGAATAAATGGTTTTGCTTTTACTGAGTTTTTCTTTTGTGGAACTCATAAGATTATTAATTATACTAGAGGCCTGGTGCATGGATTTGTGCATTAGTGGAGTCCCTTGGCCTAGCCTGCGGGGGTCAGGCTGAAACCAGCTCTCTGGCATCGCTCAAGGGCTCACAGTCCCAGATTGTGAAAGGGTGGTTCTTGGGTGACACATCCTGGAATCCGACTCCTTCCTCTGGTTCCGAGTACATCACCGGAGAACTACAGCTGCCAAATCACCACAGTTTGGCAGCTCCTGTGTTGAGTGTCTGCCCCCTGGTGGTCATTGTGCTTCATAGTTACTGGTCAGATGGTCACTTAGTCATTATATATCTACACTAATAAAAGAAAAACATGCAAATTGACCATCCATCCCTCTGCTACACCCACCAGCCAATCAGAGTGAGTATGCAAATTAGCCCAACAAAGATGGAGGTAATTTGCATATGCAGGCACAGAGCAAAGACTGAAGACAGCATAGAAGGGAGCCAAGCGCTGTGGAAGGGAGGGAAGCTGTGGAGAAGCAAGCAGTGCTGCGGAGACAGGAGGGAAGCAGGCGGGGTGGCGGAGATGGGAGCCCTATTCTTACAGGAATAGGCCCGAGGGATTCTCAGACTGGTGACTCAAGGGTGGGCCGCACCCTGCGATTTCGAATCACCCACTGGGCTCCTAGATAATAAGCTTGATCTGTGAGCACATATTGTGCCCCCAAATTACAAAATATACTTTATTTTTAAACACATTAGGAAACTTTAGAAAAAGTGACTATGTTGGGCCATAAAACATATGTTATTACATTTTAAAGATTGGTTATAGCCATTTCTCTGATCTTTATGAAGTTAGGAAATAAAAAGATATTTAGAAAAATATACATAAGAAACATTAGAATCACAGTGCTGAAGTACTGGTTCAAAGAGGGACTTAATAAAATTTAATATTCTTTAGACCACAATAATAATAAAAATAGCATATCAAATATCAAAACATGTAAGCTATAGCTAAAGCAGTACTTGGAGAAAGTTTTATAGCTATACATTCTAATATTGGAAAAGAAGAAAATCTTAAAGCTAATGAGCAACTATCACTAAACAGCCAAAATAAGATGTTAGAAAAATAATAATAAAGTTGAAGAAAATTTATAAAGGAAGAAAATAAGGAAACAAATTATATTGGATCAAATCAATGGACAAATAAAGGAAATTGGGGTTCTATGGCGAACAAAAACATACTTCAAAAACAAAGGTGAAATAGAGACTTGCTTAGACACAGGGAAGCTGGAAGAATTCATCACTAGCAGACCCACACTGCCATACGTGTAAAGGAAGCCTTTTAGCCAGAATGCAGATAGCAGATAGAGATCGGGACCTAAGGAACGAAGAGCTCCAGAAGTAGTAGCTACATGATCAAATATGTGCTTTACTCGTACTTTCTATAAGAGTCATGACTGTTTAACCAGAAGTAAAAACAAGGTAGTATGTCGTTTAGAACAGGCGTAGAAATAAAATTTGTGGCGATAGCACAGAAAGCTGGGAGGGAAGACATGGCATTATAAGATTTTTAGACTATAAGCGAAATGTTATCAGTTGAAGGCAGACTGGTAAGTATCTACACTATAAGTTCTAAAGCAACCTTTAAGTTAGTAAAACAGAGTTACAGAGGATTTCCGAGATCGCCTGCTACATTACTAGACTGGAAAGCATTGGTTCTGCAGACCGGGCCCAGCACCTAGCTTGCATAACACAAAAACACTCAGTAAGGTGTTTTCTTAAAGGTGCCAACCTCCTTGGCTCTCAGCACCACAAGCAAATTGGGTTCTGAAATTACAGTCTTCCTCATCAGGGCTCTGCCTCCACTAATTTCAGTCATTGGATGGAGCTCAATAGGAAATTTGATGTCCCAGTCCAGAGTAATCCTTCCTTGTACAAAGTGCAATTTCGCTTGGGCAGGAACCGGATGTTATTAAAATGTCCTTCAGCCCCACAGAGCACTCTTCATTTTGATTTGTAGCGCAACTTAGAAGTTTACTAAATATTTGCTGAATCCGTCAATGATTGGCCACATGTTATTGAAAGCCTACTCTTTCCCATTCCCTAACAGGGAATAAAAATACATTTATTACTTCAAGCCAAAACTGGTTTGGCTCAGTGGATAGAGCGTCGGTCTGCGGACTGAAAGGTCCCAGGTTCGATTCCGGTCAAGGGCATGTACCTTGGTTGCGGGCACATCCCCGGCAGGGGGTGTGCAAGAGGCAACTGGTCGATGTTTCTCTCTCATTGACGTTTCTATCTCTCTATCCCTCTTCCTTTCTCTCTGTGGAAAATCAATAAAATATTTTTAAAAATACATTCATTACTTCAATTATTTACTCAGTGTTGTCAGGGTCCCTTCTCTGAAGAAGTTCTGAACACTTTTTTTTGTTGCTGTTAATCCTCACCTGAGGATATTTTTCCATTGAGTTATAGGGGGAGTGGAAGACAGAGGGAAAAACAGAGAAACATCGATGTGAGAGAAACACATCAATTGCAACCGAGCCCTGACCAGGGCCCCGGGCCGGGTAGGAGCCTGCAACCAAGGTACTTGCCCCTGACCAGAATCAAACTCAGGACCTTTTGGTTTTATAGGTCGATGCTCCGTCCATGGAGCCAAACTGCCTCGGGCTGAACACATTTTTGACGGACCAAAGGAATGGAGAAAATAAGAGTTCAGCGACTTTCATCCTCTCACAAAAGACTTCAATAAAATGCATCCTCTAGAGAAATTTATTTTCTCAGCAAGGTACAAATAAAAATGTATTCAAATTCATACGGTTCAATTTCTTGGTCTGTTTCTCTATGTGGTAAATCATTATGGTTTATAAATACCTATTATAATAGCTTTCTTTAAAATGCAATCATGCCTTCTAATATTTAAATAACATCATTTCATGAGGTATTATATGAATGAGACAGAAAGGAATGCGAGGAACCTCTCCTTCAAATCTCAAGTGTTGTAGGCCTTCCTCTCGACCTCTGACTTTGGAAATAGTGACTGGGGGTGGGAGGTTGAGTGGGGACGGGGTAAGGGATGGGGTGTGTT
This sequence comes from Vespertilio murinus, assembly GCA_963924515.1. Taxonomy (NCBI): domain Eukaryota; kingdom Metazoa; phylum Chordata; class Mammalia; order Chiroptera; family Vespertilionidae; genus Vespertilio; species Vespertilio murinus. The sequence goes on from OZ004704.1 coordinate 153,314,681, forward strand.
CCTTTGACCTCTCTCCACGGGCTCCTCATCTCTATTTACCCCTTGAATGTTGCAGCCCCAGGATATCTTTGCTTCCCACTCATTGCCCACTTGCTGGAGAAACCTCTGGTTTGGGGGCGTCAGCTGCCACCTCTCTGTAGGTGACATCTAAATCTAATTCTGGCCCAGATACTGTTCGTGAGTATGAAATCTCCAATTCCCAGTGGAGACACCCTCCTGGGTATCTTACCCATGGAGCAAGGATTGGCAAACTAGCTTATGGTCCATGCCTGGTCTGACATCAGTTCTTATACAACCTGCAAGTGAAGAAGGGCTTTTACATTGTAAGTATAGCTATGTTCCAGGAGCACCTAATTTATGGCCAACGAAATTTGAATTTCATGTCTTGATTTTTGTCAACTACTCAAAATGACAACACAGTGTGTTACAAGTGGAATGAGAGGGGGCAAAGAAAAGCCTGTTCTGTAGTGGTGAAAAGCGCATGGCAGTGTTCCCCCTACCTCTCTACATATATAAAAGACTAACATGCTAATGTCCGTTCCACCGTCTGACCGGTTGCTATGACGCGCACTGACCACCACTGGGAAGACGCTCAGTGCAGGAGCTGCTGAGCTGCAGTGACTTGGCAGCAGAGGTTCTCAGGTGACACACCCTGAAACCAGAGAGGAGGGAGCCCGATTCCTCTCAGGACCATGCGATTCCACCTTCGGCAGTGGGTTATGTTGTTGCTGGGGCACTTTTGGCCCTGAATCTGGCCCACTGCACACTTGCATTTGAGTTCCACACCCTGTGCGACAGCAACTTTGCAGAGTGCCTTCTCCCACTCCGGGACCCCTCGAGGGATGTCAGAGAGCCGGTTTCAGCCTGATTCCCGCAGGCCAGGCTGAGGGACCCCACCTGCCAGAGGGACCCCACTCACTCTGCAGACGCAAGGGAGGGGCTGTGCGAGGTTGGCTCCAGAGCGTATCCAGCCCATCTCACTCAGTCCTGCCCCACTGGCCACCTTCTCATTAATTCCCTTTCAATGTGCACAAATCCATGCACCAGGTCATTAGTTGACGTGTAACTAATCACCCCAAAAGGCAGTGTCTCAAAGCAACAACATTCATCTTATTGTTTGCCTAGGGTTTCTGTGGGGCTAGAATTCAAGAAGGGCTCAGCTGGGCAGTTCTGGCTTGGGAATGTGTAATGCACTGGAGTGGAGGTTTGGGTGCTGGGCCCAGGGGCTGGAGCCACGCCCTCTCAGGGACTCTCTGGGACTCTACATGGTCAGTCCAGAGAAGGCTTCAAAGTTGAGTGTTACTGTCCACAGGGCAGAAGCGACATCCTCTTTCATGATCGAGCCCGGGAGGTACGTACCATCACTTCGGTTGTGCTCTAGAGCAGCGATAGAAAAACTCTTTCTGTAAAGGACCCAGATAGTAAATGATTTAGGCTTTTGGGTCATGCAGTCTCTGGCATTCACAACTACTTGATGCTGCCATCACAGAGCCCCAAGAGGGGCTGCTCTGTCAGCCTGAATGGGAAGATGCGGGTTTGGCCCACAGTCCACCTGCAACCTAGAGCCGAGCCCGAGTCAGAGCCGCTGAACTTCAGCTGTAACATGAATGGCAATAACTTTTTTTTAAAAAATATATATTTTATTGATATTTTACAGAGAGGAAGGGAGAGAGATAGAGAGCCAGAAACGTCGACGAGAGAGAATCATCAACCAGCTGCCTCCTGCACACCCCCTACTGGGGATGTGCCCGCAACCAATGTACATGCCCTTGGCCGCAATCAAACCCGGGACCTTCCAGTCCGCAGACCGACGCTCCACCACTGAGCCAAACCGACCTCGGCAGAATGGCAATAACTTTTAATGTTGCAAGCCACTGAGCTTTGGATGTTTCTTTTTTTTAAAAATATATTTTATTAATTTTTTACAGAGAGGAAGAGAGAGGGATAGAGAGTTAGAAACATTGATGAGAGAGAATCATCGATCAGCTGCTTCTTGCACACCTCCTACTGGGGATGTGCCCGCAACCAAGGTACATGCCCTTGACTGGAATCGAACCCAGAACCTTCCAGTCCCCAGGCCGATGCTCTATCCATTGAGCCAAACCGGTTTTGGCTGAATGTTTCTTGTTCCTCAGCATGACTGTAGCAATCTACTATGTGCATCTTCCATGTGCCAAGACCCTGAGCATACAGAGAACACATTGCGGTGGATTGTCTCTGTTCCTTAGCATGGCCTGGGAGCCCTGTGGCATCTGGTCTCTCGTCTCCTGCCACTACCTGCCAATCTCTTTCCAGCGGTTCCATGACTCTGTGCCCTTTGTACACACGATACCAAATCATATGCAGTCTTCAAAACTCACTGGAATGCACCTCCTTTACAAAACCTCTCCTAATACCCCCCAAAGCCTCTCCTAATACCTTCTCCAGCACTTGTTCGCATGCCCATGCACTCTTGTCTGTGATGATGCATGTTCACGAGCCGGAGTCCCTGCTAGGATGCAGTCTCCTTGGACCCAGGGAGGGTGACTTTCCTTGGCCACGTCAGTCCCCGGACCTCAGGACAGAGCCTTGCCCTGGTGCCCCCTCGAGCAGAGCTGCTGAAGTGGTGACCGAGGCTGACGGAGTCCTGAGGGGGAGGGGCAGGCTTTAAGTTTGAGGCAAATTCTCTGTTTGGAATTCTCTCGTTTCTTTCTCCATCATTTTTTCCTGCAGAACAAGCCGGATTCAAATAAACATCAAGGGCAAGTTTGAAGAGTAAAGGCATAAAAAATAAAAATAAAAAAAGATTCTGAAGACTGTTGTGGTCTTAGGAGTTTTGGGGTTGATGTGATATTTATAAAGCTCGCTGTGTTCGTTTATTTTAGTATCACCACACCACCCATCAATTTCCTCCTCTCCCTTTAGCAATTTGTCCTCAAGTTCCCTAACCAGTGAGTTCCAGGCAACCGCCCAATTTACAGCACCCTAGAGCACCTTCAGAGAACTGCCCGGGGTCCCTGCCAGAGCAGACAGTTCTGATGTCCCTCCTTGCTTTGTAGGGGTCTCTGTCCGAGGCCCAGGGGCAGTTGGGCATGCCCAGTGGGCATCACTGCTCATCCAGGAGGGGCAGAGGCAGGGGCTGGTGGGCCTCTTCTGTCCACTGGTGGCCACGGCATGCTGCACGGAGCCCCGAGCCACGTGCCGGTGGATGAGGACGGCTCGTCAGCAGAACCGGGTCGTCGTGTTAGTATGATGGGGACATGCTTAGGCACATCTTAATTCTTCATGCAGCTCTTTAAAAAACCCTCTGTGAAAGTAATATAGGAACTATCAGGGATTGGGAGTATTAATTGGATATGTACTTGTTTTGTTTGACGGTAATCCTGGCTCTGCCTCCAGCTAGCTCGTCGGGCCTCCGAGAAATGAATGGTTTGGAAGTCACCGAGAGCTAATGTTCCCTTAAACCTCTGAGATTCTAAGATTTCATAATGGATTTAGCAGCTGCAGGCTTTTGATGATGTGCCCAGAAATACACACCACAGTTCGATCAAGATTGTGAACGCGCCGATCTTTAAATGAGGGTGAGTGTGTGTGGGGGGCGGGGGGGAGGGGGCTGATGAGATGCTGGAGAGGATAAAACAGAGTGCCGGATGGAACACGCTTCAGGAAGTGCCGGATGTGAACATGCTGATGTGCTTTACGCGAAGTCCTGCCCACATTGAAGAGCGAAGCGCTGCGTTTGGCAGCCTGCTATCTCCTTAACAAAGCCTGTGATTGTTCTGTACGAACGGTGGCCTGCACCGGAAGGAAGTGGCTGAGAGCAGGTTCTGGTGAGAGATGGTAGACAGGACAGAACATCCCTCGCACCCCCGGTGGCCTCCTGCCCGGCCCTTGCCCAGGAGCCGGTGATTGCCATCTCCCCTGACCAGTCTGCAAGCCAGAAACCCAGAGCCGCTTCCTGTGAGACCAGGAGCCATGTTTACTGGTATTCTTGTTCATCATCTGAATCCCTAGCACCTAGCAGAGTAGGAGCTCAATAAATATTTTTAAATATATTTTATTAATATTTTACAGAGAGGAAGGGACAGAGAGAGCTAGAAACATCGATGAGAGAGAAACACCGACCAGCTGCCTCTTGCACACCCCCTACCGGGGATGCACCCGCAACCAAGGTACATGCCCTTGACCGGAATCGAACCCGGGACCTTTCAGTCCGCAGACCGACACTCTACCACTGAGCCAAACCGGTTTCGACTCAATAAATATTTTTAAAATAAATCCTGGCCAGTTTGGCTCAGTGGATATAGCATTGGCCTGTGGACTGAAAGGTTTCAGGTTCGATTCCGGTCAGGGGCATTTACCTTGGTTGTGGGCACATCCCCATTGGAGGAGGGGCGGTGCAGGAGGCAGCTGATTGAAGCTTCTAACTCTCTAGCCCTCTCCCTTCCTCTCTGTAAAAAAATCAATAAAAAATAGTTTTTGAAATAATAAATAAATCCTATTGCTAAGCATTGCCCCCTCCCCCTGGTCCTCCCTTGAGGAACAAGTACCCTGGGCACAGAACACCTCAAGTTATCAGATCTGTCTTCCTTGTGAGAGTAGCCACCTGCGATCACGTGATGCTGGCTATTCCAGATAACTGGATGCCACGTGAATATCGCGAGGGGCACGGATGAGTGCGGATGGGCAGGTAAGGCTCGCCTGCTCCCCCTGCTGCCTACGGCCGGTTCTGCGTGTTTTGCCTGTCTGCTTGGAGATCCTGCATGGACAGAGGGCATCCACGCCCTGGCCCCTGAGCTCAAAGGACCCTTCCAGAAAACCAAAAGGAAAAACATTCAGGTAGCCGTGAATAATTAAATTACTAGTATACCTGAGAGTGATAAAAAAAAAAATCAGGGGCCTTGCCTACATTTCATCTGTGTGGGTGAGGCAAAAGGAACCACTCAACAGGGTTACGAGGGCAATTGTGAGCAAGGGAGTAAAGTGGTTTCTGTTGTGCCCTTGAAGCCCACTTGTTCCTTTGTGCGCGGTGTTTCTCCTCCTTACACAGTCTGTCTAAGAGAAGGACACTCCTCCTCGGCCTCCCAGCCCCCTTCAGGACAGGCCAACCCTTTCTTCTTTCTGGAAACGTTCTTCTTTGAGTTCTGGGGATACCATGCTCTGGTTTTTCTTGAACTCCGGGGTAGTGCTTTGTCAGGCCCCTCTGCTGGCCCTCCTCTGCGAACAGGCTACTAGGAAACTGCGCCCCAGGCCTCGGCCCCTTTCTCTTCCCCCAGTGATCTCATCCCATCTCATCCGGAAACATGGCTTTAATTACCAGCTATTAACTGAGGCGCTCCCAAATTTATATCTCTGATGTTGACCTCTCCCCTGACTCCCAGACGTGAACAATCAGAAAAGCCTTTTTCTGAAAAATATATATATATTTTATTGATTTTTTACAGAAAGGAAGGGAGAAGGACAGAGAGCTAGAAACGTCGATGAGAGAGAATCATCGACCAGCTGCCTCCTGCACACTCCCCACCGGGGACGTGCCTGCAACCAATGTACATGCCCTCGACCAGAATCAAACCTGGGACCTTTCAGTCCACAGGCCGACGCTCTATCCACTGAGCCAAACCGGTTTCAGCCAGAAAAGCTTTCTTAATGTCTCCATGTGGATGAGGTGCTGGCTATTTTCTGTTTTCCCCTGCGGATCCACCGGCCCCCTAGCCCTCCCTATCCTCCCCCCTCCCCCCCTCCCCACTCCTTCCTGTGCCCTGAGCTGCGGGCCAGGATGTGCTGCATCCCAGGCTGCCCTGTCTCTGCCTCCAGCTGGATTTGCCCGGTTGGAAAAACTGACCACAGGGGGAAAGGCAGGAGGAGAGTAAGGTCAGGGTATGTGTCCTCTTGTCTTCCTCTGTCTCTTTGACTGTGGCTTAGACATTTCCCTCTGCTGAGGTCAGCCCTCCCCATGGCCACAGCTATTCCCGCTGGCTTCCGGCAAGACCACCCTTCCTCCCTTCCTCCCTTCCTCTCTCGGCCCCTTTAGGCCTAGGGCCCGACAGCTGTCTGTGCCGCAGCTGTACCCCGGCCCGAACGGGACTCCTGTTCATACAAAGCACATGGCACCAGCGTATTCTCTGGGCAGCCGGTGGGAATCCGGACCCAGCAATCACTTGGCTTAAAGATGTCTTACCTGTGGACACAAGCAACCACAACGGTGCATTGAGCAGTTAGGATCAGGTGCCCATCAAGCCAAAGATCGTAAATCTTGATGATGTTATAAAATGCTGACATTTCGCTGGGTCTTCATGGCTTTTACATGAAGGCCATTCTTCTGTGACTCCCCGTCTGTAACAACTACAGAATGAAAAGACTGGGGCTTCTCCCGGATGCTGTTTAGTCCACTTCCAAGGAGATTTTCCTGACATTTCTCATACATGACGAGCCCTTCCGCGGCAATGCTCATCATCATACCCTTACCTAGCACAGTGTTTGAAGTATAATAGATGCCCAAAACGTGTATGTTGGATTTGTGAGTTAATTAAGGTTTACTAGATATAGGTCTCGTTAAAGCCACTTTTTTTTGTTTTGTTTTGTTTTGTTCCTGCGTATTTGAACTCTTAGTAACAGGGTAAGACTTTTATCTGATTCGTGCGGTCTTAACTTACCTAGTGTTTCTCCCTCGGCCTTAGTATTCTAGGACCAGTTCAGCTTGAGTTCTTCTAGAGTGCAAGGGATGAGAAGGAAGTAGGAATGTTTTTTGGCTTTTGAGTTGTTTTCGAGCTTGAACGGAGTTCACAAAACTACTGGGAGACTTCTGCAGGAACAGCTGTTATGTGACCCCGGAGAAGGAAATGTGCATTTTTAAAAAGGCAGAGTATAAACAATAAACACGCTGGGAGGTCACCCGGAGAGGGGAAGAGGAAGGCTGGGAATAGACATGGGAATATTTCACACTAGCGCGGAGATGGCTAAGCTTTTTTCCTGATGTCTCTGAAAGCAGTTTTAGCCATTTTTGGAGAAGAGATGATTGTGGCTATTTATGCACATCACGTTGCTAGGTGACACCCCGGGGTGAGCACCATGCTAACCCATCACCCCCTGGTTTCCAGAACCAGCAAAGGAAGGGATGTCCGGGGGCGGGGGGCGGGACCCAGGAAGGAACGCAGAGACACTGGGACAAGAACGGTCTGGAGTGAATGAATCAGCGTTAGGAAAACCTTCATCTCTCTCTCCCCCTCTCCATTCCTGTAAAATGATCTGTTCAGGATCTTCGGTCCAACCTTTCCCCTGCTCTGAATCAGGGCCCCTTTGTTGCGAGCAGCCTTTTCCTCTATTATGACATTTGGCCTCCTCTGGGAGAAAAGCAGATCTGCTTCCTGCAGAAGCCAAGTCGGGAAATCACCAGGGAGGAAACCGAGAAGTCAGGCTCCCCATGCAGCAAGTCTGAGAACCGCATTCTGTCCCGTCTGTACACACGCGGCCTGGGAATGTGTGGGAGGCCGGGCCGCTGGGAACGGCGCTGAGTGTGCTGCACTGTGAGGAGGCTGACGTGCAACCACTGACACCTGCGATCTCACTGCAACTGAAATAACAGCAACCTGAGGCAAAGCCCATCACTATTGGAAATGCACCCATGGAAAGCTAGGCTGCTGATGTTTAGTGACCTAGTAAGCATGGGTTTAGGTCGGGAACAGACAGGCTCACACAGCTGGCTGGAATCAGTGGGTTTAGGTTGAGAACAGAGAGGCTCACACAGCTGGCTGGAACCTGTGAGACATTAGCCAGCATCCCGGGGGTATGGAGAATTTGAGTGCTTTGGGTCAGGGTGGTATTGTGTGCATATGTTAGCCTGTGTTTCCCTCGGGCTAGGCTATCTCCACCTTCGGGGCAGGCAGGCAGGCTCGAGTATAAATTGCAAGGTGGATGCTTTGAATCTCGTCCAAAGCACTTACTGGAACTGGGAATGCCTTTTATCCCCGCCCACCACTGAGGCTACAGTGAGGGCAATGCACCTCCTAGTGGCCGCGAGCCTGTGTGAGCGCCTGGCTCTGCTGCCGGGAGAAATGCGACTGGTACTGCGTGCTCTCCTGGGGTCTCAGCTGGCTTCTGCGGCCGCCTCCACTGCAGGTCTCCAAGTTAGAGAAGAGGCTGTCTGCCAGCTCGTGAATGCCAACCTCGTGATAGTCACCTTTATGAGCAATTTTAAAGGATGATATCCCACTATGAACAGCAAAAGGATGACCTCTCAAAGGCAACCATTTTTTTTTTAAGTTTCTTCTTCCTGCTGACACCACTGCTTTCAAAGGCAGATGGCTTTGATGTGGGCCTCTGTCCACACCTGTCCTTGTACAAAATAGATGGAATAAGAAGAAAAAAAATAAATAAAGCTCCCGTCTTAAACAATCATCAGCTCATGGCTAATCTTATTTATACGTACTTTAACTTTCTTCCCCACCTAAAACACTCTAAAGAGAATTCTAAAGGGATTGCTTTAATCTATTTCATTTCACCTATAAATATTTCGGTATGTATCTGTGAATTATAAGGATTACTATAAAAATATAAGCAATATTATTCATTATCATAAGCAGTTACCAATACACCTGAAACCTATATAATTTCGTTAACCAAGTCACCCCAATAAATTTAATTAAAAAACAGTCATAAATTGCCGAAACCGGTTTGGCTCAGTGGATAGAGCGTCGGCCTGCAGACTGAAAGGTCCCGGGTTTGATTCCGGTCAAGGGCATGTATCTTGGTTGCGGGCACATCCCCGGTAGGGGGCCTGCAAGAGGCAGCTGATTGATGATTCTCTCTCATTGATGTTTCTAACTCTCTATCCCTCTCTCTTCCTCTCTGTAAAAAATCAATAAAGTATATTTTAAAAATAAAAATAAAAAAACAATCATAAATAGTTAGTAGTGATTCCTAATATCAACATATACCCAGGTTGGTGTTCATATCTCCTTGCTTGTCTCATAATCTTTTTTTACAATTTACTTCTTGTTTGTTTGTTTATTGTTTGTTTCAGTCCTCACCTGTATTTTTTCCATTGATTTTCAGACAGAGTGGAAAGGAGGGGAGAGGGGGGAGAGAGAGAAACATTGAAGCATCAATCGGTTGCCTCCTGCACACGCCCCAAAAGGGCTGGGGATTAAATCCACAATCAAGGTAAGTGCCCTTGACTGGTTATTGAACCCAGGACCCTTTTGTCCACAGGCCAATGCTTTAACTACTGATCAAAACCAGCCAGGCCAGTTTGTTTATTTTAATCAAGACCCAAATAAGATGTAAATGTTGTGATTAGTGAATATGGATCTCAAATCTCTCTTCATTTCTTTTCCTTTTTCTGCCATTCAAATTTTTGTTGAAGAAATGAGGTCATTTGCTCTGTAGTTTTCGACAACCTGGATATTACTGATCACATCTCTGGGGTGATTTAACCCCTCTCAGTACAGAAGTCTCTCCTCCCCCTTACTCAAGTTTTGCTTTCCATGGTTTCAGTTACCCATGGTCAACCCTGGTCCAAAAATATTAAATGGAAAATTACAGAACTAAACAATTGGTAAGTTTTACATTGCATGTCATTCTATGAAATCTCGTGCTGTCCTGCTCCATCCTCCCTGGGATAGGGATCATCCCTTTGTCCTGTGTGTCCACACCGATGTGCCTCCTGGCCTTCAGCAGCCATCTTGTTGCTTTATTATTTATTGTGGTTAATGTCTTACTTTGCCTAATTTATAAAGTCAACTGTATTATAGGCATGTATGTACAGGAAAACACATAGAATACATAAGATTTGGCACTATCCATAGTTTCAGGCCTCCACTGGGGATCTTGGGACATATGCTCTGTGGGTAATGGGGACTACTGTATGTGCTTGGTAATTTCTGTAAATTGGAAATTGGATCAAGAGTCATGGCCAGATGTAGGTCTGTTTTTTCATGGTGAAATGACTTCATGGGTGGTAGGAAATACTTCTATCAAGGGAGGCTGATACAGCCGGTGTGAGCCCCTTCAAACTAACTTCTGTGCCTTAGACATGTCCCAATCATTGTTTGAGAAGTATATTTAAAATTTTTTATTGATGAATTGATTTTAAGAGAGAGTACATCCCTTCCCTTCTCTCTAAAGAGAAACATCAATTAATTGAATTAATTGTTCCACTTATACTTTCATGCTTTTCGTGTATGTGACCTGACCAAGGATCAAACCTGTAACCTTGGCATATCTGGACGACACTGGAGCCAACTGAGCTACCCAGCCAGGACTGTTGGAGCGCTTTTTAACTTTCTGGCACAGCAGGTGTTCCTGGCTCATCATATACTGTCCCTGTCCCAGCCGTGGAACTGGCCATCTCTTCAATGCTCTTATACCTATTACTGGAGAATGGCTCTTAGAAATCAAGGTCTAGGCACTAGGTGCTTCATTATTATTGAGGTGTTGCTGCTTCCAGGCCTTCTCAACGGATAGGCCTAGGAATATATGTAGTATATACATGCAGAGATATACAAACATTATATGTATATTTTAATCTTTACCTGAGGTTATCTTTTTTTAAATGATTTTTTTTGAGAGAGACAGAGAAACAGAGAGACAGAGAGACAGAGAGATCAATTGGCTGCCCACCATACGCACCCTGACCAGGGATCGAACTTGCAACCTAGGCATGTTCCCTGACTGGGAATCAAACACACAGCCTTTTGGTGTACGGGATGACACTCCTACCTACTGAGCAACCCAGCCAAAGCCTATATATATTTTAAAAACACAAGTTCATTCTGATATCTCCGATTCCAACCCAACACAACTAGGTTGATTCTTCTCCCCTCTTATGTTTGTAAATTCCTTCTTCAAGTGACAAGCTTAAATCCCATATCCTTAATATATGTACCTACTTGCTCAGTCTTCTTCCACCCCACTTAACACATATTCTGTGTGTGGGTTCTCTACCTACCCCTGAGAAGCCATTGCCCATATTAGCACAATTTCCTTATATGGATCTCTGGTAGCCCCCAGGGGTATCATATACAACTTATTTGTCTGGGCCTCTGATACTAAAGATATTTTTAATGAACTAAGACAGAAAATAGGGAGAAAAAGAAAAAGGGAGAGCTGAAACCGGTTTGGCTCAATGAATAGAGCATCGGCCTTCGAACTGAGGGTCCCGGGTTCGATTCTGGTCAAGGGCATGTACCTTGGTTGTGGGCACATCCCCAGTGAGGGGTGTGCAGGAGGCAGCTAATCAATGTTTCTCTCTCATCGATGTTTCTAACTCTCTATCCCTCTCTCTTCCTCTCTGTGAAAAATCACTATAATATTAAAAGAAAGAAAGAAAGAAAAAGGTAGAGAGAGAGATTGGGAAAGAAAAAGGAAGGAAAGATTTATGTTCATTTTTTAAAAGTTTAATTTCAGAGAATTAATAAAATTCTCCAGAGTCCATACTCAAAAAGGCCAAGAGCTTCTACTTAGACAACTATGGGACCATATTTAAATGTTTTTGGAATTCTCAGATGAGGAAAGTATCCTATATAATAAAAGGCCAATATGCAAATTGACTGAGTGGCAGAACAACCCATCACTATGACACACACTTACCACTAGGGGCAGGCAGATGTTCAATGCAGGGGGAGTGCTGCCCAGCCAAAAGCCAGGCTCACAGCTGGTTAGTGCAGTGGTGGTGTTGGTAACCTCTCCCACCTCCACGGCAGCACTAAGGATGTCTGATTGCTGATTTAGGCCTAACCCTTATCGGAGATAACATTGGCAAATATGTTCTCCCATGCAGTGGGCTTTCTTGTTTTGTTGATGGTTTCTTTTGCTATGCAGAAGCTTTTTATTTTGATATAGTCTATTTATTTATTTTCTCTTTAGTTTCCATTGCCCTAGGAGCTGTATTGGTGAAGATACTGCTTTAGAATATGTCTGAGATTTTGCTACCTGTGGATTCCTTGAATATTTTTATGGTTTCCTGTCTTATGTTTAAGTCCTTTATCCATTTTGAGTTTATTTTTGTGTATGGTATAAGTTGGTGGTCTAGTTTCATTTTTTTTGCATGTATCTGTCCAGTTTTCCCAACACCATTTATTGAAGAGACTGTCTTGACTCCACTGTTGAACAGGAGTGAAAGTGGGCATCCCTGTCTTGTTCCTGTTCTTAGGTGAAATGGTTTTAGTTTTTGCCCATTGAGTATGATGTTGTCTATAAGTTTTAATATAAGGCTTTTATTATCTTAAGATATCCTTCTATTCCCATTTTGCTGAGGTTTTTTATCAAGAAAGGGTGTTGTATTTTGTCAAATTCTTTTTCTTCATCAATTGATATGACTATGTAATTTTTACCTCTCAATTTTTTTATGTGATGTATCATGTTTATTGATTTGCAGATATTGTGCAAATCAATAAACCATCCTTGCATTCCCAGGATAAATCCTACTTGGTCATGATATGTGATCTTTCTGATGTAATGCTGGATCCGATTTGCTAGAATTTTGTTGAGGATTTTAGCATCTATGTTCTCTTTCATTGTGTTGTCTTTATCTTGTTTTGGTATTAGGGTAATGCTGGCTTCATAGAATGAGCTTGCAAGTGTTCCTTTTTTGGAATAGTCTGAGGAGGATATGTTTTAGTTCTTCTTTGACTGTTTGTAAAACTCTCCTTTGAAGCCGTCTTTCCCCAGGCTTTTGTTTGCTGGAAGCTTTTTGATGACTGCTTAAATTTCCTCCATAGTTATCAGCCTCTTGAAATTTTTAGAATATTCCTGAGTGAATTTTGGAAGGTTGTATTTTTCTAGGAATGTGTCCATTTCATATATATAAGTTAACTAATTTGTTGGAATAGAATTGTTCATAGTATTTTTTAACAATCCTTTATATATTTGTGGGGTCTGTTGTTATTTTGCCTCTTTCATTTCTGAGTTTGTTTATTTGGATCTTCTCTGTTTGCTTCTTGGTGAGCCTGGCTAGAGGTTCATCAATCTTGTTTATCCTTTCAAAGAACCAGCTCTTGGTTTCATTTATCTTTTGTATTATATTTTTTGTCCCTAAGTCATTTATTTCTGCTCTGATCTTTATTATCTCCTTCCTTCTGCTCACTCTAGGATTTTCTTGTTGCTCTCTTTTTAATTCTTTAAGTTGTAGAGGTAGAGGATTTATTACCATTTTTCCCCCTTGTTTTTTGAGGCAGGCCTGGAGAGCTATAAACTTCCCTCTCAGCATGGGATGGTTTTCACTGTGTCCCATAGATTTTGGATTGTTGTGTTTTCATGGTCATTCATTTCCAGGATGTTTTAAAAATTTTAAAAGAAATGAAGCTTCACAAATATTTACTAAACCAGTTAGGTCTGTATGTTAGTCACCTTACACAGATGCTAACAATGGGGTCCTGAGGCAATATTAGAAACTCACCATTTCAGAGGCTTATTTATCCTTTTGGAAACTAAGTGCTATTTGCATATACTCATTTATGGGGAATAATAGATGATATTACTTCATTTTAACAAAAAAACCATGCTAAAATAGACAAATGGCTTTAAAAGATTCTGTGAAAAAAACTTAAGTTTGAAGGTAAAACTATGAGTATCAGCACATTTATATAAAGGAACGGTAGACCTATCACTGTGCAGCCAGTACACGCTCCTCAACAGCCATATGAGAATCAAACAATGAATGTTTGAAGTCAGCCCAAAGAATTAGAGACTGCCAAAAGACCCTTTGAAGTATCAATTTCTATCCACTATCCTCAATAATGACCCTCTCCTGTAGGGTTATTTAAGATACTATGTGCACCAGTGTTCATAACAGCATTATTCACAATATCCAAAGCATGGAAGCAACCCAAGTGTCTATTGAGAGATGAATGGAAAGGAAAATGTGGTATACACATACAATGAAATCCAGCCTTGAAAAGGAAGGTAGGCCTGACATGTGTGATGATGTGGATGAACTTTGAGGGCATAGCGCTCAGTGAAATAAGCCAGTCACAAAAAGGCAAATATGAGTCCTTTTATATTTTGCAATTTAATCCTAAGTGTTTCATGAGAAGGATAGTTTGGGCCTGGACTTCCCCTTCCCAGGATAATTTTTTTATTTTGTTGTTGTTGTTGACGTTGTCACTCTTACTCTAATTTCATCCTGTCCTAATGAATATTGCTTGGTTCTTCAACAATTCTTAAGTTTTCTTCAGCCAGTTGCTTCTGCAATTTTTCAATTATTCTCTTCCATTATTCACTCTAGCTCCTCACATATTACACATTCTTCCTCCTCTCTGGCTTTTTGTGCTGTAAGCTCAGCTTGGCTCCATTGTTCTAGTTACTTGAGCAACTGCTTTTTCATGATATGCTTGGCTTCCTCCACCCGTCAGAGAATGTCTCACTCAATTTCATCCTTCCTTTTCTCCAGTTCTTCCTCTACCCTTTTGGCTACTAATTCTTCCACTCTTTGGGCTATTTCTTCCTCAATGAGTTTTTCTTCTATTCCCTGCTGCCAGAGTTCTGGGGTCCAGAAGTCCCAAATTAAAGATGTCAGCAAGGTTGACTCTTTACGAGGCTCTGAGAGAGAATCTGTTCCACACCTCTTACCTTCTGATGGATGCTGGCAATCCTTGATGCTCCTTGGCTTCCATTCTAGCTTCTGTCTTTTATATGAGATACTTGGAATAATGAAAATCATAGAGCCAGAAAGTAGAATTGTAGTTGCCTGGGGCTGAAGAGAGGGAGAGAATGAGGAGTTGTTGTTTAATGGGTATAGAATTTCAGGTTTACAAAATGAAGAGCTATAAAGGTGGGTGGTGTTGGTGGCTGTACAACACTATAAATATAGTTATTACCACTGAACTGTAAACTTAAAAGTACTTAACTACCACGTTTCCCTGAAAATAAGACATTCTCAAAAATAAGACCTACTTCATGGAAACATAATACATCCCCTGAAAATAAGACCTAGCACATCTTTGGAAGCAAAAATTAATATAAGACACTGTCTTATTTTGGGGGAAACAGGGTAGTTAAGATGGTAAATTTTATATGTGCATTTTACCACAAATAAAGAAGTGGAGGGGGGGAAGATATTAACCAGTGATAGTATGAAGCCATCATGATTAGAAAGACTGGTTCTCTAAATGTGAATTCAAATCTCTAGTTTTCCAGCAATGATTAATTCCTGATATCTGAGTCAGATGAACAAGTAAGGTAGTTATAATATATCAAAGTATATTGTATTTTCTAGAATGTTTCAATGCAAAAACTTACATTTTTACTTAATAACAAATAATATTTTAAATATAACAAATACCAAAATTTACAAAAAGTTTCTATACATGTAACCACTGAATCAAGTGGCTGCTTTGCCCTGAATAAATAAATAAAGGATTCTAGACTTATAAATATAGCACCATATATGAGATTCATTCTCCACAGGATTCATAGGCAAGCTATTGCTCCAAAATTAGGGAAAGTCAGAAATTTACAGAGCTGCAAAATGAGGTTAATTTTACACAAATACAACTGTTTAAAAACCTTTTGTACCGATCACAAGTTTGCTCATTACTTAACTAAGTGTCAACATATTTAAATCTGTAGTTTAATGTCTAGTTGTGGAAATTTTTCGGTCTATGTTTTCAAATGTTTCTTTTGCCCCAATTCTCTCTTTTCTAAGTATAGATTTTTAAAATATATTTATTACATATTGTATAACTTATTTCTTTACTTTCTATCTTTTTATTTCTTCATGATTCAGTCTCTACCAACATTCTCAGACTTGTATTTTAATTATTTGAACATATTAATCACATATATTTTAAGGTATATCTGGTAACTTCATCATTTGTATCCCTTGTGCATTTATATCTATTGTGTATTTTTTTCCTGTTAATTTTCAATTACACTTTGTTTTCTTGTTTGTATAGTTGTTTTTTTTTTTTTTTAAGTTACTAAGATCTTGACATTGAGGAAATATCCTAAAGCTCTGGATTATCTTCCACCAAGAAAATTTACTTTTATCAACTGCAGATCATCTTAATCCAAACAGGGATTGGCATGCTTTGAAGTTAAGCTTCAGTCCTTGAGAGCGAGGATTTGTTTTTAGTTTACTTCTCAGTTTAGCCCCTGAAATATTTACCAGGGCTTCTCCTCTGAATTTTGTTTCCCCTCGTCTTGTGAACCCATTGAAAGTTTGTTTTAGCCTTTCACCCTTAACTTATTTATTTACTTATCTGTTGTTAATCCTCACCCAAGGATATACTTCCATTGATATTTAGAGTGGAAGGGAGAGAAAGAGAGACAGAGAGAGAAACATCAATGTGAGAGAGACGCATCAATTGGTTGCCTCCCACATGCGCCTTGACTCTAAATGCTGGACTTGCCTCTCTGTGCTCATCTGTCTCTTGGGTCTTATCCATAATTCCTCACCCCCTCGAATACCTGCAAACAGCTTAAAAATTTTTTTTGCCTATTATTTCCAGTTGTTTTAAATGAGAAAGTACTTTTGAAACAACCTAAGCTGGAAGCAGAATTCCACTGAAAGGAAAATATGAAATAAGAAATTCGTTTTGTGAAAGATAAAGTGTACCAAATTTGCTGATATTCTCTCTGAGGCCATGTTATTGTTTTATGTTCCCTAGCAGATTTTATTTTAATTAAAAATTTTTAAAAAGAACATTCTCTATCTATTCCTTCAAGGTGAAGGTGATATTTAACAGCAAGCAAGGAACCATTTTCTAAATAAAATTGTGCCATGGGGCATTTTTTAAAGGAATATTTGAGAAACATTTCCATTGTCTCAAGATTTTATTGCAAATGATAGCAGGTTGGCAGTTATCAAATCTCTCATTTAAACAGCAGTTAAAAACTATGAATCATGGTTTCCTAACCCATTTAAAATTTTTGGTTAAAAAATTTCAGTGAATCTTGAAGCCATTTGTTGAAAATACAAAAAAAAAAAAAAAAGCAACATCTTCCAATTGTTTGCTCAACAGCAACAGAAATGGAAATTTACTGACCAGATTTTTCCCCTCACCCCCTTCACAAAGAAACGCTTATATAATTGGTAGATGAAGTTTAAATAGTAAGCACCACAGTTTAAAAAACAGCCAATGATTCACTTCTTTAATTTGGATTTATGTATTTTTATGACTTTTTTCTACGTAAAGTTCTAAAATCAAGTATACTAGTAAAAGCTGAATTTAAGATCAGATATATGAAGCATATTCAGTAAGATTGCTCACATTAGTAATTTCTTAATGAAATAAAAAAATGATTTTGTACTGTTTGAATAAATGTTTTAAAATATTACTTCATTTTCCATTTTTAGATGTTACTTATAGTGCACGCACTATGTAACATAAATAAACATATTTTAGGAATAATGCTAAAAAATGTTTGCTTATGGGTATGTGATAAAAAAAAATGTGGATGCTACTTCTCTCAGGAAATATATCAGAGGCAGTGCATATACTAAAAAGTTTTAGTGTTTATATTTTAAAGACAAAACAAACTGATAACAAAGAAAAACAAACAGCTAGGGTAGCATTCCCTTGCATTGCAAAGCCAGGAAGAAGTTGTAGTTTCTGCTTCAAATTACTTCTCTCTGTTTTCAGACAGAGCACACTGACCACCAGGGGGCAGTTCCTGTGTTGACCATCTTCCCCCTGGTGGTCAGTGTGTGTCATAGTGATTGGTCATTCTGCTGTCGTGCTGAAATCAGCTCTCCAACATCCCCTGAGAAGTTCCAGATTGCAAGAGGGTGCAGGCCAGGCCAAGAAACCCACTGATACACAATCAGGGCTGGGGAGGGATGTGGGAGGGCTGCAGGGAGTATCTGGCTCATCTCGATCAGTCCTGATCATCCGGGCCCCAGCAGCAAGCTAACCTACTGGTTGGAGCATCGGCCCCCTGGTGGTCAGTGAATGTCATAGTAAGTAGTTGAGCGGCCTTAGTATATCATTAGCATATTATGCTTTGATTGGTTGAATGGCTGACGGGATGACCAGATGCTTAACAAATTAGGCTTTTATTATATAGGCTTTTATTTTTATTATATTAGGCTTTTATTATATATATTATTGCCACCTGACTTCTGAGCAGCCCTCTTGTTTATAGTTGTCCCCCTGCCCATTGTAGGAATCTGTATGGAAGCCAAAGGGGCAGCTAGACAGGAGTGGTTGTGGTGGGACTGAGTGCCCAATGCTGGCCAGAGGTTTCTGTAGCATCCCCTTCCCACTCTTAGCTCTTTTCTGCCTATTGTATTTTTCCATGTATAAGACACCTCCCACTTTTCCAAACTCAAATTAAGAAATAAGTATTTTGAACATTTTGCTGGTTTTCCTCTTAAGGCCTTCTTCTTTTTTTGGTATCTTAAGGCGTTGTTCTTCCTGTTTTCTCCACTGTCTGATCAGACACTCAGTGGGAGGAGGTCCAAATGGTCTCCCTGCAGCTCTATTTCCATGCGCTTTTGCATAGCTGATTGCATTCAGTTTGAATTTCTAGAGTAAGACAATCACCTATATTTGTCTTTTTATTTTTTGACTTCTTTATGGACTCAGAATGCTCTGGTCCCTGTTGCATCCACACACTCTCTACCTCCACCTCCAATTACAGCCTCAGCTGGCGTCATTAATAATAAGGCTCGTGGCTGGAGGAAGCCTGATTGACAAGGTACGGGCAGTTATGCACCCTCCTGGCTATGGATAGGAAAGTGAGCCTCTGCTTTTTCCTTCCTTTTGAGTCCGCGTTTGGGAGCACAATCCAGTTAGCAGGGAGACTTACTCCAGACTTTATGTTTTATTTATTTATTTGTAACTTAGCTCAGAGTGTCGAGAACAGAATTGAGTCTGGAGACTTCAGTTCTTCTAGATCAGAGGTTGGCAGACCATAGCTTGTGAGCAGAACAAATTCAGCCAACACAACACAGGTAAAATGCATACACATATATATACATAAAGTAATAAATATGTAGTGAGTAAATTGAATTTCATTGGAACACAGCCATGCTCATTTCTTTATAGATTGTCTATTATGTATTCTTTTTGTTCACTTTTATTGAGAAATAATTGACATACAGCACTTTAAGTTTAAGGTGGACAGCATGATGGTTTGCCTTACGTACACTGTAAAATTATTACTGCAATAATTTAGTTAATACCAATCATCTCATTTAGTAGATACAATAAAAAGAAAATAAAAACAGTTCTTTTTGTGATGAGAATGCTTAGGATTTACTCTCTTAATAACTTGTCTATATATCTAGGGAAAATATCAGAGGCAGTGCACATACTTCATAAAAACCAAATTATTGTGGCCAGTTGTTTCTATTTCAGTGACTTCCCTTCTTCTTCTTCTTTTTTTTTTTAGAAGAAAAACTTCTAAAACAGTTTCATATGTGTTGTATTTTTAAAGTTGGACTCGATGCATGCTCATTGAATCTTTTAGTACTTGGGTTTGTCCGCTTGGGTTTTTGAATTGGTCATGTGGGAGAGGAATTCCTTGAAGTCTTTTATTTATTTTCTGCTTTATATAAAGCACACCATGTTCCCAGGCTCAAACGTTATAAAAGAAATCCTCACTTCCAAAATAACACATTGTCCAAAGTGGTTGCTCTCACTCATACTTCTGGTTGACGGCTGGCTGCTGACTCACCGTGTGCTGGCAGAACTTGCACCTTCCACAGACAGTAGGAATTCTGTACAATTCAGGACGAGCTTCCTGTTTGGTCAGGCAGTGGCTAAGAATCCAATGAAGGCTGTGGCTTCTGGATACAGTTTTCAAGAAGGACCTCCTCACTGTGGGAGAACGTAGGTGTTATTCCGGTTGTGTGGCAGAATGGCTCGTGGGTCCTCTCATCAGTCATCCCTGAGCATCCCCAAGGCAGAGGTTCAAATTCTTTTATTCCGACTGTGAGCTTCCCCCTTGATCAGCTTTCAAGTCCTTCTGGTTTGTACCTGGACTTTCCAGTCATATAATCAAGAGGTGAGGGCACCAATCCACATGCCTGTCCCTCAGGATGTAATCTGTGATCAAAACCTTTCTCCCACATTTCCTTTGGGCTGCTCCCTTTCTCGGTCACAGGTCAGTCTCTGGAGCCCTTCATGTATTCGCACACATCTTCTTCCCTAAATCATTGTTGAATTTGTTCTCCACACCACCCTTGATCTCTGATACCAAACTGTGGCTCTTCTTTGGCAATTGCTTTGGTCTGCAGTGACCTACATCTACGTGACATCTCTTCCCAGGCTGTCTACATTCTTGTCTCATCCAAAATCTTATGGACGAAGGCCAAAAGGGAGTCAGGGAGTTGGTTACCAGTCATTGCCATAACTCAAGAGTGTAGCTCTATTTTAAAAGATAACACATAAGATAAAAGCACGATCCACTCCTAAACGTATTGATTCAGGCGAGTTGTGTCAGTCCTTCCCCCCCCCCCCCCCACACACACACACACACTGCTGTTCTAGATGATTGTGTTGGAGGGGTAAGGCAGAAGGACTAAGTCAGCTTCTGAAGTGTTCTCTTTCTTTGGTCACCACTTTTTTTTTAAAGATTATAGCACGGGTTTGTGCTCCAAGTTCTTACTTGATTTTAAGTATTTTGATATCATTGCTCTTTGGTTTTGAGGGATAAAACTTAAAATCTGGCTTCACACCATCATTCTATTCTGGAATGTTTTAGGATCCCTCAGCTGTGAGGTGGGAAAATGAACTATTCAACTGATCACTTCTCAAAGTCAGCTTCTCAATAAGGCCTTCCCAGTTCTGCATTAATATTAAGGCTAAGAAATGGTGATGATAGTAATGCAGACACACAATAAAAACCATGGAGCGGTTAGTGTACTTACCCGGTCAAAACTGGTTTCCGAGGTGGAGGACAAAACAAGATTAAGCTTCCCAAGGCAGATGCTCACGAGTCACAAAAATAAACTCAAATCCCCCTTACCTACTTGGATTCAATTTATTCCTTCTCCCCCTAATTGTGGTAAAATAGACCTAATGTAAAATTTACCATTCTAGCCATTGTAAGTATACAGTTTAGTGGCATTCATTGCATTCACATTGTGTGTCACTGTCACCACTACCAATCTCCAGGGTTCTTCCCATCTTACAAAACTGAGACTCTCTACCCATTAAACAATAACTCCCCATTCTCCTTCTCCCAGCCACAGACAACAGCCATTCTACGTTCTGTTTCTATGAATTTTTCTATTCTTGGTTCTTCATATATGTGAAATTAGACCGCATTGTTCTCTTTGTGGTTGACTTATTTTATTTATCATAACGTCTTCAAGATTCATCCATGTTGAAGCATGTGTCAGAGTTGTTCTCCTTTTAAAGCTAAATAATATGCTAGTGTGTGTGTGTGTGTGTGTGTGTGTGTGTGTGACATTTTGTTTATCCATTTATCTGTCAATAGACATTTTGGGTTGCTTCTAACATTTTTATGAATAACGCTGCTGTGAACATTGGTGCAAAATAACTCTTCAAGACTGTTTTTCCCCCCAATATATACCCCAAAGTGGAATTGCTGGATCATATGGTCATTTTATTTTTAATTTCTTGAGATATCATCATAGTGTTTTCTATCAACATATCCCCTTTAACTTAAAATAGACCCTCAGTCTATGGAACAATTCGCTCTGGGTTTGGGTTCGCTTTGGAAGGACTGCTAGTAATGTCATGGTAGCCCTAATTTGGAAAGCTATATAGCAATTACAACCAACCAAGCAGCGCAAAAGGGAAATTGAGTATATGAAATAAAAAAACAAACCATAGATTTGAATATAATTACTCCTTTCCTACTTAGAACTGTGCTATGGAAGAGGCTCACCATTTCCCTCCCATTGCAGGCTATTTCAGGCGTCCCTGAAGAGGCTCGGACGCTCTCCCCAGAGAAGCACTGCCATGGGGGCTGGGGGTGAGAGGGAAACAATGTGGAGCTCACACATGGCTTGGCATCCTGCGGACGAAACTGGAATGAATCAGTACGTTGGGCGGCCAGTGCGCTACCCTGAGAAAAGTGGGCAGAGCTCTCTTTGAATTAAAAACGAGGGTCTGGAATACATCTGTGCTCCGCAGCCGGGCGGCGGCTGTCTGTGCAGGAGGCTAAGTGGAACCATGGCGGGCTTTCTTCCCACAGCGGCAAGGGCACTTTTCTGGAAAACAAGAGGACTTATTTGTCCAGACTTCAAACTCGTCACTTTTCATAGGCTAGGTTAGGCCTGAGGCTGCCTGGTTTTGGTTTCTAGGCTACGTTTTTATGGACAAACTGTAACTTCCAGCTTCATACATTGAGGAGAAGGGTGGGAAAGAATGAGCTTTTAGAGCCTTGTGCTCACAAACAGAGAAAGAGGAAGCACGCCAGGCCCCTCAGACATCAAATGGCTCTTATAAAACTGCATGTTGATGGGTTACGTGTAAGTGATCCCAACCCACGTGGATTACGTTTTCCAAGAAGCACACACGGCTTGAAAAATCAGGAGGAAAGAGATCTTGGCAATGTGAGTTTGGGGCCTTCCCAGACACCAAATGCTTTGCTGTTCTTGGTGGCTGGTGGCACAGGCACATCTGATTTTCTGTGATGGTGACTCACAGGACTGTTGACTGAGTAGCTGTGAGAAACGAGACATTGCCAGTGGCCAGATGGAACAAGGCTTACTGAACACTGTACTCGAGCTCTCCCCATTCAGGTGGCACCTCCAGATCACCAGGCTCAACGTGACTCGGCCATTCTTATCCTCATCACTTGACACATTCACAAAATGTGCACCCACAATTCCCTCCCCACTCAGAGGGCAGCCCGTGTGTGGGAGCATGCCCACCCACCTCCTGCTTCCCTCTGGTGAAATGCGGGAGGAGGCAGCATGGAATAGAAAAGACCACAGACCCTGGGGTGGATCATGGGCTCAGATCTCAGTGCCACCACTTGCCAGTTCTTCCTTCAACTTTATAGCTGCTTTTTAATCCTGGATTATGAGGACAAAAGGAGGTAATGTGCATGAAGTGCCTAAAAGAGTCCTAGGAAAATAGGAGGTGCCTCATCAATGGCAGTTGGGGTGGTGGGCAGTCCCTTGTTGCAAGTCCCCCTGCCCCCTTTTGCTTTGTTTGTTGTTGTTGTTGTTGCTGTTGTTTTATTTTTTAAATATATATATATATTTTAATAAATCTTTATTACTCAGATTATTACAATTGTTCCTCCTTTTTCTCCCCCAAAGCTCCCTACCACTCAGTTCCCTTCCCATCCTCTGCCCTTACCTCCTCTCCCCCCAATTGTCTTCATCCATTGGTTATACGATCTCAATCCAGTCTCTCACTGCTCCCCACCTCCTTATCCTCCTGATAATTATCAGCCCACTCCCCTTCTTTGCCCCTGATTCTACTATATTCACCACTTTATTCTGTTCCTCAGATTTTTTCCCTTCTCTTTTCCTTTTTTCTGTATATGAATTTCAAGTGGGACACTCTCTCTCATTTGTTTTTGTAGGGAAATACAACAGAGTGTTCTGTAGCAAATGGCTGCAGACTGTCCAAATGTCTCAGGACCACACGAATAGAATCCGCTCCTCCTCTGGGTCACACCGCCCCTCCCCGCCCCCTTGTGGTGTGCCACTCCCTGCTTCTGGAGGCTTCCTTAACATTTGCCCCCGGGGTCTTGCAATTTGCCAAACTCTTCAGACCAGAGTTATAAAATGTGAGGATGCGTAAAAATTGCCTTGGGTACTTTTAAAAATGCACATCTCTGGATCCCCTGGCCAGATTCTTAGGGCTAGAGGGGGCTCTTCATTCCAAACAAGTGATGCGGATGCAGCTCTGAGGACTGCACTCTGCACATAGCTGTCCTCTAGACTTTCTCCCAGACCGTCAAAAATGATGTGTCTCCAAATCCGGTGTAGCTCAGTGGATAGAGCGTCGGCCTGAGGACTGAAAGGTCCCAGGTTCGATTCCGGTCAAGGGCATGTACCTTGGTTGCGGGCACATCCCCGGTGGGGGGTTTGCAGGAGCAGCTGATCGATGCTTCTAGCTCTCTGTCCCTCTACCTTCCTCTCTGTAAAAAAAATCAATGAAATATAATTTTAAAAAATGATGTGTCCTGTGAGCCGTGCATGATGGTCACATATAACAATGGCTTACACTCATGTCTCTTCAGTAACACAGCAGCACACGATTACACAATAGGAGATAAGTGAAGGACACTCCCGGGTGGATGTCCACTTGGAAGGCGGGGTCTGTCTGACCCGGGGCTGTCACAGGAGAGGGACCCCTGAGTAGGTCACATCATATCAGCGGCTGCTCTCACCCCAGGCTCCACTCTTCCTCATTCAAGACACTTAAAGGAGGGTATTTCCTGACTTTGAAATACCTAATCATTTAGAGCAGTGGTCCTTTAAGAGTGGTCTCAGACTAGCAGGATCAGCAACACTTTAGAACAGGGGTGGGCAAACTTTATGACTCGAGGGCCACAATGGGTTCTTAAACTGGACCGGAGGGCCAGAACAAAAGCAGCCTAACCATGCTGGCACTCTCATCTTGGGCTGCTGGTGAAGGAGCGGAGGGGAGAGCAAGAGAACCCTCCGCTCTTTCGGCTCAGAGGGTCGGATAGAACAGCCGAACGGGCGGATCCGGCCCTCAGGCCGTAGTTTGCCCATGGCTGCTTTAGAACTTGTTAAACATGCAAATTCTCCAGCCTCTTCCCAGACCTACTGAATTAGAAACTCGGGGGTGGCACCAGCAATTTGTAAATTTCACAGGTGATTCTGATGCGTGTTAAAGTTTGAGAATCACTAATGTAGAAGAGCAAAATCATTCCTGCAAGCAAATGTCTAACATAACAGCATATGAATACATGCATAGTGTTTAGAACTATCTGTACCAAATATAAAAATAACATATACTACATGTGGTACACACACAGGCCCATGCATAAATATATTCTGAAAGTATACCCAGAAACTCAGACAGGAGTTCTGAGAAGCGAGACTGGGAGTTGGGGGTGAACAGAGAGGAATTTACTTTTCATATTATATACCTTTCTGAACTGTTTGGTATATTTTCTTTAAACATGTGCGTATATTGTTTTAATTAAAGCTTTTATTCAATAGCAATTAAAATAAATAAAAACAACTAAAAGAAGATACAAATAATTACCTGAGTTTAGAAGGGAACAAAAAAAATCTCAAGGAGAGAAAAGGATAGATTCATCTCTTAAACTTTGTAAGTCAGTATACTACTGATAAAGCAAAGTGAGTAAGAAAATGGATCATCCCCAAAGGAAAAAAAGAGGTCACAAATAACTAACAACAGGAATAAAAAAGGGGACACATGTGTATATATTAAAAGCTAGAAAGACAAAAAGAGGATATTATGATTTATTTTTCTGGCAAATAATTTGGAATTTCAGATAAGGTGTGCAAATTGCTAGAAAAACATAATTTAACAAAATTCATTTAAAAAGAATTAGAAAATCTGAAAAGTCCTGTATCAGTGGAAGAAATTGAATCTATAATTTAAAATCTTCCCACAAAGAAAACTATAGGCCAATATAACATCAGTAAATTATACCAAACATTTATAAAGAAATATCTATTACTGATAAGGGATTAAAATACTTATTAAATAAATAGCTTTCCAAAAAGTCAATGAAAAAAATTCCTCATCAAAAACAAAAAACACAAATAGGAGATTTACAGGAAAAGGGGAAAAAACAACAAATTGCCAAAAAACTTATTAAAATCTTCATTTTTACTATAATTACATACATTAAAAAAACAGTTATTTTTCCATTGTTGAAGGTGATACAAATTGGCAGTTGCTATTAATTCGGCAATATGTAAGAAAATGAATACAGATGAAAGAGAAAAGTTTATAAGAATATCCATCTCTGTTGTTGGTAGTAAAAAATTTGTTTTGAAATTCTAAATGTTCGATGATAGGTTAAATAAAGTAAACTATGACATATCCAAATTATGGCATACAATGCAGCCATTTACAAGTATGTAAAAAATAAATAGTAACATGGAAAATGTTTGCCCTGGCTGGCTTGTTCAGTGGATAGAACATCAGCCTGTGGACTGAAGAGTCCAGGGTTTGATTCCGACCAAGGGCATATGTCCGGGTTGTGGGCTCAATCCCCAGCAGGGGGCATGCAGGAGACAGCTGATCAATGATTCTCTCTCATCATTGATGTTTCTGTTTCTCTCTCTCTCTCTCTCCCTTCCTCTCTGAAATCAATAAAAATATGTTTTTTAAAAAGAAAATGTTTGTGGAAACAGTGAAAAAATAGTTTAGAAAATAGTATTAGCTTACTTTTGTTTATAGATTCTCCCCTCATAACACACACACACACACACACACACACAAACACACACAGACACTCATGGGAGGAAAATGGGAAAAACATACAAAATGTCCAAGTGGTTCTTCTGAACGACAGGATTCTAGGAATCTGTGTGCTTTATTTTTTTTTTCTTTGTGCTTAATTATAGTTCCCAAATTTCATAAAATGAACATTTCATTAATTGTGTGAGAAAAATAAAAATTAGTTGATAATATCTCTGGAATTAGATGAAGATGCAAACTTACAGTAGCTCCAAAAATATAGAACACTACCGAGTATCTGCATGGACTGAGCATCTCTATCATAGATGCTTAACCCAATCATTTCTCACAACGTACTGATCGAATAGCACTATCATCACCTCCATCTTACAGATGAGAACGCCAGGCCTGGTTCTAAAATAACTTTCCCAAGGTCAGCAAGCTGGTGAGCGAAGGAGCCAGGGTGCAAACGGAAGCCCTTCTGACTCTAGAAGCCTAAGCTTCACCGAAAACCGTCACCAAGACCGAGACTGGTTTGGCTCAGTGGATAGAGCGTTGGCCTGCGGACTGAAGGGTCTCAGGTTCGATTCCGGTCAAGGGTATGTGCCTTGGTTGCAGGCACATCCCCAGTAAGGGGTTGTGCAGTATGCAGCTGGTCGATGATTCTCTCTCATCGATGTTTCTAACTGTCTACCCTCACCAAGAGTTGGTTGACAGCTGGTTAACCCCAGGGCCAGCATCTGGAAGAATTTTACTGTATTTCTAAAGCCCAAGAAGCTGACTGGAACTCGAATGGTGGCCTGTTCCGGTGACCAACTAGAACAAAGGTGAGGGGACGCGTATCTGTCCGTCGTCCACAAAGGGGAGGTCTGTGCCGAACTGAAAAGTGGGCAGTGGCCGCCCCTGTGGTGGAGCTTTCTCTCCAAGCCGCCAGGGCTGTCCCTGGTTCCCATCTGCACCTCTTTTTTTTCTGTGCTCAGCAGACTAAAACACTTTCAGGAAACAACTGGGCAGGAAGTAAGAGGGGACGGAATTTCATCCTGGGAGGTTTGATTCCCACCAGTGGAGCGCTGCGGTGGGAGCATTCGGGAAGCGTTGCCGGCACATGGGGGCCGTGCACTTGATGAGCTCCATGTGTGCGGGACATCTGAGAGGCACACAGTGGGGCAGGGCAAGCTTCGATCTCACCCGGCCTATTCCTATTAGAGGCACTCCTGCCAGAAACCGGGAAGTGGCTGAACATTGTGTGCATCAACTCGTCACACATGGACCGCAGACACGGATCTGAGGAGATGGCCCAGGCCACCCCACTTGCAGCGGGGACCACGTAAAAAGCATGCATGCTATACCTGCATTAGCAATGCGCGGCCTGGTGGAGCTCACCTCATTCTATCATGCGGAGACAGTGTGAGATAGGGGTCTCAGGGGCGGGGGGCGGGGAGCAGGCAAGCATAGCCAAGTAAAAGGAAGAAAGCATCACTCTGAGGACTCGGAGGAAGGACAGACCTCTGAAAGATGGTTTGTCATGAGAACCAGGTGTACGCCTAGGGTGCAGGAAGACATGACTCTATACAATGGGTATAAAAAAATGGCAGGAAAAACTGGACACAGAAACAACAGCATGAAGTGAAGAGTAGTACAGGAAAGGGGAAAAAAAGAACAAACAGAAAAACTAAAACCCCATAGTAACCATTCCTTTGTTATTTATTCAGGAAACACTTAATGTTCACATACGAAACAAGAACGGAACTGGAATTGGAAAGGAGCAGAGTTAACAGGGTGCACATCGAATCAGAGATGTGGAAGACAGACTTGAAAAGATTCTCAAATGTGCAGGGAGAACAGAGATGAAAAAGAGAGAAGATGATTGACACGGAGGGCAGAAATTGGAGGTTTAACCCAGCAATAATAGATGCTTCTGTGATTTAAAAAAAAAAAAAAAAAAAAGACGACTGGACCACAAACCATGATCAAAGAATTTTCCCAACTTTAAAAAGTAAAAACAAATAAATGTGATCGGTAAATAGAACTAGCTTACCACATTCCAAACAAAAATCAATGAAAGGAGAATAATCTTCAGGCATAACCTAAAATTTTAAAAAATAAGAAATGATTTTTTAAAACATTCATGCAGGGTAAAAAATAGCTACAAAGAAACAGCACCCAGAGGAAGGGGTATGTGTAATCCTTTCAACAATAAAGATAAATATTAAACAAACAAACAGAAACAAGAATGAGAAACAGTATCCAGGCCAGCAGGAGAGCATTCAATTTGTAAAACAAAATGCGCCATGAAAATGTAGCAAAATTGCCAAAGTTGTGAGGCTAAAATGGTTCGAAATAAATTTATACATAGCACAACTTTCTGTAAAAATGCAAAGATAATTTCATATGTTAGATTCTAGGAGATATCGTGAAAATTGACTATAGCGATTCCAACTTATTGAGGGTTTGGGGTACAGTCAGTAGCACCCATCTTCTCAGCCCAAGTTCTGAATTGACTCACCTTCTGCTCTTTGTTCAGCCACAGCCCTTGAGGTCATTGAACCTCTTTTTTAAAAAAAATATATTTTATTGATATTTTACAAAGAGGAAGGGAGAGAGATAGAGAGCTAGAAACATCGAAGAGAGAGAAACATCGACCAGCTGCCTTTTGCACACCCCCTACCAGGAATGTGCCCGCAACCAATGTACATGCCCTTGACCGGAATCGAACCTGGGACCTTTCAGTCCGCAGAATGACGCTCTACCTCTGAGCCAAACTGGTTTCAGCAGTCGTTGAACCTCTTGCAAATCAGGAACCTCAGCTTAACCTGCATGGCTGGTTAACCAGTGGCCTCTCTATCTTCTTGCATATCTCTGTGGACTGGGTGGCTGTACTGACAACTACTCCTCACTGGCTACCTACCGGTCCATCTGTCACATCTCTGTGGCCCGTTGTTTGACTTTCTGCTTTGTCTCCAATCTCTTCTGGTCTCTGCTGACTTTATAAACCCTAAGTCCATCTAGGAAGACAAAGCTTCTGAGAAGACTGTTGCCAGGGAGACTTTAGCCCAGAAATAGCAGCCACTTTTCTCAAGCCTTTTCCTGTTCCCGCTTTCAAAATCTTTCCCCCTTTTCACAGCTTCGGAGTAAGAGACAAAACAGCTGTGCTTTGTGTTTGAAAACTGCAACTCACGTTCAAAATGCTACGATCCCAGCGGAAAGCCTGTTTTCAGCACTTTTTTTTTTTTGAGAAGTAGGCAAAGCTTATTCTTTTATTCCTATGTAACTGTGTGCATGTTGATTATAAAACTAACACTTTTTCACTTTTTAAAATTTAGAAGACGCAGAAAGCAAAAACAGCGAAACAACCACGGATGATCCAAAAAAAAAAAATGAAAGCACCTGGAGATAACCTTTTCAGCACTTTTACATCCTCTCTGTCACATTTTGTGGCATCCAAAACTTTCCTTCACAATTGTACTCAGAAGCCCTGTGTATAAACAGATGAAGCTGCTTGGGTTGGAGGCAGGAGACTTGAGGTCCAGCTGCTCAGCTTAACCCTCACTGCCCACGCAGACCAGCAGGCCCAGCCCTCGGCCGGCCTGTGTGAAGACCGCCGCTCTCGTCATTCCTGTGCAAAGCTTAGACCCCACGGATTCCCTGCCAGGCATTCTTGGCTTGACACTCCGGTTGCCTGGGGGGCGGGAAGAACAGATGCTATTCTGGGCTGACGGGCCTTTCAGCTTCCGTATATTTTATCTCTTCCTGTAGCCCGTGTTACCCCCCCAGTCTAAAGCAGAGGTGATTCATTTGGAGCTCAAATGTTACCTGAAAAATACAGATCCATAGCTTTAGTTAGTATAGGGTTCATGCAATTTTTTTCCTTCATAAATAACATTTCAAAGACAGATCTGAGCAATTTCTGGTTCAGCAATATAATGGAGATCTTTGCATTTAAATAGTTTAAGAAGTCAAAGTAGTAAACATGTAGGTACAGAGGGGGAAAACAATTTGAGTGGAAATTTTGTTCCCATTGTTTTTACGAGGTAATTACACAGCACATAAAACTAACCTTAAAGTAAAAACTAATGGTAATGGTGCTGATCTCTTGATGCCCCCACTCATTGTAAATATCATGCAGTATGCCATAAGTACAGTGATGAATAAGTATGTTTTAAATCTTGTTATGTTCATCTATTTTACATTTCAGGAATTTACTTACGGTACTTTAAATAGGCTATGAAAGTTTCTCGAAAATTTGTTGAAATCCCACCACAAATACGGTCTTTTAAAGAGTAATGATGCTTTTGTATTGTTAGCTCTTTCGTGGTGTGTGCAGGGGTTTGTGTTTTGTTCTTTTATAGGTTCTGACTGATCTCACATGTATTTTGAATTTTTCTGAAAGTTGTGATTGGGTGCTACTGGCTAAGCATTTGCCCTAGAGGCAAAGGGAAAGGCAGGTCTCAGTCTTAGACTGATAAAGACGCAGCTGACAGAAATGCCTCTCGCCTCTAACACATCCCCGTCACCCGTCTGTGGCAAAGTCCGCTGGCTGAAGGCATTTGCCCGCGGTAAAGCAGCGCTGGGTTGTGGCTCTTCCCTCCACCCTGATCCCATCAGCCTCCCCCTCCCCCCAGCATCTCTACCCCCTAACAACGTGCAGAAGAGTTTATCACTCATTTGTGTCTTATTTTACGTTCATAAAATTATAGCAGGATTAAAAGGACAGAGTGAGGTGAGACCCTAAACGTCATGCCCCTTCATGGACCGTTTCATTTACGGTCCTCCTATATTTAATGATTTCTCATAATGTATAAATGCAGCACTGCGTGCTCCCCTATTTGTGGGCGTAGAAGAGGCAGAAATCCGAGGGTCAAGAATTGAAAAGGACAAAAGTAACGCAACAGGCAGCCTCCTGTGGCATCCTTGTGTGTGTGATGTGGGCTGGAGTATCCCGCTGTTCTGGTGCTGCGGTCGCCCCCTAGTGGCTCCGCGGCGCTGTCTCCTCCAGAGCCCTTCCTTATTCCTTATTCAGTGGGGCTGCACTGTCTGCCAGCTGGAGCCGCCAGCGTGTTTGGATTAGGGAGTCACAGCAAGTTCTGCATCTCTGAAATCAGTTGTATTCAGGGCTCTTTGTTCCACATTGCATGGCTTTAAATGAAAAAAAAAAATCCCTGAAGCATGGAAACAGTAGGTAATTGAAATTCTTCATTTCCTCGTGTCGTTAGTTCCTTCCTGCTCCCTTCACATAAAATTTTCTCATGTTCTGCCCAAGAGAACACAAGTGAGGTCCAGTGTACAGAGACACTGAAGGTGCAGGTTCAGGACACAGCACCTCCAACAGCCGACTCCTGGAAAACCCAGCTCTCTGGGAGCACACCTCTGTTGGTCTCTGCTCCCAAACCCCTAAGCTGCAAGAGAATTAAGCAGTTCTTGTAACCTCTGAGAGGGATGGGGTATATCTTAGAAGACCTGGGGCCCTAGACATTTCTTCTGCTCAATTTTAAACCGGCCCGTTGAGCACTGAACCCTTTGTCTCTGGGCAGTAAAGTATCGCCCATGGTATGAGCTTAATATGAGTTGACTGAATAGAATAAGGAATCCGTACACGTGTGTACTAGTGTATTGCACCCCATCTTAATTCTGGTCTCAAAGGGAAAATGCATTATTTCCCTTGGCATACCCCCCCTTCAGAGGCGTTTGAATACTTGAAAATAGACCCTGAGGAGACAAACACTGTTCAATAACAAACTACTCCTGATTTTTTCATCTCTTCTTGGGGTCACACCTAAAACTATTAGTGTAGACCGTGCCCGCTCCTACACTGTGACCTGGTTTGCTTTAATCTAAGATGCAGACGTCTGAAGAGTGGTGATGTGGGAACACTGAGTCCTTCCATTTTGGACTCTTATAGAGACTCTACCAACCTGACAATCGGATCTAACAATCAAAACGTGCTGCTATTTGAGGGAATGGTGTCCAAGGAGGGGCTGTGGCAGCCTCTGTCAGGGAAGGTGCAGAGAAAAGTTCAACACAGGGAGTTAGAGCCCAATTAGATAAAGTCTGAGGTCCTTGCTAACGTTGTCATGGGAGTCTGTGACTCTTACTCTATATTTTGAAATACTCTGGTCTTACGAGTCAATCAATGTAGGTTTTGCTTTAAAAATAAAAAATTTAGATGGATGAGTGTGAATAAGTACAACTAAACCCTAACCTCTGGCCCAGTCTGCTAGTACTAGTACATTGAGGAAATTGTTTCCTTCTTGTGCTAGAATATCTCATGCATGCTTTTTCAACCCCTTTGCTATCCCTTTCCTCTTCTACTCTATCACCCGGATCTCGGCTCATTGCCAGGCACTGCTTTTCCTAAACAAGATCCCCTACCCTGGTTTGGCGTGACTTCCTAAGACCCCCCTTCGGCACACCCATATCTGTTGCTCTTGCATTGTCTTGATCTTCTCTTCTATTTTCACTGCTCCCTTGCTAAAGTGGACAAGACTTGCCCTAATCGGTTTGGCTCAGTGGATAGAGTATCTGCATGGGGACTGAAGGGTCCCAGGTTCGATTCCGGTCAAGAACATGTACCTTGGTTGTGGGCACATCCCCAGTAGGATGTGTGCAGGAGGCGGCTGATTGATGTTTCTCTTTCATTGATGTTTCTAACTCTCTCTCCCTCTCCTTCCCTCTCTGTAAAGATCAATAAAATATATTTTAAGAAACCCACAAAACAAAGTGGACAAGACTGGTGAGAACGGAAAGAATACCTGCTACTATCCAGTAAACTCTGTCACCGGGTCACACCACTCTCTGCATCTCCTGATAGTTTTTATTTGGCCAGATATCACAGTTCGTTGTTGTTCTTCAAAAACTGGGAAGCAATCTGAGCCAGAAAGTAAAGCCTTTGGGGAGGAGGTTGACCAATTGGTCTAAGGAAACCCAGGGTCTCCCAGGATAGAAAGAATAATATCTCAAACCCTGCACCCTGAGTCAGCATTAGGGAGTCCTATTGAGAAGGACCACTGAGATGGCTAAGAGCCCTTAGAAACAAAATTGTCCTAAAGCAGCAAAGAGATGAGATTAGGTGGACAAGTCTTGCACTGACTTGGGTGTGATGTGGTCTGGGTCTTTGGAAGTTCCTAGCCCTCCTGGGAACGGAGAAGATGTGATCTGAAAGAACTGATTTCAAAGAGGTCTGAGACTTTCTTTGTGGAGCAGAATGCTGGGAGGATTGTCTTCTTCCAGAGAGCTCTTATAAAATAATCAGTGCTGTGGCATGTACCATTCGAACCTAAACCTGCTGCAGGAGTTTCTATAGCCTAGCATGTGATTGAGGTAGGATTAAAGCAGAGGTTCTTTCCGTGGGGCCAAGTTCCTAAACCATTATTAAATCCCAGAACTGAGTGGCATTTGTTTTGTTTTTTTAACGACAGACCCAATTTCAAGCCAAAGAGCTGACACAGGATGCTGGTGGCATTCCAGAAATCAGTAAATGGGTGAGGATGATTTGGGGAGCTGACCATGCTTCTGAAATCCACATGGATGGATAGTCAGCAATTTAACATTCTCTGCTTGTGAATAATTGAACTTGATAGAGTTTGTATATAACAAGAGTCAAAAATTTCCCCAAAATTCTCCTGTGATCTCATATTCAGGGTGTCCATTCAGTGTTTCTTCATTTTATGTGTCACTCCTGGTTTGCAGCAAACAGCTCCACATGACCTCATCACGCTAAGCAAATGGACCGACATCTATCTCAGCACTTCAGGAGACCATAATCATTGGACATTTATACACAAAGAATGGGCTTAGGAAATACCTGTGACATACTTATATTTTTGCTCATTTCAGATACAAAGATACTAATTCTGTTTTAAGATATTACTTCATTTCCAACTGTGCTAAATCTTGCTTAATATAATTCTATTTTAGCATGCACTTTTGAGTGACAGGAAAATTACTCAGTTCTTTAAAAAAATAACTTTACATAATGATTTACTAGACCAAGAAATAATTTGATATTATTACTTTTGGGAAAGAAAAAGTATATTTTAAATACATCACATACAGACTCCAGGTAAAATTAACCTACTTTCAGAAACCTTATCATGCTCCTTTCCAGTTTTAATGATCATTACATTCGTCTCACAATCAATTTGAAATAAATCACAAAACAATAGTGAATAGAACTGGCTATAATTTAGGAAAAATATGGCATCCCGAGTTAATAATAGGATTTATAAGAAGGGGATAAAAAATCAGTCCTGCTTTCTATAGTATGACTTACATGCACAGGACTGGTCTCTAGGGTATTGTGAAGTTATAGGTAGCAGCTAAAGGACTCTTGATACTGACATTCTTTCCTTTTAAATGCAGCTAAATATTATCCTGAAACATACACTTCTAAATCTAATGTTGATTTTATTATAAATTTTAGCTTCAGTTAAATATTTATTGAGTGATTTTCCCCCTCATTTGCATTGGTTGGTTACAAGCAACAGGAACTAACTATAAAATAAATTGAAAGTTAAAAATAAATTACTTATTGAAAAATTGGAGATAGATCATGGAATTGAAGGAAAAGCTGAAATTCTATGCTGGAGAGTTTTTTTCATGAGCTGATTGATACTCATCCACTGGGCCACACTGGCCAGGCTGTGCTGGCATTTTAAAGGTCAGTATGTAACAGCCCTTTCTTTCTCTCCAGAGTTTGGGAGCAAGTGAGAAGTAGATACAGGATTTATTACAATGAGGATTAACAATCATCTTTATTGAGCTAGAAGGGATTGCCATCAAATATTCAAAGTGATGAAAAGTAAGGACCTGTATCCAAGATTATCCAGCAAAGCTACAACTTAGAATTGAAGGAGAGATAAAAAGCTTCCCAGACAAGAAAAAGGCAAGGAGTTCATCACCACCAAACCAATACTACAATAAATGTTAAAGGGATTTTTAAAATATGTTTTTTACTGATGTTTAGAGAGAGGGGAAGGGAAAGGGACAGAGAGATATAAACATTGGTGAGAGGAACATCATCAATCAGCTGCCTCATATGTGCCCCAGCCTGCAACCGGGCATGTGTTTTGGCTGGGAATCAACTCCACCAGTTCCTGAGTCGATGTTCAACCACTGAGCCACATTGGTGGGGCTAAAGGGACTTCTTTAAGAAGAAACAACAACAAAAAAGATTAAAACCATAACTAAAAAAATGGCATTGACTACGTATCTATCAATAATTACTTTAAATGTAAAGAATTATAGTGCTCCAATCTAAAGACAGAGGGTTGCTTAATGGGTAAGAAAACAAGACCCGTATGCTGCCTACAAAAGAAATAAGCCAGCCAATGAAAGAGAAACACCACATGACCTCAGTCATTTATGGATAATAAGGAACATTATAAACGGATGAACAAAAAGATAGATACAGAGACAGTAAAGCAACAAACAGACTGCCAAATTACAGTGGGAAGGGTAGGGAGATATGGAGGAGATAAGAGGCCAACCGAAGGACCTGTATGCATGCATATAAGCATAGCCAATGGACGCAAAATTCTGGGGAGGAAGGTCATGTATGGGAGTGGGGGTGGGGGTGGGGGAAATTGGTAAGATATGAACACATATAATACCTTAATAAAAAATGAAAGAGAAAAAAAAAAGAGAAACCCACTTCAGATTGAAAGACATATGCAGGCTGAAAGCAAAGGGATGAAGAAAAAAAAATATTTTATGCAAATGGAAATGAAAAAGCTGAGGTAGCAATACTTATATCAGACAAACCAGATTTTATTTATTTACTTTTAATATATTTTTATTGATTTCAGAGAGGAAGGTAGAGGAATAGAGAGAAACATTAATGATGAGGGAGAATCATTGATTGGCTGCCTTCTGCATGCATCCCACTGGGGATAGAGCTTGGGCATGTGCCCTGACTGGGAATCCAACCATGACCTCCTGGTTTATGATTGATGTTCAAACACTGAGTCATATTGGCTGGGATAGACAAAACAGATTTTAAAATAAAGTCTATAACAAGAGGAAGCAGGACCTTGTGCAGTGGACATTTTCTCTGTTTTCTGCGACCCGCATGGAAAACAACAGGTTTCTGAGGGGAGGAGCTGGGGATTAAAAAAACTAGAGAAAGAAAGAAACAAGAAGCAGAAATAGATTCAAGCTGGGTGCTAGGTGGGCGCCATCTCTCTGATGGAGAGACAGTCACATGCACCACAGACAACACAGCACATTTTTTGATTTCCAAAAGGGAAGTTTAAGGTCAAGAGGAGTTTCGGGTGTTCCCAGATCCTATTCATCAAGATCTGGGTAAGCTCCTTATTTTTTTGGTACAAGATTTAGCATATCAAGACCTGGGTGGGTCAAGGTCCTTTTTGTTCCTCATCCCAAGCACATGGATAAAGATAAGAAATCAGTACTGAATACAGAATTCTGCCAGTGCCCTTGGGCTCAGCTGGTAAGAATTAAAAAGAATGTCCATGTGCCTTCTCAGGCAGCTCTCTACAACCCTGTAAATTCGTTCTCATGCCCTTTAAGTGGAATACCTGAGACTCCAGCTGCCTCCATGTCACCCAGCCACAATCACTGCTAGTTTTTACAACTCAAAGTTATGGGGACTTCTCTTTCCAGCTCTGGGGCCCTGGGCTTCAGGTCTGATGTGCAGCTTGAACCCGCTACTTCTCACAGGAGGTCTTGAAGATATTCTTCCCTATTGGAAAAAACCCACACCAAACGTGGTTGTTGGACCAGCCTGTTCCATGCCTCTGCCCCTCCTACCAGTCCCAATGTGGCTCCTTATTTACTTCTCTAGCTGTAGAACCTCCATTGAGCCATATTTCAGGCATTTCTGAATGATGGTTGTTCTGTATTTTAGTTGTAATTTTGATGTGGTTGTGGGAGGAGGTAAGTGCAGGTGTTTACCTATGCCACCATCTTGGTTTTCCAACATTGCCTTGTGAAGAACAAAAGTTTTTAATTTTGATGAAGTCCAATTTATCTATTTTTGTCAACATGTCTATTTTTAAGGACTGTTTGTTTATGAATAAATTATCCTATCTTTTGGTTTCTTATATGTACACTATTTGGATATCTTGCTATTTGAAAACCTTACAATCTACATATATATCTTGCACCTTAATAAAAACTGATTATTTCAAGCAATGTTACATCATAATTAAGGAAATATAATAGTGGAGTATTTTTCTTAATAATCATGGCCTATTACCAGTTATACTTTAAACTGACCCATTTCTTAATTATATTGTTTAATTAGTACATATCTCTGTAACTTGCACTCAATATTCATACCTTTCCCATCACAGCTGGCACAGGCTCAAAGTATATTTTATTTAGCATGAAACCTTAAAAATATCCTTGCACTTTTTCTTCTCTTCCTGAATTCAATGGCTACTTCAATTGAGGGGATCAAATTGTATATTGGTTGTTGCTAATGTTAGTCTTTTCTTCTACACCCTAGAAATTGATATCCTTAAGCCTCCAAACACACAAAAATCCCCTCAAGGAAGCTTTTTCAATCAGAAGCTTCACTTGTCTCTAAAATGTGGGAAACATTCCTCTTTCTAAAAGGTATTTTCAGAAGTTACTGCTGACTAAGCAGAATTTAAGTCGATGCATGGTAG
Organism: Vespertilio murinus; assembly: GCA_963924515.1. NCBI lineage: Eukaryota > Metazoa > Chordata > Mammalia > Chiroptera > Vespertilionidae > Vespertilio > Vespertilio murinus. The sequence continues at coordinate 153,352,572 of OZ004704.1, forward strand.
CATTTGTTTATTTTGTTTTTAAGAAATATTTTGAATTCAGAACCTGCTGCCTTCCAGTTACAAATCCAATCACATGTGAAATTTACCCAGTGAAATCTAAACGAGTGCTTTTAATCAATTTATATTAAGTTCACATTATTTCCAACTCAGTACAGAAACTTCATAACTCAAGTCCCTCTTTCTTCACGCACACGCCCATAAGAAGATCTTATCCCTTCTTTTGAGCATGGAAGAATAGGTTTTAGTTAATGCATTTATTCATGGTTTAAGATCAGTTTGCCGCTCTGTTGACTAATGAGTTTGCCCACCACTGGTTTAGATGTTTGGATGGCTGTGTGGATATCTGTGTAAAGAAATGCGCTTCAGATTGTGAACCTAAGGTTTTGTTTCACTGATTGGTTCCCAAGTCTTCGAAAGGAATAGTTTTTTATCTCCTTTAGTATCATTCACCTGGAAGGAACACAGCACTGTTTGTTTCCTTATGGTAAGATAGATGAGACCTAAGGCAGGCTGTTGAAAAGAGCACTTAGCCTGCCGTTCCCAAATCTGGCTGGTCGTTTGAATCACCTGAGCAGCCTGTAACAGCGTGGCCTGGGCAGGCCAGCAGTGGTCGAGGTAACAAGGATGAGCTCCTCGGCGGCTGTTGGAGCTGTGGCTCCGACTGAAAACAACACAGGAAAGGCAAAGCATTAAAGAGTAATAAGCACAGACAGAAAAGTTGCGTGTGATGACCAGTTGGAGAGAGAAGGATGTACGCATACATATTTAGAGAATTGGAAAGACTGGAGCATAAGGAAAGCTATGCCATTAAGTCTCCTTACCATTTTCCCCTCTTCCCCCAACATTTTTTAACTATTGGGTGACTCTGCTTAACAAAATTATACAGGTTTAAAGTGCACAATTCTTCATTTGAACATTGTACTATGCGTTCGCCCCAAGTTAAGTCTCCTTCCATCATCACGTATCCCCCATACCCTCCTGCGCACCACCCCCACAATCATCGCACTGTTGTCTGTGTCCATGAGTTTTTTTCCTCTAAATTTTGTGTTTAATATTTTAATATGTACAACTTAAAAGGGAGAAGTTAGCTGTTTATGTTATTGTTTAAATTCAAAATATATGTAAGCATTTAGTACAGTAGAAGTTTCCAAGTCTGACTCCTCATGAGAATCATCTGAAGAACTGTAAAATAAATATTAGTTAACCCTTGAACAATTCAGGGGTTAGGGGTGCTGACTCCCATGAAGTCAAACAGCCTTGTATAACTTTGACTCGCCCTAAAACTTAACTACTAACAGTCCACTAACTGGAAGCCTTACTGATAACAGTAACACTTATTTTGTATTATATCATATATCATATAGCATATGTCATATGTTGTATGCTGTATGTTGTATGTTATATGTTATGTATTATATATTATATATTATATATTATATATTATATTATATATTATATATTATATATTATATATTATATATTATATATTATATTATATATTATATATTATATATTATATATTATATATTATATATTATATATTATATATTATATATTATACTGTATCCTTACAGTAAACTGGAGAAAAGGAAATGTTAAGGAAAATTATAAGAAATAGAAAAATACATAGTTCTGTGTTTACCGGTATTTAAAATATCTGCATGTAGCTGGCCCACACAATTCAAACCCATGTTGTTCAAAGGCTAACAGTATACAAATCCCTAGGCGCTCTCTCTCTCTCTCTCTTTTTCTCTCTCTAAATTATTTAACTTTTAAAAATATATATTATTGATTTTTTATAGAGATGGATAGTTAGAAACATTGATGAGAGAGAAACATCGATCAGCTGCCTCCTGCACACTTCCTACTGGGGATGTGCCCACAACCAAGGCACATGCCCTTGACCAGAATCAAACCTGGGACCCTTGAGTCCGCAGGCTGACACTCTATCCACTGAGTCAAACCAGTTAGGGTGGCTCTCTTACTGAATCAGAATCTCTGAGGATAGAGCTCAGATGTGTGTTGGTGGAGCAAGTGCTCCAGGTGGCTGTCTGTGGCAGACATCCCTGCTTTTTGGGACAGTGCAGATGAAGTAATTTAAATCCGTGTGTTTGTGTTTGTAACCAAATAACACCAAAAAGCAGGGAGTGGAATGCAGCTGGGATGATGCTTTGCAGCAATAGTTCTCAAACAAGTCTAAGTTAGACATTTTTTGTTTTGAAATGTGCTATCTTGATCTGTAAACTGTGAGGACAAGGGGAAGATAAACTAGAATTGCTCTAATTGATGGTGGTGTTTTAGGCAAAGATACTCAAGATTAGCTGCCTCCTCCCCTCCACTAAAGGGGGACTAGGAGGACCCCCCAGGGCTCTGAGGGGGCCTTTATAAATCTGTGTTTCATTTTATTCTGCCTTGCCCAGTGGAGAGTTTCCAGTTTCTGTTAACTCACCATCCTTCTTGTGGGCAGGAATCAGATGCTCAGCAGGCTGCCTGTTAGGGAACTCTTAGTACTGTCTTCACCGTTACTTCTTCTTTGTTTCTTGGGACATAAAGCCCATGATGCACTAGACATGTTCCATGTTGCCAGACATTGGCTCTGGTATGGAATTTTCACTCCTGACGCTTCCTGGTGAACAAGCCAGAAGGAACGTTGATGGTTCAAACTTAACTGTGGCCCCTAGATTCCTCTCTCTGAGCTTAATCAGCTTCAAATGGTATGAATGTATTTGCTTCAAGCAAATCTCTCAGAAGGCCTACTCCTATCAGCTCTCAGATATTTATAATCCCTTTTCTTCTAGGGATTAGGCTCCATTCCCTAATATTTTAATGCTTTTATTCTGGAGATGTGGGTGGAATAGTTAGATAGATATAACCTCCTGCACCCTCCTCTCCTCCCTGGCCCATTGTCTCATCCACTTTTAGTTTTTCTTTGACTGTTATCCACACTGCCATGCTCTGGGGTCTTGTCAGCCTTCTCCATTACTCTATCCCAGTGGTCGGCAAACTGCGGCTCGCGAGCCACATGCGGCTCTTTGGCCTCTTGAGTGTGGCTCTTCCACAAAATACCACGGCCTGGGCGAGGCTATTTTGAAGAAGCGGCGTTAGAATAAGTTAAGTTTAAAAAATTTGGCTCTCAAAAGAAATTTCAATCATTGTACTGTTGATATTTGGCTCTGTTGACTAATGAGTTTGCTGACCACTGCTCTATCCTATGACCATCTTTATTGATTACCAGGTCTTCACCCACAGGAGGCTGAGCAAAGAGGACAGGCATGGCAGCTCCTCAGCTCTAGTATGACCACATGTGTGACGTGGGTCAAGCCTCTCTGGAATTCAGCTCACCAATAAAATGGATCTCGGTTATGTATTCTCCAAAGGTTCTTTAGTTTTAAAAAAAATATGTGGCCTCTTCTAGGGTTCCTTTTTCTTCCATTCCATTGCATTTCATCAGTGGTGAGATGTCTATTTCCCTCTTCAGTAAATACACTGGCTGCCCCTGGCCTTTTATTCCTTCTGCTCCAGGTTCACACATACCTTTATTACCTTACCTCTAGTCAGTACCATCCAGAAGGTCTCCATTCTCTCTCCCAGTAAAAAGCATTGCATTATGAAGTACATTTTTCCTAAATACACATTTTGTCTTGATTTTGCTCTAATCAGAGATCTACAATGGTTTTCCAGTTCCTACCAAATAAGACATTAATCCTCAGGGTCTCAGCAGACTGATCTGAACTTACATTTCCAAACATATTATTTTCCTCTCTTCAGGAGCTCTTCTCCTGATCCAAACTGTCCTAGTAACCCTTTCTTCAATTGTTTTTTACCCCCTCATCTAAATCCCTTAAAAACGTTTTCTTTCACACTTACATTTAAATCTTACTCTTCAGTCAAAGCCCAGCTCCCGTCCTGTGCTTGATAGGAATTCTCTCCACCTCTGCAAGTGTCTCCCCTCCTTCTGAAGTGCTAAGCGGGCTCACTGCCCACATTACATTTTGCCTTGACTATGATTTGCTGTGTAACCATATCTTTGAAAACATGGATGATATTGGATCACTATTTTATTCTCAGGGTATAGTTCAGCACCTTGTACAATATGTGTGTTTATTTATTAGTTACTTGAGCTTATAATCTCCTATAAATATCCAGAGTATGTAGATTTAAATAATCTTCAACACACCAATTGCATGTACTATGAGGTTCACCCTTCCCCATCCACTAAGTATGCATGCATGTTCACACACACACACACACACACACACACACACTGAGAGAGAGAGAGAGAGAGAGAGAGAGAGAGAGAGAGAGAGAGAGAGAGAGAGACTGCAAACTTATCTTTGGAGTTCAGCTGAAAAAGTGTCTGGAGACCAGTCTAGCTTGCAGAACCTTAGGAAATGTTAATAGGATTGCATTTGTCAAGAGTATCTTTTAAGTGCCTAATCCTTCATTGATTCCCATTTTTTTTAATCCTACCTCAGAAGCAGAAACCAATCCATAATTGATGGCCACATTCTAGAATCCTTCAGTGGAATCCAAACCTTACTCAAGATGTTTCTTTCTCTTTCTTGTTGAGTGGCAGGCCATGGCTCCTGTGATGTTTAAGTTATGTACCATCTTGACTGTGCTAATGAATGCCCAGATAGATGGTAACACATTATTTCTCAGTGTGTTTGTGAGGATATTTCCAGAAATATTACCATTTGAGTCAGTAGAACAAGTAAAGGTAGACATCAATAATGTTTGCGGGCATCATTTAGTTTGTTGAGGGCCCAAACAGAACAAAAAGGTGAAAGAAGGGCACATTCTCTCTCATTTTATTTTTATCCTCACCTGACGACTTGTTTATTGATTTTTTTAGAGAGAAGAGGAGAGAAAGAGAGAAAAACATATACAGGTATGGAATAACTCTCCAACAAACTGAGCCAAACTAGCTAGGGCGCAAATTCTCTCTTGAGCTGGGACATCCATCTTCTGCCCTCAGACATTGGAGCTCCTGGTTCTTGCATTTCAGAATCTAGCTAGTAAATTATACCACCAGATTTCCTGGTTCTTCAGTTTATAGACAGCAGATTGTGGCACTTGCCCTCCATAACTGCATGAGACAATTCCATATAATAAATCTCATATATACCCTGTTGTTTCTATTTCTCTCAAGATTCTTGACTAATACAGTTCCTCTGCAGTGTGCTTCCTCACTGAAAATCAATACATCTGATTTTGTCAGATTATAAGTTTGTTCTTGATGGTCTGTGGCCAATTCAATTTTAACAGAGTCATGGGAGGAAGATGCCTGTATGTTTAATCTTTACCCTAAATTGGTCCTTAGAGGATGTTTTCTCATCGTATGTTTTTGTTTTTTAAAATTACTTTACAATTAATTTACTTTACAAAGTTTTTAATTTTCCAATTCCAGTTGGCATATGATATATTAGCTTCAGATGTACAACATAGTGATTAGATATTTATATAACTTAAGAGATCACCCCAATAAGTTCAGTATCCATCTGAGACCGTACATAGTTATTACAATACATATTACTGTGAGTTCACAGAATCTCTCACCTTTAAGTATTTCTCCTTTAAGTTCATTTGGTTATATTTTGAGACTGGTTATTTAAGGAAATAAACATTTAGGATTGTTTTTTTAAAAAATATATTGTATTGATTTTACACAAGAGAGGAAAGGAGAGGGATAGAGAGTTAGAAACATTGATGAGAGAGAAACATCGACCAGCTGCCTCTTGCACACCCCCTATTGGGGATGTGCCCGCAACCAAGGTATGTGCCTTTGACTGGAATCGAACCTGGGATCTTTCAGTTTCAGTCCAACGCTCTGTCCACTGAGCCAAACCAGTCTCGGCAACATTTAGGATTGTTATAGCCTCTTGTGGTCTTGATACTTTTATTGTTATTATGAAGTGTCCCTCTTTATGTTTCTCTGATACTTCCGGCATTAGCAGCTATTTTTTCTGATGTTAATATTTCTACCCACTGTCTTATGGTTTAACTTATTTCCCCCCCTCTGTTTTTAGATTTAGTCTTATGTGTTTTTTTCATTATTCTTTTTCCCCTTTCTCTTATTGTTAGTTATAAGTTTTACATTTGATTATTCTTTTAGTGAATACTCTAAGATGGTGACATTCAACTTTTATTGATGTCTCTTATACAATTCACCTATACTTTTTCAGCCATAGGACGCATATTGTGTATATGATTCTGCAGATAGATGCAAACAAACATCTGATAGCTTCATCCATCTTGCACATTTTGTAATGAAGCAATATAAGTATAAATTAGCAGCCCCTGATTTTTTAAACTTGGAGCATTGCCGTGTATATTGATGTAAAAATTATATGTGTAGACACATAATATTACGTACTAATTTTAGCTCAAGTTAATTATTCTATTTAGGTATTTTTGTTATAAAAAGAGAGGGCTGGAGTCTGATAGATTGAGAAAAACTCGGGTAGAATCGCGATGTTTGCGAAGATTGACTTCCACAGATAAAACTAAAGCTTTTGATGACTAGTTCTATTATTATTTTACATAAAGCCTCTGAGCACAGACTGCCTCCAGGCAGGGAACCTTCGGGCTCCCAGTCAGAGCCACTCCCCGGCGATCCTAGTCTAGATCCCGACCGGAACCTTGGCGCGGTGACGCCGGTTTCCGGCGGGCTCCTTAGAGCGGCGAACAGCTTCTGCCGGGAGGACCATGAGAGGGCCGGAGCCGGGTCCCGGACCCACGATGGAAGGGGACGTTCTGGACACACTAGAGGCGCTGGGGTGAGTATTCCGAGCGACGTCTTAACCCCGAAAACGTGAGCTCTCCCGCGGCCTGGCTGCCGCAGCCCCCTCCTCTGGGCCCGCGCTGGGCTCCGGCAGCTCGGGGCAGGCCTCCTTCCCGCCTCGCCCCCTCCGGCGCCGACGGAGTTAAGCGGGAGGCGGGAAAGAAGTCCGTTTGGGGCCTGGGGGTGGAGTGTGGCCGGAGGGCCGGGGCGCGCGGCCCCTCTTCCACACTCCTAGCCTGGAACGCCTCGGCCGGCAGGGGCGGCCCGGCCGGCCGGCCTCAGCCCTCCCGGGACGCGCCCCCGCCCGCGGGGATGGTGTTGTCTCAGTCTCTGGGGGGGTGGGGGGTGAGGAGGTGCGGGTTCGGGTGTCTTAATTAGGGCTCACCTCTGGCTTAGTTAGGGCTCGGGGGCGCATCTCTCCAGCTTCCCTGCCGGTAGACAATGTTTTGGTCCAGCCCATTCATTCAGTCACCGTTCGTTCACAGCATATTTACTTGGCGTTCATGTGCTCTTCTTTAGGTGCCAGGCGGAGGAGGGGCGGGTCTCAGATCGCCGCTAGTGTTCATAGTCGTGGCCTTGACTGTCCCGAGTGATACTAACTAGGAGGTGCTGTGGGAACCCCGGGGATGGTCCTAATGCTTCCGGGCAAGGGGAGCAGTGTCTGTGCAGCAGAGGCCCCCCCCCCCCCCGGCTCTCCCCCGGACTCTGCTTTTCTCCGTAGCCGTTATTCTTTTCACAATTTGTCTGGACCTGCACATGGTATCTGGAATGCACATTGTTATTCTTTTATTACAAATGTTCCTCATTCCCCCCCCCCATTGCTCCCCTACACCAAGTTCCCATTCAATTCTCTGCCCTTTCCCCATCCCCCATTGTCCTCATCCATAGGTGCAGTCTATCTGTTTTTTTTTTAATTTTTTTAATACATCTTTATTGTTCATATTATTACAAATGTACATTGTTATTCTTTTCACAACTTATCTTCGCCTGCACTTGGTGTCTGGAATGCACCCTCATTCATTCCCGTCGGCTCCAGGAAAACAGGTGCTTTTCTGGTCTTCTTCCCACTGTCATCCCACAGTGGTGTTTGGCACAGTAAATCGTGGGTGAATGAATGGGCGAATGAATGAAGAAAAGTCTATAGAGGAGAGCGCGCACAGAGGTACCCATAGGAGCAGGTAGTTTAGAGTAAACAAACGCACGTTAGAGAGAATGGGTTCATCTGCACAATTGTTTGCCGTCCCCCATGCTGTAGTTTCTTGAATGAGTTGACTGTGCCCTTGCGATGCTGTTGTGAGGCTTGAACCCCCGACTCCCTTTATCTTTTCCTGAAGCTGCACTGGATCCTCTATCAGTTTTTTGCTTTTGGACCCTGATTAGCACCTACTCTGCACATGTCCCAGAGTTACAGAGCCCTGCACTTAGTAGGTCCTGAGTAAATGTTTGCCAAATGAAAGAAGAGAGCCACTGATTATTTAGGGGCTTTTCTTTCTTCTTCTTCTGTAAAATCCCTTGGAAATTTTCACTTAGCTTGGGTAAGGAAGTAACCATAACAAGAAGTTAAAATACTTTGAAATGTTGAAGTGTTTAGGCCTCAAACATTTGAATTCCTAAGTATTTCAGGTAAGAATAGTGGGATTCTGTAGTTTATGAAAAAGGTAAAGTCAGTCTCCTTCTTGCTTTCTTTATTCCTTGAATTTGTTTATATAATAGGTGCTTGAAAAATGAAGTCTGCTATAACTTTGACTTTTATTAAGGACAATTAGTTTCAGAGTATTCAATATGGAAAGTAAAAATCACACACTGTAGGGTTGATTTTTCCTGAAATAACTGAGGACAAGAATTTGAAGTTTCTTATAATGATGATGAAAAGTAGAAAGTACTATTCTATGTGATAAAAGGCTAATATGCAAATCGAATGGTGCACTGACCACCAACGGGCAGTTGCTCAATGTAGGAGCTGCCCTCCGGTGGTCATTGAGCTCCCACAGGGGGAGCGCTACTCAGCCAGAAGCGGGGCTCACCCTGGTGAGCAAAGCTGTGGTGGCGGAAGCCTCTCCGAGAGGGCTCAGGCTGGGCTGAGGAGCCCTCTCCCCTCCAGTGCACAAATTCTGTGCACTCGGCCTTAGTTGTTTTATACTTAAAATAGGTGTTATAATTGAATAGGTGTTATACTTGAACAATTAAAATACTATCTATGTAGATTGTAAGTAATTTTCTATTGTGATTGAAACACGAGATATCATGAAGGTATTTTAGTTTGTCAGTAACTAAAGGGAGGAATTAAAAGTTATCTATGTAAAAGAACAATTTAGTGATATGGTCTGTTATAAATGATAGGGTAAAAATAACTTAGTTTTCTCATCTGTGAAAGGAGCAGAGATTTCAGAAGGCTCTTTCAATTCTGAGAGTCTCTGATTTTGTAGAACAGTGGATCTCAACCCTGATTGTGCATCATATTCATGTATGGAACTTGTGAAAAAAATGTCCTGGTCTCCTATATGCTATAAGCTGAGTGAATCATGATCTTTTTTAGGGATGCAGTACAAGCATGCATTTTTAAAAGCAAGCTTCATAGCCTAGGTTGCAAACCACCATATGAAGAGAAGTTTATTTCAAATATTTATTGAGCACAATTCTATACTGTTCTGAGAATTCCGTGGTAAGCAAAATAGGTCCTTGTCCTGTGGAGCTATAGTCTAGTGGAGAAACAGGCATGATCACACTGATATTTATTAACTCTAATAAGTGTTTTAAAGGAAAAGAACAGGATGGCATAACATGACAGGAGGACCTATAGAGTCTTAGGGAGGTTAGTCATAGATTTCTGAGGAAGTGGTATTTGAGTTGAAAAAGAAAGGGTGAATAGGAGTTAACTAGGTGAGGTTGGGTTGGAAGGGAGGACAAAGGTGTCCTTACTGTGAGAACCAGAGGAAAGGGTTAGAGGAAAGGAGCTGTGTTAGAGGAACTGGAGGAGGCTAAGAGGCCGGAGGGCAGAGAGCAAAGGCCAGAGTGGGGAAGATTGGATTGGAGAGTTACCCTGTTTCCCCGAAAATAAGACAGTGTCTTATATTCATTTTTGCTCCCAAAGATGCGCTAGGTCTTATTTTCAGGGGATGTCTTATTTTTCCATGAAGAAGAATATGGTACACATTTATTGTTAAATGAAAATAAAGGAAATTTATTACCTGTATACGGTACGGAAGTATGTTAGCTGTCAACACAAACCAGATAAACTGAATCCTACAGTATCAAGAATTTACTCATTTATTTAATGACAATCACGTTATCATCTTGTGGAACATCATCATAACAATCCAATTCCTGAATTTCCTGGTGAATTTCTTGTGACTCCATTTCTTTGAGAATCAGTGGACCAAATCTCTCATGTTTAGCAATAGCACTATCTTTAAATGAGTACTTCTTGTCAAGGTAGCCTGCTCGCAGTGCATTTGCAATGCAACTGTCACTGATTTTCTCCCATGAATTCTTCACCCAAGTCACAACTTCTTGCAGTGTAGGTTTCACAAAGTTTCCACGCTGATTTCTTTCCATTCACACAGCAGTGACATCAGGACTCCGAGTAACGAAACTGGTTGCTAGACGCCAGTCGGGGCCGCCCTAGTGACCATTTTAGGGTAAATTAATTTTCATTCTGAGACAGAGCCTGGGGGCCTTATTTTCGGGAGGGTGCCTTACATTTCACTCAGAAGGAAAACTGTAAGTAGGTCTTATTTTTGGAGGATGTCTTATTTTCAGGGAAACACGGTAGGTGAAGACTAGGCTATGTTGTGGCTTTGTCATAATCACAATGGGACATAATTGAAGGGTTTTATTTATTTTTTAATCTTTATTGTTGAGGGTATTACAGATGTCCTCCCCCCCTCATCGCTCCCCTCTTCATAGATCCCACTCCACCCCAGGCCTTCATCACCTTATTGTTGGTGTCCATGGGTAATGCATGTATGCATGTAAATTCTTTGGTTAATCTCTTCCCAATCCTCTTCCCTCATTTCCTCTGAGATTCATCAGTCTATTTCATTTCTGCAGTAGGTATTTATTTAGCACCACAATGAAGTATATATAGGAATCTAAATTGAATGGGGAAGAAAGTGAAGACAGCAGGGAGCTAGTAAATGCAGAGAATGTGGAGGAACCAATGGAATGGAGGTAGAGGTGATATAAAACAGTAGTTGTAGGTGACTGGTCAAAAGAAAAAGCTGAAAAGATAGTAAGTTGTGGTTAGGAAGTGACATATTTGAATTAATAATTTCCAAGGTGGACTAGTTCCAGGTGATAGTAAGGTCTAGGACAGCCGTGGGCAAACTACGGCCCGAGGGCCGGATCCAGCCCCTTCAGCTGTTCTATCCAGTCCATGAAGCCGAAAGAACGGAGGGTTCTCTTGCTCTCCCCTCTGCTCCTTCACCAGCAGCCCAAGATGAGAGTGCCAGCATGGTCAGGTTGCTTTTGTTCCGGCCCTCCGGTCCAGTTTAAGAACCCATTGTGGCCCTTGAGTCAAAAAGTTTGCCCACCCGTGGTCTAGGATGTAGTGGCAAAGGATGGAAAAGAGGAAGTTAGAGAATTGAGAGCTCAGGGTACTTGATAGGGTATACGTGTGGGCTTTGAAAAAACTTAATATAATGGGGGGAAAAATAAAAGGAATGGAAAGGAAAGGTGAGCACAGTGAGTGTTGGGGTGTACCCAAGAGATTGGTAGACGAAAATTACAAGAGAAAGAGGGTGGCAAATCTGACTGGCTTGAGCCTGGAGAGAGCAGGAGATATTTTTAAGACTATGAGGGAGCGATGATACGGATGTTATATTGGGAAGCAAGGAGGACAAACCCTGCCATCTGATTGAGAGAGTAAACTAGCCAACGCTAGCGATGGTTTGGGTAATCTTTCTGAGAAGAGATTGACAGTATTGGACAGTTGCTGTTTATGGATGGAACATAGCGGAAGAACTTGGGAAGCAGGGGGAAGTGGAGAACTGGATCGGAGGCAAGCCAATAGGTTGGGCAGATGACAGGGGAAAGGATCTCATATTTTATACGAGTATACTGCCTAATACAAATAGAAACAAAGTAAATTAGGCTCTGGCTGGGTCTTTGTGGAGGTTTTCCAATGGCCCTAACAGACCGAAGATTGGAGCAGCCAGCTTGAAGTGTCACACCAGCAGCTATGGTTCCACTCTATGGGGGACTTCTGGGGGAGTCTGGGTCTAGGGGAGGTATCTCCAAATGTTTAGAATAAGAGTAGCACTTTCCTAATTAAATAAGAATATATAGAACAAACTAAGAGCATGATAATAATACCTTTTAGGACATTATGGCAATTAAATGAGGCAATATACATAAAGCATGTAACACTGGCCTATCATAAGAGCACTTTATAAATTTTAGCTGTATTGTGATTGTTATTAGATGTTAGGTTTGTTAAATGCATTTTTTTTCTTTTTCTTTATATTGATCTGATGAACCCAGAGGCATTAAGGGTTGTGGGATTTTCTCCCTTTAAATTCTTTATTTCTGGTGGTTTAATAAGTTTTGTTGAATTATGGTTGGCATTTGAGTTAAAACATCACCAACTATATGAATTAGATACATTTATTCAACAGTTTATGATTATTGCAGAAACACAAGCAAGTAGGGGGAAATAAAGATGTTTATGAATTAAATCTCAATGAGAGGCACTGGAAGACATGGAAGAAAGCTAATTGCATAGAGGAACCGGTCTTGGCTAAAGGAGCAAGGACAGTGGTCTAGTCCCAGCTCTGCCTTTACCTGACTGCATAACTTAGTCAGGTTATCAGCTTAGTTTCCTTATTAGTGTAGGCAGAAGTTTATAGTGCACATGGAACATTTGGGGTCATATTTTTGTTTACATTATATTATTCATCATCTAGTTATTTTCTGACCCAGAATTAGGATAACACTGACTTCAAATTATTGCTGTAAACAGTAAATTAATTATAAATAAATATATTTAGAAATATGAGTATATATATTTAAAATATGAATATCTTGCCGAAACCGGTTTGGCTCAGTGGTAGAGCGTCAGTCTGCGGACTGAAAGGTCCCAGGTTCGATTCCGGTCAAGGGCATGTACCTTGATTGTGGGCACATCTCCAGTAGGGGGTGTGCAAGAGGCAGCTGGTCGATGTTTCTCTCTCATCGACGTTTCTAGCTCTCTATCTCTCTCCCTTCCTCTCTGTAAAATATCAATAAAATATATTTAAAAAAATAATAAAATATGAATCTCTCTCTCTCTCTCTCTCTCTCTCTCTCTCTCTCTCTCTCTCTCTCTCTCTCTCTAGCACTGAGCCTGGCCTAGTACTTACAAAGCAGTTATTCTAACCTCATTAACCCTTAATTTCTTACCTGTAAAATGGGGTGTAAAAATATACTTTATGAGATACCATCAGAGAATTCAGAGAAAAAGACATACAAATGTCCTATAAACATGTGAAAAGATGTACAGTCTTGCTCATAAGAGAAATGTAAATTAAAACTATACTGAGATACCAGATAGTCAAAAATCCAAATGTTTGACAACTGTGGTGAATTATGAGGAATGGGTACCGTATTTGCCGGCGTATAAGACGATTTTTTGGCCCTGAAAAATACGTATTTGCCGGCGTATAAGACGACTGGGCGTATAAGACGACCCCCTAACATTTCCACTAAAAATACAGAGTTTGTTATATACTCGCCGTATAAGACTACCCCCCACTTGGAGGCATATTTTTCAGGGCCAAAAAATCGTCTTATACGCCAGCAAATACGGTACTTACACAACCTCTGTAGAGGAAAATATAATAGTATCCTGCAAAATTACATATCCATTTATTCTTTGATCTAATAGTCCCAACTCCAGTAATCTGTCCCAGATATATACTGACAAAAATACGCCAGTTTTTATAATAGGAAAATGATGTACTAACCCAAATGTCCTTCGGTAAGGGCATAGTGAATAAACTAGGGTGCATCCAAATAGAGAGGTACTATATGACAATAAAGATGATTGAGTAGCATTTCTATTGATCTCTAGTATCTATACTCATAAAAGGGTAATATGCTAATTAGACTGGGAGACCTTCTGGACGTTCTTCTGGACAAAGCCATGGTGGTGGGGCTGAGGTAGAGGCAGTTAGAGGCCAAGAGAGGAGGGCATTTTTGGGTGATCAGGCCAGGATGGGATGGCAGTTGTGGGTGATCAGGCTTGTGGGGGGCCGGGCCATTTGGGGTAAACAGACCAGTAGGGGGGCCAGTTGGGTGTGAGCAGGCTGTCAGTGGGGGTCAGTTGGAGATGAGCAGGAAAACCGGGAGGGAGGGGGAATTCTGGGAAGAGAGGGCATGTATGGGAGTGGGGGTGGGGGGCAATGGAAAAATATGTACACATATTATAATACCTTGATTAAAAAAATCAAAACTACAATGTCTGAATAGCTATCATCAATTAAAAAAACAAGTGCTGGCAAGGAAGTGGAGAAAAGGGAATTCTAGTGTATTGTAGGTGGGAATACTGATTGGTGAAGCCACTGTGGAAACCAATATGTAGTTAACTAAAAAAATGTATGAACCAGCGATTTCACTTCTGGTAACTTATCAGAAGAAACCCAAAACACCAATTTGAAAGAATATATGCACCCCTATGTTCATTGCAGTGTTATATACAATAGAAAAGATTTGGAAGCAGTCCAAGTGTCTATCAGTAGATGAGTGGATAAAAAAGCTGTGGTACATTTACAAAATAGAATATAGTTGGTCATAAAAATGACAGTATGGATGGACCTGGATAGCACCATGCTAAGTAAAAGAAACCAGTCAGAGAAAGACAAGTACCATATGATTTCACTTATATGTGGAATCTAAAGGAGAAAATGAACAAAACTGATACAGATTCATAGATACAGAGAAGAAACTGAAGGTTGCCAGAGGGTAAGGAGTTGGGGAGGTGGATAAAAAAGGTGAAGGAATTAAGAAGTACAAATTGGTAGTCACAAAACAGTCATGTGGATGTAAAGTACAGTATAAGCCGAAACCGGTTTGGCTCAGTGGTAGAGTGTCGGTCTGCGGACTAAAAGGTCCCGGGTTCGATTCTGGTCAAGGGCATGTACCTTGGCTGCGGGCACATCCCCTGTGGGGGGTGTGCAAGAGGCAGCTGGTCGATGTTTCTCTCTCATCGACATTTCTAGCTCTCTATCTCCCTTCCTCTCTGTAAAATATCAATAAAATATATTTAAAAAAAAAGTACAGCATAATATTGTAATAACTATGCATGGTATCAGGTTGGTACAGGAAATATCAGGAGGATATTTGAATGTAAATTGTAACATTGAATGTAAATTGTAATAAAATATATATTTATTCTAAATAAAAGAATATTAATATGTAAAAAACACACCAAAAAAAAAAAAACAGGTGGGGGGGAGGGCAGTTTGGAGTGAGCAGGCCAGCAGGGGGGCAGTTGGGAGAGAGCAGGCCAGTGGGGAGGGAAAGTGGGGTGAGCATGCCAGCAGGGGGGGTAGTTGGGATTGAGCAGGCTGGCAGGGGAGACAGTTGGGGGATAACACAATGGTATGGGGGGCCGTTGAGGGTGATCAGGCTGACAGGGGGGGCATTTGAGGGTAAGCAGGCTGGTGGTGGGGGCAGTTGGGGGCGAGCAGGCCGGCAGGCAGAGTGGTTAGGGGCAATCAGGCAGGCAGGCAGGCAGGCAGGTGAGCCGTTAGAAGCCAGCAGTCCTGGATTGCGAGAGGAATGTCTGACTGCTGGCTTAGGCCCAGTCTTTGTAAACTGGCAGTAGGACATCCTTCGAGGGGTTCCAGATTGAAGAGGGTGCAGGCTAGGCTGAGGAACACTCCTTCCCACCCACACCCCCATCCTTGTGCATGAATTTTGTGCACCTGGCCACTAGTGTGTAAATATGTGTATGTGAATATATATATGCTTAAAGCATGGAATAGGACAGTATGTAGTAGGCTACCTTTTATCTAAAAAAAGGAAAATATATTTGTTTGTTTTTAAAAACATTGTGGAATGACATCCCAAAACCAATAAATATGGAGGAGGGAGGGAACCAGAGTAGAGGGAACACAATTGAGATTGTTAAGTAGATTGGTCTTGATTGTACCTTGTTTTGTAAATTAGACTTTGAAATCATATAAATGTCTTACATAACTATAAACAAAATTAAAACTGTAATCAGAACAAAAGGAGAGACAAAATTTCTAAATTTTAAAGCAAAATGAAGCAAAGGTCTGTCAATATGTTGAGTAGTTGGTTTAATCACAGAAAGGAATTTTAAAAAATATATCCTTACTGGAATATATTCTAAAACATAAAAATATAAATTGCTTTCAGTGATTTTGTTATTAGAAAAAATGCTGATTTTCATACTCTGAAACTATTTGTAACTTATATTTTTTACTAGGATTATATAAATGTCATTAGAAACCGTATTATTGAAAATAGATAAAAATAGTAAAAAACCACAATTTTAGAGAATATAGATACAAATACAAAACAAACTAGGTAAAAAACCCACAATTGTAAGTTTGAATTGGAAATAGCAGTGTGAAATCCTGATATAAGTTCTTTGAAAAAACTACAGATACAGTGACTAACCTTTAGTACCAGGTTGTGTACTTTAAATACCATTAAAAAGAATCAGGGCATCTTGAAGAAATGACCAATTACAAGTACAGGACAAGAGTATCTTGCTGCCGAAGCTGGTTTGGCTCAGTGGTAGAGCATCGGTCTGCGGACTGAAAGGTCCCGGTTCGATTCCGGTCAAGGGCATGTAAATTGGTTGCGGGCACATTCCTGGTGGGGGGTGTGCAAGAGGCAGCTGGTTGATGTTTCTCTCATAGTTGTCTATCTCTCTCCCTTCCTCTCTATGAAATATCAATAAAAAATATTTAAAAAAAAGAAAAAGAAAAAAAAAAAGAATATCTTACCAAAGAAATCAAGGAAAATATTCAAAGAATACTGGGGATGAATGAAACAAGAATGGCCTCTCACTAACCAAAGATAGGACTGTTTGAAAAGAAAAATAACTACAGTGGATTAAAACTCATAAAATATGTTAAAATCTATAAATTTATAATGTGAAATAGAAGCTCAATTGTAGAAAGAAGAGTAAAGTAGAAAACTGATATCTAATTCAATTAAGATAATT
This sequence comes from Vespertilio murinus, assembly GCA_963924515.1. Lineage (NCBI taxonomy): Eukaryota > Metazoa > Chordata > Mammalia > Chiroptera > Vespertilionidae > Vespertilio > Vespertilio murinus. The sequence goes on from OZ004704.1 coordinate 153,369,533, forward strand.
TATAAGATGGTTAAAAAATTTAAGTTACTATTCAAGTACACTTTGTAGCAGTTTGAAAGTATCTATATACATAAAAGCCCAGCAACTGAACAGGAGAACGACAAGAACAACCGGTCGACCAGTTTCTCTGACGTACACTGACCACTAGGGGTCATATGCTCACTGCTCAGTGACCAGGATGAGTGGTGCTCTCACAGGGGGTTGATCCCCACAGGCCATGCCCCCCAGTGCATGAATCTGTGCATTGGACCCCTAGTAAAATTACAAAATAAATGGTTTAGATTAAAATGATCTCATAGGTCATTTTTAACTTTAATTTTTTAAATTTAAAATTTGCATCTGTTTTATCACTACTTCCTTTTTTCTTATTCTGTAACCAGTATAACTATTAGACTTAGCTCTATTTGACTTTATTGTATGTAATATTTCTCCTAAAATTGGTTGATATTTTTACTAAGAGATGTTAAAATATAGGGAAAAAGCCAAATGTTAATTATATAAAGCACAAATCAGTAAACCATTTCTATAACTGAGCAGATAGTAGAAATTTTGGGCTTTGCTGGCCATGCTATCTCTGTCACAATGACTCGACTCTGCCATTGCAGTGTGAAAGTAGCCAGAGACAGTCTGTAAATGGATACATTTATCAGATGTACTCTGATAAAACTTTATTTACAAAAACAGGCAGTAGGCTGTGATAAAGAATATGAGGTTTTTGTTAATTTTTAACCTTTTATGTCTTTTTTTTTTCTAGGTATAAGGGACCACTGTTAGAAGAACAAGCCCTTACCAAGGCAGCTGAGGGCGGACTATCTTCACCTGAGTTTTCAGAGCTCTGTGTTTGGTTAGGCTCTCAAATAAAATCATTATGCAACTTGGAAGAAAGTATCACTTCAGCTGGTATTGCCATTGTGTTTTATTTACTTTTTTAATAGTAAAATGAAATGATAGCTTATGATTTACAGTTTTATCTAAAATGTACTAGAAAAAGAAAAATATATACAAAGAAAAATCATTGATATTAACTTCAATATATTGTATTAAATATCTTTGGGTTAAATATTATATTAATCCAAAATTCATTCTTAAAATTTGTGTAAGTTTATAAACAATTTCTCTTTATCTGCTTTTTTATTCTTAACCTTAGTATTTTTAAGAAAAAGTAGACTCTGAATTTGGTTATTTAAGAAGTTTAATTTTTGAGTGCTGCTTATTTTGAATTAAGGTGTGTTTTTTTTTGTGTGTGTGTGTTTTTTAAGTACATGTAATCCCTAATTTAAGTTGTATTACAAAGCCTATATAGGACCTGGATTCACATAGGAATGCTCTTATAAAATACTAGAGGCCCGGTGCATGAAATTCATACATGGGGGGTGGGGGGGTGTCGCCTCAGCCCAGCCTGCACCCTCTCCAATCTGGGACCCCTTGTCGGACATCCCCTCTCACAATCCTGGACCGCTGGTTCCTAATCGCTCACTTGCCTGCCTGCCTGGTTGCCCCTCACTGCCCCCACTCATGCCAGCCTAATCACCCCCAACTGCCTTCCCTGCTGGCCTGGTCATCCCCAAAAGTCCCCCCTGCTGGCCTGATCACCCCCAACTGCTCCCCCTGCCAGCCTGGTTGCCCCTCACGGCCCCCCCTACACTGGCCTGGTCGCCCCACACAGCCTGCTCAGCCTGTTCAGTCATTTGATTGTCCCTCACTAACCCCTCTGCCTGCCTGGTTGTAGGCAGCCATCTTGTGAGGGCGTGAGGGTTAATTTGCATATCACCCCTTTATTATATAGGATTCCTATACTTATTCATAAAGTTTGATGCATTGCTGTCTTGGTAACTGGAGTCATTGTGGGTCTTTGGTAGAATTTCAGGTGGTGTAATAAAATAAAAAAATAAATTATTGGGCATTTGCTAGGGGACAAAGTAGACTTCCCTTTTGAAGCTGTCTTTTTATATAGCTTTTTTTCCTTGCCAAATCTAATAGAATTCCCTTGAAACTAAGTAAGATACGCTAAATTTAAAGCACATGACACAGGCTCCCATATAATTAGGTTATGAAAGAAAGATAAGCAGTGAGGTTTAATTAGATGACTGTATTTGTGATCTGAATCCATAGAAATATCATTTGTTCTGAAGCCAGTTAATAATTATAGTCATAATAATGCTTTTAATATTTTCATTGTTCATATAGAAATATTTCCATTTTATCTGCTTTATGGAACATATATTGGAAAATACTAATCAAATTTAAATACAAAAGTACTTATAATCTCACAATAACATATTTATATTCTTAAATTGATACTTACATTCCTGAATTTAAGTGTGACTTTCAAAATGTAGAAATTATTTGGTTAACTTTACCTAAGCTTTGGGGTCACACATGTAAGGATTTAATGTCAAAAGGAAAATTTAGAATTGAATGTGAAATTGAAATGAATTTATAGATTATATTAATATTCAGTAAATTTATAGATTCATTAATATTCAGTAAATGTTTTGTGATTTTTCTTTTTTAAAGGCAGAGATGATCTAGAAAGCTTCCAGCTTGAGATAAGTGGTTTTTTAAAAGAAATGGCATGTCCATATTCTGTCCTCGTATCAGGAGATATTAAAGAGCGTCTAAAAAAGAAGGATGACTGCTTGAAACTTCTATGTAAGTTCTTTCTTTGAACATTTAAATGCATGTATTTGATCTTTGTTTTAAATTTTTAAGCCAAAATTTATGAAATTTTATTAATGAAGCATTAGATATCTTATATATTTACAAGGTTTTAACATTTGACTTAAAATATGAAGCTGACTTGGATATTTATATAAAGTTAGTATAAATTCTAATGAATTTTATTAGTGTAAGATTTCTAACACTTATGATTTATTTGACCTGTTTGTGATTTATGTAGTATGTTAATAATTTTTTTCCTTCACTTAATGAATCTCTTAGCATTTATGGCTAGGTGGCTAAAGTTGGTGATCTCTAAAGTTCTATCCTATCTAATAAAAGAGAAACATGCAAATTGACCGTGCCTTCCCTAGGCCTGCAAGCCATACCAACCAGCCTTTTCTCTTTCTTTTGTCCACCACATTTAAATAAGATTGAGATCTTGTTACCTATATAGTTCCTTCTCCTCTTCCTCTTTAATTAATATATTATGAGCATGTCTCCATTACTTAATATTTTAAAAATATTTAAATTGGTTACATAACATTCTATATTTTGGACATATGTTTATTTAATAGGTTTCAAATTTGGGTGTTCTATTTTTAAATATGTTTTTATTGATTATTTTACAGAGAGGAAGGGAGATGGATAGAGAGTTAGAAACATCAATGAAAGTGAAACATCCATCAGCTGCCTCCTGCACACTCCCTACTGGGTATGTGCCAGCAACCAAGGTACATGCCTATGACTGAAATTGAACCTGGGACCCTTGAGTCCGCAGGCCGACTCTCTATGCATTGAGCCAAACTGGTTAGGGCAAATTTAGGTGTTATATTTTATTTCTATTTTACATTAATTTCTTTATAATTTTGGATTACTTTTACTTAGATTGTGAACTTTTTTTGTTAATCCTCACCTGAGGATATTTTTCCACTGATTTTTTTAGAGCGAGTGGAAAGAGAGAATCATTGATGTAAGAGAGACACATTGATTAGTTGCCTTCAGCACGTGCCCCGGCCCCGGGCTGGGGATTGAGTTTGCAGTCACTGTATGTGCCCTTGACTAGAATCGAACCCTTAACCTTTCAGTCTTATGGCTGATACTCTATCCACTCAACCAAACTGGCTAGGGCTAGATTATGAACATTTAAAAAAAAAGATGTCTGGTCTAAGTATATATTGCCATATTTTGCTCTAGAAAGGTTATACCAGTTCACAATTTTACCAGCATCTATTCCATTTTTATCTTTGGTTCAACTGTGTGAAAACATATATAAGAACCTCTTCATCTACTTGGAAGTGTGTGCAACATGTATAAAGTTAAAAGGGCCAAATTCCTTACTATGTGGAGAACTTTTATAAATCAAGAAGAAAAAAAAATCTGGAAAAATATATAATGCACATAAGACAAAGGCATTCTACAGAAAAAAATTTTTTAAATCACTCTTTAACATGAAAAGATGCATAATATCTTCAAAGTTAAAGAGTTATAAAAAAATACAATGATAGGTTATCATTTTCCCCCCCACTTATCAGGCTAGCAAATACCTCCCCCCCAAAAAAAAAATTTTTTTTAAGTCATAATAAAGTTTGGGGGAATAAGCATTCTCATATACTATAGGCATTAGAGTGTGATGGGAGAATAACTGGTATAATCTTTGGAAGGGTTTATTGATGCCATTGAAATTCCCCTGCCGTTTGGCTTGACAATTTTATGATTAGGTATACATATTTATTTCCCCAAGTGTACAAAGATATATGAAAAGGATGTGCACTACGGCATTGTTTGTAGTAGTTAAGTAATGATGGTACATCTTTGCAGTGATACCGTTTTATAGCTATAAGAATGAGAACAGATCGAATGTGTTGATGTGGAATGGTCTCTAAGTTATATTGGCAAATAAAAATTGAATATACAGAACATTTGTAGTATGTCTTGTAAAAAATAAAGTGCATAGGTGGTAGATACATATGCTAAATATACATACACATGTATACCTAAAAAGATCGCCAAGAAACTAATGGTGATTGCCTCAGGGAAAGGGGAATCTGAGGATCTGTGGTGGGAGGAAGACTTTTACTTTATTGTCTACCATCTGCATGGATTAGCATTTTAAATACTAGACTGAACTCTTGCTTATACTGTTACATAGAGCATGCTTCCTTAGAACAAAGCAGACTTCAGCCAAGGTCCTAGAAAGAATATAAATTTTTGAAGAACTGGTGATTTGTTTTATAAAATTTTGAAATCAGAGGGACCTTGGCGTATCTTCATAAGCAAAGTTTAATACTTATTGGTCTTAACGTTTTTGTGGGCTCTTTAGAGAGTCTGATGTGTAGATTGCATGGAGAAATCTTTAAATCAGTGTCTCTCAATTTTGTCTGCCCATGAAAATCACCTCAGGTGTAAAACAAACCACACAGATGTCCTACTTCTACTTTAGATCTGGTTCAGGATCTCTGACGGTGGGATCCTGGCACTTACTAGTAAAGCTTCTCAGATACTTCTGCTTAGCTGAAGTTGAAATTACTGGGTTAAACTGTGTGTGTATGTGTATGTATAACTTTAAACAAATAAAAACAAGCAGAATCCTAATATTTTAACAACTGTGGTGAAAGTTTATTTAAAATAATACTATAACCACGAAAATTTTGAGTAATTTAAAAAAAATATGTCTGTTGACTTAAATGAAATGGTGACAGTAAAGGGGTGGCCCTTCCTGAAGGCAAATAATTACTCAGATTACTCTATCTGCTGTAGATTAGTGAGAGCTATCTGTTCTCCCCTGGCTTGAGCAGTCTGTGCATATGAAAGAGAGAATATATTATCAGAATGTTACACATTTTTATACATTCTTAACTTATTGACTTACTGCAGTTAAACTACAGGTAGGCACAGTCATTTGTTTGTTTGTTTCCACTTTATTATTATTATTCTGTGTGTTAAGAATACAGCATAAGATCTATCCTCTTAGCAAATTTTTAAGTATTTAAAAATTACAGTACAGTGCTGTTAACTGTAGCCACAGTGCTATGAAGTAGTGGATCTCTAGGACTTATGTTATATAATCTGATCACTATGTATCCAACTTGGCTTATGGGGACTTATGCCAAGGTCGTTCTGATTTTAAAAATTCATTAAAACAGATTACTAGTTCTTAAAAACTTTATATTTGACTAATAACTCTCTTTCACCCTGCCCCTGGCAACCATTATTCTACTTTCTGTGTTATGAGTTTGACTGTTTTAGGTTTCTCATCACAGTGACATGTAGTATTTGTGCTCGTGTGTCTGACTTTTTTCACTTTGCACAATGGCCTCCAGGTTCTTCCATGTTGTTACAATTGGCTGGATTTCCTTCTTTTTAATGGCTGAGTAACATTCCTTTGTATGTATATACCACATTTTCTTTACCCATCCATCTGTCAAAGAACATAGGTTGTTTTTATATCTTGGTTATTGTGAACAATATGGCAGTGAACAGGGCAATGCATATCTCTTTGAGATCCTGATTTCTGTTCCTTTGGATATATACCCAGAAATGTGATTTTTAAGAAGTTTGTGTACATTTTAACATTATTTGTTTTTCTTTTTTCTTATAGTATTTTTAAGTACAGAACTTCAAGCTTTACAGATATTACAGAACAAGAAACGTAAAAATTCTCAATTAGATAAAAACAGTGAAATTTATCAGGAAGTTCAAGCTATCTGTGATACCCTTGGTGTTCCCAACTCAGCAACTTCTGACATTCCACTTATGTTAAACCAAGTGGAGTCAAAGGTATTACATTTGTTTTATTTTTCTTTCCCCAAAATTCAACTAAATGCTAACATGGAAATGTTGTACTAAAAATGAAAATATTTTCTTTAAGTATAAGATATACATTCCATTTCAAGAGAGTTTATCTTCATGAAAACTAAACTGTATTTGGAGTTAATATGTATGTGACTTAATCTGCCTCAGGCTTTTGAGAGTTGCATGATAGAAATCACTTTGCAAATTTAAGTCTTTCTTTCCTAAACAAGGTTGAAATACAGCATAGTGAAACAAGTAGAATTATCCTCTAAGGTCAAAGGCAAATTAATTTTTTTTTAGTGGATATTGTTAATAGAATTGCAATGTAGTTTTCTTTGATAGCATAATTTCTGGTGGATAAGTATTTAGTAGATGTTTGTTATAGAGTGAATGAATGAGTATTTTGATGGAGTGAAAATAACCACAAACTACCTACTTCAAGCTTTTTGAGTTATTTTCAGTTATTAAACTACCTTTTTTCTTAGTCGAGCCATATGTTAGAAAGAATTCTACTCTCACAGACTAAATTCTGACCTACTTTCTAGGTTTTGTAGGAGCCCTGTAAGGGAATATTATAGGGTTCATTTTAAAGGAAAAGAAAATTCTCACCCTTAAGAATAGGTACTAACACTCCATGTTTAGACACACTGCTTTAAAGTAAACTTTGAATAAAGTTATTTTTTTTGCATTGATTTTTTATGAACTGAAAAATAAAAAAATATTTGTCTTAATGAATGTGAGAGAATTTTAGTATTATTAAGATGAAAGCAATATTAGAAACTTTTTTTGGGGGGGGGGGCAGAGGTAGAACTTGCAAACCATGTGGGAATCTTGCAAACCATGTGACCTCTTGGTTCCTGGGTCAACATTCAACCACTGATCCACACCAGCTGGGCACAGCTAAAAGAATAAGGAAATCCCAGCTCAAAACATTGTTCTAGAGTTAACAAGTTACTCTTCAATGTTTCTTTTCCCCTCATTTCCTCTGGATTAGGAATGATCTGGTATTGGCTAAAATGTTTGGGACTGTTTCAGAATGAAACAGATTTCTGGGCTCTTTCTAAAAGCATTTTCGTTTTCTTTTATGGGTTCCAGTTAGTATTAATAATTTCCCCAAACCTCTTTTCCTTCCTTGAGGCAGGCAATAATGCTTCTGTTCAAATGCTGACAGGTTGATTGTAAGGTAGTTGTTACTGGGGTCATTGTGGCTAAATATTTACTTACTGGTAAAAGGACTTCCTTTTTCATTCAGTATCTATCAAAAGGAAATATTTCCATATTTTTTTTCTTTTATGTGTTTGCAAAAATAATGACATTTGTATGTGGTGAATATAAGTGAGTGGGCTTGGTCTCCTATGGTGTCCTGCTGAACAATGAAGCCAGAATACTTACAATTGGAATATATACATAGTACTTAACTGAGAAAAATCAATGTGCTTGTCAAAGGTATCCTTTTAGAGCATTTACCAGGATGTAAGAGAGTGCCATCTTAAGAAGAAAATCCAAAATTGTTTTACATAAAACATGTAATTCTTATTGCAAAACCTGTAACTACTGTAGTTGTCTATGTACATTATTTCTTATTCTGGAAAAGAAGGTGTGTTATAGCTTAAATTAATATAGCTATTTGCCGGGGTGTTTCTCAGCATGTAAAAGGGTACAGGAATCTGGAAAAAGTGTTACAAGTAAATTAATAGAGATTAGACATGAAATATAAATTTGGAAGGCATTTTGGGGAGCCAGAGGAGACCTAGCTTCAGTAACCACCAAGTTCTTTCAATCTCTGGACCCCTAGCTTTTTATTAACTCAAATTGCCCTAAAGCAAAGCAGATATACATATCAAAAATAAGGTTTGGTATACAGTAGGCATTGTCAGGCTGGGAGAACTGCCTTCGGCTGTCTCAGCAGCAGGTAATATGATTCAGCCCTGCTGAATATAGAAGCCCATCAACCTTTAGAGGACTTATGACATGCTGGAATTAGCCTCCAGCACTAATGCTCTTTGAAAAAGATATTCTGGCCTTAGATGGTTTGGCTCAGTGGATAGAGCATCCACCTCCTGACTGAAGAGCCCAGATTCGATTCTGGTCAAGAGCACATGCCCCGGTTGGCTCAATTCCCAGTAGGGGATGTGCAGGAGGCAGCTCATCAATGATTCTCTCTCATCATTGATGTTTCTGTCTCTCCTCCTTTCATATATATTAAGAAAGAGAAAAAGATTTTCTGCTTTGTATTGATAGTCTTTCCTAGTATGTAAAAGTATGTTATATTTCGTTTGTTTTTTTTTTGTTTTGTTGATCCTTACCCAAGGATATTTTTCATTTATTTTTAGGGAGAGTTGAAAAGAGAGGGAAAATCAAGGAGAAATATTGATGTGAGGGAAACACATCGATTGGTTGCCTCCTGTAAGAGCCTCGACCAGGGCCCAGACTGGGGAGGACCGTGCAGCCAAGGCACATGCCCTTAACTGGAATCGAACCCAGAACAGGCTAATGCTCTATCCACTGAACCAAACTGGTTAGGGCTAAGGTTATTTCACTTTAACATTATATTTATTCTATAGCATTAAAGAATAAGATTGTTTTAAATTAGAGAATATACATTTTCACAATCTATTATATTTACTTTTAGGTGAAAGATATTCTCTCAAAAGTCCAGAAAAATCATGTGGGAAAACCGTTGTTGAAAATGGATTTAAATCTGGAACAAACAGTAAGTCCTCATCACCCACCTTTTATTATGTGTGTAATTCATCTAGTGAATATGACTTAATTTTAAAATAAGCATTTAGAGTTTACAGTGTGTAGCGTGCATGTTATTTTGGAAAATTAAAATGAATTGGTATTTAGAATAACTAGGGGCCCAATGCATGAATTCATGCACCTTGAAAGGAACTGTAGGTTGCGAGGCTGTGGTGGGCACAGGGGTGCATCTTGGCCCATCCTCCACACCTCTGCCCTGCTCCTCCCGCCACAGCCTCTGGTTCTGTCTGCCGGCAGCCACGCTCATTCCGGCCCCTCTCGCACCTGCTGATGGAGCGGAGGGATTGGGGCCAGCACCAGCAAGCAGCAGGTGTGAGTGGGACCAAAGCCATTAGTGGATGTGATTGGTGATTGCTGCCCTGATCACCCCTCAGGAGCAAGGGGAGGTGGAAAAGCTCTGAGGAACAATCAGGGCCAATAGCTGCTCCTCGCACCCACTGATGGTGCTGAGAGCCGGCAGTGGGTGTGAGAGGCGGTTTTGGCGCCAGCAGCAGATACAAGTGAGGCCGGTGCCGGCAGCAGGTGTGAGTGCCTGGGGGACTGCAGTTTGCAGAAGCAGAGAATTTTCAGTAACCATCAGAGGCTCACCCCGATGACAGGGACTGGAGCCCTGCCTTGGTCTGGCACCCCTGCTTACTTGCTCCACTGTCCCGCTGCAGCCAATGCCTGCCGTGTTTTGTGCTCTGCTGCCTGCTGCTGATGCCTGCCATGTTCCGTGCGCATGCCCTGGTGGTCAGCGCACGTCATAGCGACTGGTTGTTGGGTTGTTCCACCATTTGGTCTATTTGCTTATTAGCATTTTATATATATAGATAGTCCAAACACTTCTTTAATCTGATTATTACTTTAAAAAATATCTGGCCAACAGATTTTATAGTGCCCAGGATGTTAGTATAATTGTGATTTGAAAAGGATAGTAGTTCAAAACCAGCAAGATAGGACATTATTTGTATTTCCTTTCCTTTTTGGTCTCCATTACTTAGCAAGTAGATGTTTTACTTAACACATTTGATTGAAGGAGAGGTAAATTCACCAATTGTAAAATTTAACTTATGTGTTTAATATATTCTGAATATCACAAATGTTCTATCAAATACTCTTTATTATTTGTATAATTTAATGAAAAGTATCATGGGATCAGAAAATGGTCCTCAAGTACAGTATCTTTTGAATCAGTAGGAGGTATTGACCATAATTTTAAAACTTCTTATCTTTGCAAAATGAAAGAATCCAAAATTTATGATATTTGTTTCCAAATTCTTTAGGATCAACTGGAAAAAATCAATGACGCTCTTTCCTGTGAATATGAGTGCCGTCGGCGGATGTTGATGAAACGATTGGATGTAACAGTGCAGTCCTTTGGATGGTCTGATAGAGCAAAGGTAAGGCTGTTTTCCCATTTGTGTCCTGTAGGTGGTACTCTGTTATAGCTCTTCAGACTCCCTTGTCTGTTAATGTGTAACTGAACCACATTTGCACTTTATCACTGTATTTGAAACACATACCCAAGCCAACTACTGGTCTTATATAAAGATCTTGGCCTTATGTAGATCCCTGTTTGGAGTTATCTTAATTTCTATCCAAATGTTTCACATTCATTTTAAACTCATAGCTTTTGGTTTATGCAATGATTGCATTAAGGAAGGCATCAAGTGAAACAGTGAGATAGGTATAGTGCGCCACCGATCAAGAAAGCTGGATTTAAGAATAGATACAGGTGGTATGGGTGCCTGAACAAGTTTTCTTAAAAGTGTCTTAAGGCTGTGGAGTATGGTCCAGTTAAAGAGGGGGTTGGAAAATGGAGGCATCCACAAGTAGAATCTCTGCAGGTAGATTTCTAGAGAGTTGTCTCTCATCACTGCCATTTTATTCCTTTAACCTGTACCTAGGCTTTGTTTAGAATTCCCTGTCCTATTTTGCAACATATTCTGGAAACTCTCCAAACAGTAAGCTGGCAATCATTTGCTTCCCCTGTTTCAGGGAGCACTATCTTATGCTCCTTGATGCCCAATATCTAAAAAATCACTGGTTCATGTGGGTTGTCCAGTTTTAAAATTGTTTCAGGTTGTAAAGTAAATCTGTGCATGTTACTCTTTGTATTAACTGGGCATTTCTTCTGCCCATGTTGTGTTAGCTGGGGTCATTTATGCGGCTTCAGCTGATGCCTGGGCTGGGCTGGAATATCCAAGATGCTTGTCTCACATGTTTGGGTTCTGCTGTCTGCTGGGGTGCTTTGGTTGTCTTCTTGGCTCTGATGTGGTCTCGATGTGGTGTCTGGAATTGGTTTCCTACGGCTGTAGAATTGTATTACCACAAACCTAGTTGCTTATATAATACTAGAGTCCTGGTGCATGAAATTGTGCACTCGGGGGTGGGGGACGGCAGTCCCTCAGCTCGGCCTGCGCCTTCTCACAGTCCAGGAGCCCTCAGGGGATGTCTGACTGACAGCTTAGGCCTGCAGGGAGCAGGCCTAAGCCGTTAGTTGGACATTCTTAGCACTGCTGCGGAGGCGGGAGAGGCTCCCGCCACCACTGCTGCACTTGCCAGCCATGAGCCTGACTTCTGGCTGAGCAGCACTCCCCCTGTGGGTCTGCCCCCTGGTTGTCAGTGCGCATCATAGTCGCTGGTTGATTTGCAAATCAGCCTTTTATATAGGATAGGGGTCCAGTGCACGAATTCATGCACCTTGAAAGGAACTATGTGCCACAAAGCTGCAGTAGGTCCAGGGGCAATTCTTGGGCCATCCTTCGCACCCCCACCCAGCCTCTCCTGCCACAGCTCCTGGTCCCCTGTCTGCCAGCAGCTCTGCTCCTGCCACTGCTGCTCCCATGAGCTGACAGCGCTGGCCCCGGTCCCTCAGGAGCAGGGGGAGGTGGAGAAGCTCTCAGGGGCAATCAGGGCTAGCAGCCGCTGCTTGTACCTGCTGACTGCGCCAAGCAATCAGGACTAGCGCCGGGCACCAGCAGCAGGTACAAGCAGCGGTGCTGGAGCTGGCAGCAGGTTTGAGTGCCTGGCTGGACCGTGGCATGCGGGAGCAAAGAATTTTCAGTAAGCACCAAAGGCTCGCCTTGATGATAGCGACCAGCGCCCTGCCTTGGTCTGGCGTCCCTGCTCATCTGTCTCACCGTTCTACCACGGCTGATGCCTGCCATGTTCTGTGCTCTGCCTCTTGCTCCCAATGCCTGCCATGTCCCGTGCGTGCCCCCTGGTGGTCAGCTCACATCATAGTGACCGGTTGTCACTTACTTCCCCTGCATGGTTGATCTCCTCCAACTGCCCTCCCTTTCAGGCCTGGTGCCTCCCAACTGCCCTCATCTGCTGGCCATCTTGTGGTGGCTATCTTGCGTCCACATAGGGACAGGATCTTTGACCACATGGGGGCAGCCATATTGTGTGTTGAAGTGATGGTCAATCTGCATATTATTCTTTTATTAGATAGGATAGAGGCCTGGTGCATGGATGGGGACCAGCTGGTTTGTTTGAAGGGTGTCCCGGATCAGGGTGGGGGTTCCCTCGGGGTGTGGGGTGGTGGCCTGAGAGGGGGGCCTGTGGTGGTTTGCAGGCCAGCCACGCCCCCTGGCAGCTCAAGCAGAGTCCCTGGTATCCGGAATTTATTTACCTTATACAATTGAAACTTTGTAGCCTGGAGTGGAGCCAAGCTTCCTTCTGGCTCTGAGGCTGGCAGCCATTTCTGTGGGGACTTATGTATCTTCTATAATTGAAACTTTGTAGCCTGGAGTGGAGGCCTGGGACAGACAGGGTGTGAGGAAAGCTTTGCTTCTTCCATTGCCAGGGGCAACCATAGCTTCCTACTCTTTCTAGCTCCGTGGCTGCCGCCATTTCTGTTTGGATTTATTTATCTTTTATAATAGAAACTTTGTATCCTTGAGTGGAGGCTTAGGCCAGCAAGGGCAGGTGGAAACCTTGGCTTCATCCATTGCCTGGGAAACCCAAGTCTCCCTCCTGCTCTCTGTGGCTGTAAGCATCTTGTTTGGGTTTATTTGCATACTCGCTCTGATTGGCTGGTGGGCATGGCTGGTGGGCATGGCTTGTGAGTGTAGTGGAATGGTGGTTAATTTGCATATTACTCTTCATTAGGTAGGACTAGAGGCCCTATGCAGGGAATTCGTGTAAGGGGCTCGGCCCCCACCTCTGTGGCTCTGTCTGGAAGGTTGCTGTAATTAGCATATTACGCTTTTATTATTATATACTAGAGGCCTGGTGCACGAAAATTTGTGCACTGGGGGCGGGGTCCTTCAGCCCAGCATGCCCCCTCTCACAGTCTGGGGATGTCTTACTGATGGCTTAGGCAATGCTCCCCATCACCCCCTCACTGCTGCTGCTTCTGGCCTCCCTCTGCAGTAGGTGACCAGGCTGATCAGGGGAAGGCGCCACCCCCATCTCCCCACTGCTGCAGCCACTGTCGGCTGATGGAGCTCACAGCTGCCTGAGCCCTGGGTCTCACAGCTGCCAGGGCTCATGGCTGCCTGAGCCCACTGCTGCCTGAGCCCTGGGCCTTGCAGCCGCTGCCATGGCTGCTTGCCCTCAGCCCTTTCAGCCACTGTGGCTTTGTCCGGAAGGACGTCCAGAAGATGTCCACTCTAATTAGCATATTATCCTTTTATAAGTATAAATATATTTATATACATATATACATATACATATTTTATTGATTATTTTTAGAGAGAGAAGAAGGGAGAGGGAGAGAGAGATAGAAGAAACATCAGTGATAAGAGAGAATCTTGCACGCCCCTACTGGGGATGTAGCCCACAACCTGGTATGTGCCCTAATCTGGAATCAAACTGTGACCTCCTGTTTCATAGGTCGCTGCTCAACCACTGAGCCACACCAGCTGGTCTCTGTAATCAATTTTTAATTTCCAGAACTTCTTTTTAATTCTTGAACTTTTCTTTCTTGTTTTATGGATATGCTATCTTTTTAAAATATGTTTTTATTGATTTTTAAAGTTGAAGTAAGTAGAAGATAGAGAAACATTGATGAGAGACAAACGTTCACAAGCTGCCTCCTGCACTTTCCCTACTGGGATCAAGCACACAACTGGGGGGCATGAGTCCTTACTGGGAATTGAACCATGACCTCTAGGTTCATGGGTTGATGCTTAACCATTGAGCCACACCAGCTGAGTGATAATGCTATTTTCTTGAATTAGGATGAAAAATGTAAAAAAGAAAACCTCATATTTTTTGCCTCATTATTTTTGTTTCCTACAGGATAATTTTTTATTTGTTATTTTTCTCTTGTGGTGGCTTTCTTCAAATGCACGATGGTTGCTGGTTGTTCATTTTAAAGAGCATGATACTGAAAAACTGATGGGGAACTCCAGTCATTGATTGGAATTGTTGACATGAGGCTTTGGAACTGGCTATCGTGCTGTGCGAATTCCTAAAGCCAGCTTGTAGAGATCTTTTCTCAGTTGCTGCTCATTTTTTCAAGAGGGAAACCTTATTTTTTTTCTTTGGCCAGGGGAGGAGGAGTGGCAGTGTGGCACCAGGGGCTAGAGGAATAGACTGTTGTACAAATAATCTATATTTTTGTCTCCATATTTCATTTTCTGAGATGTTGATTCCCTTCTGTATCTCTCTTTTCCTTTCTCTTTGTTGTTGTATGCCTTTTTATAACCTAGTGTGGTCAGTCTGACTCATTTGCTAGAATTACTCCCTTATGTATTGTACGTAGGAAATACTTCCTCCTTCCAAATACCTGACAGACAGATGTAGAACATTGAGGAGCGATTAGAACAGGGCTGCTGGTGAAATGAAAACTATTATTAATTCAGGGAACATTTTTAGCATAATAATAGAATAGCTGTGAGTCAGAGTTGAAGACGGTCATTTATGTATTTTCTTTTAATAAACATTTGTTCAGCATCTCATGTCCCAAGCACTATGATGCACCTGGTTCTGGATGAGCATTTTAGAACCCTATGTGATTATGCTTAGAACATTTTTAGAAGATTTCTGTATTTGTAATACATAGTCAGCTTCTCAGATGGTTAAAGCCTATTTCTCTTCTGCATGCACGCCAAGATAAAGTACAGAGATGTGTGTGTGTCCATGTCATTGAAGGGACATTGTACACAAAAAGCCCAGTTGCCTCAAGAGCTGTGAGTTATCAAAAAAGTAGATGACATGATTGTTGACCTCAAGAAATGCAGTACAGTTTAGATGTATGAAAGTTACTGGTTTTACTGACCTTTGGAAACTTAATGGAGGTTGTTTACATGTTGTCAGTGATTTTAGTTTCTTCAGATAAATACCCAGAAGTGGAATTGCTGGATCATGTGGTACTTCTTTTTTAAATTTTTTGAGGAACCTGTTTTCTATAGCGGTTCATCTGTGTCATCTCATATAACAGTACTTCCTTTTAGTATCTGTTTATGCCAATTATATTTTATCACATTGTGATACCATAATTTACTTTCATATTTTATACATTTTTTCTACATAACTAATACCAGGAATGCTAATATGTATAATCCTATATAGTAAAAGGCTAATATGCAAATAGATCGAACGGCAGAACAACCAAACAACCAGTCGCTATGACATGTGCTGACCACCAGGGGACATGCATGGAACATGGCAGGCATCAGCAACAGGCGGCACTGTGTGGAGCATGGCGAGTGTCGGCTGTGGCAGGATGGTGTGACAGGTGAGCAGAGACGCCAGACCAAGGTGGGGCGCTGATCTGGGACAGGCCTCTGGTGGTTACTGAAAATTCTTTGCTTCCATGCACCACGGTACTGCCCGGGCTCACACCCTCTGCTGGTGCCAGCCTCACTTCTACCCGCAGCTGGCACTGGGGCTGCTACTTGCACCCAGTGCCCGTACCAATCACTCAGTGCCACAGTGGGTGTGGATGGCAGCTGCCGGCCTGGTCGCCCCTGAGGACTTTTCTACCTCCCTTTGCTCCTGAGGGGCAAGCTAATGACTAATGTGATTAGGGGAAAAAAGTTTCATAAGGAGCAGGCTTCTCTGCCTCCCCCTGCTCCTGAGGGGCAAGCTAATGAATAATATGTTTATGAAAAAAAGGTTTCATAAGGAGCAGGGAGAGGTATAAAAGCCCTCAGGGGCGACCGGCAGCTGCTGCTCGCACCCACTGATGGTGCTGAGCAATCGGGACTGGCACCGGCAGCAGATTCGAGTGCCAGGTGGAACTGTGGCTCGCGGGACCAAAGAATTTTCAGTAACCACCAGAGGCTCGCCCTGATGACAGCGACAGGCACCCCGCCTTGTCTGGTGCCCCTGCTCACCTGCTCCCCCATCCTGCCCGCCATGTTCCGCGTGTGCACCCGGTGGTCAGTGCACGTCATAGTGACCAAGTTGGTTGTTCGATCATTTGGTCAATTTGCATATTACCCTTTTATTATATAGGACTAGAGGCCCGGTGCACGAATTTGTGCACAGGTAGGGTCCCTCCAGGTGGTCTGCGGGGATCGGGCCTCAGCTCGTGTCCCCAGCCTTGCAGCTCAAGTTGGTGCCCTCAGCCCTGCAGCCCCTCCTGTTATGGCTTGGTGCCGCACCTTCACCTGCTCCACCAGGTGACCTGCGATGGATTGGGCTAGGACCCCTGCCTGGCTCCCTCAGTGACGGGGAGCCCAGGACAGCCCTGCTCATCCCCCCATCCCCCCGCCACAACTGGTTGCCATCTGCAGGTGATCGGTGGGGCAATTGGGCTCCCCACTCGCACCCGCCTTGGCCTAGTGCTGCCTTCTTCAACTTCCCACCGAGGTCCCACTCTTGTCGGGGCCCATCTGGGCTAACAGCACCTCCACTGCTGCCAGGGCTGCGTCACTGATGCTCACCATGTTCTGTGCTGCCTCCTGGTGGTCAGTGCATATCATAGCGAGCGGTTGAACTCTCAAACAATTTGCATATTAGGCTTTTATTATATATTTATCAATTTCAAAGTATATTCTTATAGTGGATTCCTAAATCAAAAGTTTCTGTGTCCAAGATTATTGACACTCAATGTTCTTGATTCACATAGCAAAATTGCTTTTTAGAAAGTTGGTATGAATTTAAACTCTTATCAGTAAGATAAATGAAATTTTGTCTTCAATCTGGCTTCTTTAATATTTAGAATATTACCAATTTTATTACTAACTTGATGGTTATAAAAGATTAATTTCTCGTAATTTATATATTTTTATAATTGGGAAATTTTAAACCTTTTCATAAGCATATTAGTCATTTCAGTTTTTCTTTTTTTTGAAAGTTCTTTTGTGTCTTGTCTCCCCTCCCCCCCCCCTTAGGATCTTCCTGTTTTCCTTTTGATTGAGCTTTTTCTATATTAAAGAAGTTAGCTAGTTGCTTTATTTGTTGAAAAAAATCTCCCCATTGTCTTTTGGTTTTGTTTTATTTATTTTTTTGATGTATAGAAATGTTAAACTTTATAATATGCTAGAAATTCCTGCAGTGGACTTGGGGTGCTTAGCCCAGCCTGCACCCTCTCCAATCTGGGACCCTTTGGGGGATGTCTGATTACCAGTTTAGGCCCCCACTTGGACATCACTCTCACAATTCGGGACTGCTGGTTCCCAACCGCTCGCCTGCCTGCCAGCCTGATCACCCCCTAACCACTCCCCTGTCAGCCTGATCGACGCCATACTGCTCCTCTGCTGGCCTGATTGCTCCCAACTGCCCTCCCTGGCTGGCCCAATCGCCCTGAATTGCCCTCCCCTGCAACCCCCAACTGCCCTCCCTTGCAGGCCTGGTTCCCCCAACTGCCCTCCCCTTCCAGTCTGGTCGTCCCTAACTTCCCTCCCCTGCCTTCCCTCCCCTGCCGGCCTGGTTGCCCTTAACTACCTTCTCCTTCAGGCCTGGTTCCTCCCCAATTGCCCTCCCTTGCAGGCCTGGTCCTTTCCAGCTGCCCTCCCCTGCCGGCCTGGTTGTGCCCCTAACTGCACTCCCCTGCCTTCCTGATTGCCCACAACTGCCCTCCCCTGCCAGTCATCTTCTGACCACATGGGGGCAGCCATCTTGTGCAAGGGCATGACAGTCAATTTTCATATTACATCTTTATTTAATGTATTTGGAATTTCAATATGGTATACCTTAATATTATTATTTTTTTGAATAGCCAACAGATTATTCCAGCACCATTTTAGAATTATCCATCTCTTTTCTCACTGTTCTTTACTTATTATTTATTGCATTCACACATGTATGGGACTCTGAATCTCAGTTGCCTGTTTTGCTTCATCAATCTCTCTTTTTTCTCTCTCCCAAGTTCCATGTAATTTGACTGAGATAGGATAATATACTGTATTGTGGGTCAAATAGATCTTTATTAGTAAGTGGACAAAACTTGGATTCTCTTTATATTTTAAGGGAGTTGTTTAAGCTTTCTAAGCCTGATTTTTTCCAGATACAAAAGGGGGCAATAAAGCCAACCATTATAAAAGGGTATTTTGAGAATTAA
The DNA here is from genome assembly GCA_963924515.1 of Vespertilio murinus. Lineage (NCBI taxonomy): Eukaryota > Metazoa > Chordata > Mammalia > Chiroptera > Vespertilionidae > Vespertilio > Vespertilio murinus. The sequence continues at coordinate 153,388,194 of OZ004704.1, forward strand.
AAAAATGACTATTAAGTGAATAGTATCCTGGCACATTTAAATAAGTATTCAATGAATGTGAGCAGTTAAGACAATGATAACTTCATATTAATATCTGGTAGAACTCTTTCAGAATTGTTTTTGTCATTCTTAAATATTTAGTTTCTGGATTATCTTTAGATTCATTTTTTTCCTTCTTATCCTTTCAAAAAGCATTTTAATAGGATTGTAGTAAATCCATTATTAATTTTGGAGAAAATACTTAATATTCAATGTCCCTATCCAGAAAATTAGTATTTCTCTCCAATTTTTTCAAGTTTTGTAAGATTTGGTGTAATTTTTTGGAAGGTTCTATATGTGGTTTTGGTATTTTTAGGTGTGTTTGTGTGTGTGTGTGTGTGTGTGTGTGTGTGTGAGTTTTTAATGAGTTGATCCTGGTAGTTATGTTTTCTTTTAGCATCTGTTGGTTTACATTTTTTATTAGATATAAATTATCATATATTTATGATTGCTATTGCTCTTTCATTGAAATGCCCTGTGGTTCACTTTCCCCCCTATCTTATTGTCATTTAGGTGAAAACAGATGACATAGCCAGAATTTATCAACCTAAGCGGTATGCTTTGTCACCCAAGACAACGATTACATTGGCACACTTACTTGCTGCTCGTGAAGATCTCTCCAAGATCATTAGGACAAGCAGTGGCTCTAGTCGGGAGAAGACGGCATGCGCCATTAATAAGGTTGGTTTTTCTTTTCAAGTACAGTGGAGCATGAATCTATAATATCCTCATTTGATGTTTTTACAGACTTTATTTTACTTTTTTAAATGTATCTTCATTGTTGAAAGTATTACAGATGTCTCCCTTTTTTTCTCCATTGACCCCTTCCCCATTCTCATCCCCTCCTCAGGCCTTCACCCTATTGTCTGTATCCATGGGTTATGCATATACGTACATAAGATCTTCGATTGACTTCCTTCCTTCTCCTCTCCCCCCTTCCTTTTGATATTCATCAGTCTGTTCCATGCTTCCATTCTCTGGATCTCTTTTGTTTGTCAGTTTACTTTGTTATTAGATTCCACATATGAGTGAGATCACGTGATACTGATTTTTTCTGACTGGCTTATTTCACTTAGCATAATACTCTCTGGGTCCCTCCATGCTGTCTCAAAGGTTGAGAGATCCTTCTTTTATTCAGCTGCATAGTATTCCATTGTGTAAATTTCACCACTTTTTTATCCATTTACCTACTGATGGGTACTTGGGCTGTTGGCAGAGCTTAGCTATTGTAAATAATGCTGCTATGAACATAGGGGTGCATACATTCTTTCTGACTGGTGTTTCGGATTTCTTAGAATATATTCCTAGAAGTGGGATCACTGGGTCAAATGGCAGTTCCATTTTTTATTGTTTGAAGAAACTCCACACTGTTTTCCAATAATGGCTGCACCAGTCTGCATTCCCACCAGCAGTGTATAGGGTGCCTTTCTCTCCACATACTCGCCAGCACCTGTTGTTTTTGATTTATTTTATTTTTATTTTTTTTAACTAAATCTTTATTGTTCATATTATTACAAATGTTCCTCATCCCCCCCCCCCAATTGCTCCCCTACACCAAGTTTCCATTCAATTCTCTGCCCTTTCCCCATCCCCCATTGTCCTCATCCATAGGTGCAGTTTATGTTCAGTCTCTTCCTGCCCCATCCACTCCCCATTTCCCTGAGAATCATCAGTCCACTCCCCTTCCATACCTCTGACTCTATTACATTCACCAGTTAATATTGTTCATCATGATTTTTACTTCCCTTGGTTTTTAGACTCACTTGTTGATAGTTACGTGTTTGTTCATAATTTTTATCTTTATTTTCTTCCTCTTCCTAAAGAACCCCTTTTAGCAATTCATATAATTCTGGCTTGGCAGTGATGAATTCCTTTAGCTTAAATTTATTTGTGAAGCTCTTTATCTGGCCTTCGATTCTGAGTGATAGCTTTGCTGGGTAGAGTATTTTTGGCTGTAGGTTCTTGTTATTCATCACCTTGAATATTTCTTGCCATTCCCGTCTGGCCTGCATGGTTTCTGTTGAGAAATCAGCTGACAGTCGTATGGGTGCCCCTTTATAGGTAACTACCTGCTTTTGTCTTGCTGCTTTTAATATTCTCTCTTTGTCTTTAGCTCTTGGAATTTTAATTATGATGTGTCTTGGTGTGGTCCTCTTTGGATTCCTTTTGTTTGGGGTTCTGTGTGCTTCCTGTACGTGTAAGTCTATTTCTTTCCCCAGGTGGGGGAAGTTTTCTGTCACTATTTCTTTCAATATGTTTTCGGTATCTTGCTCTCTGTCATCTTCTGGGATGCCCATAATTCTGATGTTGGTTCGCTTGAAGTTGTCCCAGAGGTTTCTCACACCATCTTCAACTTTCTGGATTCTCTTGTCTTCTTGCTTCTGCGGAGGAGTGTCCTCTGGCTCTTTGTGTTCCAAATATTGGACTTGATTCTTGTAATCTTCCAATCTGTTTTTAGGACTCTGTATAATATTTTTTATTTCAGAGAATGTATTCTTTATTTCTAGTTGATCCCTTTTCATATCCTCATAGGTCTCATTTATTTTATCCGCCTTTTCTAAGAGATTGTTGAACAACCTTATAAGTGTGGCTTTGAACTCTATATCCAGTCGCTTTTTGTCCTCCATTTCTTTCGTTTGTGATCTGTTTCCTCGTTTCGGCATTTTCGCTGCTTCCCTGAGTTGGTAGGTTGGGAGGATCAGCTGTGTCTATGCCAGAAGACAACCTTATTCCACTAGACTTGGAAACCTGCAAAAGCCTCTCTGAGTTCAGCTTGGAAGGGGCAGAGTTTCAGGGTGGAGCCTACAGCCTTGGCTTCAGGTTAGCCCCGCCCTAGGAGGTTCCTGAGTCTCAGAGTTTCTCAGTGTCCTTTGGTACTCGCTGCAAGCACCTCTGAGAGAAAGGCGCCCTAGAGCTTCGCCCGCTACCAGACAATGTAGTCTCTTCCCCAACAAGCCCACAACTGGGGTTCAGAGCAGTTGGAAGTGGGGTTAAGAACAGTCCAGAGCTTATGTCTCCTTCCTGCTAGGGCGATCTCGTGGCCCAAACAACAGTCTGTCCTCTGTGCGTGCAATGTGCGCGACTCAGGGGATCTGCTTTTCGCTGCTCCCTGACCTTCTGTCTTACAGCCCAGATTCCCTCTGTATGAGGCTGGAGCCCGAGGGTGTTGCCCAGGACTGGGGTTCAGTGCAGTAAGAACTGGGGCTCAGCACATTCCTGAGCTTTTGAGTCCTTCCCGCTGGGGCAATTCAGCAGCTCAGCCAACAGTCCCTCCTCTGCGCGCAATGTGCGCGACTCCGGGGCTCTGCCTTTCGCTGCCGCTCCGCTGAGCTTCCGCCTTACAGCCCGGTTTCCCTCTGTATGAGCCTGGACCCCAGGGTCTCGCCCAGAACTGGGGTTCAGTGCAGTCGGAGTTGGGGTTCAGCACAGTCCGGAGCTTTTATCTCCTTCCCACTGGGGAACGCCAGCCAGGCACTCAGCCGCCCCTCCTCTCCGGCTCGTCCTCTCCCCGCGCGCACGGTGCCTCCGTACCTTAGGCTTTTACAGCTCCTCTGGTTTTCCTTCTGGTTTTCTCTTTCCTTCTAGTTGTAGAATTTCCAGTCAGTCAACTTTCCTGTAGTTCTGGATAGTGTCCACTCTATATTTTAGTTGTAATTTTTGAAATTGTTGAGTGCGGCTGCAGTTAGGCTTTTACCTCTGCCGCCATCTTGTTGTCGAGTCCCCCTATAAATGTGATGTTTTTGATTTATTGATGCAGCCATTCTGACAGGTATGAGATGGTACATCATTGTCATTTTAATTTGCATCCTCTCTGATGATTAGTGTCATTAAACATTTTTTCATATGTCTCTTGGCCATTAGTATATCCTCTTTGGAGAAGTGTCTACTTAGGTCGTCTGCCCATTTTTAAAAAAATATATTTTATTGATATTTTACAGAGAGGAAGGGAGAGAGACAGAGAGCTAGAAACATCGATGAGAGAGAAACATCGACCAGCTGCCTCTTGCACACCCCCTACTGGGGATATGCCCGCAACTAATGTACATGCCCTTGACCGGAATCGAACCCGGGACCTTTTAGTCCCCAGACCGACGCTCTACCACTGAGCCAAACCGGCTTTGGCCCTCTGCCCACTTTTTGATTTGATTATTTGTCTTCCTTTTGGTGAGTTGTATGAAAACTATATATTTTGGAAATTAGCCCCTTATCAGCTGTGTCATTGCAAATATGTTCTCCCATACAGTGGGTTCCCTTTTCAAATTGATGCTCTTTTTACAGATGTTAATCCATTTTTCCTTTATATCCTGGTGTGCACTAGAAAAGACAGTGGTGTAAGGGCTTCAGTCCATCTAGGTTTAGTTTTGTGTGTGCATGTTCATTTGAATCTCTAAACTCGTTAATTAAACCAAAGTTTTATCTGAATTAGAAGAATTAAGAATTGTTTTATCAATAGCTTTAGGAAGAATTATTTCTTTCTAAGAATGTAATCAATCATTCTTTGTCAATGAAATCCCTATATCCTTGGTGTAAAGGGAAGAGTACATGCTTTGGAGTCATACAAATCTGGATTCATTTACTTAGAGGAATCACTGTGGGCAAAATACTGAATCTCTTGGAGGTCGGCAAACTGTGGCTCGCGAGCCACATGTGGCTCTTTGGCCCCTTGAATGTGGCTCTTACACAAAATACCACGGCCCCGGCGAGTCTATTTTAAAGATGTGGTGTTAGAAGAAGTTTAAGTTTTAAAAATTTGGCTCTCAAAAGAAATTTTAATCATTGTACTGTTGATATTTGGCTCTGTTGACTAATGAGTTTGCCGACCACTGGTGTAGATTCATTTCTCTGAGTAGTTCTTAACCAAGTTCATAGAGTCTGAAATTTTTATTTTAACAACAATAAACTAATCTGAAATACTTGTTAGCTCATCTAGAAAGTACTCTTCATTTAGATAGGGCAGCCTATGACAGCTTTACAGAGAAGAGCAGAAGTAGTGGATTTGGGCAACTTTAAAACAGTTTTTCACTCGGTATAGTAAGAAATACATCCTTGATGCAGGATATCTTGCCAGATGGATGGTTGTTTATAAAATCAGTTTGCCTAATCGTTGCTCAGGCACTAGTGTTCATGCCTCCTACTTCTATTTTAGACTAACCTTCTCTATCTTCTGTCTTTAAATACAGGGTGGGGGCAAAATTTTATAGTGTGAGTATGCAAAACACAAGAGTATTCTTATACTGTTATTAACTAGAGGCCTGGTGCATGCAATTTGTGCACTCGGGGGAGGGGATCCCTCAGACTGGCCTGGTGTACTCTTGCAGTCCGGGAGCCCTCGGGGGATGTCCGACTGCCGTGGAGGTGGGAGAGGCTCCTGCCATCAATGCTGCACTCACCAGCCGTGAACCCCTGTGGGAGCACACTGACCAAGGGGTAGCTCTAGCTTTGAACATCTGCCCCCTGGTGGTCAGTGTGTGTCATAGCGACTGGTCATTCTGCTGTTCAATCAATTTGCGTATTACTCTTATTATATAGGATTATTGTGTTATTTTCCATATGAACAGCTGTAAACCCACTTCTGTCCCACCCTATGTTACTCAGTATCTTGTGTCAAGTTATTTACTTTTATAGCTACAAGGGTTCTACTTCTTTAAGTGAAATTGTCAATCCCTTTTCTGAGTTTATAATTTACAGCCTAATTATTTGAGGCAACCTTTTTTTTTTTTTTTTCCACATTTGAGGGTACAATTCCTTGTTATACTAAACCAGAAATACAAGATTCCACTGAAACTGAAACAGTTGACAGAATATGGTAGAACTTAATTAAACCTTCAAGGGAAAGTAAGAGGGTCAAACAAGGCCAATGTATGTAGAAGCCAAGGTTGGTTTGGGATAAAGATAAGGATGACAGCATTCAGCATGCCTCCCCATCAGGTATCTACCATCATTCTTCCATCCCCTTTCTTCTGAATCATTTGCTTAACTTAATGGCTTTTTTTCTCTCTATTGCAAATACAACTCAACCCAATAGTATCCCTTTGGACATGGTGCAAAGTCGAGAAGTTTTTACATCATCTTATTCCAGGGTAGAAAGTGTTCACATACCCACCCCAGCACACATTATATGGTGTCAGTGCACATGGTAGCAACTTTAATGAAATCAGTGCTGCTACCACATATAATCTGTTATATGGCCCTGTAGCGAGGTCAGTGTTCTAAAACTGACCAGATAGAGTACCCATGGGGCAGAATGTACTTTTGAACTCCGTATTTTCAAAATACTTCTAAGAGGCTACTAAAGTGATACAGAACAGAACTGTATTGGAAATCTAGGCATTAAGGAGAAACATTGATGGGTTCTTTCTGGGACTTTCTCAGGGGGACAGAGATGAACAGAGGAAATGTTAGAACATCTTTTTGAAAGCAATCTTATGCTTTCAAAAAGTTTATGATCAGTTTTTGATCAGTTTTTGGAGCAGCGTCCCCGTATACCCACCAACGTAGCATGTTTGGTGGAGAGACCAATGAGAATGACAACCAAGAAAAGCAGTTTTTTGGATTTGGTAATTAGGGTGTTATTGCTGACTTTAAAAGAATGTTTACATACTTTGACTCTTGTCCCACAGTGAGAATGTTGTACTTTTTGTCTTTTCTTTATGACATAAATTACTAAAACATAATTTTCCTTAGAAGATCAGCAGAAGTAGAACCTAACTGATTTATAGGTCAGTTTGGTTGAGGCAGTTACTGTCTTACCTTCTTTCCTGAAACAGACTGGCAGGAAGCTATTGGCTTCCCCTTGGCGGTGGTTGGTGGGGAGGCACCCTCCTCACAGGTGTCTTTCTCTGCTCATGGGCAGATAGAGTACAGCCTCTCTGTAGAAGTCTGGGGTCTTAAATCAAATTCTTGATTTATCCTTTAAAGTATTATAAAGCATGGTTAAGGAAGGACAGCAAGTATTTTCTTTTTAATACTAGTATCATTGAAAGTTAGTAAGCTTAAGTTTCTGATAAGAGATGATTATCACCGAGAATCCTTGTATCTCTTTGCAATGCTGCCTTGGGTTATAGTCATTATATTCATCTCTGACCTAGCCACATATTATCACATATACTTCATACTTGTGAGATAAAAATGTGCTTAAAAAACAATCTTTTATTGGATAGTCCATGACCAAACCAGTAGCAATGGAAAGTCCAGAGTTGTTGTATAAATATGAATATGATTTTAACTTAAGGTCTGTAGTTTAAGTATATTAATGTTTTGCTAAAAAAGTTTCTTAGTATTATGGGTACTACATTTGTTACAGACTATGCTAAACACATTTAAACAATAGAAAATAACAAGCCTTTAAGTTTTAGAAATATTTTCCTAGGTTGTTTAACAATAATACCACATTGTGAGGAATTTGTCATACATTGCATTTATATTTTCAATATTAATTCATACCGTCATTCTGATACTTTCATGTCCTTAAATATTTGGCTTCTTTTTCTTTATTAGAACAATAATTTCAGCATTACTTGAGTCCTTTATGTACATTTCAATTTTCAAAATATTAGTAACTGAAAGAAAATGTTTCTTCATACAGGTGCTGATGGGAAGGGTGCCTGACAGGGGAGGACGGCCGAATGAAATCGAACCACCACCCCCTGAAATGCCACCTTGGCAAAAGAGACAAGAAGGCGGCGGAAGGGGTGGTTGGGGTGGTAGAGGTGGTGGTGGGGGTGGAAGAGGTGGCTGGGGAGGGGGTGGGGGAGGGGGTGGAGGGTGGGGTGGAGGTGGGGGAGGGGGTGGTAGAGGAGGTTTCCAAGGCAGGGGAGATTATGGTGGGAGGGGAGACTATGGTGGGAGAGGGGGCTATGGTGGGAGAGGAGGCTATGGTGGGAGAGGTTATGGAGATCCATATGGAGGAGGAGGTGGTGGTGGTGGTGGTGGATATAGAAGATACTGAAGGTACAAAAACTAGATAGCAGTGTTTACTTTTTGATAGCTACATTAGGAGTAGTGTTCTAAGTAACATATTTGAATGTTATCTATGAAGTAAACACTGTTAGATTCCTTGATACTCTTGAATTGGGTTAATATGTAAGAACATTGTTTTATACTGTATGATTTCTTAGACAGAGTGATGATTTTTTTTTCATATCTGTGTACCCTTGAGCATGTTATGTCTTTTTAAAAAACAAAACAAAAAAAATGAGCAAAGGCTATTTTTAAAATTGTAAATATTAACATCAGACTTGGAAAATGGAAAGTATTTTATTGTCATGATTGAATTTAGATTGTTACCTGTATTTTATTCAGGTTTGACACACATAAAACAGACCCCACTTGTTATTAGACTGTTGCCTCATCTGTATTCCTGTGTTTTACATTTATTAATTTTACTTTACAAAATAGGGAAAGGTACTGATAGTTTTGTTCAAAAGGTAGTTATTCTGACTTAAAAAAAATTTTTTTTATTTAATAGAAAGTGATTCCTCTGCCTGGGTTTCTGTTAAAATTCCACTAATTGAAGCCTGGGTCTTCTTTTTGGTATGCATATTTGATTCATTTTCCAACTGGATTTGATGATTTTGCTTGACAAAGCAAAGTTTGATTGAAGTCAGAATTACTCTGAAGGGACAAAGACAGGACCAGTTTTACATGATGGTGTAAAAAATATTTTTATAAATTGTTTTCTTCATCCTTTGGCCCATCATTTTAGATATTAGAATGTTAAATGGCAGGCTGAACTGTATTACGTAGGCTTAGAGCACTACTTTGCAGTTTCAATAAATCAGAGATAGGCCAAGGCATCCCTCGGTCATTCTGATTCACAGTTAGGTTTGGAAAATACAGCGTTAGAGAAGCATTATATGTGGTTGGAGCAGTCAAAGGCTTGGTGACTAGGAGTTGTGAATTTGAATTATGGCGCTAACAGGGGTGCTATGGGCTAAAATGGATTGATTTGTCCTCATTTGTCAGACGAGGAATCTATGTGATGCTTGAGCCCTTCCCAGGTTGTTTCATATAAACCTAAGTACAAGTGAAATTTATTGGGAATTTATAGTGTGCCTCTTGTGAATGGTTTAGGAAGTGGGCCAAGTTACATATTTTTCTCAGTGTAGAGAGAGAAAAAGTGATAGCCATACAGATTTTTTAAATTCCCACTGTAAAGTCTGTATCTCAATGCAGGCTTCTGGTCAACACCTGTGCATAACAACTTTCTATGCTCTAACCAACTCAATAGATAGAAAGCTGAGTACCAGTGGATATTGGTATTTGGCAGTTCTTGTTGCTTTATAGTAAACCCTGTGCTGAAACCTAAAATAATGTTAAAACTTTAAAAGTAAACATTGTGTGTAGTCTTAGCCATGTGATTTTCAAGATAACCCTTCAAAGAAATTTGTTAAATATAGGAAAACAAATGTTTTTGATTATTTGTAAACTTAGAGTATTTTGTAAATGTGCTTATATTTAATGAAAAGACTTGATTTTATTTGTGATTGTTGGAGAAGAATGTTTTCCATAATTAAGAAAACATTTTTTTGAGTAGCTATGAACTCTGAAAAATAATTTTTAAAAATATGTAAGCAGAGACCACTGGAGTAAAGTATTTTAAGAGAGTTGCTAGTTAAAACATTCATTTTAAACTTTCACATTTCTACTTTATTTTTTTTTCCGGAAGCTTTAGTTGCTGACTTAGAAGGGGCTTATAACTACCTTCAACTTTTATCACTAGAGGTTTATGAATAATGACAGAAAGAGTAGTTAGTTCATCAATTTCTGTTAAGATTTGTACCTTCACACGAGTGCTGTTGGATTATCCACAGGACTCGCTGTAAATTTTATCCAGGTTTAGCACTTGCTCCTGGAATCATGTCAGAGCTGGAGCAACACATTCCTATAAACTTCACTTGAATAAAAGCTGAGTGGTCTAGATTCAAATATCTTATTTTTTCTTCTGAGCTAAGATTTTAATGATAATCTTTGTTCAGTAAAAATTTTATTTGTAGAAGAGTGTGCTAAGCAGTATCTAAAATAGTACTAAGGTGCCCAGCTGGCGTGGCTCAGAGATTGAACATCAACAATAAACCAGGAGGTCACAGTTTGATTTCTGGTCAGGGCACGTGCCCAAGTTGTGGGCTGTAGTTAGTCCCTGTGTGGGGCATGCAGGAGACAGCGGAGCAATAATTCTCTCATCATTGATATTTCTAGCTCTTCCTCTCCCTTTCTCTCTGAATCAATAAAAATATATTTAAAAAATAATAAAATAGCAATAAGGGCATCGGGGGCCTTATTGAAAGGCTATAATGTGAAAATGTTTTATAAATTGAGTGTAATACAAATGTAGAGTATGATGAATGGTATTTCACTGCTTCCTAAAGTTCATTACCTTTTTTTTGTGTGCTGCTTCATTCCTTTTTGCCTGGTTCTCATTTTCATATTACCTAGTTTTCCCTCCCCTTTTTAATTTTTCTTGCATTGGTCTAGCCTTTGGTATCTAATAGCATCTATAGATGTAGCATTAATGGGAGTTTCTGTGTTAAAAAAGGTAACTACCCTCACATTTGGACTGCACTAGTATAAATAACATAAGTCCTGTCCATACATAACCACCATCACATTACATGTCAGCTCTCAGCAAAAGAGGGGGTCATGTGTTTTCTTTGAACCTATTCACTTGTGTTCTACAGATCAGGGAAACCTTATTCACCAAACAGAAAAAAAAAATAAAAATAAAAAAACACCACAAAATATTTTAAACCAAAAACATTTAGTTGCCTGTCTTTGTGTCAAAAGAAGGTTTGAAACTCCATAAAAGATCTGTGACCAGAGAATGTTCTAAGCAGTAATACTATCTAGTGTAAGGAGCACAGGATAGAGATTTGGGATGGGTATTGGGACTGGAGGAGGGGAAATTTTATCTTTTCTTTAGGTTTAGGTTGTCAGAGTGACTTAATTATTTTGTATACAGTATAATGAATTGCCAAAATGATGACTATACCCACATCCAAGTATATCGAAATGCATTCTGTATTGGAATTTCAGTGATTGGAATTCTACCTTTTTTTATCTGGTTACACAGAAGTTGGCTCTCTCTAATCTATATACATTGACCAGATTATTATCTCTGGATGCATAATAATTTGGTCACTCAGTGTACATCCTATATAATAAAAGGCTAATATGCAAATTGTCCCCTTAACCAGGAGTTCAACCAGCAGGCAAGCTGGCCAATAGCCCATGCCCCATCCTTCTGGCCAGGCTGTCTGGAACCCACCCATGCATGAATTCATGCACCGGGCCTCTAATACACACACACGCGCGCACACACACACACACACACACACACACACACACTGAGTGACCAGATTATTATGTGTTCAGAGATAATAACAACAATCTGACCACTCAGAGTGTGTGTGTATGTAAAAGCCTAAATGACCATTATGATCGAATGACCGAACAACTGGTTGACCGGTCACTATGACATGCACTGACTACCAGGGGGCAGATGCTCAACGCAGGAGCTGCCCCCTGGTGGTCAGTGCACTCCCATAGCCAACCTTCTGTGGCCCCTTTGCCCAGCCAGCCAGCCAACTTCCTGCGGCCCCTCCCCTCCCCCAGCCAGCCAAGCTCCCATGGTCCCTCCCCCCAGCTGTTCTCCCCACAGCCTGCCAACCTCCTGCAGCCCCTCCTCCGGCCAGCCAGCCCTCCCTATAGGCCTCCATCACCAGGCCGAGGGATCCCACCCGGGCACAAATTCGTGCACCAGGCCTCTAGTTACTAAATAATGATGAGCACAAATTGCTCTGGGTGGTCTGTATACTAAATGGAACCATCATTCTCTACCAATTTCACCCTCAGTTTCAAAGTTTCTCTACTTGCCAGTTTTCTTGGATAGAACTGTGGAGTTAAAGACCAAAGCCACAGAGAGATGACAGCCTCAGATCTGTCTCCTTCATTGTTAAGTATTTATAGACTTAATATTTAGGTATCATTTTAAGTCATAATGCAGTAAGATGGGAAAAGGTTGAATATTTCTGTACTGTTACTTTTTTGTGTTATAAAAAGATTTAGAAAAAAATTTACTAGTTAGTTGCTTTGCTTTTTCTTCCAGAACTGTTTGGTTAATACAATAGGGGAGTGGTCTTAGCTGTGGATTAAATAAAAATTCAGGTGAACTTCTACATATTCATAAACTATAGAAGAAATACAAGACATCTGTGCTATAGGGGTCCTAATGTCTTTTATCATATAAATATTACACAAAGAAAACTTACATTAGATATAAAAAAAACTTTACAATCTGTACATTTTTTTCTTGTAGTTCTTTTACATAATACATCTTTAGACAGAAATTCACAACCGGTAAAAAGGCAAGTCCAAAGAAAATGAGAAGTGACATTGCTGTTAACAAAACAAAACTTGTCATTGTTTTGACAGATAAATATATGCCCAAACTTATTCAAGTCAGTACAAGACACAAAAATTTGTATCCTATGCTTAACAACCAAAAGTCTATGCTACATTATTTCTATAGATTCCACACAAATAATAATTTACACATTACTTCTTTGACCCTAGGTGGGCTGTAAAAACCTGTGATGAAATTACTTCCTATTCATTTCAGTGTTAAGATTCTTTAGCCATGTTAATTTGACTAAGAGGACTGACCTTTTGAATTCCTATAGATTACAAATTATTTACATAGAAACTAACCTGGAATCTGTATTTTGGGTGGAGGGGAAGAAAAATGAAAAAAATTACTGTTATGTGGCTATGTTTAAAGAAAATTGAGCTGTACTGTTTTTGGTTTATATCAGAGGAAAAGGATAATAATGAGGAATATGAATTTTAAAGATGATCATAAACTTATGTTCCATATAATGTAAGTAGCACAGTAGAGTAGCTTCTATAAGTTTACATATTAGGTGGTGAGATTTTTTAGTTTAGACTTAGGAAAGACTAAGTCTGTGTGTAAAGTGATTTTTTAAAACACAAAGGAAAACTAGTTACTAGCTTTGTCACTAAAGCTCAGTATAAGGACGTATGCAGTTTTTCATCAAATAAACTTCTTAAATAGTCTGAATCCTCCAAGAAAGCTACACTGTATATATGTACTTTGTACTCTAAGACTTGGTGGTGTTGGCTTTAGGTTTGGAACTTCTAAAGGCTGATAATATATTCTTGGCATGTTGTTCAACTTGTTTATGAATTTCAAGTCAATTTGTTACCAGGCTTTCGAAGCATGGAAGGTAAGTCGTGTTCTCCCCTCCTCCCCCCACCTCAAAAAAAAAAGAAAATGATAATTGGACTTTTTTAGAGAAATAGAGCCTAACAAAGGAGTTTGTGATCAGTTGCCCAGACAGCTAAATGAGCAAATTCATAATTAGCTTTCATTATAGTAACTCACAGGGCTCTTGTGAGTTTGCAAACAATACAGTTTACATTGTAAGTAAATTCTTCATCTTATAACAAACCGAACTTTATATTTGTGAATTTATGTAAATGACTACAGGTTGTTTAATTCACTTCCACATTTTATGGAGGAAACAAAATTCCAAGTCACATGCATGCCTGATATTGTATATACAAATATATACACATATATACACACTGTCAGCTCTTATTGAAGGCTCTGATACAATTAGCTTATTTCTAAATGGTATTAATAGTGAAGGCAGTATACTGGTAAGCACAAATTCAGTTCAAAAAATTACTTAAAAAACAGGGTAAATGGCACACAAAGAGTTAAGCAGACTCTGTTTTTAAAAAAATAGCCATAAAGTCCTAATTCTATCCACTGAAGAGGACAGACATGTTTGCATTACATTTATTTTTAGCTAATTAAGTCATGTATAAAATGGTAATAGCCATGTTTTCAGGTATTTAATTTGATTACTTGTTTTAGTATGACTTTGTGACGAACTATTAGTTGATATACAACGGGATAATGTCATGTTGTTGAATAGGCCCCCACAATTTGTACTTATATTCTAGAAGTTCAGCTCTAGGTAGATACCCTGTGTATATGATGAGCACAGTGAGGAAGGATGGGGGTGGGGGAAGGGCTAATTGATTAGATTTGAGGTAGTGAATGGGGAACCAGATTCATAAAGAATGCTGGAATGTACAGGAAGTGAATCTACTTTAATAGGATTAGTAAGATTTGAGTGGAACAAAGTAAATTTCCCAGTTTACAGAAAACCCCAGGGAAGGAAGCAAATTCATTTTCCAGGGATTTTAGTTCTAAGGAAGCAGCAGCCAGGCAGGTCACATTGTCAGAAAACTGTAGTCATGTTTTTATCATGCTTTTGCCTTTAGTTTCAGGGAAACATGTTTGTGGTATGAATGGCAAAAATTTTGCATTTTTCAGTTTTCCTCCCCTTTGACTCAACTGACTGGAAGAGAAAACAATGTAACACATCGGGGGTGGGGGGTGGGAAGACTAGCTTTTCCTTTTTAAAGTACCCCCTTTAAAACTGGTCACCCTAAGGTTCCCCAATCTTTGTGTTAACTGTTTTGGGAAATGAGATCTCTAATCCATTTATCTACAGATTGCACTGCTTGAGTTTCTGGGCTAAGAACTGTCACCCTGTTCCATCTGAGATAGGACATGATTGCTTTTTGCAAGTTGGAGGCTTTCTATTTTCTTCTGTGCATATCTCAGCTGGATCTTTAGAGCATCATTATCTGCTTTCAGTGTATTTATTTCCTAAAGAGAAAGGAGAATGAGGTATGTTAATAAAGCAGCAATGAATAGTAAATCAGTTACAATATCGGGAGTACTACATTTGATTGGCATCTCCCATGCATTGTTGGCTGAGCATTAAAAATTTTTTACCCTTAATATAAAATAATAAGTTAAATAACAAATGAACATGTGCAAATAGCAATTAGCTTTTGTTAAGCATATCAAAGATGTGAGTGGCTAACAGGCAGAATAAACCATTCCCGGCAGTAGGTGGATAATGACACAACCTATGGAAGTTGTGTAGCAGGAGACATAAACTTGGCAGAAACAAAGTCTCTGGTCAGGTATGAAAGCAGTGATTCAGAATATTGTCATATGATATATCATATTTCATTTTCTTCAAGTATTTTTACCCCCAAATCATCGAAAACTAACGAACTTTTGGCAAAGACAGGAATTTTATTCCAGCCTCCAAACTGGAATCCAGTTATCTAATTTTTAGTGATTTAATAATATGGACAACAGTTGGTTTCTAATCTTGATGTTGTTTTTTTTTAAATTGAAATATATTTGGCACATAACATAAATTTAAGCTGTACAACCTGTTAATTTCATAATTATGTACTGTAATATGATTGCCATGATCGCTATAATTAACACCTCCATCATGCTACATAATTCTTTTTAGAAGTTGGGATAATTCTAGTCTTCTTAGTGAGTTTGATGATACAATATTCTTGTCTATAATCTCTGTATAGTGCATTATATCTCTAGGGCTAATTTATCACTTGTTGTAAATTTGTACCCTTAACATCTGTCCTCTCCTCCCACCCCCATTGCCTGGTAACCACCATTTTATTCTCTGCTTTTATAAGTTTGGCTTTTTAAAATTCTACATATAAGTGATTCAATATAGTATTTATTTTTCTCTGTCTGATTTATCTTAATATGCTCAAGGTTCATTCATGTGTCACAAACAGGAAGATCTATTTTTTTTAATGGCTGAATAGTACTCAATTGTATACATGTACCACATTTTCTTCATCCATCTGTCTATGGACACTTAGTAGGTTGTTGCGTGTCTTGGCTATTGTAAATAATGCTGCAGTGAATGTATTTATGTTTATATTTATGTTTTTCAGTTAGTGTTTTCTTCTGATAAATATCCAAAAATGGAATTGCTAGATCATGTGATAGTTCTATTTTTAATGTTTTGAGGAATCTGCATATTGTTTTCCAGAGTGGCTGTACCAATTACATTCCCACCAACAGTGCACAAGATTTTCTTTTCTCTGTGTCCTTGTCAGCACTCATTGCTTGTCTTTTTTTAACATTTATCTTTATTGTTGAAAGTTTAACAGGTTTCCCTTCCCTCCTACCCCCTACTCACTTCCCCTTCCCAGGCCTTCTCTTCACTACTGTCTGTCCATGGTCTGTGCATATAAATTCATTGGTTAATCACTTCCTGTTTCCCCTAACCCCCTGACATACGTCAGTCTATTTGCATGCTTCAATGTCTCTGGATATTTTTTGTTCATCTGTTTATTTTGTTCATTAGATTCCACATGTGAGATCATATGATACTTGTCTTTCTATGACTGGCTTATTTCACTTGGCATAATATTCTCCAGGTCCCTCCATGCTATCTCAAAGAGGTCGTTCTTTTTTACAGCTGTGTTGTATTCATTGTGTAAGTGTTTTTTAATCATTCATTTATTGATGGGCACTTGGGCTGTTTCCAGATCTTAGCTATTGTAAATGCTGCTATGAACATAGGGGTGCATATATTCTTTTTGATTAGTGTTTCTGGCTTCTTAGGATAAATTCCTAGAAGTGAGATCCTATGATCCTGTTCTAACAGGTGTGAGGTGATATTTCATTGTAGTTTTTTTTCTCTCTCTCTAAAAAATCAATGGAAAAATATCATCCAAGGATATTTTTCCATTGATTTTTTTAAGAGAGAGTGAAAGGGAGGGGGAGAGAGACAGAGAGAAACATCAATGTGAGAGAGACACATTGATTGGTTGCCTCATGCACATGGCCCAACCAGGGCCCAGGCCCAGGAGGAGCCAACAACCTGGGCATGTGCCCTTGACCAGAGTTGAACCCCGGACTCTTCAATCTGCAGGCTGACGCTCTATCCATTGAGCCAAATTGGCCAGGGCTCATTGTAGTTTTGATATGCATTTCCCTGATGATTAATGACGATGAGCACATTTGTATGTCTTCTTTGGAAAATGTCTATTTGGTTTTTCTGCCCAATTTTTTTAACTCTTCCCCCAGATTATGTTTATTGATTGTAGAGAGAGAAACCAATTAGTTGTCCCCAGTACAATCCTGACTGGGTATTCAACCTACAACCTGGGTATATGCTTGACAGAAATCAAACTCACAACCTTTTGGTGTATGGGACGATGCTCCAACCAAGTCACCAGGCCAGGGCTGCCCTTTATTTTATTTTATTTTATTTTTAAAAAATATATTTTATTGATTTTTTACAGAGAAGAAGAGGGAGAGGGATAGAAAGCTAGAAACATTGATGAGAAACATCAATCAGCTGCCTCCTGCACACCCCCCACTGGGGATGTGCCCGCAACCAAGGTACATGCCCTTGACTGGAATCGAACCTGGGACCTTTCATTCCGCAGGCCGATGCTCTATCCACTGAGCCAAACCATTTTCGGCAAGGGCTACTCTTTTTTTAATGGGATTTTTGTTGTTGTTGTTGTTGTTATTGTTTGAGTCTTTTAAAATACATATTTTGGACATTTGATATATAGTTTGCATAAATGTTATCTCATTCTTTATCATTTTGCTGTTTCTTTTGGGAAAGCTTTTATGCTTAATGTAGTCTTATTTATTGATTTTTACTTTTATTTTTGCTTTTGGTATCATATCCAAAAAAATCATTGTCAAAACCCATATCAAGAAGCTTCTTCCCTATGTTTTCTTTCAAGAGTTCTATAATACCAAGTTTTACGTTTAAGTCTTTGATCCATTTTGAGTTAATTTTTGTGAGTAGTGTAAGACGTCCAGTTTCACGGCTCTGCGTGTGTTTTTTCAAAACCATTTGTTGAAGAGACTCTATTTTCCCCATTGGGTTCTCTTGGTTCATTCATTGACTATTAGTTGACCTGTGTAAGCAGGAGTTTCATTCAAGCTCTCTTTTCTGTTACGTTGGTCTTCATGTTTGTTTTTGTGCCAGTACTATACCACTGTACCTTTATGGTGAAGTTTGCAATCAGGTACTTCAAATTTTTAAAAAAATCAGGATTGTTTTGGCTATTTTGGGTCTTTTGTGATTCTATACAATTTTTAGGTTTGTTATTTCTATTTCCTAAAGAATGCCGCTGGTATTTTGATGGGGATTGCATTGAATCTATAGATTGCTTTGGACAGTGTGGATATTTTAACAATATTAATTCTTCTAAGCCACTAACACAGGTATCTTTCCATTTATTTATATCTTCTTCAGTTTTAGAAAGTCTTGTAGTTTTCATTGTATAGAGCAGCCGTGGGCAAACTACGGCCCGCCCGTTCGGCTGTTCTAAACTATTGAAATAAAATAAAAAAAAAGACCTTACCCTTTTATGTAATGATGTTTACTTTGAATTTATATTAGTTCACACAAACACTCCATCCATGCTTTTGTTCTGGCCCTCTGGTCCAGTTTAAGAACCCAATGTGGCCCTCCAGTCAAAAATTTTGCCCTCTCCTGGTATAGAGTTTTCACTTCCTTGGTTAAATGTAGTCCAAGTATTTTATTGTTTTTGATGCTATTGTGAATGGATTTTTTTTTAGATGTATAGAAATTACCTGATTGCTATAGCCTGCAACTTTACTGAAATTGTTCCAACAGTTTTCTGGTTGAATTTTTGTGATTTTCTATGTACTAGTACAGACTCATATTATCCACAGACAATCTTGTTTTGGGTTACTTTTATTTCTTTTTCTTGTTTAATCACTGGCTGAGACTTTCAGTACTATACTCAATAAGAATGGGTATATGTTGAACCATCCTTGCATCCAAGGGTAAACCCAACTTAGCCATAGTATATAATCTTTTCTATGTGTTCTTGAATTTGGTTTGCTCATATTTTGTTGATAATTTTTGTTTCTGTATTTATCAGTGATATTGATCTGTAGTTTTCTTGTGATGCTCTTGAAAGAGTTTGAGAAGGATTGATGTTAATTCTTCTTTGAGTAATATTTGCTAGTGAAGCCATTTCATTATCCTGGGATTTTTTGTATTGAAAGGTTTTTCATTACTATTCAATCTCTTTGTTCATTATTAGTCTGTTCAGATTTCTATTTCTGTCTAAGTATATTATGTGTTTCTAGAAATATATCTATTTATTTTAGGTTTATTTCTATTTCTGTCTAGGTATATTATGTGTTTCTAGAACTGTATTTATTTTAGGCTATCTAATTTATTGGCATATAATTGTTCATTATAGTTTCTTGTGGTGTCATGTATTTGTGTAGTAACAGTTGTAATATCACATTTTGCATTTCTAATTTTATCTTTTCAAAGAACCAGCTTTTAGTTTCCTCTAGCCTTTCTATTATTTTTCTTATCTCTATTTCACTTATTTTTGTTCTGATCATAATAATTTTCTTCCTTCTTCTAACTTTGGGTTAATTTGTTCTTTTTTTAGGTCCCAATAGGTATAAAGTTAGGTTGTTTGAGATTTTTTTAAAGATACGCATTTGGTGCATCCTGTAAGTTTTAATATGTTGTATTTCCCTTTGTGTAGGGGTAATTTTTTATTTCCAACTAGTAGCCCTGCGCACAAATTCATGCGCCAGTAGCTCTGAGGGGACTGGCTGCTTCTTGCCTGATACCCAGAGGTCCATCCGCAGCTGGGCGTGGAATGCTCATGCTGTCTGCTCTCAGTGGCTGAGTGTCCCCCCCACCCCCCGCCATCTTGTGGCTATGGGCACCGCCATCTTTGTGATAGAGTGATGGTTAATTTGCATATTACCATTTAATTAGATAGAATTTGATTTCTTTGATTTAATGGTTATCCAGTTTGCCTCTTGTTAATTTCTAGTTTCATATCATTGTGGTGTGAAAATATAGTTGGTATAATTTCAGTCTTTAAATTTGCTGTGATTTGTTTGTGCCCTATCATATGATCTATCCTGAAAAATTTATATTCTGCTGTTGGAGAGAATTTTCTATGTATGTCTGTTGATTTGTTCTATTGTGTGGTTCAGTTATTCTACCTCCTACTTTCCTTTTTTTTTTTTTTTAACCTCATTATTCCCTGCTCTCAAATCTTTGGCACCACATTCCCAAACTTCTTTTGCTACCATTAGGTACCTTATTAGACATTGTGAGCCTAACAGAAAAGACAATTTTTACCATTTTATGGATTATATTGCTGTATATTATATTCAGCTGTGCATTTGCCAACTATTGATTTAGCTCTTCAGCACATTACCTGATGTATTAGAAATGATCTCCCTCATTTACATTAAGAGGGAGGCCTTTTCAGTTGGTGAGTTATAGTACTTTTTTTTTTTTGTAGCACACTGACCACCTGCCTTCTTTTAGGAAGATGCCTAGGTAACATGAAGGCCCCCAAACATAAAGTTGATGAATAGAGTAAAAATTATAAGGAAGGAGGGCTTAGGCAAGTTCACTTTAAGTGCCAGGTAGAAAAGGGGTTTGGGGCCAGCACCGTAAAACTGATCACTATAGTTGTTTTGGAGCCTATTGTGAACAGTGTGGGCCCTGGCACTTCTGAGGCAATAGGGAGCCCTGTGTATATCCTGTTGTAGTCATGTGATGTGACCCAGTGCCCCCGCTCGTTTCTTTGAGAGAAAGCCAGGATCTCTTTACTTGTTTTAATCAGCCTGCACTGAATCTTCAGTTTACACTCCCTTCCCTGGTTTAGCCCCATTTCTTTCAAAGTCTGAAAACAAAGGAAAAGGTACCTGTTCCAGTTCTTGGTAAGTTGGGAGTCTGAGGTGGCGGAGTTCTTCCTTTGATTTCATGAAGGAGTCTTTATTCTCCCACTTGACGAAAGCCCGCTTTCTGACCAAGACTGGGCTGGGGCATGGAGATGTAGGACTAGGATGCACGTACAGAGTGTCCTGGGCCGTCTTCCTTGGGGAAGACAGAGCAAAAGGACCAGAAGGGCCCTCGCTGCCCATCCAAGGCAGTGCCTCTGTCTGGGTGGCCTTGTGGGCGACAGTCCTCTTCAGCCGGACAGAAATCTTCTGTGAGGACACTCCCATGAGCATGATGGTCCGATCTTTACTCTCTTCACTTTGTTCCACAGCCTCCCCATTAGGGAATGGAAAAGGGCTGTCCTCAGGTGCTGTAGGAAGACACGAGACGTGTTAGTGCTCTAGTTCAGAAGAGCAGAGACTCATATTGATGTATTAGTTTCAGAAAGCCCATAGGCCCCAAATGGGCTCATTTTAGGCACCCAATTTAGGGGGTGAAGGAACTGAAATTCAGGCACTTTGCTGGCCAGTCTGTGGCTGCTGTATGAGGCTGCATTCACCCTGAGGAAAGAGCACCTTGTTCTATTTCCCCTGGAGGGAAAACCGAAGCCCCCGCCTCAGGGCTGTCATGTTTCATAAAGACCTTCAACAGACCCTGGGAGCCGGGAGCGCTCGGTTTTAGTCTTGATACAGATGGCCTTGATTAGCTGCTAGGAATTCTCTGTGGCACCTATTTGCAAATTTGTACAGTTGGCACAGCTTAACTGTGATAGGAAAGTTCTAGCATATATATTGCCCTCCTTTGATATGATTAGAAAAGGAGAGAGGAGTCATTCTGGTTTTCTTCGAACCAACAGCCTTATCCAGGACCCAGCCTAGATGTTAACCAAGTAAGTTCCTGGAGATGTAGAGTAGGAACAGAGGAATTTGAGCTGGGTGGTAGGCTTTAAGATAGGCAGCAGATCATCTACCGTATTTGCCGGCATATAAGACGACCCTTTGGCCCTGAAAAATATGCCTCCAAGTGGGGGGTAGTCTTATACAGCGAGTATATAACAAACTCTATTTTTAGTGGAAATGTTAGGGGGTCGTCTTATACGCCCAGTCGTCTTATACGCCGGCAAATACATATTTTTCAGGGCCAAAAAATCGTCTTATACGCCGGCAAGTACGGTATGTTTGCTGCTTTGCAAAGACTCAGCAGTAATTTTAAAATATGCTTTTCTATTAGCAAATTGGTAAAGTAAAATGGCTCTGGACAATGAGAGTTTTTTACTTAGCATTTGTAATCTAAATCAACAATTGTAATACTAGATATACTTGTAATACTTTTAAGGATCCTGCCTAGTTTAATTTTTCTCTAGGGGAACATAATTTAAAGTAACATTAAATATTTACCCTAGTAAAGCACATAATTATACTGTTATTTAATTGTTATGTTAATTAAACTGTTATTTAATTGTTATATTTACTCTAAAATAATTTCACTGTCTCTTTTGGGGGAGTAAGGTAAGTATAAAAAGATACCACCTTTTTCACGCTGAGACCCCAGACAGACCTCTGTGTTATTCTCTGCATGAAAATTTGCATTTTATGTGGCAATTGTGCCCAAAGATGATGTAACTCTTAAAATATAGGGTACATAATATACAGGCATATCTTCCATAATGGTATTCGTGCTGGTTTCCATTAAGAAAGAGAAGGATGGCATGGCTCAGTTGTTGAGCTTCGACCTATGAACCAGGAGGTCATGGTTCGGTTCCCAGTCTGGGCACATTTCCAGGTTGCAGGCTCCATCCCTAGTATGGGGCATGCAGGAGGCAGCCAATCAGTGATTCTCATCATTGATGCCTCTCTCTCTCTCTCTCTCTCTCTCTCTCTCTCTCTCTCTCTCTCTCAAATATATTTACAAAAAGAAGAGAAGGGTAAAGGTAATCTTTCCTCCCTGAAAACTTCATCCTCCCATTTCACCTTCCAAGATGGATGTTCCCAATACCTCCTTACCATGGAGCAAATCTTTGGCTCCCAGTGAGCAGAGTTTGAACGTTGGCCCCACAGAGGTGCTATTGTCAGTGAGAGCTGTTGAGTTCTTGGCTCGCTTCTTGCACTCGAACACAACCAGATCTTTGCATTGCTTGTGGCAGTTCATCCCGCAGTCTGTGGACAAGGCAGCCCAGTCAGAGTCTTTCAGCACACATCGCTTTCTTCTCTAGGGCCCTCTTGTCACACAGGCCTGCCCTGTCTTCTGGAGCGGGGACACCCAGGGAACCAGCATTCTCACTTGGTCAGTCCTGCTGTAACCCTTACCACAAGATGAGGAAGCTGCCCCTGTTTCCGCGGAGGGAAAGGGTGGTGTTTTGATTGTCCCACACGTACTGCCTACTCTAAGGAGACCCTCTAGAGCAGTGGTTCTCAACCTTTCTAATGCCGTGACCCTTTAATACAGTTCTTCATGTTGTGGTGACCCCCCCAACCATAAAATTATTTTCGTTGCGATCCACAGGTTGAGTACCGAAGCTGTAGAGCGTAAGACCATTGGAAAACAGACATATTATGATTCATAACAGTAGCAAAATTACAGCTATGAAGTAGCATTGAGAATAATTTTATGGTTGGGGGTCACCACAACATGAGGAACTGTATTAAAGGGTCACGGCATTAGAAAGGTTGAGAACCACTGGTGTAGATGTTCCTAGCTGTTAGGTCTTATCCTTCCTTTCTTTCATGAAAAGGTCTCTTTTCCTTCACTCCTGAATTTTTCTAATCACAAGGAGGTATCTATTGATCAGAGGAAAGCTGACAAAGGCTTTGGTAATCACTTCTGTTCCAAAAGTGATACCTAGTTTGCTTTTCACTGGGGATCTGCCTCTCCAGGGCTCTATGGAGCATAACCTCCTTGCAGGCATCCCTATTTCCAAGGCAGAGCGAGGCTCTAAAAGGGAAGCTGCTCTAACTGGTCACCCAGGAGCTCCTCTCTTCTGTAACATGGCGGTCACTAGAGGGTTCCTCTAGGGAAGCCAGTCTGAGGATGAGGCTATGCTCAGAAGTTGTGGACTGAATGGACAACTATGAACAAACTGTAGGAAAATACCTAAGACCAGGGAATACAATGCAATCGACAAAGCTGGGCCTTACCTTTACACCGATATCCTTGTTTGATCACACCCCAGAGCTACAAGACAAGAGACAGAATGCACCAACGTCACTCATCTATCTGGTAGGCTAGGCACTGACACCACTCTTGATTCTCTTTCATTCCTACCTCAAGAGGGAGGGAAACCTCATTTCTCTCAAGTATTGTCCCTCCTGATCTTAAATTTAAAACGAAGAGTTTGTGCTGATCAGTCAAATGTTCTCAAGAAGCTCACAGGATTTATGAGTCAGGACTTCTCTAGGCCACAAGCGGATCATATCAGGACCCCAAACTAAGAACAAGTCTAGAACCCCCGGGTCAGGCACTGGGTTTGGAGAAAACTGTTGGTCAGGGGTAAGACAGAGGATGGGCAGAGCCCAATGACTTCTTAAAAGTAATTCCTTGGAAGTAGGGAGGGGTGAGGGTGTTTTTTCCTAACATTTGCAACAACATAGAAATATATGATACTTAAAAATATATATCCCAAATTTCATACTTATTTATCCAAGGCCCTGTACCAGAGGGAAGAATAAATCAGGAAGGAATGGGAAAAGATGAATGCACATAAATGCATTTGAAGACTAGGTTATTCTAGGTGTTTGCTTAGGCTCTAACCTGGGATGAGCTGATAAGGGCTCTGAGGTCTGTGTGTGGCCTAAGTCATTTAACCTGTCTTGTACCCCTCCCCAAGTTCAACCCTGAGGCACTCCAAGGACAACTTACAAATCCAGCGCAGTTGTCACAGAAAGTAGGCTTCAGGTAGGTTGTCTCTTGGAAGTTGTGAGGAAAGCCCAGACCCAGCTTGGAGTAGATGGAGCTGGCCCGCATGAAGTAGGCCGTGATCTCTTCCCGGCTGATGAGGCCTTCCCTGCCAGCGAAGGACAGACCAGGATGTGAGGGGGAGGGGAAGGACTCACCTTTTCATCCTTGGGTGGAAGGACATTATGTATTACCTGATAATTACTGCCATGCTGTCCTAATCATACATAAATAGCTTGTAATAAGTAGTAGAGACAGCATTACTCACTTTTATGGAGTTGTTCTTTGGCTAACCTAGGTTTTCCCAACTAATTTAACCACTATCTACAGGACTTTAAAAAATTATGGAAATTGTGTGTATAGGGAGAGAAATAACTTATACTGCAGTTTCTGACTTCAGACAGTAATAATACCTAACTTGAACCCACCAACCATATATTTGGTTTTATATAGAGAACCAAGATATAATATGAAAAGTAAATATGCAGATCATTAATAAATATTAGTTTTTCATGATCTGGAAGGACAAAACAAGGAGACTGAACTTTATAAAATTCGTAGTTGACTATTACTAAACTGGCTTCATGATTGCTTGTGTTCCATTCCAAAGTAGACAGGCAGGCATTCATTGGATGATTGCTCTCTTAGCCTGAATATTCATTAAGTAACCATAGCAGCGACACATCCAAGATTGTAAGTTCTTTTTAGTTACACACAAACTACTTTTACTGAAGGGCTCACAGCCACATTCCCATACACAAACTCACCTGTCTTTGTCCATCACACAGAAGGAAAACGGAAAACTCGCAGCAATTTTTTCAAATTCTTCCTGAGAAATGTATCCATCTTGGTCAAGATCATAGTTCTTGAAGACAGACTGTGAAAAAGGAGTTTCTTTGGTGATCACTCTTTAGGCAAGTGACAAAGGGGCTGGGCGGCTGGTAGGAGCCTCTTCCTCTCCCCGAGGGGCAGGGGTGAAGGAATGCTCGGGAAGCTGCTGCAAAGAAGCTGGGTCACCTCCGGAGGGTGGCCAGGGCTTTGGGTCCATTAGCACAGCGGTTATGCCGCCACCCTGGCCAGGGTACGGGCCCACTGTGCTGTGTTCTCCCTCGCTCTGTCCTTGCTCAGCTCAGATGGCACTTCCTCTGTGAAGCTGAAGCGCAGTTGGAAGGGCTCCCTCCCTCTTAATCCTCAGTTACTCATTGTCCTGTCACTCTACTTACTTTCTGTTGTTACGCTGGAATGGTCCATAGGGGTAAATGTAGAAATAACCGAATGTACTGCCCATCAGCATTTAGCACAGTGCACTCAAACAGGTGCCAAGATTTTCAGTTGTAGATTCTCATGATCTTTTACTCAAACCTTTCCCAACATCTTCCTGCCTCCAGATGAACTGACAAACTTTAAATGTATTCTCTCCTGCTGGGTGTGTAAGAGGAGGCTCACCTCCCCCCACATAAGGCCGATGTGTGTGGACACAACGTGACTCCACGGCGTGAGAAGCACTTGTCCCTGGGCTCACACAGGAACGAGTCTCCAGTTTCTCATTTGTGTTTCTACCACTGCGCCCCCTCCCCTTATCCTCACACACAAAACGAAGCCAGGCAGGCCCTTGCTTTTGTCTGGTGAAAGCTGTACTTACATCCACCATCCGCTGGACATGCTTGCTTATAGTCTTCGGGTCAGGTTTGGGAGACACTCCAGAGGCCCAGTCCACTACTACTGGTGGCTTTGAAGGTGTCAGTGGCTGAAATGAAATAAAGAGATCCCCATGACTATAATGCAGTATAATCTACAGCTCCTCCCTCTCCTGCTACCTGAGGCTGCAACCAGCTGCCAGCCTCGGACTACCCCCAGCTATGCCTGTGGCAGGGAGCAGAGTGCCACATGCTGAAAGTTAGAACAGTAATCTTGGCTTACACAAGCATTATGTTTTATTGTTTGCAATACGCTCCTCACATGATCTCTATTTAAACCTTTTGTCAGAGCTATCAACAGAGAAAGTGGATCACTTAAATTTCCTCTCCGTTCTCTATTGGCTACTTAATAGAGATAGGATGAGAGGAAAATAGCTAAAAGGCAGGAAGATGCATAAAAAATCCAAGGCCTAGACAAGCTGAGATGGAATCCACTCTTAAGTAATTAAGACTTGGCCCAAATTAAAAGACAAGAGAAGGTACTCTTTCCATTGAAATGCCTTCTAACATTCTGAAAAGGGAATCCATCAGGTATTTTCAGTGAACATTGTTAGTTACGATAGGAAGCTAGAACTTGATCTTCTGTATAGATACAATGAAATTTAATCACAGGTAAGTTGACTTTCTTTTGTGGGGGCAGATCTTTCCTTGAGTACCATTTGTTTCGGGAAGTGATTACTCAAGGGAGGAGTAACTGGGAGTTACTGGCAGGAGAGGCAGGGTCAGATAACCTGGTATGTTCGGATTGTGCAGTGCCAGCTCTGTGCTGTTGGAGGCCTTGGCACAGGGGTCAAAACACTTAGTAGACTGCTCTTTCTGACCCAGACACTGCAGAATGATGGGGCATTTCTGTCTACCAAGCTGGAAATCCTCTGAAGTGAGCTTTTGGTAGTCTGTATATTGCTCACATTCTTACCAACAAATCGCAGGAGGGAAACTGATTTGGGGCCACATTATAGTACATGGGAGGCAGAGGGCCCTCTGTCCCACAATTTTCTATCCGTCTCTAATCTGCAAACCACTGGCCAATCCACCATGCAATCTGATGCTCTTACGGTATTTAGTTATTTACTGTTCACACATTAGTTATCCCTTCAAGAAGACTATTCGGTCAGGAACTGTCCCTCACACATGTGGAGGCTTTCTCTGTGCCTAGCACAGGTTGGGGCACAAAGGAGACTCATAATATTCTTATAAAACTGAACTAAAAGGCCGATCCTGTTACCTGCAAGAATCGTAATAGGAAAACTCACGGGGGCTTTGTGGTTCCTTGGTTCCCGGGCGTAGGAGAGCTCGTAGATTTCATCCTCAGTGTAATAGAGATCGAGGGATAACTGTGGATCAAAACCAATGATTAACTGCTAGGATGTTGTATTTCTTGGTTCTTCCTCTCCAGTGGTTTACTCTTCTAGGCTCTTAGTAGTTTTTTTAAAAAAAATTTCACAGTAGGACAGTGGGGTAAGCATTAATTCTTTTTTGTTAAATGTTTTTAAATTTTGGACAAATCTCAAATGTCCTAATTTAAATGAAAATTTGACATGTAAGCCTTTATGTAGAATTTAGGCCATGTTTGGTCAAAAGGTCCACACCTCACTTGTTCTTCCCCAAAGCAGACAGACAGTCTGAAAGGATAATGTGTGTGGTCTGATACTATTTAAAATCTGGTTCTTGCACCAGAACCCAGTTTAAATAATGGTATTATTAAACCATATTCAGAGTTAATAAATTCCATATTTAGTAGAGCTTGAACATTTTAGAGGAGAGAGGTCTTACAAATAATCTTGTTCTGATCCTACAAAAATACTTGGGTTATGTATCTTTTTTCCTGGGAAGAATATTTCAGCTTTCATCATAGGATTTGTGATCTCCCTAAGTTAGGATTCTGTACATCTTTCCACAGATGACATCTAAGGCCAAGACCAAGGTCACCTGGCCATTAGAGGAAGGGCTGGGATTGAACACTAGCTGGATGCAAAGCTCAGGGCCCCATTGGAATCGTACTGTGAGGTAGGGGGAGGCTGTAATTATTCCATTCTGCCAAAGAAAGCACAACAAAAATTGTATAATTTTAGGACTCAAAGAAGTTAGAAGTCATCTCACAGAATAATCCTGATTTTGCAGAGGAGGAGACAGGATTTAGAGTTAAGTGCCCACAGTCACAGCTGGTGAGCTACAGAGCTGCTGGGCTGGAAGGGAGTTCATCTCCCCTGCACCTGAAGTGCAGATCCTGGTCCTTGCACCAGTGTTTGCCTCCCCTTAGCTCAAACACTTCCAGGAACAGGAATCAAATAATGAACCTGTTTTAGTCCCCATCTCTTACCAAGCCTGTATCCTGATTTGCTCTCAGCTCCTCCCAGAGAGCTTGAGGACTGACTGTTTTTGCAGGAAGAGGGGAACATTTTCCAAGAGTTAGAAAGGCATGATGCTTTAGAGGACGACTGCGAGGGTCCTACCTCCTGGGTCAGTCCAGGCTCTGCTGCTTATTAGTGTCTGGTCCTCTAGGAAATTATGTCTTTGTGCCTCCGTATCCCCATCCATAAAGAGAGGATAATAGCAGTTCCTACGTTCTAGTTTGTATGAGGATTAACTGGGCTAACACTCGGTAAGGTGCACGGAGTGATGCCTGGCGCACACACAGTGGGGAGCCTCACCGTCAGCAGGTGCACCAAGTCCTTGTTGGCCTCCAAGGGCGGGGCCACCTCTTGCAGCTGGACCAGCTCATTGATATGATTGTAAAGGGCCAGCAGCTTGTGGACGTTCACCTTCCCATCCTCCAGGTAGTCGGGCATGGCTTCATACAGGGAGATGAGGTCCTTGAGGTGCACCCCCAGGATGGGGATCTTGAAGTGGGTGCACTCCCCGTAGGCTCGCCGGTAGTTGTCATAGTTTCTGCAGGAGGACAGCAGCTCCGTCATCTCACCCAGGACCTGGAAAGCGGAAGAGGAGACCCCGTCACTGCACCTGCCAGGCAGGTTGTATTGTCTGCCTTCAGCCTCTACCATGATGGCACCCCACCCCTAATCTGTCGGGAAGGGGTGATTCATCTAAAAGGTGCAGGTCATGATCTCCAGTTAAAACTCCAGCTTATGTCAAAAGGCTCGGAGAGTATTTACAAACACAGGTGTGCTTTAGTTGATTCTGCAACATAACTGGAAAACTGAGGTCTTCTTTGTTGCTTTTACACTAAAGTTTTTCTGTTAAAAAATACATAAGCATCTGATATGAAAGTAAAGAGGGTATAAGAGTATACACAGACTAGTGTGTCCCTCTGACCTCTGTCCCTAAGCCACGCATTTCCTTTCCCCAATGTCTTCTGAGTCCTAGACCAAAAGGACATTGTTTAACATTTGGAGTGTGATGCAGGCCATGCTGATAGTGCTGCTGGCCTGGGGAAGGCACCAGAGCCTCGGTCTCCTGCACCGTTTACTCTTTTTAAAAAAAAAATATTTTATTGATATTTTACAGAGAGGAAGGGAGAGAGATAGAGAGCTAGAAACGTCAATGAGAGAGAAACATCGACCAGCTGCCTCTTGCACACCCCCTACCGGGGATGTGCCCACAACCAATGTACATGCCCTTGACCGGAATCGAACCCGGGACCTTTCAGTCCGCAGACCGACGCTTTACCACTGAGCCAAACCGGTTTCGGCCACCGTTTACTCTTCATGCTGCACTCTGGGCCTTCTCTCAGTGACGCTCACCATGGGCCTTTGTCTAGGGAGCAGGTGACATTCCGTCTGCCCACAAACTGACCTGGAGAGACTGAGTAGACCGGACCAATTCCCAGGAAAGGACAGGCAGAGGCTGAGGCTGAGGACACACCCCTCCCTCGCCCTGGAAGGGGCAGGGCTGCTCACCAGCGCCAAAGGCCGCAGCCGACCTGGGTTCTGACCCTCCTGGCGCAGTCAGCCAGCCGCTCACAGGACCCCGTCCCCACTTGTGCTGACCAACTTTCTCAGAAGCAAAGATGGGGAGTCAACCACATTACAACACAAAATTACCTTTTCAAACACTGTGCCACAGATCCTTT
This sequence comes from Vespertilio murinus, assembly GCA_963924515.1. Lineage (NCBI taxonomy): Eukaryota > Metazoa > Chordata > Mammalia > Chiroptera > Vespertilionidae > Vespertilio > Vespertilio murinus. The sequence goes on from OZ004704.1 coordinate 153,418,490, forward strand.
TAACAAAACTGTGGCCTAAGTGGTACCGTTTCTCTCCAGGGAAGAGCCTGACGTTCTGGAATAGCCTCCCTCACCCACTGAGCTGGCAATCCCTCCTCACATGTTTCTAGCAAACAGTGCAGGGGCGTGAGTAGGGAAGGCGCTCACAGATGCAAAATAATATATTTTTGTTCTCCTTGGAAGGTGAAGTAAACTACTGGGGGACACCTGCTTTAAGCTGGACTTAACTAATTATGCAGATGACCCTGAGGGGCCAGCAGCCACAGACAGGAAGCACCGGTGGGACCCTGAGCTGTAGAGGAGTGAGTTTGTATCTTATAAATGAAGTGACACGGAGGCATGTTAGTCTCTGTGGCTTTCCTCTGTCACCTCTGAGACATGGGCTGGTCTCAGCAGAACTGCTAGGGAATTACGAGGTGACCAGGCCATTGGGAGGGGGTGAGTCAGCGTCCTCATAGCCAAGCGTTAGGAGAGCGGGGTGATTAACTGGAGACCCCCAAAAGGAGGCTGAACACCTGGGAAAACAGATGAGGCCACGAGGCACAGATGTCTCTCCCTAAGAAGGGAGTCTGCGCCAGCTTGGGAGGAGTGGGTTTGGGGCTAGGAAGGGAGGGGTGGCCCTCTTAAATGGATGAAAATGCTCAAAATATCTAATTCATACCACATAGCTGCACTGATACCTTTGGTATAATCGTGGCTTATATTTATAACAGCCTTATGAAGGATTAACATTGATCCTGTAAAGTCTAAGAATGCAAGAAAATGCATCGGAAACTTAAAGAAAAATATTCCTCAATGAAACACTATTACAAAGTGGCCCCCGAAAAGCTCATTTCCAATTATCTGGGAAAATTCAACTGTCCAGAATGTCACTCCAAGGGATCTGGAGAGCTAGGATTTCAATGTGTCCCTATATAAGTGTACTTGGCATGCAGATGGAACCACTGGTCCTTTGGGGAAAATATTCTGGACAAGGGAATCAGTATTAAAGACAATAACTGAGCCCTAGCCAGTTTGGCTCAGTGGATAGTGTGGGCCCTTAAACTGAAGGGTCCTGGGTTTGATTCCAGCCCTGGTTGGGCATGAGCAGGAGGCAACCAATCAGGATGTCTCTCACATTGATGTTTATCTCTGTTTCTCCCCCTCTCACTCTAAAAAAAACCAATGGAAAAAAATCCTCTGGTGAGGATTATCAACAAAATGCACATTCAGTGGCATATAAGCTTGGGAAGGAGGCACATATTTCACCTGACCAGCAGGGACACTGGCAGCGACAGGGAGACTGAATCACAGGCACTTTCTGATCTGTGACATCCCCACTCCGTGGATTCCCTTGGGGTTTGCCTCCTTGGTATTTTGCCCGGTTGAAGGGATGGTGTGGTTGGCAAATGCTTCTTCCTGGGTTACCCCCTGGAGGAGGAAAGGGCGCTGTCCCAGGAATGTGCTGAGCCTTCAGAGGAGACAGTAGCACTGACCTTGTTGATCTCGTGGGGGACGTGTGAGCTTGTCTCCTTGAGCCTGGAGATGGAGCTGTGACACAGGCCGCCTATCACAGCCATCAAAGTATTGAAGTTCTGTAGTTGGTGGAGCTTCTGTGACACACAAAACAGATGAGAACAGTCACTGAACATGCCTGTTACATGCGAGCTCCGAGGCTGCCCTGTCTCTGGGCCTCATCTGCCTTACATTGGGGAGTACTAGCAGCCAGGTGCTGAGCTTCCTGTTCTCCCCTTAGGCTTAATCCAGACCAGGGGATCCCAAGTCTGGCAAGACGTCGTCTCCCCTCCCCCACTTTGTGCTGGTCCTGGACCACACAAAGATCAGTGGTTTCTAAGAACCACCCAAAGTACTTGTCAGCACCAGATTTCTGGACCCAAGTCCAGATTTTCTGATTGCCTGGAACAGGGGTTGGGCTTCGGGATCTGAGCTTTTTGTGTCCCATTAGTTAATAACAGAGCAGGTAGTCGTTGTGCCAAACTTTGAGAACACTGGACCATTTAGTACTGGACAAATAAGCATAATCCTATATGTTTTCCGCACTGAATTAACCTGCTTTATTTTTTAGGACAAAGTGCCAGTGCCTATATTGGTCAGTAATTGGGACAAAGAACCTAGAATCTCTGGGGAATTTCAAATATGTGTTCATAGAACTGTAGGTCCTTGAGTAACACCATTTCAGTCAACATCACTTCATTATTATGTTGATGAAATGCCATGTCAATTAGTGTACTAAATAAATTATTTAAATCTATTAAAACTGGTTTCATTATACATCATGGTACCGATTGATAACGTAAAGTGAGGGAGGTCTTAGTGTACCATTTCCTCTGATCAAATTCTTAATAAGCTGCCCCTCAAACACTCCGCTCAGACATTTAACTGTGGGCCTGAAGACCTAAGACAACTCCACCCCCAGGAAAACATGCACTTGCCCTTTCCTCTGACATTGGGGCCAGATTTGAGAAGACCGTGTAGACTGGTAAGTACCTTCTAAGAAATGTTAGATATTAAACAGATCTGAAACGGAATCCTGAGCCCTGAGATGGTCCTCTCCATAGTGCCCTTGTGTGGGAACCAGAAAAGTTGCCATATCCAGACCTCAGGACACTGACCCTACTGTGGCTCAGGAGGGGAAAATTGACCTCAGCCCAGGCCACACTGGCTCCGCCGCTCACCTGAGCCACCTGGATGAACTTGATGAAGACTTCCGCCCGGAGCTGCGGGGTGGGCCGGCTGAGCACCATCAGCTGCACCCACTGGGAGATGCCGTTGCACAGGGCTATGGACCGCTCCATGGTGGGGTTCTCCTTCACACAGCTGTTCACCACGTAGTTCTGATAGTCGGAGAACTGCGGGAAAAGGACCCCGTCAGGACTGCTGCTCCGGTGTTCTGAGGCGTCTGAGGGGCATCCGGTTGATGGCTCAGACCTGCTATGGGACTGAGGAGCTCACCTCTCCTGTATGTTCGCTACTTGGCTGACAAAAATGGTGGGAAGGAAATCTACCCACAGCGTGGTCTCTACACCAAGTGTCATTAGGCATACGTGGGTGTGTACTAATTCATTCAACACACGAGTAATTCAAACACTGTATTTGGGTTGATATTGGTACCTCTAAATTCTAAAGAATAGAAGAAAAATCTCAGGACTAATCTCACCTCTGCTGCTGAGGTTAAGGAAAAAAGGAATTCACACAAGACTTTCTCCTCCCTGTTCTCCATCTCCCTCCTCTCTCCTCCCGCCCCCCTCTCCGCCAGCTGTGTTCTTACCTTGTTGGGATGATAACATCTCTATCTAGCACATGAAATTGTTATGAAGATTAAACATGATAAGGTAAGAAACCACTTTAGCTTTTCCAAGTGCTACATCAATGTGAGGTGGTGCTAATAGGATAATTATTACCTTCATGCTGAAACAAACCTGCCTGAATGGAATTTGAACTTGAACAGAGGCCAAGTGAGTTGGGTACTTGAAACCTGGTTAGCCAATTCCATGACCATAGTTTCCCAACTGGACAACAGCATTGACTGTGGTTGACAAACAGCATATGTCAAACAGAGGTGCCAGAGACTGCCTCAGAAGCGGTGACTGAGCTATCGTGGCCTCTCCCCAAACAATCCTGCCCCATAGGATCACCAAAGGGAGGCGGCACCGGAGCAGGTGGCCGGAGCAGGCATCCTGGATGGTTGGCGCTGCTCGCCATGTATTCAGAGCTGGGCCAGCAGCATGTGAGTGGAAGTGGTGGGACTTTCGAGGGAAAGGTGTAAGAGCCACTGAACGATCCTCATGCTGCCGGTCCACAGCTGCAGCTGGGTAAAGATGGAGCCTTCCGCACCTGGGTCCCTGCGCAACCCATGTTATATATGTCATGTGAGTGAAAGATACACTTTTGCTTTGTCGGGCCTCGGGATTGTGCGGGAGGAGCTGGGGGTTACTTTAGTATATATTAGTCTGGCCTGACTGGGAGTACACGGATGAGAAACATCCTAAATAAGATAAATGCAAACGAGCAGAGGACTATTGCTGTGATGACTCAGGGCGAAAGCTCTGAGTAGGACCAAAACTACTCCTTAGGAGACACACACACACACACACGAAGCAAAAATCTTCCTGGTTCTAACAGAAAATTCCCGTGACTCATTCCCGTGAATTCATTTATATATTCCTCCCACTATAAATATAACACCAAATTTACTTGTTTTCTTTAAAAGAATTATTCCAGTAATCTCGCTCCTCGCACCCCAAGTATTACAATAAACAGGAAATATCAAATGCCGTCAGTTCACAGCAGTGAGCCCTCTCCCTCTGGTCCCACGTCGGAGGGGAGGCTGCTGGCTTGGAGCTGTGTGGGAAGAGCCAAGTCCCCAGGCAGCCGTCTTCCCTGAGGGGCCGCACCATTCCAAACGCTGTGCTCCTGCAAACAGCTCTGCCGCACCCGGGAGCACGGGCCCAGCGTCCCTGCTCCGCACGGGTTCGGGTTCGTGCTCCTGGGCTGAGCAGCCCTGCCAGCTGGGCCCCAAGCAGCGCAACTTTCAGTCTGAGAACGGCTCCTTTCAGCGTCCCTCCCATGATGGGAAGGCACTGCCAGATGGAAACTCCCCAGGCGGAGCCTCCCGGCAAGCCCCTTGGTTCTGTCAGGGGTGCCGGGAGGGGTCCGGGCCAGTGCAGTCTTCACGCTGGGAGACTAGTTTCCAAAAGGGAGCTGGGAGGTTCCTGGCTGGCTGGGCAAGCCACTGAGCAAAAGCAGATGTCAGCACGATGCGAGGAAGATAAAATAACCTCTGTCACCTGGCTGCGGGACTCCTTTCAAGGAGAACCGGGCTCTACATAGTGGGTTTGGCTGGTGTGGTTAGTGTCGGCCCACGGACTGAAGGGTCCTAGGTTGGATTCCAGCCAAGGGCATGTACCTCAGTTGCAGGCTCTGTCTCTGGTCCCGATTGGGGCACGTGCAGGAGGCAACCAATCGATGTGTCTCTCTCACATGGATGTTTCTCTCTGTCTCTCCCCTTCCCCTCCCCTCTTTATAAAAATCTTTAGAAAAAATATCCTTAGATGAAGATTAATAAAGAAACACACACACAAAAAAGCAACAACAAATAGAACCAGACTCAGTAAGTTGGTGCTGAGTGACCGAGACGGGCGTGTGATTCTAGCCCCAGCTCTCAATCTAACAAGCGGTGTGACCTTGTGGAGCCGCCCTCCGGGCCTCCATCCCCTCGTCTGGGAAACCCCGGGGTCACTGTCATTCTACGAAACGAAGCCAGCAACAACAGACCGAGGCGGTCTATTTTTAGAGCAAAGCTGGAGACCATCTTTGGGTAGGGCAGGGCTGGAGGTGCCGCTCCCCAGGAAAGCATTATTGGTCAGTGAGGGTCTGTGGCACCTGCGTGTAGTCACGCTGTCTCGTGTGGCACCGGTGTCCTTTGGCATCGTGTATGGAGATGTAAGGAGCACGTTTGGGTCAGCAAAGTTTAGAATCGTCAGCGGCAGCTGGGCCATGTCAGCACCGCTTCATGGACTCAGGTATATTCTGGGCTGGACCAGTAACATCTACTTTATTTTGGCATGTCCCACAGCCATTCAGACCTACCCTAGAATGAACTCAAAGTTTTAGAGGATAGCTCCATTTTGGGGGGAGGAAAATGAAACAATAGAATTTCTGGCAACCTAATGACACGCAGGGTTAAAAAGTGTGTGTATGTATACACATGTATGGATGTATGCCCACTGAACTGTCACTTAGGGGGAGAGGGGGTTTGGCATGGAGATGGAGGGGGAGGGACTGCCCAGGAATTCAGAGCACTGGTTCTCTGGACGGCACAAAGTCTAACGGGAAGGCCCACCAGCACCGAGGGCCTCTGGGGTTAGGAGGTGGACGGGCCGCTGTATTTCTCTGCAGAAATGCCCCAGGGGCGCTTCCTCCTGCCCGCGGGAACTTACGGAGATCCTCCGGAAGGACTTGAACTCCAGGTAGGTGAGGTGCTCCGACAGCTCTTCTGGTTCCAGGTGGTCAAAGAGCAGGGAGACTTTCCGTTTCTTGCTGGTGTTCGATTTTATCCTTTGAGTAAGTTTCCTGGACCAGTCACGGGCATTGCTTTTGTGGGGTAAACGTGAAAGAGAGAAGGGGGAAAAGAATACATCAAAATTGCCTTTGAATACAAGTCGGTCCAGTTTTGCACGAGCATATACAAAGAACCATCAGCTCACTTTCCTTGGCCAAAACAACGCATCAACAGTTTTCCCAACTCAACTTCTTCTATGGCAGCAACTAGGAAGCCCGGCTGGTTTCCTGTGAACCTTTACAATGCGCATGGGGACTGGGAAAAGGGTTTGAGGCCGTGGGAAATAGGGCTCAAGCACTGCCCGTTTCCTGGTCTTCTGTCCTGGCACTTCTGCTCTCCATGCCTCCTCAGTGCCCATCATTCTCATAAGGGTTATAGGGACTCTAACTGGTTGGAAATCTCAAGATGGGAAGGTAGATTTCATGCTGGAAGGGCACAGAACACCATGGCGAGGGGTCATGAGAGGAACACTTTGAGTGACTGTTGGCATTTTCCTCCACTTCCCAGCTGATGTCCCCCAAGAGAGCCTAGCACTCTCCTTTCCCTCCCTTACCCCCCCCCCTCCATTTTCTTGTAACCAACCCAGGTGTGTCTGACTCAGCTTGTTTCCCACACTAAGGAAGCAAAGGGGGAAAGCCGTTTGTGAGGTAGCAGGTTGCAGATGTGTGTTTCCCAAACTGGTATTCCTGAGAACGCTGTCTGTCTCTACAGAGGGCTCTGTGGCCAAATGAGTTTGGGAGATGCTACACGTCCTGCAGCCTGTTGTCCAATGAGCATTTACAGCCTCTGAGATGCACTGCAAATTTTGCAAGTTTAACTCTCTCTTTCTCAAATGTATGTGGTCAGGCTATACCTCACTGACTGTTTCCTAAAGAACAGCCTGGGAGTTACTGGTGGAGGAAAGTCACACCGGCAGTACATCGGGACAAGGAGATTAAGGTTTGAGAAGTGCCCTGGGGCCTAGGTTCTGCATCTTTAAAATGAGGGAATTGTTACTTGAAAAATCTCTTGTATCTTTTGAGTTGTATTATTCTAAGCAGAGGTACAGAGAATCCAAAGTGGCAGACTGATGTACTGGGGACTATGACATGTGACGTTTACCTTTCTGCACGGCTATGACCCAGTGCACTGAGCTTGTGTCCGGCCACGAGCTTAGCACGCTGTGTGACCCCAGACGAGCCAGACAACCTTGCCGAGTCTGTGTCCTGGGGTGTTGGATGAAACCATTTCTAGAATTCCTTTCAGTTCCAGAATTCTATATTCTAAGGATCTGCACTATTGGGAAATAAAAGTGGCCACTCTGTGAAAATTTTAGTATGCGATGTGTGCACCCTCCCCGCCGTATTTCCAGAGAGGGTTGATCTCATAAATAAATCCATGAAGTAATGGGAAATATCCCTGCGATATCTCCCAGCTCCCAAAGTCCACATGTCTTTCACAGATTCCACAGGCTAGACGCCCTCTGTTCAATACACCGTCAGCAACCCTTCCCCATTTTCAAGCTCAGGGCCTCCAGGCAGTAGCTGCCGTCCCGTGTCCTGCGTGCGTGCAGTCACTGCGCTTTCAGTTTCTCACAACCTGGGCACGTTTTAGTCACTGTCTTGCTACCTCATTTCTTTTTGACTGGGCCTCCCATTGTTTCTGCTCGTGAGTATTAGTCACCCACAGCTTTACCGCCAGGGCGTCTCTGCTTGCTTGTCAAATGTCAAGCTTTTCACTTTGGTGAGGTGGTTTGAACCTGCCTATCTGAGGGGCCTCTCCCAGCTGCAGAGCCACAACTGCAGCCACAGCCACGCCAGGCAGGTGTCCGGGCCAGCGGAGCAGAGATGCCTCCACACCCTGGCACTCACATTTGAGTTGTGTCGATCAGGCGGCAGTGTAACTCCTCCCCACTCGCCTTCACCAGCTCCTGAAACTCCTCCATGGTGTTTGTCAAGCTGGCATCCATTTTGAACATGGTCCAGAATTCCGTTATCCAATACCTGCACGGCGGGGGTTAGAACACATGCCAAAATGGAAGGCAAGGGTCACTTTGGTGCGTCCTTCCCTCAAAGAGGACTGACAAAGAGACAGGTGGGTTTGCCCTTCTATATTTCTGGGAACATGGAATATATGTTCTTTTCTTTAAAAAAAATATTTTATTCACTTTTTACAGAGAGGAAGGGAGAAGGGGAGAGAGTCAGAAACATCGATCAGCTGCCTCCTGCACACCTCCCACCGGGAATGTGCCCACAACCAAGGTACATGCTCTTGACTGAAATCAAACCTGGGACCCTTCAGTCCACAGGCCGACGCTCTATCCACTGAGCCAAACCGGTCAGGCTGGAATATATATTCTTAACATAGAACATAATGAGTGGGAGCGGGGGAGTGGGAGGGGAAAAAACACACCTGTCTACAGCTCTCTGCCCCTCCTCTTGTTGAAGACTTGGATAGGATAAGGTGTCTCACAGCCATGGCAGGTCTGGGCACAGCCATGCCCATCAGAGATAAGCATAAAGAAGAACTACAGATAAGCTGAAGATCCCAAGATGGGCATGTATGTGTGGATCACACTTCACCAGGTCTCAGACTGGTACATGGCCATTAAAAATAATACTTGCAAAAGTTTTTCATGACTGAAGACACTTTTAATTATATTAAAGTTAAGGTAGAACAATAGGATAGAAAACTTTATATGTCTTTAAATTGCAACTATGATTAAAACATCTGCTTGAAAAAAGACAAAGAAAAAATGCCAGAGCAGGTAGTTAGATATGAGAGATTATTACTCTAGTTATAGTCTTTTCTGTATTTTCAATATGAGCTATATTACTTTTATGATCCAGACTAAAAACAAACAAGATAACCTCTCCCATGTCGTTTGATGCCAAAATACTGTGAGACTGAGGAAAGCCCTGGTCTACGATATGAAGCTCAGGCACACCAGGAGAAACGTCTGCCCTCCCAGGCTGCCCAGAGGTGACCCACGGGAAGACGGTCAGGCAGGGGACGGCAGGGGCACGGGGAAGAACTAGCTCACCTTGCTGCCCCCTTTCCAGGCAGCTGATGGATACTTCTCTCTCATCGATGCTTCAAAGGCCCACACGCATGCAGAAGCCTTACCTCACAAAGTAGCAGATCTTCAGGCACAGCCCCGGTGTCTTCTTGGCCCAGGCATCCTTATACGTGGGCTGTGGTTAAGGCAAATGGAGCTTCTGCTACAGCAACCAAACAGCTTCTTATCTGAGGACGTGTTTGCTAAAACCACCCCCCTCCGAAATAAATTTCAAATGAAAATGTTTTCTTATCTCTCCGGCCATAGATAAAAACCAACTCGGTGTGTGGTCACGCTGAAATGGCGGTAGGAGGCCGTCACGGTGTCTCCTCTGCAGAAGTAGAGCTAGGCAGTCCATGGCGGGGAGAGGCCTGCACAGGTGACTATATGAAGTGCCAGAGCGGCAATGAGCTCCTGGCCGAGACCAGGAGACCAGGAGTCCAATGAGACCAGTTAAAGAGAACAGTCCCTTCTCATCGTGCACAATGCTTCGAGTAACGGGTAAACAATTTGTGCGGTGGATTAGAGAAGAGGGGGAAGGAATGAGTATTCAGATGTAGTGTCATGACAATAATAGGAAAATGACAATATATGCCTAGAGGATGATAGTAGGTTGACCTTGTAAGTTGGATGACAAGTTGGACAAGGCCACGTGAATAATGTGAATAAAGCCAAAATACAATCAGAGACATGTTAAGGACCCATACCACCTGGAATATTCCAGGAAATGGTGCCATTCTAAGAATATGAAAGAATAGCAGATTCCATCAAGTTCACATGTTGAAGAGCAGCAGCGATTGTCAACCATTTCCATCCCATGGTACACATGAACTGATTAGTAAAATTCTGCAGTGCACCAAAAAATATGTTTTTTTTTGCCAATTTGACAAATAAAAAGGTTTAATTTTAATTCATTCACACTGGACAATAATTGTGTTGGCTGTTGCCATTTCTTGTTTGTTTGTTTGTTTGTTTGGCAATCTAAGGAAACAGAAGTCAGAGCTCCTAACTAAATAGTCAGGTATTGTATGTTTTAAAAAGTCCTGAAGCACATTGGTTGAAAATTGCTGCTCTAGAGCTTAGATGGAAAGACTATCCACTTCAAAGAAATGCAAAATCCAATCCAGTGATGAACCTGGGCAGGCCCTACCATCTTCCACAAACAGAACGAGCAAGCAGGCCATGTCGGCTTTGTGCCCTGCAAGACTCTGCCCTCTTCTCAGCTAAAAACTGTGCCACAATGGCCACAGAGGTCTCACCTGCAGCCGGGCCCCTGGGATGAACCCAGGGAGAAGCCAGCGGAGATCTCAAATAACGGCGAAGGGAGCAGCCTTGCTTCAGTGGGAGTGCGCACTGTACCCCCTGCAAAACTCAGACTTAACCACAGCCACGTAAAAGACAGCCCAAAGCACATTATTGATGTTTTAATTAGGAAGGCATCTGTGCATTTGGAGATTTTATATGCCTTTAAAGTTTAAGAGTATATTAGAATGATAGCATGGAAACTCCAATTTGGAATATATAATTAATTATGGCTTTAACTTGAAGTCTTATTACGTTTATGCATTGCTTAGGCACATCTAAGATAATGTTACCTTTCCTGTTTGTAACTTTAATCTATTAGAGTTATAAAAACTATTTTGAATTCAGGGAAGCCTCTGAAGTCTTTAAAAATAAACTAAAATGTAAAATTCATAATTGTTTAAAACCATTGGAAGTAATTAGTGTTTTCCAAATTAACCAAAAAATTTTCAAGGCCCCTTAAAAATATTTGGTGGAACATGTGAGACTTGTATTCTTGAAAGAATACGACTTGTAAGCTTAAAATCCGGTGCCTAAAAAAATACTATGGTTGTGAAATTTGTACTTTCCATAAAATTACTTTAATTGAAAAAACATATTTTAATAGATTTACTGCTTATAAAATCTTTCTTTGACGGAACCAAAACAAAACCACACCCACATCGACAAATGAAATAGAAATTAAACTAAGCCTGCCCAACTGGCAAACTCCATGAAGTAACAGGTTCGGACACAGGTTCCTGTGGGCCTAAAAGGTAGGAGTGGGAATGAGGTGACTTTACGTGTCTTAATGCCACATGGCTAAGAAAATGCATCCGCTGAACGAAAGAGGGTCATGCAGAAGGCACATTTTAGCCAGATGTGCCTTAGATTCTATATTTTCATTATTTGACCATCTTGTTGAAATTTCTATTCTTCCATTTTAATAAGGAAGGCACAAAAACCAATCTATTTTAAAACAACTAAACGGACATATAAATCAACATGGTGCCCCTTTATGTGGAGTTTACCTTCCTCTAGTGGTTTCTTATCCTCTTCAGATGGGGGGGGGGGGGGCGGGTAGCGTCTGCAAACCCAGCGGTACAGTCAGGGGCCGAGCCTCTGTGGGCATGCGGGGTGCCAGGCTGGATGGCAGGGCCTCCCAAGGCCACCGGAGCCCCGATGCATGGCAAAGGCAGCCCAAGGTGAGGCAGGGCGCCCGCTGTCTCACTTTGGAGCTGGAAGCCAATGCTGACGACACAGGCCAGCAGCAGGAGGCCTGGGCACCTGCGACCTGGTAAAGGTCCCTCCCTGCTGCTGACAGCTCAGGCCCCGCCCCTCTTCCTTCCCTTCCCGGCTGGCCCTGTGCCTGGGAAATACCCAGGTAGTTCTGACTGTGCTCTTCAGGCATCTGAACTGTTCAAAGCATGTTTTATCTTATTTTTTTAAACAATGGAAAAGCAAGAAACCACCTGAGCTTATTTTATTAACAATTCCATCACCTCCAAGCCAGAACAGGCGAACTAACTGCGAAGACAAAACAGCTTTGCCTTTAGTATTTAACCTGGGTTTCAATGACGGAAGACCTTACTTTGTATTCCCTTCTTAGAATCCCTCCCCCGGCCCCAGACTTGAGCAAAGCCCAGGTTTCTCACCTAAAGATCCTGATGGACACAGCAAAAGTATCTCAGTGTTTTGCATCCACAACAGTGCAACCTTCATCGAGCCCTAGCATGAGATGGCCACTTAGCTACATTCTAGAGAAACCGAGATAAATACGCCTTTGGTTCCTGCCCTTGGGAGGACACACAGTTTCCTGGGGGAGGCAATTCATAAATAGGTAAGCTACAATATGGTGTGTGTATATAGGTTAAAACTATATCAATCTTCTCTTAAAGTGACTTGTAATTTCATTAATTCTTCAGCACCCTTGCAAAATTCCACATTACTAACACAATTCAAACTACAGCAACTAGACACAAAGGTTTTGAGTTTTCCTTAAATGTCATCTATCAACACCAAAGAATATAAGTATCACATTTCAAAACTTGCAAACTGAAGTTTAGGCAGATCAATGTGTTTAGTTAAAGGAACGGAATGAAAAGCCCCTCCAGGCAGATGAGATGACACCCAGGCAGACACGAGAGAGACACTGGCCACTTACATGACACAGAACGCGAGTCACAGAATTAAATAGGTTTTCACATCAATGGCACTAGATGTATTTTAGAGCAAGAGATGTATTTTCCAAGGGGGAGATCAGGTGGAGAGATCAGGAAAGATTTCAAAGGGTCATGAAAGAATTTGCTAGGCTTGCAGGGAGGAAAAAGCACTCCAGACCAGGAACTGGGTGAGGACCCATGACAGTTGGGGCGCTGAGAAGCTCAGTGTGGAGGGGAAAAGGTTTCTTTAAATTTTTATTAATTTATTTTCTTATTTTAAAGAGAGAGGAAGGGAGAGAGAGAGAGAGAGAGAGAGAGAGAGAGAGAGAGAGAGAGAGAGAGAGAGAAACATCAATGAGAGAAATATCAGTTGGTTGCCTCGTGCATACCCTTCCTGGGGATGGAGCCCACAACTGGAGCATGTGCTCTGACCAGGAATCAAACCAGGGACCTCTTGGTTCCTGGGTCCATGCCCAACTGCTGAGCCACACCGGCTGGGCAGGAAGGGTTTCTGGGAGCTGCAGGAGAGACAGTGACTTGGCTCAGACCCTGGAGGGCCGTCTCCTGGCAACTGAGGAGTCTGACGTCAGCCCCCTCGTGGGCAGAGGCTCTGAAGCAAAGGCTGCCCCTTCCTTAGGAAAGTAACTTTGAGGATGACCCCGAAGGGGGAGAAGAAGAGAAGGCACCCAGGTGAGAAAACCTTGGGACTAAGGCCGGAAATGCAGAGGAGAGACCAGATGAGAGTCATTGCAGAACCCTGGGATTGGGTGACGGCCTGAGGGAGGTGAGAGGCAGGAAGCAGTCGAGGGTGCTTCTGATGTGGTTCAGGCCACTGAGTGGGTGATGACACCATAAATCGAAACCGAAAATGAAAATACAGGTGTCCAAGCAGAATTAACGGGGTGGCAGTTGGGGAGGGGGGTGGTGAGTTAACGAGTTAAGTTTTGAACATATTGAAATTGATGTCCCTACAGGACAAACTAGTCCAAACTTTTTAAAGAAATGGCTTGGGTTAGAGACATATAGACTCGAAAGTCATCAACCCAGAGGAACGGCGGTGAACATCCTGGTGAGACATGGACATCCTGGTGAGACATGGACATCCTGGTGAGACATGGCCTGGGGAAGGAAGAGGAGCGAGAACAACCAGGGTGCTCCCCGGTAGCTCAGAGGCCCTCGGAGAAGGCCGGGTGGGAAGCTGGAGGGGTGGAGGGGTGCCGGGAGGAAGGGGAGCCCCGGAGGGGGGCTTGGAGAGGCGGCGGTGTCAGCGGTGCCCAGGGCTTCTGGGAGCTCAGCCTAACGCGGGACGGAAAAAGCCCTTGGGAGGCTGCTGGTGACATCAGGGGAAAGTCTGAGTGCAGGGGTGGGGGCCGTGGCTCAGTTAGGAGTGGGAGGGAGCCGAGAGATGGGAGATAGTGGGTGAGGCTATTTTAAGAAGTTTGCACACCAAATTTCTGACCCTAACAATGGAATGAAGGGGAGGTGGGGCTGAGAGTTTATTTTTAGGCTGGAGGCATTTCGATGTGTTTTAGGCTGAGGGGCAGGTGCCACTGACGATGCAGTTTAAGAGGACAGGAGAGGGGAGGTCACCGAGGGGGCAGGTTCTGTGACCGGGGGCAGGAAGTGGGGAAGGGGAGAGGCGTCCGTTCGCCATGTGGGTGGGCGTCTCAGGTACAATCTGATCCTTAGACCAACAAACAATTTTTCCAGGGAGGAATACTTCACCCCTGGCACTGTGTAGAACTGCTGGCACATGGAGTTAATAAAAAGCACACCAACTCTGAGTCGGTTTTATTACGGTTTTAAAATCCTCTGCAGATGAGACACCACTATCACCTGCACCTCTGATGGCGTGGAGCCCTCCCGAGGCCCCGCCCTTGGAAGGCCTGCAGACACCGCCTTTGAGGGGAGAGGGAGAGACATGTAAGCGGAGTGGGGGCGGGGGCGGGCTGGAGGGGGTCATGGGGGAACAAGGGGAACATATGTAATACTTTCAACAAAAAAGAATTATTTAAAAAAAAAAGATATATAAGTGGGTTTAGAAAAGGGATTCGGTCCCAGTGGGTAAGGGTGTATGAGTGTGTGAGTGTGAGTGTGTGAGTGTGTGTGTGAGTGTATATGTGAGTGTGTGAGTGTAAGTGTGTATGAGTGTGTGTGAGTGTGTGTGTGTGAGAGTGTGTGTGTGAGTGTGTGTGTGAGTGTGTGTGAGAGTGTGTAAGTGTGTGTGTGTGTGAGTGTGTGTGTGAGAGAGTGTGTGAGTGTGTGAGTGTGTATGTGAGTGTGTGTGAGTGTGTGTGTATGAGTGTGAGTGTGTGTGAGTGTAAGTATGTATGAGTGAGTGTGAGAGTGTGTGTGAGTGTGTGTGAGTGTGTGTATGAGTTTGTGTGAGTGTGTGTGTGAGAGTGTGTGAGTGTGTGTGTGAGAGTGTGTGTGAGTATGTGTATGTGTGTGTGTGTAAGTGTGTTTGTGAGAGTGTGTGAGTGTATGTGTGTGAGTGTGTGTGTATGTGTGTGTGAGAGAGTGTGTGAGTGTGTGTGTGTTGGTGTGTGTATATCTGTGTGTGTATGTGTGTGAGTTTGTGTGTGCTGGTGTGTGAGTGTGTGTGTGAGTGTTTGAGTGTGTGGGAGTGTGTGTGAGTACGTGCCTGCCGTAAGATGAAGAGGTGGGGCCAGGAGAGGTGGTGAAGATGAGAAGAGCTGCAAGTCATGACTCAGAGCCGGGGATCTGAGCTCCTGGTGCTAAACAGTCTCACCGCCCACAGCTTCTCTTCGGAGGCCGCAGCTTACAGTGCCACCGGCGAGAGGGAGAGGGAGGCCATTCCCCGCCCTGCTCGGTCCACACCCCGCAAGGAGGTTACAGTCCAGCTGGGTTTGCTGCCCGAGGCAAAAGGCACCAGCACACTCCAGTTGCTGTGGCACCAGGAAGCCTTGGCCAGAACCTGGGGAAGGTTCCAGAATTGGTCGGGAAAGCCAGAATGCATGTCATCCCTTGAGTCATGCTTTCACCCTTGTCAACCTGCACAGGGCGACTGTGAAGTGGGATGAGTCTACAAGAGAAGTATTGTTACTAGCCAGACAAGACTGTCTGCATGCTGATTTCTTTGACCACTTCCCCGAGCAATCAGCATCAACAGCATTGCCCTGCCCAACCGGAGGTACACATACACATGTATGTACACACACACACACACACACACACACACACACCATGCCCCTGAAAGGACATGTGACATGTGAACCCATTTACCACTCAGGATTATTCCAAACCAATCAAATTAAAGCATACTTCCGATTCCAGCTCCTCTTGAGCCCTCCCCCCTGGGGCTGCCGGCGGGCTGCCGAAAGGATATAGGGTGATCACTTTTTGGAGCAGCTCCGCAGAGGAAATGATAACTCGGTGCATGGTCAGCACGACTTGCAGCAGTTGGTTACTTCGACACAGGTTTCCATCAGCATCTGAAACGGAGAGAGCAGCATCTGAGCGAGGCCCCAGAGAGAAACCTGCCCTGACCATCCCCCATCACAGGATGGTGCGGCCCAATGGGGGTCTCCAGGCACAGTGCTTTCTTCTCGCTGCATCCCTGCCTTGCTTTTCCTATCCTCCTGCTGTATCCTCCCCTTCACAGAATGTCCATTTTGATGCCCATTCCCCACCCACCGGGAGGTGGTGGAATCTTGGGAAAGGGATAAAATTTGCACCAGTGCACCCGAAAGCAGAAGCAGATCCAGGTTTTGTGGGGCCCAAAGTGCACATGATGGGGGGGGGTCCTTTCTAGGGTCACAGTCCAAAAAGCATAGAGTTCATAGATGCCAGTTAAAATGCCTCCCTTTTGGAACTGGCCAAAACGTGACCGTCTGAATGCCAGGCGAGGCTCCCCCACGGCCTGGGAGGAGTCCCTGGGAGGAGTCCCGAACAAGCTGCCCTCGTTTTGTGGGCGGGACGCCTCTGCATGACAACGGAGGAGGAAGGCGATTGGGAAACATTGCATTCGGAGATTACGGGTGAGTTACAAGGGTCCGTGATGCTTTATAGCTAAACACATGGTTAGCTAGGTTTTCCAAAGCCCGACTGATGTCAGATAATAAGATGCATTCTATACACTGGCATTGGGTATAAAGATTTCTCTTGAAGGGGTTTCCAAAATCTTCTCCATAGTGCTGGCATGAAGTACTAAGGACTGTGCCGGTCCTTTGCTTCCTGACCTGCTCTCTGTCCTTCACCGTGGACTGCATCACCAGGGCCAGCCAGCTTCCAGCTGTGCCAGGCCAGGAGGAAGCATCAGCAAGAGATAGGAAAAGGGAAGACAAGCCATGTCTTTGCCCTCCCTTCTCTGCTCTGCACCACTTCCCTGAAGGGGGCTGCGGGTCTCTCCCATGAACCATCCTGCTGGTTGGCCCCTCGTGACTCCGGCTTCCCTTGGGACCTAGCACTGCTCATCTCCTTGGCCCTTGGCCTCGGCCCTCTGGCCCTAAGGGTAGCAATGGCTTGTGGCTGCTGTCAGTCTCTGGGGCAACATCTGTTAATTCTACTTTATCTCTGTAAATAGCTCCTTCATCTATGTGTCTTCAGTTAAACAAACCATGCGAATTCTATTCTCTGTTGGGAACTTGAACAATTCCAGATAAAATATCAAATGAAGAACAAACATGAATTGCTTTATCACTGATAGCTCTTTAAAGTAAATGATACAAAAGGGGTTGTCATTTTCATTAGTTCCAAGTGTGCCAAACTGTAAGTAAAAGACAGCGCATTTGGACTCAGGATTCAGAAGTACTCGCTCATTCTCAAAAGATGACCTGAAGCCACAGTTCCTTGAGAAAATGGAAGGAAGCTGACAGGGTCGCTCACCTTGCCAACACCAAATCCATGGAGTTACCCACATTCCATCACTGCCTGCTGTTCCCATGGGAGACAGTGGTTTCCACTGAGTTCTGGGTCTCCTTCCTCAAGGACTCTGATCCTGCCTTCGTCTACTTTCTTCCACACATCATCAACATCTCTCTCTCTCTCTCTCTCTCTTTCTCTCTCTCCTCTACTTTAGTCCCACTGGCATTTAATAAACATGCATCAGAGTCTCCTATTTAAAACACAATGAAATAAAGCAAAACCTTACACTGGCATCCTCTAGCTACTCTCCATTTCTCTGTTCTTTCCAGTGAAACCTCACTGTCATTAATTTGTCAACTCCTATTCCTTCTCAACCATCCCATTCTGACTTCTAACTCCATCATTCCACTATGTATTGTATTTTCAAGGTCACCAACCAGTTCCACCAAACCCTGTAATGTATGCCTCTGTCCTCAGCTTACTTTATGACTCAAGTTGCATTCAAGCCAACCCACGTTGACAACTCTCTCTTTCCTGGAACACTTTCTTCTCTTGGCTCCCATAACATCGCACTTTCTCAGCTTCTCTCTCAGGCTCTTCTTCTGCCTCTTCTTCCTCTGCTGAGCTTTTAAATGTCACTGTACTCTGTGGTTTATTCCTCCCACTTCTTTTTTCTAACAATTTTTAAAATTTAAAACTCCTTAAAATTTAAATTAGAAAAAAAATTAACTTATTTTTTCCTAAGTGAACTCATCAAATCCTTTGGCTAAAATACCACCTATATGCTGACAACTGCCCAACTTATATCTTCAGCCTTGAGTACCGAATTAGTCTGTCCAACACACTTGGCAAATCCACTCAGATGTCTGGCTTCAAACTTAACTCATCCAAACGAAAGTCCTGACTGACCCCCCTACCCCCTGCCAAATTCATTCTTCCCCCATTTTTCTTCATCTCAGCAAATAGCACCACCAACCATCCTCTTAAGTAAAAAACCTAGGAGTCATCCTTCATGCCTCGCTTTCTCTCAAAGCCAACCCATCAGCAAGCCTCTGCTGTTTCCATGGGAGGTCTTTCAAATGCTACTTTCAAACTATATGCCAAACCTGTCTATTTCTCTCCATCCCTGACATTTTATTAGTTGTAGCCATGATTGCAAGGCAATAGCCTAGATGCCCTTCTTGCTTCCACTCTATAGTCAATTCTCTACGCAGAAGTCAGGAACGAGCTCTTAAAACTGCACTTGGCACAACCATTTCTTCGGATAAAACCCATAAATCAGGTCATGTGTTTAATATACTTTAATGAACTCCATTATACTGGTAATAAAACTCAAAATCCTTACAACGGCTAATGGAGCTCCACAGGTTCTGGCCCCTTTTACCATTTCCCACTTTATTTCCTGTTTCATACCCTATCATTCCTTTCCACACCCCTATTTATGCAATCAAGTATACTACAATTAGAGAGGAAGCTTTTCAATTCAGTATCTGACAATATAGCTTTTAAAAATATATATATTTTATTGGTATTTTACAGAGAGGAAAGGAGAGAGATAGAGAGCTAGAAACGTCAATGAGAGAGAAACATCAACCAGCCGCCTCTTGCACACCCCCTACTGGGGATGTACCCGCAACCAATGTACATGCCCTTGACCGGAATTGAACCCGGGACCCATCAGTCCGCACACCGACACTCTACCACTGAGCCAAACCGGTTTCGGCCTGACAATATAGTTTTCATGACGCAGCTTTCCTCAGCTGGGAGTGCTCATTTTCCCATGTGGGATGGTAAAGAGCAGGGAAGACTGTGAGATGTACTTGTAGGGCATTAGCATGTCCAAAGGAGCTGTGGACACAGGCTCAGGCTTCTTTCGTGTGGACAGAATCTAAGGCTTGTGACTCAGCTCTTCCTTGTGGTTGGTGAGCATCTTTTAACAATGTCATTTCCTAATGCTCACAGCGCTGCAATGTTGGTGTTGTTCATGGCGTACAGGTGAGGAAATGAAAGCCTGGTGACATTGGGTGATTTGTTCTGGGTGAAGGAGACAATGGGTGGAGGAGCTAGGATCTGCTCCAGGCCTGTCAGACTCTGGAACCCCTGCTCCTTCCACTGGGCATGACTGCGCTTGGCACAACCATTTCTTCGGATAGGGCAGTGGTCGGCAAACTCATTAGTCAACAGAGCCAAATATCAACAGTACAACGATGGAAATTTCTTTTGAGAGCCACATTTTTTAAATGTAAACTTCTTCTAATGCCACGTCTTCAAAATAGACTTGCCCAGGCCATGGTATTTTGTGGAGAGCCACACTCAAGGGGCCAAAGAGCCGCATGTGGCTCTCAAGCCACAGTTTGCCCACCACTGGGATAGGGAATTCGAGTGTTAAATAGGAGGCCAAAGTGGATGAGCTAAAAGAACTCTTCCCGTCCTTAGGGTACAAGTCTAAGAGATATCATTGGGGTATGGGATTGGGACTTTAGTAATTTCTGAAAATCTCTTATACGCCTTGGTTAATTGATGTTGGTCATTTACATTACCTTTAAAGTAAGAAGCATGCTGTGTTTAAGATTCACAATCATTTTACCTCCCACTCCCTTTTACACGGTTCCATGAGACTCCCCACTGTGGTTTGTTAATCCTCATCTGCTCTCTGTGGAGCCAGGACAAGGCCAGGAGGGGATGGTCCCTCAGCAGAGGGGGGGAGGCAGAGACGGGGGGATAGAAGAAGCCTCTGGACACCTGGGTCCTGAACTCCCTCTTGGCTCTCCTTTTTCAGCAGGAGAATGCCTGAGCGCATCACTTGCCCTCCTCCCACCGCCATCTCTCTCCGTGACCTCACCATAGGTGCATTTCCTGCCTGACCTCCTCTCAGAGCAAGCACTTCTTCCTTTTTGAGGGGGGGAGCCTCTTTTTGAAAGTCAAGGGGAATCTACCTTCCAGGCTGCTGGATTTCACTGGTATTTTGATGTAATTGGGGTAAGGTGATTTAAATATTTCAATGAATAATTTCATTTTGTTTGCATCTTGAAGCTTTTTAAAAATGCAAGGTGCCAAACTAAAAATTCTAATAAGTAAAATGTGCAATGCATAATAAAATATGCAGATTTTTCTCATCCCCATCTGTTTCTCCTTACACTTCAGGGGAAGACTTCTTTGAAGGGGTAAAAACTCAGTGGGGCCGAAACCGGTTTGGCTCAGCGGTAGAGCGTCAGTCTGGGGACTGAAAGGTCCCGGGTTCAATTCCCGTCAAGGGCATGTACCTTGGTTGCGGGCACATCCCCGGTAGGATGTATGCAGGAGGCAGCTGGTCGATGTTTCTCTCTCATCAACATTTCTAGCTCTCTGTCTCTCTCCCTTCCTCTCTGTAAAATATCAATAAAATATATTAAAAAAAAAAAACTCAGTGAGTACAAAATGTCAGTCTTATACACTCTATCCTTGTCTTGGAGAAAAAAGGATGCTGCCAGAGAGCTATACAACTTAAAGACCCACCCAACCTGGGGACCATTTGTTCCTCAAGCAAACAGGAAAGTCACGTGGCTTCCAGACAGTCATTTGTCCCTGAAGCAACAACCCATTTTTCATCATTAGGCTCAGTGGCAGCAATAGCGACACTTCATGGAATCACAGAATCTTGGGGTGGAAAAGACTTTAGTCATCTACCTCCACCTTCCACTTGATGCATCATTTCCTTCTCAAAGTGTTGCAGATAAGTGGCTATCTAGCTTCTGCTTGTACCCTTCCAATGAGAGGATATTCCTTTTCTGAAAGGGCTAGGCTAGAACCCTGCTTCCTTATGGGGCAGGGCGGAGCTATCCTCCATTTTATGGCTGGGCCCTAGCCCTCACCCAACCAATCAGGGTGGGCCAAAGCAGTGACATCACCACCGGAGTAAAAAAAAAAAAAACCCGGACTTGTGGAAGTTCGTGCTCTCATCTACCATGCTGTCTGCATGAGTGGGAAGGAGCCCATGTTAACATGGAAGGGGCTCTCTTGCTAATTGCATCGGATTTGGCTCCCTGCTGGTCTTTGGGGATCACGAAATCTGGGCACAACATTTCTATATAGCAACTTCTCATTCTACTTAGATTAAAAACAGTTTTGGACACAATTAATCAGCACTGATAGTTAATCTGCTCTGTGCAAGGCACTGACCTAAGTCCCGAAGGAGACCTGAAGAGCCACAAAAAAGTCGCCATGAGAAGCTCACAGTCTAGTTGGGGAATGAGACACACACCCAAGATGCCAAACAATACTAGACAGTAAATAAGAAGAGTGAAGCGGTGGAACAGTGGTCAAGTTCAGAGGAGAGAGATCCTATCCAGAGTGGTGGCTCAGGAAGCATCTCTTGATATCCGTGGTAAGGTGACCCAGAACTTCAAGATTTAAGATGCCTTATGATCGAGCCCTCTTCCTCTAAATCAGCCTGCATACTCTTTTTTCCCCTCCCCTTTCTGTGGTTTAATCTTAAAAAAGCTCCTTGCCCCTGAGAGCAATGAACGGCTGGCTCCCTGATGGTTAGAATCCTGTGGCAGGAAATGTGCAAAGGGCCGCATGCCTGAACCTGCTTCGTACTGACAGGAGGTGGGGTGACTCCTACAGTGGGGGCCTGTCTGGGGGGTGTGGTGGAAACGACTCACTGCAAAATGGACGCAAAGCACATCCCACACCAGAGAGACGCCAAAGCAGGCTTTCCTTCCCCTTTGTCTTGGTTTCCATGGAAATCTGCTGATGTGCGAAGGGATCCTGAGTATTCCAAAGGCAGATGTCAGAAATTGGTATATGGAGGGCAGGCAGGCTGCAGCACAGGGGGCATAACCCAAAATACAGGAGTGTCCAAAACAGGGCCCAGAAGATGGTAATGGGAAAGCCAGTGTCAGAAAAACACGCGGGCAGAGTTAGATCTACAGCCTGTGGCGGGGCTGAGGCAGCTCTTGAAGGTCAATATTTTCATAAATCAAAAGACTGGCTTTGGGGGGGATGCAGACACACACACACACACACACACACACACACACACACACTCTTCAGGTATGACAATGTGGTAAATACTTCACAGAAACAAAACCTACTTGACAGCAAGACTACTACACCCATTAAATCCTGTGTGGGAAGTACACAAAAGCTGGCAAGCTGAAAAGAAGGTCACTAGTTTGTTGTTTGTTGTTTTTAGTGCCGACAGTTGCAAACGGGGCAGGAAGTGCATGTGAAGAACACGGCAACATGTACTTGGAACTCTCATAGCTTCTACTTCCCGAGCAGCTTAACACGGGCATCCGCCACCACCTCGCTTATGTCTGTCCCCAGCGCCTCAAGACGGGGGCGGAGAACAATCAGGAAAAGCTACTGTCTGCGAAGGACGGAGTCTCACTTCACAGGGCAAGTGTGAGCAGCAGGCTGGCTGTGCTGGGGAGAGTTTAAATAACAGCTCTCCTGGGGGTGGGTGAAGGGGACCCCGATTTGTAGTGGTTGCAGATCTCTGTGGTGTCAACACTGCCTTTACGTCACATTCCAAGCCACCAATGTGAAGCCATTGACCGTGGAGCTGGGAGAGATGCTTGCCGTCAGCTCTGCATCCAGATGCTGCTGCAGGTCTCAGCGCAGACCTGAGATCACAAGGGTCAATGGTTGTGAAGCTTCCTGTTGGGTTCCTTCCTACGTGGGGTCCTAGCTCCCAGATGCTCCAGAACCACTGCACTCTCCACCTGACCCCTGACCTATGCCCTCTGGGCCTGGCCTGGTGATTCAGGAGTTAATCCCTATCAACAAATTCCTCTGGGCTTCAAGGGTGAATCCTTTCAGATATGCATTGCAATAGGGATTTCTTGGAGTGGCTAGTGCTCCGAGCCAAGGACAAAAAATCGAATATAAGGTGAGATCTGGGAGAAGAGAAGCTCCCAGTTTCTTATAAATCTAGCCCCGCTCTTGCTCCCTCTGGGACAAGCTGGTGTGTCTTGCCCAGGCCGATGGTGTGGGGCCTGCCACAACAATGAAGACATGTATGTCTAGCCAGAATATTTTCTATTCCTTGGCCCAGTACAGTGTCCAGAAGCTCTGCGTATCTTGGTTATAATTAGCTTTTAATTATTTATTTGCAATGGCCGGGAGGCATCATGATATAGACAGACAATACACAACCTCAATTTAACCATGACCTGCAATTTCAAACTTCTGCAACAGGCCTATAAGCAGAGTCTTAAAAAAAAAGCTCACCTCTTTTTGTTCTCACCTAACCCCTGGGGTGAGAGGATGGCCACGGCCAGGGACTCAGGGAAGAAAAACCTGATGATCAACCCCCACACAAAGGGGATTTGGTCTAGCCCTCCACTCCTGTCCTGGGGAGACACCTGGTGAAGAAAAAGAGCCTGTGCCTCCTCCCTTTGTTCTGTCCACACGGAGTAACTTTGCATAATGTTATCCAGGTCCATCCATGCTGTTGCAAATGGTAAGAATTCCTTACTTTTTTACAGCAGCATAATATTCCATTGTGTATATGTACCACAGTTGTTTAATCCACTCATCTCCTGATGGGCACTTAGGCTGTTTCCAAATCTTAGCTATGGTAAATTGTGTTGCTATGGATATAGGGGTGCATATATCCTTTCTGATTGGTGTTTTTGGTTTCTTGGGATATAGTCCTAGAGGTGGGATCACTGGATCAAATGGAAGTTCCATTTTTGGTTTTTTGAGGAAACTCAATACTATTCTCCACAGTGGCTGCACCAGTCTGCACAGGGTTCCTTTTTCTCCTCATCCTCACCAGCACTTGTCATTTGTTGATTTGTTGATGATAGCCATTCTGACAGGTGTGAGATGGTACCTTTGACTTGCATCTTTTGGATGATTATGACTTTGAGCATGTTTTTATATGTCTTCTGACCTTCCTTATGTCCTCTTTTGAAAAGTATCTATTTAGGTCTGTTGCCTATTTTTTTTTTAATTGGGTTATCTTCCTTTTGTTAAGTTGTATGAGTTCCCTGTAAATGTTGGACATTAAACCTTTGTCGGATATGACATTGGCAAATATGTTCTCTCATGCAGTGGGTTTCTTGTTTTGTTGATGATTTCTTTTGCTATGCAAAAGCTTTTTATTTTTATGTAGTCCCAATTGTTTATTTTCTCTTTAGTTTCCATTGCCCTAGGGGAGTATTGGTGAAGAAATTGCTTCAGCATATGTCTGAGATTTTTTTGCCTGTGGATTTCTCTAATATTTTTATGGTTTCCTGTCTTATGTTTTAGTCCTTTATCCATTTTAAGTTTATTTTTGTGTATGGTGTAAGTTGGTGGTCTAGTTTCATTGTTTTGCATGTATCTGTCCAATTTCCCCAACACCATTTATTGAAGAGACTGTCTTGACTCCATTGTATGTTCTTGCCTCCTTTGTCAAATATTAATTGAGCATAGTGGTTTGGGTCAATTTCTGGGTTCTCTATTATTCCACTAGAGGCCCAGTGCACGAAATTTGTGCATGGCAGCGGCAGTGGGGGGTGTCCCTCAGCCCAGCCTGCACCCTCTCCAATAGGGGACCCCTCAAGGGATATCCAACTGCCCATTTAGGCAGTCAGATATCCCTCTCACAATCCAGGACTGCTAGCTCTCAACTGCTCGCCTGCCTGCCTTTCTGATTGCCCCTAACTACTACTGCCTGCCAGCCTGATCAGACCCCAATTGCTCCCCTGTCAGCCTGTTTGCCCCTAACTGCCCTTCCCTGCAGGCCTGGTCACCCCTAACTGCCCTCCCCTGCATGCCAAGTCCCTCCTCTCCCAACTGCTCTCCCCTATAAACCTAGGTTCCCCCCCAACTACTCTCCCCTACAGACCTGGGTCCCCCCCAACTGCCCTTCTCTGCAGGCCCAGTCAACACCAACTTCCCTCCTCTGCCGGCCTGGTCACCCCTAACTGCCCTCCCCTGGAGGCTTGATCGCCCCCAACTGCTGCCCTCCCTTGCAGGCCTGGTCCCTCTCAACTTCCCTCCCCTGCTGGCCATCTTGTGTTGGCCATCTTGTGTCCACATGGGGGCAGGATCTTTTACTACCTGGGAGCAGCCATCTTGTGTGTTGGAGTGATGGTCACTCTGCATATTGTTCTTTTATTAGATAGGATAGAGGCCTGGTGCATGGGTGGGGGCCAGCTGGTTTGCCCTGTAGGGTGTCCTGGATCAGGGTGGGGGTTTCCTTGGGGTGTGGGGTGGCCTGGGAGAGGGGCCTGTGGTGGTTTTCGGGCTGGCCACGCCCTCCAGTTACCCAAGCAGAGACCCTGGTATATGGGATTTATTTATCGTCTATAATTGAAACTTTGTAGTGTGGAGCAGAGCCAAGCCTTCTGCTCACTCAGTGGCTACAGCCATTTCTGTTGGAATTTATTTAGCTTCTATAATTGAAACTTTGTACCCTTGAGTTGAGGCCTGGGCCTGCCAGGGTGTGTGGAAAGCTTGACTTCCTCCATCACCAGGGAAACCCAAGCCTCCCTCCTGCTTGCTCTGTGGCCACAGCTATCTTGGTTGGGGTTAATTTGCATACTCTTCCTGATTGGCTGGTGGGCATGGCTGGGGCATGACTGGTGGGTGTAACAGAGTGATGGTTAATTTGAATATTACTCTTTTATTAGATAGCATTGATCTATATGTCTGTACTTGTGCCTTACAAGGCAGTTTTGAGAACAGTGGCTTTATAATACAGCTTGATATCTGGTATTGAGATCCCTCCTAATTTGTTCTTCTTTCTCAGGATTGCTGCAGCCATTTGGGGCCATTTTTTAATTCCAGATGAATTTTTGGAGAGTTTGTTCTAGGTCTATGAAATATGCCATTGGTATTTTAATGGTGAGTACATTGAATCTATAGATTGCTTTGGGTAGTATGGACATTTTAATGATGTTGATTCTACCAGCCCATGAACATGGTATGTTCTTCCATCTGTTTATGTCTTCCTCACTCTCTTTTTACAGTATCCTATAGTTTTCCAAGTACAGATCTTTTACCTCCTTAGCTACGTTTACTTTTAGGTTTCTTAATTTTTTGGTGTGATGGTAAATGAGATTTTTATTGTTGTTGTTGTTGTTGTTGTTTTGTTTTATTCTCTCTTTCTGTAAGTTCACTATTGGTGTATAAAAATGCCATAGATTTCTTGGCATTAATTTTGTATCCTGCTACATTGCCAAATTCATTTATTAATTTTTTGATAGAGTCTTTAGGGTTCTCTATGTATAGTATCATGTCATCTGCGAATAATGACAGTTCTATATCTTCTTTTCCAATTTGGATGTCTTTTATTTCTTCTTCTTGTCTAATTGCTATGGCTAGTACTTCCAGTACTTATGTTGAACAGGAGTGGTGAAAGTGAGCATCCCTGTCTCATTCCTGTTCTTTGGGGAAATGATTTTAGTTTTTGCCAACGGAGTATAATGTTGGATGTAGGTTTGTCATATAAGGCTTTTATTATTTGAGGTTTCATCCCTTTATTCCCATTTTGCTGAGGGTTTTAAAGATGAGGAAACCAAGGTCTGTGCCCTGGCCATGGCCCCCGGGGCTGGTGAGTGACAGCTCCTGGACAGGAATGGCCATTGGGCCCCTAGACTCGGGCTCTTTCCTCGGAACCTGACTCTTCTTAAGAATTAAGAGATGAGTGTGGTGAAGGCTAGTTATGCAGGGAAGAGCTCTAACTTTCAGCCATCCATGCTATAAAGCTAAACTCCTGCCCACTTCGCTTTCTCCCCATGAAGACCCACACCCATTCAGACCAACCTCTTCCCTCTTCTCGTTGCATTTATGGGGCAAGTACTCAAACCATCTCTCTGGAGATCTGAACCCGTAGCACCACCACTTGTCATATACATCATCACAGGGCCGCTGTTCCTGACACCGTTTAGCTAGGACAGCTCGAAACCAGAGAGTCTGTGAGCCAGGGCTGTGTGGGTGAAAATACCAAGTCCTCTGAGAGCTCACAGCCCCTGTGCTGGCCCCTCTGTCCTCCTGTGGCAGACGCTCCACTCCCTCAGCCAAACCAGACGGCAGCAGGCACATCCCTCCCTGGGCACAGCGCTTCTGCACAAGCACCAAGCTCTGTGTGAAGGGTGACCTAGATTTTTTGGATGAGCGACTGCAATCAATAAATGTCTAACCAAGCGCATGAATTGCCTAAAGTGAAAAAGAGCTTTTAGCTGTGTTGCTTCTGCTGAGCAAGCCGCCGGCCTTCCTTGGGGATTGCCATCTCCACTAGACCTGTCACGCCTGAGGAATCAGGGGCCTTAAAAGTCGAGAGGGCAGCTGTCCTCCTCGGTTCTGCAAACTGGATCCAGTTCTGGGGCTGGGGGTTGGGAGGCTGGGCTGGCTCTAAGCAGCAAGAGGAGGGAGGAGTTGGGGCAGCCTGGAAGACCCAGAGATCTGCCTGGGATGCCTCCATGACCTCAGACTCTCAGAACCACTGCTGGAATGTAGCACCCATCGAACTTCCTGGTGTAGCTGCTTCCCTGGGAACAATCACATGACCTGGATGGGTAGCAGTAGTGAAGCTGGGGTTTGATTCTTCGGTGATGCAGCCTTGTTGGCTCACACACAGGGGTCATCCCCACCACAGCACCACAGGAATGTGCCTGGCGGGGCCAACAGGTAGGGGGAGGGGGGCATAGGAGGGTGGTAAGGAGGACACCAAGCTGCCAGCAGGTGGCTGGAGAGAGGCCAGCAGAGGAGGCGAGGACCCAAAGAAAAAGGATGAAAACAAACGGGGAGGAAGATCTGGGGCAGCAATTTAGGGAACGTCCTGTAACACAAGGCTTTGCTGAGATTGGTTAGCCTCACACTTTGTCTTCTCCAGAAACTCAGTGTGTGGCTTCCTCCTAAGAGCCCCAGGTAACCCCATTCCAGTGCAGAAGAGGGCTGAAGCCCTGGGGTATGTTGACGTAAAATAGCAATATACTGAGTACAGTCCTAGCACAAATTGGGCTTTCACCACGAAACTGTCCCCGGCTTACAGTTCTCCGCGGTGAAGAGTCTTGCAGCCTCAGTTGGCTCATCTGCAGATTGAGCGCTGGACAATGTCCTGCCCCCATCCCTCCCAGCAGGGAGATAATCAGGAGGCCACTCAAGATAGGAGACCAGCCAAGATAAGAAAGCTTTCTTATCTTTTGGGGGGGAGAACAAAGTCTTGCGCTGAGTCTAAACCGCTATGATTTCTGGTTGACTCGTGGGTCCCAAACATCTAGGCTGCCTGACAGTTGTCACGTAGGCACATGCAGCCCTCAGGCTGTTGTCAAAGCGCTGGTAACACCATTTATTAGTGCTTTCTTGCTGACTCCCCTCTCCTTGTGCGTTAGCTCATTTGAGCCTCAAGATGACTCTGTGGGGCGGGTAATGTTATTTTATAGGCCAGGGCCTGCCCGCAGTCACACATCCGATGAGTGAGTGCTGGGTCTTGAGTCCTGGTCATTTGCCTGGAGCCCTGCCCTTCCCACCCTATCCCCCTGCTTCTCGTCCCGAGAGCGGTAAGGGTGAGAGGCACACCCTTTGCCTTAGCACTTGCAGGTTTCTGGAGCCAGCCTGCCCGCTCAATGAGAAGACAAAGAATAATCACCACCCAACCAGGGCCATGTTGCAAGACACCCTCTCTACTTCTTACCACAGACAGACATGAAGAAACAGACTCGGGAGAGGGAAGAGAACTCATCCGAGCTAAGAAATGGCAGGAAGGTGCTGCAGGGATTGTCCTGGTTCCTTTATCTTTCTGATTCTAGGGGGTTTTGGTGTGATAGTCCTGCATTGACTTTATTTTTCTATATCCTTACTGAACATGTGAGGATTTTTGTCTAGAGAGAGTGAGAGAGAGAGAGAGAGAGAGAGAGAGAGAGCGTGGAAGTAGGCCAGAGATGGAACCTGCCACTGAGGTACGTGCCCTTGACTGGGAATCGAACCGGAGACCCTTCAGTTGCTGGGCAGATGCTCTAACCTCTTAGGAACACCACCCAGGGCCGGCATTGCCTTTTCAGTGGGAGTCCTCCAAGGACAAGGTGAAGGTTGTGTCTATTTCCTATCGGTTCCTACAGCCCGTGGTCCCCGGCGGCACACATCACACTGCGGCCCTTTCCTTCACTCAGATTGCTGTTGAGAAGAACAGACATCAGCTAGCAACCATCAGTCAACACAAAACAGCCCCTGAGCACTAACTAAGAGGAGAGAGTTAAATGACTCTGGAAGGAAGAAATAGCTAAGGCTTTGCATTCCCAGGATGAGACATGAGGGCATGCAGGGAACTAATAGTGAAGGAAAAAACAATAACAAACAGTTTTTAAGAAAGGATAAAAAGAAGAGTTAATACACTATAAGGACAGAGCAGGAGCTAAGATTTAGACTGCTCTTTCCAGGTGAGTTAATGTCGCTGGCATTTATCTCCATTCGCAGGTTCGGACAGAGCTGCCCTCTGACGCACGGCAGCAGCCAGCGGCCCCGGAGGTCTTCAGGAACCCGGACTCTCAGGTCACTGTGCAGCAGCGCCAGGCCTCCTCAAGTGAGAAAAGCTTCAAGTTCAGAAAGCCTTTTCTAGGCATTTGGTTTCCATTAGATCTTCCAAGACTTATCTACTGAAAAATTGACATTTTCAGGATGGAAACGGTGAGGGGCGATGCTTTGCAGAAGCTAGCATCCTGTCTGTCTGTGGGACCTAACCGCTGGTTTCTGAGTTCTTCAATTTGTCCTGTTCGACGGGCACAGCCCCTTGGTCAGCTCCTGGGAGCCCGAGCGGTGAGCAGGGCAGAGGGCAAGCTGAGGCCGCGCCATCAATGCCACACACAAGCCCTGGCAATCCCACTGAACAACCCTGCCCGATGCACGCAGAACGCTTCACTTTGCAGAACACTTTCACACGGACGGTCTGCTTTGACTCCCGACCTCCCCGAGAGGCAGGCAGGGGCTGTGCTTGTTTTATGGACGAGGAAGGCACACAGAGGGACGTTCAATCTGTCCAGTCCTCCGATGGGTGAGGTTGTGCTGCACCAGTTACCTTTGGTGAATGTCACCGCAGATAAGCAACTGGCCTAAGGGTAACGCCAGTTGCTATCCTCGCTGCTATCATGAGCCCTGGGTTCCTTGTTGGGAGAGCGCCGGGCTGGGCACTGCAGGGAGCGCAGCGGCACGGGCTCCAGGCGCAGGAAGTACTGGGTTCGGTGTGGAGGGCATACGGTGAGGCCCGGAAATAGTTCGCCAAGGCGGTGTGGGCAAGGCGGAACGGCAGACTTCACTAGAAGCAATGGCTCAACCTTCACAAAGGGTGGCAGGGGTCTGATTTGGACAGACTAAGCTGGAGGGAAGGGTGTTCTGAGTGGGGGAGAAACGGTGTCTACTTTTGGATGAGGGCGTTACGATTTATTCAGGAGAAGACGCACAGGTTAGTTAGGCAGGGAGAGAAGTGTGGGAATGTGTCAGGGTCAGGGTATGGGGACCTCACATACGAATCGGGGCGTGGCCCCAAGTCTGATCTTTACCTTAAAATTTGGCGACGGAAAAAGGAAAGCAGCTAGTACCTATTCACCTAGTACCTATTCAAATGGCGAGGCTGTCACACCTACAACCTGAGCCCAGCGCTCTTTTCAAGGTGGAACACTCTAAAGAGCCTTGAACTTGATTGTAATTTCTACTTGCATATCTTTCCCTATCCGCATAGCCCCTGGAGAGACACAGCCACCAGGGGAGGGCCAGAGAGAGAATGAGTGTGTGTGTGTGTGTGTG
Organism: Vespertilio murinus; assembly: GCA_963924515.1. Taxonomy (NCBI): domain Eukaryota; kingdom Metazoa; phylum Chordata; class Mammalia; order Chiroptera; family Vespertilionidae; genus Vespertilio; species Vespertilio murinus. The sequence goes on from OZ004704.1 coordinate 153,449,574, forward strand.
TGTGTGTGTGTGTGTGTGTGTGTGCTTGCTGCTACAGTGAGGCCACATCCCAAGATGACGTAAAGAGTGGCTTTTGCTGAACTCAACTGATTTGTTGTTTAGGAAGCCCGGTTACTTGCAGCTATTCCTTTTCCTCCCCCAGTGTGCCAGCGTTGGCATCTTCACCCCCACAGCCTTCCCTGCTGCTCTGGAAGCTGAGTAACTGCATGGAAAGCCATCCATGCTACAGGAACAATGACTCGAGGGCTTCCCAAGTCTGTCACTCACTTTCAGGCAAAGTCAGACCCCCCCAAAATGTACAAGAAGCCACCAAGGATGGGTTGGAATTTGGCAAGACTTTGGTGTCCCCTGCTTAGCTGAGCTTTATCACAGTGGGATAAGGGCTGTTATTTCACCTTTGGTCCCTCCTATGCACCAGCTGGTACATCTGTCCCTGATCCTCGCTGTTGATTTAAATAAAACTATGACCTTGTGGCCAGTCCAAATGGATCAGGAAGACTGTGATGTAGGTAAGGGCTGCCGTGCTTTCTCCACGTGGTGAGTATTTCCCGTTACCTCCCACCCGCATGGCTACCCTTGGAAACAGGAGGACAGACCGTGCTAAGGTGTCAGAGACTTCAGTACTCTTCAAGTCATATTTGCATGGTAACAGTCACTCTGAGAGGCAATGACACAACAAAATGAAAAAATTCACAATAGGTAAAATTTGGGGAATTTCCCCCCATTTTCTTGAGAGTAGGCTTTGGTGTTGATGGGGAGTATCAGGGGAAAGAAAAAAAAGAATGGTTTTGTATCTCAGGATGAATATGCTCTGGCTTATCCAGAAGCAAATAAATATATAAAATCTGACTTTAAGACGTCCTGGGTAGGTTAAAAATAAACAAAACAAAAATAAGCCAAACTGTTCCCCTCCCCCCTGACTAAATCCAAGTCCTGATTTCATATCTGTCACATCAGGATGTCCAGGAACGGGGCACAAAATTTGTATTTTTTGAAATCTTCCCAGGGACCTGATGAGCAATCCGCTTGATTGGGCTGATTTAGCCCAGTGAGCCCATTCCTTGCCCTGCGGTAGTAGGTCTTCAAGCTACGAGTGAGTGAGCCCAGGAAGACACTTCCGGTTTCAGAACCCAGTGGGGCGGTCTTTCAGTTGTTTTCAGGGTTGGATACAAGGGAAGCGTTTAACAAATAGGGGATTTGGTGCAGCACTGTCTGTGGTGAGCCAGGGACCAAGATAAAAATAACAGGCCTGGGCCACAGGCAGTTTCCTGTTGGATATTAGCAAAGCAATCTCTTTCTCCCCCCCCCCCCGCCCCCCCCCTCCCAACACACACACACACACACACACACACACACACACACACACACACACACAGAGCCACGTTCTGGGATGATACTTTGTTCCTGAAGCCAGAGACCCTGGCCCTGGCCTTTCATACTCTAAAATAAAGGTGCCAGTTCTGTGACCTCTGGAGCCCAGATCTCTGCCTGTGGGTGTAGACAGCTTCTCTCTCCCAGCTGCCTCTGGTGGCTTGAGGAGGTGTCCCCTGGGGTCCATCACTTTACAGGTGTTAATTGGCAAAGGGGCACCAGAAGCTCAATCCCAGATGACTCCGCTCTGCTCTGGACAGGAGCATTGAAACATTTTTCTGTCCCTTTCCCGCCACCCAGCTCTTGCGTCTTTTACCACTGACAACTCTCGGGCTGAGAGAGGACCCACGGTTATTTTACAGCGTTTCAGAAACTCTGAGAAAACAACTGGAACAGACTCAAAAGGATAACAACGTGAAGGTTCTTGGAACATTTCAACAAACCCCCCTTCTACACTGGCATGATCTTGTTAATTAACCTTCAAGTAATTTGCCATGTCACCTCTTTAGTTCTTTTTTAAAAAAAATATTTTTATTGAGTTTTTTTTTTTTACAGAGAGAAAGGGGGAGAGAGTTAGATACATCAATGAGAGAGAAACATCAACCAGCTGCCTTCCGTACACTCCCCCACTGGGGATATGCCCGCAACCAAGGCACATGCCCTTGACTGGAATTGAACACAGGACCTTTGAGTCCACAGGCTTAGCTCCATCCACTAAGCCAAACCAGTTAGGGCACCTCTTTAGTTCTTGGGGTTTCCAAAGAGTACTTCATTAGCATCAGGTCACCTGATTAAATAAAGGGGGGTTTATCTCCCGCCCTGCTGAGTGAGTCATCAGAAGGGGTCTATAGTTTCTGCATTACTAGAAATTTGCCCTCAGATTGTGGCCCTCGAATGTTTGATCACACACCATCACTGAGGGGCCCCACAGAGGAACCCGGCTGAAGCAGAAGTTAGTCATCACCACTTGCCACCTGCTGCTGCCTTCTAGCAAGCTCGACCTCAGGGGCATGCATTGTGATAAGATTTTTCTTCACTTACAGTTCCTAAAGAAGGAACTTCTTTCGTTGTTTCTGATAGACTGCTTTGGTGTTTGTTTGCTTTTTAAAAATAACTTTCTCTATCAACCCCCTCTTAAGATCTAGCCTTTTTCTATGACCCAGTAAATTTCCTAATATTCCCAGTCAATTCCTCCATCTATAAAGCCAGTATTAAAAACACCCGAAAAAACAACAGATTAGTTTTGCCTGGTTTAGTACTTCATATCACTGAAATCATACAGTATATATTTTTGTGTGTGTGCAATGCCTCTTTTATGAAGCAAAATTTTTTTGAGATAAAACAATGTTAACTGTACCGTGGTTCATTCCTTTTCATCAATATATAGGTGTTCTGTCGAATAACACTGTTTATTCTTTTTGCGGTCTAGTGGTAGATGGGTTGTTCCAGTTTTAGATTTTTACGGCTAAAGCTCTATGGACATTCTTGTACGAGTCATATTGCAGACATATGTTTTCCTTTCTCTTCCATAAAGACTTGGTAGTGGAATTGATAGGCTACAGGGTACGTGAATATTTCACTTTATAAGAAACTGCTAAGCAGTTTTCCAAAGTGATTGTATCATTTTATATCCCCATCAGTAATGCTTAAGAGTTTCAGATGCTCCATATCCTCACCAACACTTGGTGTTGTATTTTAATTTTAGCCTTTTTCAGTGACTGTAGCAGTGGTATCTCATTGTGATTTTAATTCACATTTTTCAGTGACTAATGATGATGAGGATGTTTTATGCGTCTATTTGGATTTATGTATCTTCCTTTGTTATGTGTGTGTTTTTGTCCATTTTTTTTATTATTGGGAGGGTTTAAAAATATATTTTAAATATATAAAATTTCTGTCAAAGCATTGTGTTACCAAGTATTTTATCCCATTCTGTAGCTTGGTCATTGATTTCTTTAATGGCTCTTTTGATGAGCAGAAATTATTTTTTTTGAAGCCTTACCTATTAAATACACCATTTATGGTAAATCCTTTGCATCCTGTATAAAAGTACCTACCCAAAGTTTTCAAAAACATTCTATTTACTTTCAGAAGCCTTATTACTTTAACTTTATATTTAGCTCCCTGATTCATTTCAAATTATTTTTTGTGTTATGGTGTGAAATACAGTTCACGGTCATTTGTTTTTCATGTGGAGCAGTTGTTCATCACCATGTGCTGATGGGACATTCCTTTTTCCATGCTTACTTTGGTTTCTTTGTTGAAGATGAATTGCCCATATATGTGGATTTATTTCTGAACTCATTATTCTGTTACACTGATATATTTGTCTATACTTACATGGTCTAGATTATTATAGCTCTATAGTAAATGTTGACATCAGGTATTGTCAATTTTCTAACTTCATTCTTCTTTTTCAAGATTTTTTTGGCCTTTTGTCCAGAACCGCCATCTTCCAATAATTCGCCAAAATGACTAACACATAGGGAAAGGAGAGAGGCACCCACAATGTGTTCTCTAGGCCTTTCAGAAAACATGGAGTTGTTCCTTTGCCCACATACTTGCGCAACTACAAGAAAGGTGATAATGTGGACATCAAGGGAATGGGTGCTATTCAGAAAGGAGTGCCCCACAAGTGTTACCATGGCAAAACTGGAAGAGTCTACAGTGTCACCCAGCATGCAGTGGGCATCGTGAACAAGCAAGTTAAGGGCAAGAGTCTTGCCAAGAGAATGAATGTATGTATTGAGCATATTAGGCACTCTAAGAGCCGAGACAGCTTCCTGAAACGTGTAAAGGAAAATGATCAGAAAAGGAAGGAAGCCAAAGAGAAAGGGACTTGGGTTCAACTGAAGCATCAGCCTGCTCCACCCAGAGAAGCAGGTGGATGACAAGCAGAAATGATTGTGAGAACCCATGGAAGGGAGGCTGAGCTGCAGGAACCCACTCCCTATGAAGTCATGACATGGTACGTGTGGGGGGAAAAGACCTCTGTAGTGTTAAAAAACATAAAAAGATTGTTTTGGCTACTTCAGGTCCTTTCATTTCCATATAAGCTCCAGTTGTATCACCTGAAACTCTAGTGTTGTTTTCCGTCTTTTCGAATTATTGAGTTGTCTTCAAATTCAATGATCGTGTGTTTTTTCCAGTGTCCAATGAAGTATGAAGCCCAACCAGCAAATTTTTCCGTTTGATGTATTTTATTTTTCACTTCTAGAATTTCCATTTTTTAATTGTTTCTATTTCCATCTGTTCACCCTACTTTAAGTCTTTCGACATATTTACAACAAGCTGTTTTAAATTCCTTATGGACTAACTCCAACATTTGTGCTAACTCTGAGTTCATTTCTATGAACTTTTTTTCTTCTTATTTCTTGCTTCTTTCTGTATCGTAATTTTCCATTATATGCTGGGCATGGTGGATACAATGCTGAGACATTTAATGTACTGGAGCCTTACATCGGTACTATCAAGGTCTGGATTTGGGCTTTACTAGTGTGGGTCAAGGGTAGCTCTTATTCTAAGGCTAGAGCAACCCAACTCCTATGTTGCAGTCTTTCTCAGATCCTAACTGAATGCCCAAGGTGTTATATCTCTCCATCCCACTGGTTGGAACTGTGATATGATACTTATGAGACTTCCTCTGACTCACAGAGCCCCAGCGACTAATTGGTGTCATGGAGTCTTAGCATATTCATACACAGTTTAGTATTTGGCCAAAGACTAAAGGAGAGCCCTTCCCTCCAGCATCCTACTCCACAAACTCCAGCAATCCCTGAAGCCCTGAACACAAACTCTGTTTCCTCTGCCAAGCAAGATGCTGCCTTCCAGGCCCCAGCTCCCTGTACCAAAATTTGTACAGTGCCCCCAGGCAAAAGCCAAGATATGGCCTTTCATTTTATCCACAATCCAATAGTTGAAAATAGTTGCTTCACATATGTTGTCCATTTTTGTCGTTGTTTACAGCAGGAACATAATAACAATACCCAATATTCCACTATGACCAGACTGAAAGTCTTTGTTTTGATTCTGAATACCTTTATAAATGGGAAGCTGCAGTTTCTTACTGAAATTTGAATCCACTTATATTTTATATCTGTCCTTTTGGAGGTAAATAACTCAGACTAACGCTTTTATGCTTAACACTGTCAAGACTTAACACGTTAACACAGGTTAAGATGAAAAGAGAAAAAGCCACCCAACTGTCTTCTTTTCAGGGACTGCCATCTTATATCCTCGTAATTTTATTTCTGTATCATTTCTTCACTATTCATCTCCTTTGTACTCACTCTAGCTTTCCATTGCTAGTATGAAAAACAGAGATTAAACTCGAGTTTAATAACACCTTTTATAACATTACAAAAAATGTGCATTAATTTTCATGTTTTTAGAACATGAATTTTAGAAACATGAACTCTTTGCAAAGGGCAAAGAGTTACCATGTGCTAGCATTAAGACTGGACCTCAGAATACAATTGGAGTACTAATCCCCAAATCTGGAAAGTCCATTTCTATTAATGTAATCTCAAATTATTTTAACTTTTTGAGAATACACATTGCACTATTGGCTTATATTGAATTTACAATCTACTAAAATCCTTTGGAGTTTTTCACAAGATTGATAATTAATACAGGTGTTATTTTTTCTCCATGCAAAACATACATGAATCTATATTTTAAAACGTAAGTGCCAGTTCTTTCTTCTGCTTTATTATCTCCTGAATTTTGATTTTCACCTTGTTTATTTACTAATTCCATCAGTGTGTCTTCCAAAAGCAGACTGTGGTTAAGTCTGATGAAAATGTCCTGAACCACTCATAAATGCTTACACTTGCAGAATGACATCTGTCTATGTTCATATCTGTATGCATACCTTTGAGTATGGTTATAACCAGTGATTAATCTGCTTATATACATTTTTATGTAGAGTATATTTGCCTAACACTTACTGAGCATTTAATTTGCTACTTTGTAGTAGAGCCTGTTTGTACTCCACCTAAACATTCTCAGGCCTTACCACTATCGTGCATACCCACTCAGCTTCCCTATTCCTGAGGACTTCCTCTGGAGGCCCATCCCACTCCAACCTGTGTGCCAGGCAGGCCAGATATGCTAGAGAATTAACATCTCTGAAAAGCAGCCCTTAACCGATGACTGATGGAACTTGGTATGTAAATGCCCAGCTTCTTTGCCTTGGCTCAGAACTCCTCTATCCTGATCCTGAGTAATAATTCACTTGGCAATGCACTCTTTATTCCCTGTCCCTCTACCAGCTTTTCCTAATATCATTTCCCAAAGTAAACTATTTACATTTAAATCTCAGGATCTGTATGTGGGAAAACCCAAACTAAAACAATCTTATTTAATTTTCACCCTAACTAAAACAACCTTTAAAATTTTTCAAATTATCCTGTTTGGATATGGAAAAACTTTAAAAAAAAAGTTATAGTAAGAACAATGTAACTACAGTAATAAATTAAGGATTACACACATGCTGTAAAATATGTTGTCAAAAATATGTGTAAGGGGGTGGGAAAAATGTGTTTTTAGAATGCTTTTGAACTTAAATGACAGTGAACTTAAAACAGACTGCTTTAAGCATAACTTGTAATATATGGATCTTATGGTAACCACAAATAAAAAAACTATAATAGACACTAAAATAAGAAAAGTAAATGCAAATAAATCACTAAAGTCATCAATGTACAAGAGAGAAAAAGAGAAGACAGTAACCAAGAACTAAAAGCAAACAGAAAATAATTATGATGGCAATTAGTACAGAACCTATCCATAATTACTTTAAACATAAAAGGACTAAATGCTCCTATCAAAAGACATAATGTGATTGAATGTATATTAATAAACAAGACCCATGTATATGCTACCTACAAGCAACTGACCACACACACACACACACACACACACACACACTGAAAGTGAAGTAATGAAAAAATGTATTTCATGCACAGCAAACAAAAAGAAAGCAGAGGTAGCAATCCTTATATCAGACAAAGTAGAATTTAAGTGACCATTATAGCGGAATAACTATGAATTAAAAAACTAGAACGATCAGAACAACCGGTCACTATGATGTACACTGACCACAAGGGGGCAGATGCTCACCACAGGAGCTGCCTCCCGGTGGTCAGTGCGCTCCCACAGGGGGAGCACCGCTCAGCCAGAAGCCAGGCTCAGGGCTGGCAAGCGCAGCTGCGGTGGTGGGAGTCTCTCTTGCCTCTGCAGCAATCACACATCCCCCAAGGGCTCCTGGTTTGTGAGAGGGCATAGGAAGGACCCGTTATATTTCATGCACCGGGCCTCTAATATAATGATGAAGAGACCAAAGAGGATATAACACTTGTAAACATTTATGCACCCAATGTAGGAGCACTAAAACACACAAAGCAAATGTTAACAGACATAAAGGAAGAGATAGATAGTAATACAATAATAATAGGGGACTTTAATACCCTACTTTATCATTGGATAGAACATCTGGGCAGAAAATAAAAAAGAAAAGAGTGGCCTTAAGTGACACATTATACCAGGTAGAGTTAATAGATATCTGTATAACATCCCCCCAAAATCAGCAGTAAAGTCCAAGTTTGGCAAAAAATCAAGCCTCAGGAAATTTAAGAAGATTGAAATCCTATGGATCATTTTCTATAATAACAATGGTATATAACTAGAATCAATTACAAGAACAAAATGGAAAAAATATAAATAGAAAGTAAACAACAAGCTACTAAATAATCAATGGGTTAATGAAGAAATCAGGAGAAAATAAAAAAATATCTTGAAACAAATGAAAATAAAAACATAAGTTCTAAAATTTTGGGGACACAGCAAAAGCAATTCTAATAGGGAAACTCATAGCAATGCAGGCCTACCTGAAGAAATAAAAAAATAAAATAAAATAAATGATCTAAATTTATATCTGAAGGAACTAGAAAAAGAAAAACAAATAAAGCCCAAACAAAGAAAATAATAAAGATCAAGCAAAAATAAATTAAATAGTGACTAAACAAAACCAATAGAAAATACGTATCAATAAGACTAAAGCTAGTTCTTTGAAAAGATAAACAAAGTCAATAAATTCTTAGTCAGACTTACCAAGAACAAAAAGAGGGCCCAAATAAATAAAATCAGAAATGAAAGAAGAAGAGTGACAACTGGCATCGCAGAAACACAAAGGATTATAAGAAAATACTATGCCAACTAATTGGACAACCTAGAAAAAAATGGATAAATTTTGAGAGACATTATCTTCCAAGACTGAATCAGGAAAAAAATATCTGAACAGACTGATCATTAGATATGAAATTGTATCAGTAATCAAAAACTTCCAACAAACAAAAGTCCAGCACCAGATGGCTTTACAAACCATCTGATTTGTCCATCAAACATTCAAAGAATTAATACTTATCCTTCTCAAACTATTACAAAATAATTGAAGAGTAGGGAAAGATTCCAAACTCATTCTACAATGCTAGCATTACTCTGATACCAGAACCAGACAAAGACACTGCAACTGAAAGAAAATTACAGACCAATGTCCCTGATGAACATAGATGCAAAAATCCTTTACAAAATCTTAGCACCCTGACTTCAACACATCATATACCTGATCCAGAGGTGTAAAGGTGGCTCAATATCCACAAATCAATGTGATAGACCACACAAACAGAATGAAGGATAAAAATCACATGGTTCTATAATTAGATGCAGAAAAAGTATTAAAACCAATACCCATTTCTGATTAAAAAAACAACAACTCTCTACAAAGTGAGTATAGAAGGACATATCTCATTAAATAAAGGCCTTATATGACAAATTCACAGCTAACATATTCAACAGTGAAAAGCTGAAAACTGCTTTTCTAATATCAGAAGCAAGACAAGGATGCCACTCTCACCACTCTAATTTAACACTAGAGGCCCGGTGCATGAAATTCATGCATGGGTTGATGTGTGTGTGTGTGTGTGTGTGTGTGTGTGTGTGTGGTCCCTCAGCCTGGCCTGCACCCTCTCCAATGTGGAGTCCTATTCACAATCTGGGACCACTGGCTCCTAACCACATAATGCCTGTCTGCATGATCACCCCTAACTGCCTCTGCCTGCCTGCCTGATTGCCCCTAACCACTCTGCCTACCTGCCTAATTTGCCCCTAACCACTCTGCCTGCCTGCCTGATCACCCCTAACTACTTTGCCTGCCTGATGCCCCTAACTCTCCCCTGCCTGCCTGATTGCCCCTAACCACTCTGCCTGATCTCCCCTAACTGCTCTCCCCTGCTGGCCTGATCACCTCTAACCGCCTTTGTCTTGGCCCCACCACTGTGGCTTTGTTTGGAAGGATGTCTGGAAGAAGACATCTGATCTATCTGGTCTAATTAGCATATTACCCTTTTATTAGTATAGATATTACTGGAATAGACAAGAAAATGAAATAAAAGTTATTTAAACTGGAAAGGAAGAAGTAGAATTGTCACTATTTGCAGAAGACATACAGGAAATCTGAAGGATTCTACCAAAAACTATTAGAATTAATAAATGAATCCAGTAAAGTGGCAAGATATAAAATTAATACTCAGAAATCTGTTAAATTTCTGTATACAAATAAACTATCAGAAAGAGAAATGAAGGAAACAAATTCATTTTAAATTGCATTAAAAAGAATAATATACCTGAAAAATACATTTACCTAAGGAAATACAAGACCTGAATTCTAAAGAAATTGAAGACATAAATAAATGGAAGGATATACCATGCTAATAGATAGGATGAATTAATAATGTCCATACTACCCCAAGCAATGTAATCTCCATAAAAATACCAATGGCATTTTCAATTTCAATAGAACTAGAACAAATGATCCTAAAATGTTTATGGAATCACAATAGACTCCAAAGAGCCAAAGAAATCTTGAGAAAGAAAAAAAATCAGAGGTATCATGATGCCAACAAACTAGGGAGGAAGAGGAAAAGGAAGCAGAAAAATGCATTTGGCATTCAATAAGTGAATGTCAAATTAACCAAAATGACTAACTGCTCATCAAATTTAAGGCTGTAATTATATTCTAACAAGATAGACTCATGAATGATAATGCAGGACGTTACTTGGCTTCCTAAATACCCTGGTTGTCCCCTTAAATGGGGCTGTTCACAAGATTAAAAAAACAATACAAGTCCCAGACAGCAATTCAGAGAGGTCAGTGAAAGGATGCCAGGAATGTTTACCTTTGCTCCTCCACCCCCCAAATTCCCGGTGACTCCTCACTGACTGCCTCACTACTCTGGCTATCCCATTCTTTCCTTCGCTACAAAACTGGCAGGAATGGTGCCTCCCGTCACCACTCCTCTGTCCATTTCAGTTCATCGCCGGTGTCCCTCCAACCCAAGCTCCATCCTGGCAGCATCTCCTGCCTGAAGATTTTGGGAAGAATCTTGGCAATCTCTCCAGGCCCTTCACCACTCTCTGGAAAAAAACAAAGTGGGCAACGTGGTCTCCATCATACCACTGGCCGCCATCTCCTACTCTGCACAAGAATCCCAGATGGACCAAACTGTAGCAACCTCGCGTTTCTGATCTTTCACAGTTACTACTTAGAAAGTTAGTGAACACAAGATTTATTCATGGTTTCTGAAAACAAAGCTTTTCTCCCACAAAATCCATCTAATTTCCCTCATACTTAAAAAAAAAAGCCCACACCTAGAATTTTAAGTTAATAGAAACACTTTTTTTTTGTTTTCTCCCATTTATTATAACTATAGTCACCTGGTTATCATACTTAGCATTTGGCCTTGAAAAGAAAGAAATGAGTAATTACACTTCTTGTAATGTTTTTAATTTCTCATTAGAATCATTTTAGTTGCCAAGCAACCATCACTTTTATGTCCCATATTTGAAAGGATTAAGGCAGAATTATTTTTTAAAATCAATTTTAGGCTAGAATAAGCAACTTTCTGAGCTACCACACCTATTTATAAAAACTGATGTTGATTTTAAGAGTGTAATTGTTTAAAATGTGAATTATGGAAAGTGGAGTTAATTGCAGTGAGTTTACCATAAAAGAGCTCACGTGACTACGGTACATGTCAACATGCACAGAAGGGAGTCTAGGAAGGTATTCCCAACAATGTTGACACTGCTTATCTTGCTCTTGGTGGCAGAATAGATGACTGCAATTTCCTTTTTTTGCTAGTCTGTATTTTCTAAGTTTTCTAAAGTGAGCAGGAAAAATTTTCAAAGTTAATGCATAGATAAGTGGAGAAAAATAAATGTGTGTGTGTCTCTCTCAAACCAATCTATAATAATAAAAGTGTAATATGCTAATTAGACTAGACTACCTCCTGGAAGGCCAGGTCCCAGGTGCTAGAGGGAAGCCGGGGCTGGCCGCCGGGGGAAGGAAGACCTACTCTTGCATGAATTTCATGCACTGGGCCTCTAGTTAATAAATAAAAAACTTAAAAAGTGAAGTAAAAAGCAAGTACAAGAGCAGAGTTGCAATTAGGTTTTTGTAAATACGTGAACTTACGAAAGAGTGGGAATTAAATGTGTGTGGTCCATAGTAAATACTCCAGAGTTAACTATTACTAAAATAATGTTTTAGAAATGTAGTTCAGTGGTCAATTTCATGTTATCTACATGTTACCATAATAAAAATTTTATGTAATAACAATGTGGACTCAGTGTATATTAATAATTTAGAAATAATGGATTTAAATTTAGTTGGTTTTCTAAGTCTCCACCCTAAGGACATTGGCTCTGCAAATTGATAAAAAGTACTTCCTTCAAATATAAAAATTCCTATAGGACTTTCTTCAAATTCACAATTAAGACTTCATTACAACTTCTCCCAGATCTTTCGGTCTCAGAAATCATTTCAGCAGTACCACAGGGAGAGGAAACGGAGGCTCTCGGCTGCAAAGTGACTGTCTAAACACTCCGGGGTTAAGCCAGTGACAGTCTCAGAAATGAAGCTGAAGGCTTCTTTTTCTCCAGCAAAAACTTACTGACAAACTTTTATTGACCAGCCACACAGTGGATTATAGAATTACTGTATATCACACAATGGATTTAATAAAACCTTGATGAAAACAATAATGGAATATTCACCAAATCTTTAGAATAGGATATTTTTTCAAGTTAATAAAAGAAAACAGAAAATATGGAAAATTTAACTATTTATTTTAAAATTTATTTATTATTTTATCATTTAAAAAATAATAAAAATGCAAAATTTCTGTACATTAAAATCTCCAATATAAACCAATGTAAAAATGGAAATGAGAACGAGGGGGAAAAAATTCCTGAAACATGTGGTATCCAAAGAGTTAAAAGCTTTTTTTCTTTTTCTTCTTCATTTTTTTTTTGTGTAAAAAGCTTTTGCAACCATCTAATAATAATGTGATAAATAGGCAAAGGATATGAACGGATAGTTTACAAAATTGGAGATATAGTTAGCAAACAAACTTATGAAAACACACTCAAGAAAAGCTTGGTTATATATACACCCTGTTACCATGTAGCATGAAATGAAGGCAAATGATGAAACAGATGGAATCAGAAACAAATAGAGACAGTGTGTAAGACACGAAGAATAGAAGTCCACAAAATTGAGGGTTGGTTGGTCAAAAATAAGGGATAGTTAAACCATGGGGAATTTTTAGAGGAGGTAAATGTAAAACAAAATCAAAACAAAACAAGAAAACCCTACAGAGCGATAACTTTGACTCCAGAATGAGAATCTCAGCTTTAGTTTTTAAGTTCCTCTGTCAATTTTTAAAGAAAAATGTTCAATTTCACTGATATTTAATTTCCTTTTCTTTAAGGTATAATGTTCCTTTGTTTTATAAGATACGAGATGAAAGGAGCAAAACAATGGCAAACATTACCTTCTCCTAATTAGGGTATACAAAATTAAACATCCAGTTTTAGCTTGCCTTCCCACCTCAAAACTTTGCTGGGTAAGCACCCTTGTAGCTGGGCAAAGGGGTGCTCAACACTGGCCTCCCCAGAGGTGGGTATAAGAAGAAGACCTGGTTAGCAGAGCTTACCCATTTCCATGGTGTAAATACTCCCAACACAGACCATGTCAAGCTACTAGCACGACTTCACTGAACACGGAACTGGGGAGAGCTGTGCATACCGCTGCTCACCACTATTAGCATTCCTTCCATATGAAAACAGTAGACAACCTCAGGAACATAGATGACAGTAAAATGGGACAATCTATTAGGCAATGATGACTTTTGAGAATTTACCTTGTAGGTTTATACAATTTAATATTTTAAATTTGATTTTAGAGAGAGGAAGAGTGAGGGATAGAGATAGAAAGATCGATGAAAAAGAATCATCTATTGGTTGCCCTGCACACCCCCCTACAGGGGATCCAGCCCACAACCCAGGCACACGCTCTGATTGGGAATGGAACCATGACCTCCTGGTTTATGGGCTGACACTCAACCACTGAACCACACCGGCCGAGCTACAATTTAATTTTTAATGATGGCCGTGTTTAACAACGGGCTTGCAAAATTTCTAAAAATTTGGCAATCTGCTCTTGCAGGTTGAGACTTTCAAGGCTGTGACAGTTTTTATGGAAGCGTGGGAGCCTGCAGGCCTGCACGGGGTGTGCCCTGCAGCTGGCCCGGCTTCCACTCCTGCTCTTTCCCGGATGTTTCCTTCCCAACCACTCTAGGATGACCCCAACCATCTGCAGAACAAGTCCCCCACGTCCAGCAGCTGTAACGGCTCCAGGCACAGCGGGCAGGTCCTACCAGGAGGAGGTGAATCTGGGGGCGGCTTCCACTTCAGAGGACCTTTCCCAGGTCTCACTGCCCCACCTCTGCTGCTCCCGTCAGTCACTGAGCACACAGCTTTTGCTTTCACACTGTTTCCTAACGTGTTTCCATCATGAACTTTAATAACTTTCACGTCAACCTAGGCCCTTAAAAATCTGCTGGAAAAGTGATACTTATGGAGTTCTCCTAGAAAGCACCTCTCCTCTAACCTCCCCACCCTGCCAACCAGCTAAACTACTACTTTTGGCCTCTGACTTGAGGGGGACAGGCAAACATTAGGGAGCAAGGCTCTATAGAACCACAGTAAAAGGAAAGGAGGAAACGCAGAAGAGGAAGGCTGCCTCTGAATGCACAGGACCAAACCACAGGGATAACAGACACCTGCATCCTCCTCATTTCCGTGGCCACCGAGGAACAGGCTGGAAGTTCTGAAGGGAGTTTCTGTCGTAGAGAAGGAATAGAAATGCAGAAGGCTCTGAAAGAATTTTTAAACGTTACAAACCTGCTTAGTAGCAGGGCTGTCTCTACTTAGATCTGGGGGGCGGGCGTTGTGTTAGAGTCACCCGGTGGCTGACCTCCTAGGTGCTTTTCTAGGCCATAGAGTTGGAAAACCTACTTGGCTCTATCGCTTCTCAGAGGATTTGTACCCCTCAGCTTTTCGTGTTTTCCCAAAAGCCCAAGACAATGCTCTGGGGTGTGCAAAAAGCAAGGGTGCCATCAGTTCACGTGTCACCTCCGTCAGAGGCACAGTGACGGCCGGCTGAGTGGGAATCCTGGGGTGGGCCCTCAGGAGCCTGAAGGATGCACCCCCCCCATGCCTGCTCATGGTGAGCTCGGAGGACCTCTGGTAGAATGGGAAGAACATGGGCCTGGGACATAAAGACCGAGAACACATCTCAGCGGCCCTCTCACTAATGAGCTGGGCCACAATCCACAGGTTCCCTAATGTCCCTGAGTTTCCATTTTCTATCAATTGAAAAAGAAAAAAGAAAAATTCATGGCACCAATTCAGGTAAAGGCTCAGCAGCCTACAGAGCCAACCACCAACAGTCTAGACAAGGGGCTCATGCCTGGGCCACTGCTGGTGACAGGCCCTCCGCAGAGAAGACCACAGAGAAGACCACAGCTGACCAGGAGCGTCCTCAGTGGAACCCCCAGTGGCTGGAAGTCCTCTCTGTTGACTAATGAGTTTGCCGACCCCTGGGACAGGGGCTTAATCACCAGGAACAACAACAGCCCGTAATGATTGCAATCGAGAGTCTAGGCCAGTGGTCTGCAAACTCATTAGTCAACAGAGCGGCAAACTGATGCTTGTGGAGCCACATGTGGCTCACGACCCGCAGTTTGCCTACCACTGATCTAGACCTATCTGCCTGCCCGCCTGTCTCTTTCTCTCAGCAGGCAGTCTCGTCTCTCTGGATGGACTTACTGAACTACAGCACTCAGAATTCCCGAGACACCGTCAACCTCATGCACAAGCATTTTTATGACTGCTGCTGTCCTCCACTGCTGTGGGAGGTCGGCAATAAATACCCGCCCCCCCAGGACAGCACAGATGGGAGAGTAAAGGGGTTTCCCATTTCCTCATCTCACGCCCATGAGAGGCAGACATGGGGACGTTGCCAGCCTGTCAAACACGCAGCAAGGAGGCTCCTTAGAACAAACAGCACCTTGATCCCAGAATGCTAATTAACTCAGTCCACGAATTTAAAAAAGGACAGCCATGCCTGCGAGCTGCACTGACGCCTGGAAGCCTCCGGAAGGGAGTGCCCGGAGGACCATCCTCTGCATGTGAAACCTGCGGCCAGGACTGGGGGTCCCACTTCCAGCAACTGGGAGTCCCACTGAGGATGCTCCTGGTCAGCGGTGGTCTTCTCTGTGGAGGGCCTGTCATCCACAGTGGCCCAGGCGTGAGCCCCTCTCTGCTCCTACACTTGGCGCTGTAGCCTGGAGTTGCCCATTCGCGGGTCCGGGTGCCCTTGGCTCTCACAGTCCTGGGCTTTCTGGTCTTCCGCTCCTGCTGCCAGGGGCACCTCGCTTTGGCGCAGACTCTAGGTGTCAGAGCGGTAAGGGATTCGCCCCTTCCCTTTGCCATGGAGTGTCTGGTTCCAAGTGAGTGTTTGTCTTCGTTGGCTCTAACTTTAAAAATAGGTGTAGTGTTTTAACCCTAACATCCAGCTGCTCCATGGTGTGGGATATATACCTGACGTTTTGGGGTGTTTATAGTTTTGGAGGTCTTTGGATATCATTAATACAAGGCACATGGCAATTTTAATCAATTAACACTTTGTTCAAGAGAAAATTTCAGACGGACACCTGTTATAAAGATGGGGTCCAATATAAAGTTCTTATATTTCAGGGAGTTTAATTTCCAACCTGGGGAGGCTGTGGGACCAGGCACATAAACCTGGGTGGCCTGTGGGCTTCCCCGGAGCGGAGGAACCTGTTCTAGGAGACGGACCGGAGCCTGCCTCAGCTCCAGGCCAAGGGGCTGCTGGGCAGAGGAAGGGGCACGTGAGTAGCATGTTTTCTGCTTCGATGGGGGGCATGAGGCTCAATTAACTTTCTCATTTGTCCAATGGAGGAGACAATAATAGCTGACCTGCCTAGTTCAGAGTTGTTTTGAGTTTAAAGGAAATCAATACATATGGAACTCCAAAAAAAAATCAACATCACCAAAACAGGTTTGGCTCAGTGGATAGAGCATCGGCCTGCAGACTGAAAGGTCCTGGGTTCGATTCCGGTCAAGGGCATGTACCTTGGTTGCGGGCACATTCCCGGTAGGGGGTGTGCAGGAGGCAGCTGGTTGATGTTTCTCTCTTATCGATGTTTCTAGCTCTCTATCTCTCTCCCTTCCTCTCTGTAAAATATCAATAAAATATTATTTAAAAAAATCAACATCTATGATAATCTATAATAATAAAAGCATAATATGCAAATTGACTAAATGGCCTAACAGCGGGATAACCGTCCAGATGACCTTCTGGACAAAGCCGGGGCTGGGGGCCGGCCGAGGCAGCCAGGGCTGCAAAGGAGGTGGCTGGGGCTTCGAGGGCCCACCCTTGCATGAAGTTCGCGCATCGGGCCTCTTAGTTCTAAATATAAGATACTAGGCTAAGCTGCGTTTCCCCTCACACTGACAGGTACGACAAAGACCTGCAGCTTCCTCCCACGCCCCGGCGGAGAGCGGCCCAGCTGCCTCCGGAAGGTCCCTTTCTGGGATGTGTTTGCAGCCTTCTTGCTGACGCTGTCAGGAGCTGTCTTGTACTCGGAGAAGGACAAGAGAAGAGCTTTGGGAATTTGGACATCTGAAGCCTTCCACTCTGTCCCCAATGCTGGCAGCCCTCCTACGGAGTGAAAACGTTTTAAAAAGCCCAGATGATTTTGTCAGTCTTTTCTGCCTCTGGAACAGAGGGTGTGACTCACATGCATCTGACATCAATGTACCAGGTTGTGATGATTTGCCTCATTGTGCTCAGCTGAAGAGTGGATTCACTCCCCGTAACAGGCTGAGAAGGTAAAGCGTGATCTCCGATTGAAACAGAAGGTGGGGGTGGCTGCTTCATGGTAAAGCAATGAACTGACTCAAGGTTCTGAGTTTCTAATCCCAAACCTGTAACCTTGTAAGTGACACTGGGAGGCTTGCCCGAGGCCTGCAAGAGGACACTTACTTTGTGGGTGCTGATCACCTATTCCTTTTTTGTTTTTAATTATTTATTTCTCATCCAGAGGATATTTTTCCATTGATTTTTAGAGAGACTGGGAGAGAGGGGGAGAGATAGACAGAGAGAAACATTGATGTGAAAGACACGTTGATTGGTTGTCTCCTGCACACACAGATGGAGCCTGCAACCGAGGTACGTGCCTTTGACCGGAATCAAACCCAGCATCCATCAGTCCATGGGCCGATCCCCTACCTACTGAGCCAAACAGGCCAGGGCTGACCACCCATTCTTAAAAGCACTGTAGTAAGTCCTTCCTCTGAGAACATTGTGGGTGGGAACTAGTGGCCACTATCACTCAAGAGAGGGTCATCAGGGAAGACTGCCAAATGCACACGAGGCCTCGGGTAGTACTCAGACTATCACCTAGAGATGCTAGGAAAAAGCAAATCCCTCAGTTTCCAGAAAATTTGTTGCTTTTCCCTTCCAGGTAGGCCGTCTACCCTGTCCAGCACGCTCCACAGACTTCCTATTACTCTGCGGTGATGGGAATCTTTCTATTACTCTGTCCGGAGGCAGCTACCACTTGTGGCTGTTGAGCATTTGAAATAGGAACTAAATGTCACACCTGATGTAATTTTGATGAATTTAAATGCCTATGTAAACAGCTATGTGGGGCTAGTGGCCACCATGTTGGACAGCACAGCTCTAGCCAATTTGACCCCCCTGAAAGCAAACTGCATGCAAGTGAGGCTGGGAAAGCAGTAGAACATACATGAACTAATTACAGCCTTTATGTTCAAAACATTTTTTTCCACATTGGAAGAAGTGGCCAATATCAAGGTCTGAAGTGAGAGATTACCATAAAATAAGAACAGTTTTCCCTAATCCTCCAGTACTATTTCCTTCCATTTTTTTTAATGAATATTAAACTGTGATGGCATCTAAACTCATTAACACAAAGCTAAACTAGATGACTTTATTCTGTAGGACAGTGGTCAGCAAACTGCGGCTCCCGAGCCACATGTGGCCCCTTGAGTGTGGCTCTTCCACAAAATGCCACGTATTAAGTTAATAACGATACCTACTTTTATAGTTTAAGTTTAAAAAATTTGGGTCTCAAAAGAAATTTTAATCGTTGCACTGTGGATACTTGGCTCTTTTGAATAATGAGTTTGCCGACCACTAACTACTATAGGACAACTTTTCTACCCAAGGCTGAACAATAACCAGTGAGATCAGGTTCGAGAGAAACATTAGCCTCACTTGGCACCCTCCTCCCATCATCTGAGGAGGCCGACAGGTAGGAGCCCAAGGTCATAGTTCTGCTGCTGCTGCCCATTCCCGCCCCCCCCCTCACCTCTGAGGTTCAATCTCCCTCCCTCCCCCCACTAGACACGTCAACTCACTACCAGCCACTCAAAATCACAGGCTAAGACGTGCTCTCTCCAGTTCTCTCCAGACATTCGGTGTCTTTTCTTCTTTCCCCCTTTCATGTAAATTCTGTGGCAGGAAACTCCGAAGAATATAATACGAGAAGCCCTGAGATCTTAACCTTCCTGCCTTCCTGAAACATTCCCACGGCCCCAAGAGGGGTTTGGACAAACACTGGCTGTTCTCCCGAGTCTATGCCCTCACCCTGGAGGTGAACTGACTCAAACTCTACATAGCATACAGGATTTCTTCTCCCTGCACTTCGCTTATGCCTGCCCTGTGTTTTGTATATTTTTCTTTTTTCCTGAACAGGGCGTATCTCAGGAGCTCTGAGCTCCAGCAATGGGACAGGAGTCCAGTCCCTGCCATTCTCCGTGTGCCCTCCCCAGCACTGCCTCACAGGCAATCAGGGACTCTCAGACCCCATGGGATGGTTTCAGCTTTGGGAATTTAAGGTACATCCTTCAGTTCAACATAGTCTAGGAAATAATCTCCTATTTCTTGAGGGGTGTGGCTGGGCTTGGTCCTTTCAGGGAAGGACTGCAGAATCAGTCATGTATTTTTCAGGTTAATGTCATGATTGTGCGAAGGTTGATACTCAGCCAGCAGCAGCATGGTTGACATGGGAGGAAGAAAGCATGATGATACATAAATACATTGCTGGTCACCTTTTTCTCATCAGTGAAATGGAAAGAGAATAAACATCTTTGTGTGGGAAATAGTCATAGTGCCCTGCTAACGACAGTACACGGGCTGCCAGGCCTGTGTGAGGAGCTCTGCGGCGGGCGTGTTGGACTGGAAACGAGGGGACAGAAACCGCTTGTCACAGCCGCGCCTCCTCCAGGCTCCGCTGTGTCCCAGCGCCTCTCCTTGCCCGCATATTTCCCAAGGAGGTTCATTTGAAATAGGAAACCATTCATTCTGCCCCCCTCCCCCCGACTTCATCCCTGACTGAAAAGTTAACGTGTAAATAAATAGAAACTTAATTAACGTTAAGGCCCGACAAACAGTAAAAACGCTCCCTCTTTTCCTGATTAAAAAGCGAAGTGGGCTGTTTGGATCAGCTGCATCAGCATCGCCACCTGGCAACTTGTGAGAAATGTAAATTCTCGGGCCGCATCCCTGGCCCATTGGAGCAGCAACTTTGGGGGTGGAGCAAATGTAATATATATATATAATCCTCCATGTGATTCTGCACTAATGTTTGAGGACAATTGCTTTAAATAGTGTTGAAATCACCAAAACTATTCTTCTCAGTGTTGTAATAAAGCACACGAAGTGAGTATTCCTGAGGTGACAAGCCTTTCCCAATTCTGGAATTAAGGTCTGGCCAAGCACTGAACAAGTCCAGCCAGAAGTCCCAGCCCTGAGCCCTGAGCACATCTGCATACCGTGCTACCTGGGATGTGAGCTCCAGCACATCTGCATGCCCTGCTACCTGGGATGTGACCACCAGCACATCTGCATGCCCTGCTACCTGGGATGTGAGCACCAGCACATCTGCAGGCCGTGCCACCTGGGATGTGAGCACCAGCACATCTGCAGGCCGTGCCACCTGGGACATGAGCACCTCCCGGACGGCTGGCTCCTGGAGCCGGCTGGGCAGGCGCTTCTGAGCTGAGCCACTAGAGCTCCTCGGCTTCATGGTGGGAGGTGAGGGCCTCAAAAGGGAGGTGGGGGGAGCAGAGGGGAAATCTATGACTTTTCCATCCATTTTAGTCATTCCTTTTTTTTAAGGGAGAAAATATTTAGTACTTTCCCATCACTATTTCACAAATAACAACCAAGGGAAAGACAGTGCTTATAAAATGTTTTTTAAAAATAGGGCATCTTTGCAGATAACTGCTTGTCAGCTGCCCTAGGGAGTGCATCCTTCACAGTGATGGGGTGATGACAGAGGACATCGGACAGCATTTAGGTAATTCACTGCTGACGTGAGTCTGCTTGCTACTCAGATCTTTGATCCCCGATTGCAATGCTAATTAATCAGTATCTTCCAGTCCCAGAAATTCCAGCTTTACCCGATCCCTTCCTAGTCATCTATAAGCACCATTCAGGTTGGTTATAAAGGGAATTATTAAGACTTTTTTGTCCAAATGATTCAAAGACTTTCACATTTCTGTTTGATTAACAATCTGCTCATGGAATATAGTTTTTGTGTGCCCCAAAAACACAAGGACAAAGTCAAAAGCACCAGATGCACAACAGCATTGTATGATTTTTTTCTCTTCCCCCCAAAAAAACCTCCGTCCGAAGAAAAATGCAAACTCTCCTCGGTAACTTTTCTCACTTTAAATCACACCTCTCATCACGACCTGTTACACCCACACAGTCATGTGCCGCAGGCGCTGCGCACCCTCTCCAGCATCTCAAAGGCTCAAAAGCTATTTTTAAAGCCAAAATGCAATCTAGGCTGCTAGTCTATGAAGCACTTGTTAAGGACAAACAAGGTAGGAGAGTGATTTTTATGCATGTGGGCCACTCACCAAACGACTGAATGCAGCTCTCGATGAGATCGTCCAGGCTGGCTCCTTTGGCCAAATGTCCCAGAGACACCATCATTCGGAACTGGGTGATCTGGGCCAGGCTCGGATGGGAGGGGAAGGGGCTGCTGGCTGGCTTCGCCTCTAGTTTTGCTTTCGGGGCCGCTCTGCAGCCATGAGAAGGTTTCCTGGGGAAAGAGAGGAGGCAGCAGTGAGGGCGAGCGGAGCGGCCAGGGGACGGACACGGACACGGGCAGCTCCGGGCTCTGAAGGCAGATTAGAGAGGGAAGGACTGGAGATAAGACAATTAATCCCGGGAGTTGGGCTGATGGAAGATACACCCCTCCCACTTGGCAAATGCACCGAACGGACTGGTTGGCTGTTAAAGAGACATCTCCCAAGCAAACAACAAGGTGAGATTTCAGGGCTGCAAGTAGGGCTTGTCCTCTGGGGGGTTAGGACTGCCTGCGGCCTGCTGTCAACTTCGCCTGCGGGGAGAGGCAGAGCAGGGCTGCCCTGGCCGTCCTCGGGTCCTGGCAATGCTTTCCCATTTCAGCCGCCGACGTGGGCCTTCAGAATTGAGTTTCAGGTGGCCTCATCTTTGGCTAAATTCACTCATCTTGAGCAACACCCTGTAGAAACCCAGATGGCCTTGAAAACATCTTTAAGGACTTTGGGGGGGAAAGTCAAAGACTGAGGACCGTGTTCAGGGGGCAAGAAGCGGGGAGGAGGGAGGGTGGTGGTATTTAGATTTTAAGCTAGTCCTGCCTTTCTCACCAATGTTGGTGGGGTTTAAGATTCTGGCTTTCATGATTGATCATATAGGTGATCATTATGAGTCATTTTTTTTTTTTATCATTAAACACCATTCCATTAAGTCTGTACTTGGGTCCTTACCTAGTGGGGGAGGAGGGGGTGGGGAGGGGCAGAGCTCATGAGAGCTTCATTCCAGAACGGAATCCAAAGGAACACGCCCGGATGTGGAAAGGCTTAGGAGTGCCCACAGGTCACCTCGGCCCACTCGCACCTAGCTTTGCCTTTGATCATGACCTTGCAGTATAAGTCCCATTGTTTGCAAAATGATAATGAAGGTTAATTGAGCGTTTTGTTTTCCCTCCCATTAAAAAACATGAACACACACACACACACACACACACACACACACACACACATGCAGGCACCTTTCCATCATCTCTGAAGGTTCACTAGTGATGGGTGTTGTTACGTGTAACTTCTTGAGCATATTGTTAACTCTTCTCTCGCCACTGTGCCTGCTTATTGCACAGTTCACACAGAGGAGGCAAGAAGAAAAAGAAAAAGAAACATGCCTCAGACCCATAACGTTAGCTACTTCCCCATGTGCTTTGGCGAACCCAGGAGGGCACCCATCAATCAGTGAGTGCTTAGTCCATGGGTAAGACGTGGTGATGGGTCAGAGAAGGCCAGTAGGACATTCTACGCATGGGAGGGCTCTCTGTAAACTGGAAATCATACCAACTACATGCTAGCTGATGATGTATAAAGGTCATCTATCTCTGAGTTCTTCACTATGCAGCTCTAGTTGGAGAATCAGACCCAGATCAGGGAAAGAGAGCTCTATCCATCCTCAGTGTCCTGTGAGTGGCGGGGGGAAGGGCCGTGATGTTCTCAGAGAAGGGAAAGCCAGTTGCAGCTGGAGTGCTGGGGAATGTTTCTCTGATAAGAAATCTCCCCCAGGAGGGGCTAAAAGAGCGCTGAAATCAGAATAAAACACTGGGGCATACACAGCCTGTGAGGGAAGACTACTGAATGAGGGGCCCACTCAGGACACAGCCAGACCAGTGGAGGGAGCACCCTGCATTTCACAACCACTGCAGGGTGCTGGGCCGGCAGCGATGCTGAGCTCTGTTCCCACCGAGGGTGCTCCCAGGGAAACTGCGAAGCTGAACCAGTCATTGGCCGTTAGGAATCTACCAAGCAGAGGCAGGGATTTCTGAAAGATGGTGTTATACAGGACCTCTGGCCATTACTGATTTTTACCCTGGGCCTACGATAGCCCAGGAGCAGATCAGCCCCTGAAAATGAGAGGAAATCACAATGGCCGCCATGAATGGCAGGCTCTGTGCCGGGGATCTGCATGGCCTTTAAAGCGTGCATCCCAGAGAGACAGTATCTCCATTTCGTGATGCCGAAACTGCGTCTAACGGAGGCTAAATGACTTGCTCAAGTACAACTCCCCTGTGCTAGATCCGGGGTTTGTACTGGGCGCCTCTCTGGGCTCTCTCTGCTTAATCGAGATTCACTGTGCCTGGGATTACACACTTTTCACTCCATCAGAATGAGCAAGAGAGGCTGGAAAGTCAATTCAACCTCAGACAAAAGTAACATCCTCTGACATCACAGTTGTGATCTGGGGTCCTCCTCCTGCCTGTCCCTGGGCAGTCCTCAGAGCAGAGGCTGTGTGGGCGCTCCATGGTCATTTCCACGCCGCTCACTGGACGTGCGGGGGTCTAGGATCAGGAGGGCAATGGGCTGGTCACCAGTGCAGAGACAGCAGAAGGCAGGCCTCCGGTGCCCCCCGGGGCGCCTTGCCCTTCCAGGAGGCACTGACAGCTCTAAACCTGGGGCTGGTTGACAGCTGTTGGGATTATTCAGCTTTCTGCCTCAGCGGCGGCCTTTTTACCATTAAGATTTCCACCCAAGGCAGAGCCGGGAAAGAGAACAGTGAAGTCCTTCTCAGCACAGCCTCCTTTTCTCTGAGGCCTTCCAGTCCCTCTCCCTGACCCCCGGGGAAGAGGCGCCTGCAAGCAGAGGCCGGGGCTCCGCACACAGCTCCCCCCGAGGGGGCCCGGAGGTGTCTCCCTCAGCCTCTCAGCCGGCAGATACGAGGAAAATGCCATTTTCTCTCTCCGTCGGAAGCAATGATCATTGAGGACCCAGAAAACTGCCCTGGTTCGGAGTGCAGTGATGGTTCCTCATGTCAGTAGTAACAGAAACCACTTTGGTTCACAAGGTGAGATGCTTTTACCGGAACGAAAAAGGACCGGGGTAGATTCCAGTAGAGAGAAAAGACTTGAAGGGAGTTTTGGGGTGTGTGTGTGTGTGTGTGTGTGTGTGTGTGTGTGTGAAAAATGCAACCTGCGAACTATGGAGCCCAGAGAGGTTTGAGGGCCCAGGGGCATGAGAAACCAGGGAGGAGAGGAACTACGAGAAACCAAATGTGGCCTGAGAGGTCCAGGGAGAGGGGGTTATGGGAACCGTGACCTGGGAACTCAGCTCTTGACTGGCTAGTTTGTGACAAACCTTCAAATCCGTCTCTTTGGGGGAAATGGCTGCGCATAGGATTAATGAAAGACTTCTCACAGTCAGGTCTTGAAGGTATTGTAATCCATAGAACAAATAGACATAATCTTCAAAGGCATATCTTTCAAGGATAGTAGCCATTGTGAATTAAAAAGAACACAAAACAAACAAACAAACAAATAAACAAACAAAAAATATCCCTGAGAGAAGCAAATTCACTGAGGTGGTTTCTGAGGCCACACTTGGCTAAGGCCCGGTTAAGTTAGCTGAAGGACACTGTCAAATCTCAGAACTGGTTCAAATGAAATCCTCTCCAGGCGCAGGTTGCCTCAGTGGAGGTCACGATTTAAGGTTCGACTTTGTACAGCAGGGGGATGGGGGCCAGCACCTCTCCCAGTGCTCGCCTCTGGCCCCAGCCCTCTCCCTCTCCCAGCCCCACCGTGCGGTTCAGGGGGGCAGGAGGGCTGGGGAGGCTCCGGGTGCCTTGGATCCCACCAAACCCTCGGCTGGACAGCAGGTGTGCTCCCAAGGGCACCGGCTTCACTCAGCGGGTCTCGGGGAACACCCTCCCTCCCCCTGCCTTCCCCACCCCGTCCTTCGCCCCCCCCCCCAGACCCCTTGTCGCTTTGTATGGCTTCCTTTGCCGTGCAAGGTGGCTGTTATTGGCCTCTAGAGAGGATTCCTCCCAGGCCTGACCATTCCCTCCCCCCAAATGGCTCAATTCAAAGTCCCGAGGCCCTCCGCCTCCATCTAGTGCCAGGTACAGTGTTGGAGCCTCCGGGACACAGGGCGGGGTGCGTAAAGGACCAAGGACCTTCAGCTCTAGACAGTGCAGCAGGGCAAAGCTTCCCTCATCTCCTGGGCATGCTTGTGCAGCTGGGCATGGCGTCACCCAGAGTCCATGCGGATGGAGGTGGGAAGTGCACAACGTGCCCAGCCCTATTCTGGGCCAGGCCCCCGTCTAGGCAATTGTCCCCTTCCAGGATTTGGGGGGAACAAGCTCAAAAGGTGCCTGTCACTTCCAGGCCTCTTTCTCCTCACAAGAGCTTTTTTCACTCACGGCCACTCTTCATATTCTGCACCCAAGACCGCCCCCCCCCCCCCCCCCGAAACATCTCTCTGGAGTCACAATGGGGTGGAAAGGAATACAGATTTTCCCCCAGGCTCTATGGTTCCCTGACCTCTGCTTGTTCCCTCCAAGCCCTGCCGGCCTTCCAGGGCCCTCCCGAGACCCGCAGGGCCGGCAGAGACCGCCAGGTGGCGCTCCCGGAGCCCCGAGCCCCAGCAGGTGCGGGCGTCCGGGGAAGTCCGCGAGTGGGAGTCCCAGGTGCGTGGCAGCGGGGAGCGGGGGCGAGAGGAGGCCGCTCACTGCAGCCCCGGGGCTCGCGGGGCGAACCCTGGCCGCTCATCCCACCTCCCTGCCCCATTTCCCCGTGCGCAGAGCCGGGCTCTTCGGGCGCGGCCGCTGGTCTCCGCTGCGCGCATCTCCCCTGACACGAGCCGAGACCTCAGCCTGCCGTCGTCCCCATTAGTCGCCGGCCACTTCCCCTAGCGAAGACTCCTGGGTCCTCCGCCCCGCAGTCTACCCCCCGAGAGGCCGCCGGAGGCTGCCCGCCCCCCGGCCCCCGCCCCGATGAGGGACCCGGGCGCTCCCGGGGGCCCGAGCCCCTACTCACCGCGGAGCCTCTCTCGCCTTGCCCAGGGTGCCCATGGCCGCGGCCGCGCTCCTGCCGGCGGCTCACCTAGCGCGGCGGGACGGGCTCGGCGGGGCGCATCGCCTGGCCACGGCCGCCGCCGCCGCCGCCAGCGCGGCCCTCCGCCCCGGGCCTCCCCGCCCTCGGGCCGCCCACCGCCGCTCCGGGAGCCGGCGAGCCGCCCGCCGCGCACCCGCCGGCACAAACTTTGTGCGCGCGCCCTCCCGCCCGCCCCCGCCGCCGCCGCCGCCGGCGCGCGCTCCCCCGGCGCGGCGGGCACGCCCACCGATGCTATCTGTCCGCTGCCGGAGCCGCGCGGGGCGGCGGCGGCTCTTTCCGAATCCTGCCCCCGGGGCCGGGCAGTGCCCGCAGGCCCGCACCTCTCCCAGCCCCCGCCTCTGGCCCCAGCCCTCTCCCTCTCCCAGCCCCACGGTGCGGTCCAGGGGAGCAGGAGGGCTGGGGAGGCTCCGGGTGCCTTGGATCCCACCACACCCGCGGCTGGAAGGCAGGTGCGCTCCCAAGGGAACCGGCTTCACTCAGCGGCTCTCGGGGGAACACCCTCCCTCCCCCAGTCCGCCTCCCCCACCCCGTCCTTCGTCCCCCCAGACCCCTTGTCGCTCTGTATTTCAGCATGGCTCCTGAGCGCCCCTTATGCTTTCCCAGGCCTCTTAAAAAAAATCTTTATTAATTAAGGTATCACAGCCGAAACCGGTTTGGCTCAGTGGATAGAGCGTTGGCCTGCTGACTGAAGGGTCCCGGGTTCGATTCCGGTCAAGGGCATGCACCTTGGTTGCGGGCACATCCCCAGTAGGGGGTGTGCAGGAGGCAGCTGATCAATGTTTCTAACTCCCTATCTCTCTCTTCCTCTCTGTAAAAAAATCAATAAAATATATTTAAAAATTAAGGTATCACATATTTGTTCTCATCTCCTCCATTCCCATCCCAAACTCCTCCCCACACATGCTCCCACCCCCCTGTTGTCCATGACCACTGGTTAGGCTCACATGCATGCACACGAGTCCTTTTTTTGTTGTTTATATCAGAGCTCAGAGCCCGGCTGGGTAAGGCTTTTGTGGACTTGCTGTAGCTTGCGCCTTTGGGTGTCTTCTGGGTAGCAATATGCCAGGCTGGGCTGGAGATACGTGCACTGTACCGCGCAAGAGGTGGCGGGTGTGGAGGTGAGCTCTGGGGCCCTGATGCATATCTGGTGGGAGACAGCTGCCTGGCTTCTGTAGGTGTAGGAGATGGGGGGGGGGAAGGGGGACGGGTGGGGAGGGGTGGAGGA
The DNA here is from genome assembly GCA_963924515.1 of Vespertilio murinus. Classification (NCBI taxonomy): domain Eukaryota; kingdom Metazoa; phylum Chordata; class Mammalia; order Chiroptera; family Vespertilionidae; genus Vespertilio; species Vespertilio murinus. The sequence continues at coordinate 153,477,588 of OZ004704.1, forward strand.
AACTTTGTGAACAGCAGACCTGGCTGGGAATGGTGGCTAACCACTGCTTCCAAGGGATGATAACGATAGACAGAGTTCATTGAGTGCGTTTTGCTAAGTGCTTGCTATACATTGCCTCATTTAACCCATCTTCCCCAAATACCAGGAGGTCACCATTTTAAAGATGAGAAAATTAAGGGTTAGAGAATACTATGCCTTCCATTACAAAACTAGTACACAGCAGAGATAACCGTGACTGGGCTGAGATCTGACTCCCTGTAATCACTGCTGGGCTGCCCTGATAACAGCATTATCACCCTCACATGCCATAACTACAGCCTCCTTCTGCAACTTCACTCATACATTTCCTTATAGTTATGTGCCATCTTGTCCCGGTCAAAGAGTATTCAAGATAGCTTACGTACATAAGCTACAAAAGAAGTAGGAAAATGTACAGTGAAAAATAAGGTCTATAGAATGGAGCCAGGAATGAAAGTTGTTTTCTAAAAAGGCACCCCATGGAGTCCAATACACGTGCTACCAGTGGGATGAAAACTCACCTCCAGGATTTCTAGAGGTCAAGTTCAAAAGAGAAGACTTACCTAAAACCGATTCCTGACACATAAAGACAAAAAGGAAGAAAAGAAGGAAAAAAGAAAATTGCTTAAGATCAACTATCCTTGATACCGAGACCAGAAAAAAATTTCTCTAAAAAATTCCCATGAACTTTGGGTTGATAGAAAGAACTAAGTCCTCAGTCACAGCAGATATAAAGAAGGGTATGTGGATGTTTAATAAATATTAAATAACAACACTCCCAGAATCACACTGTATATGCATAAATCTGTATGCAAATGCTAAACATATATCTTTATGTAAATGTATAACTATACCTAAATGTATGTATATGTAGATAGACCATTGGTGAAACATAGTACTAAGCATTCATATAGGCAACTGCACACATCTATACACCTGCCGTCCATTAGGTGGATAAGTATAGAAATTATTAGTTCATTCAGAAACAAGCCTTGCTGAGTTTTGTAACTAAAAAGGCCTGATTCTGGCCGGAAGTTCCCCCCTCTCCAACTTCCTGAGTGAGAGCGCTGGACTCTAGTTGCACCTGATTCTGTGTCTCAGCCCACCTGAGCTCTTTGATGAGGTTTCCTGGCTACTCCTGCTTGAGCAGTTGGTCTTTTCAGAGATCTGAAAACTTAGACGTCTGCTTCCTATCTTTCTTCCTCTTCGCCATGAGGTCAGTCTCCCTGGTATTGTCTGAGGTGCCTCTGACCTTAAGCACAAAGTTCATTTCTCTTGCTCTCCTCTCTTACCTTCCCTTCTGCTTCTCTAACCTGTTGGATGGGCAGTAGTCAATGTCTATAGCAGTTTAGAAAGGTTGGGGACCACTGTCTTCCTCTGCCTGCCCCTTGGGTGAGTGCAATTCGTGGGACTCTCTGTCATTCTTTTGCTTTTCAATCAGGCATTCTCAACTGATGTGCATGGACTTTTATTTTGCTCAAATTAGGTGTTTTTATTTCCTTCCATACCTTCATGGGGTCCCACATGACTATAATGTTTGAATACACAGCCTTGAAATCTAACATCCACATCCATATTTCCAACTGGCCACCCCCTTTAATTATGCCACAAGACATCCTCTCCACTTCTTGGCCCCATTATCTCAGAATCTGAACGTGTGTTATAGCTTCATAACTGCCCCCACTCCTGATTTACCTGATCATGCCATGTCTCTGCCTCCAAATTGCCAAGGAATCCTCAGTTACCTACAGAATGATCCTCGCCTGTCCACTCTGACATCCAGCCATGCCCTCCCAGGCACCTGATCTCTTAGGTTGCACCTTGGTCACTTCTGATAATTGCTGTGAACTGTACCCCTGCAAGCCTTGGTGCTTTTGCTTGTGTACTTTCTTCTGCTTGGCAAACACACAGAGGTACAGTTATACCACATGCATGTCAAACTGGCAAGTCACCAGGAGGGGATGCACACAGGGTTGCCTCCCAGGTGCAGTGGTGTGCAGACTCACCTTTCAGAATTTTCCTGAAGACTCTTGTGCTTTGAGAGCCTACTGGCTACCACAGCTGCCGGAAGCCAATTTCAGCATGTCTTAATGGCAAGAGTTTCATCGAAAGGTTGATGGAATTTGGAGACTCAACAAGGGCCCAGTCACATATGTTATCGCCTATTGGGAATGGCTAAATGCATTTCCCCAAACCTGAAAGGGATGCTAAGTTGCTTGCTTGCTGCCAGACAGCTCAGGGCATCTTAATCTACATGTTTTTGCCTCCTCTTGGCCAAACACCTGAACAGCTTGAAGGCAATTTCCCAATCTGACAATGGATCCTGTTCCTAACCCTACCCTTTGATGTGTATATCTCCATCTTGCCTTAGGACAAGTTGTGTTCATAAATAGCAAGGGGTCCTGAGACAAGGAGAACTTAGAACTTAGTTCCTTTAGCTAAGTTTCCTCTGCCCGCTCCTCCCCCAATGCCTTTCACAATTATGTTTCATCTCTGGACTCCTATTTAATTTATGCACAGCCCTTCTCCAGATTGCTGAACCCTTCTAGATGCTGGATCAAGACCACTGGTGTTACACAGCTTCCACTCTGTTGTCTACCTTGGGTTCATTCATGTGGGATATATTCACTGGTGCCTACTGAGGGTTAGATGCTGTCCTTGTTATTGAGACTCTGGTAGAGAACAAGACAGATAAGATCTTTGTTCACAAGAGCTTACATATCTGACAAGCAGATGGTAACCAAGTCAACAAGTAGGCAAACACACCCCAGTTTTACACCCTGATTTCTAGGAGCTGCCACTTGAGAGTCAGATTACCCCTGCTCTCAAGGGGGATTCCACGATGTATCTCATTTGGGGCCCCTACATGGACCTGCAAGCATAAAACTGCCACATTTAGGAGCAGAGAGCTCCAGTTTAGAGTGGAGAGAGATGGAGAGGGAACGAGGGGAGAGGGTGTGGTCCCATCTTTCACTCTCCTGCTGAGTGCTGCCGGGATTTCGGAGATAGAAGAATTGGCCTTAATATTTCATGACTGTGACTGGCTGCCCCGCACAGCCTCGAACTGAACAGCGAGTTCCTGCTGCTGCTCACCTTGGACCAAGGCTAGAGGAGTTTCTCCTGTGAGAGCAACTCCTTTGGCTCCAGACCCGTAGGTTGTGGGCTCGTGGTTGGATGCTTGTTTCTTTGTCCTGGGCATCTTCTCCTGGACCCAGCAGCCAGCCCCTCTGGCCTCTCCATCTATGGGCCAGCTGTTCAGGAAAATGTCTGTCTCCTTGCGCTAACCCCAGGATTCTCCAAAGGGAATTGTATGATTGCCCTATAAATTACATTTTGAGATAGATCATCCTATATACAGGCCCAAACTATGAATATCCATTCTTGTTTTCAGCTGCTTTGAAGGTTGTAGGGCGTCTCTGTGAAGTCCCCAGAGGCCCATCACAGCCCACATTTTCGGTGAGATTGGCCTCAAATTTGATTTTGAAGGTTTTTTTTTGTTTTTTTTTTGATGCTAATACAACAAACAAATAGAAATACATGTTGTCTCATGACTTTTACTCCTACCCGTGTTTCCCCGAAAATAAGACATCCTCCGAAAATAAGACCTACTTCATGGAAACATAAGACATCCCCTGAAAATAAGACCTAACGCATCTTTGGGAGCAAAAATTAATATAAGACACTGTCTTATTTTTGGGGGAACAGGGTAGTAGGATAGAAGTTGCTGGAGGGCTTTGAAGAGATGAGGGACCGGATCTGGCATCTGCTTTATATAGGGACTCTCAGGCTAGGCTGCGGAGTCCCTGAGCGACTCCTGGGAAGTAAGGGCAGCAGGCTCTGGGTGGGGCACCTTTATAATTGCCAGCTGGGCGGGCCTGCCAGGTTGGTGGCTTTCAAATGGTTGTGAACATTGCTCCATGGTAAGAAGGGTACAGGCACACTTTACATCAGACTCAGGTAAAACTGAAGCAATAGTTACCCTGGCTGCATGTGGTCTGTTCTGATCCTTCTATGTTTTTAAGTTTTGTTTAGTGACATTAAAAAATAAATGCTGGTCTGGCCCCAGCCCATGTGGCTCAGTTGGTTGAGTGTCTTCACCAGCACTGAGAGGTTGTTGGTTCCATCCGAGGTCAGGGCATATGCCATGGTTGTGGCTCAATCCCCAGTTTGGGATTTGCAGGAGGCAGCCGATATTCTCCTCTCTCTTCCTCCCCCTCTCTCTTCCTGTATCTCTAAAATCAATAAAGACATATTTTAAAAAACTGGACCACTGTTATTTGAAGCAATGGGTAGAAACTTAATGCTTTCTTAAAACAAATAGATAGATAGATAGACAGATAAATGCTGGTTAGCATCTACTGAAATGATCCATTACTGGGTTGGGATCATAATTTATAAAATACAGCTCTACGTCAACCTCTCAGGATAACAATACATCTCCATAGTTACCTCAGGAGATGAGAACCAGGTGGCATAGAGTAGAGGAAAATTTTACTTTTCATCATTTCCCCTTTTGTACTTTTAATTTTTGTGTTATGCGCACACGCAACTATTCAATAAATAGATTCTATTTCGAATCATATTGCAAAAACACTTCCTGCTTTCCAATTCTGACTTGAGTGGTTTTACAAAACCAGAGGCTGGGGTCAGCAAAAGTGAGTTGCTGGTGAATTTGTTTTGTTTAAATTTATCAAAATACACCAAGCAAGACCTGGCTGCATGGTTAGTTGGATGGAGTGTCATCCCATACACCAAAAAGGTTGTGGGTTCGATTCCCTATCAGGGCATGGAATTTGAGTTTGGCAACCGATGGATGTATGTTTCTCACCTCCCTCTTTCTCTCTGTTATCCCTTCTCTCTCTCTCTCTCTCTCTCTCTCTCTCTCTCTCTCTCTCTCTCTCTCTTCCCTTTCCTCTCTCCAAAAAAATATCCTCAGATGAGGATTTAAAAAAACGTTTCAAAAGTCAAACTAACTGAAACCGGTTTGACTCAGTGGATAGAGCATCAGTCTGTGGACTGAAGGGTCCTAGGTTCGATTCTGGTCAAGGGCATGTACCTTGGTTGTGGGCACATCCCCCATAGTGGGTGTGCAGGAGGCAGCTGGTCGATGATTCTCTCTTATTAATGTTTCTAGTTATCTATCCCTCTCCCTTCCTCTGTGAAAAATCAATAAAATGTATTTTTTTTTAAAAAGGAAATATCTTTAATAAAAAAAGTCAAACTATTTTTTTCACAAGCATCTGGGTGGCAGAATGGTACAGTGGTTGAAAGCTTTGAGTTAGGTTGATTTTTAATTTCAGCCCTAGAGCTTCCTAGTGTCATGACCTAGAGCAAGTTAACTTCTCTAAGTCTCAGTTTCCACATCTGTAAAAATGGGTCCAAAGAAGGCCTACTCATGGAACTTTACTAATGATTATATAGACATGGTCTGCACCCAGTACGCAGTAACCACTGAAGACAAGTGGATGTTTTGACTGATTCCTCTGTGTCAGGTTGTGGGCACACAGCTGAGCATTTCAGGAACCTAATGAGTGCTAGGTGATCACATCCAAGGGACACCTTCCCTAGGGCTCGATTGATGGGGAGCCAGCTTCTCAGAGGAAGGGAAGTTTGTAGGTCAAGATGGAAGGGTGAGATGAATAGAAGTGAGGGCAGAGGAGAAGCAAGTGTTTCAGAGAAAAGGAAGGTGCAGAGGTGAGGAAGAGAAGAGCAAGGTGCTTTGCTGAACTACAAGACTCAGGAACTCAATTCTGATCCCTCCACTCCCACCGGTATATAAATAAGGTTCTCAAGTCTGACTTAAGCTTATTTCCTTTTTAGACCCCAGAAGGCTTTACACCTTGGAGAGCCCATGGGCTCCTTAGATCCCTCCCTCCACGTTGGATGCGATTCAATTAGCACCACTCTCCAGCTCGCCTTCCTGGGAGAGGAGGGCTGCAGAACTGAGGACTGAGCTCATTAAAAGTCAGCACGGGCTTCTTTTCACAGGGCTGGCACTGCAATGAAGCAGCAGTAATTTAAAGGCTATAAGTAGTTTTGCAAAGCAACCACTATTTTAACAACTTGTAGCTTGCACCCTACCTACCCTTACTAGCATTAGTACTGTTCAGTAATTTAACAACTACAAGGACACATGAGTAAAAGCTGGAGAGAACACACACACACACACACACACACACACACACACACACACACAGCGGTTCATAGAAAGATTCAAATGGCCTGACCAGCCCAAGGATGTGGTTTTCTGGGTACAAAAACTGTTTAATATGCACTTTAAATATTACTGTGGTAAGCATAATATTGAAATGAAAACCCCCGAGTACCAATAGAGACACTTGGATAGGCCTCGTGGAGAAAATCACTGTAAATGAACATGGGTGGGTGCTTCTCAAACTGGGATCATCTGCAGATGCATCCTTAATGGTCTGGAAGTTCTCTCCCTTTAGAAGGGCTCATACTTTTACTCATATCTCAGAAATACAAAAGTAGGTCATTTCACATGCAACTTGCAAGCATTTTACCTCTTGATCTTGACAGTGGAGTTCCAATATCCCAGTGCTCTGGGCCAAGCCCAGTCTCCCCTGCCCACGTGGGGTGTAAGTCTCATTCTTTGTCATGGCAATGGGGAGAGAAACTCTGGCCAGAAAGCAGCCCTAGGAAAGTGTAAGTTGGCATAGAATGGTCTTTTATGTTCCTCTGGCTTTGGAAGTGGTGGACTAAGGAGGGTGTGTCTTGACGCGGTGGGATCGGTTCCCTGAGGACAGAATTTGCGTTTCACACCAAGAGGGCACCATGCAAGTGAGAAGTGCACTGATTTAAAAATAAAACTGAAAGCTTAGGTTTGCTGCAAGTATCAGTCAGGACAGATCTGTCCCCATGTTTAATTGGCAACCGACTCAAGTATTTTGGTTAAAGTAACTTCTCAGAGCCCATCCAAATGACAGCCACAACTTACAGTAAAAGAAAACTGTTGTTCTGCTGTTTTGTATTATAGTGTTTGTCAGTTTGTTTTCATTTTGCATCAAACTCAGAACACAGAGTGTGAGCTGGAGGAGCCCGCGCCAGGGCTCACAAGTATGGACAGAGACCTGCCGGTCAATCAAGACAGGGAACCAAGTGTCTGGCTTTCGTGATTTTCAGTAAATTAAATATCAGTGAAAGCATTGCCGTATGTTGTGAAAACGCAGTTAGTACCCACGTTGTGTGATTTCCAGGAAGCGAGGCTTTGCTCCCTGAGGAAGGTTGCCTCATGCTGGATCTTAATTTGGCCCATGCAGGTGCCACCCTGCTGTAGCCTGATTGCTTTGACGTGGTTAGCTTGTATTTGGGTGTGGGTGTGAAGAGATCTGGGTTAGACTCATGACAGAAATAGACAAGTCGTAGATAATCAATGCTGGCAATTGTTTAAAACGATCCTCTTAAAAACCTGGGTTGCTGTGACGTTTGTGTTGCGCCAGCCAGAGGAAGTAAGTAGGTCCGGTGGGAGGTAGGAGTGAGAGGCAGGCCTGGGAGGAGGGGGAGTTTGCAGGCCCTCCCTACTCTGAAGGAGTGGCTGGGTCCCCTTTTCATATTCCTGAGTCCTTCCTTCATAAAAAAAATATTAAAATATATTTTATGATTGTGTTGGCATAAAGATAAATATAATCTAGACTAGATTCATTATTACACATTCATTCTTATCATATTCATTTTTTCATCTGATTTTAAAAGAAATTAAATTAAAACATTGTACTGTGGACGCTAGGTAATGTACCCCCCTGATCAGTGAATCTCAGGAGGTTGGCTGACTTCTTTTTTTTTTCCCCCTCCAGGAGAGTTAGTGGCTTCTGGCTGTTGAGAAACAGTGTAAAAGAAGGGAACAGGTTCGTTTTGAAGAAGCAGAGGCTCCCTCTCACCTTTGTTGGACAAGTAGCAAAGAGAAACACGAAATCACCTGGAAAGCAGTGAGGTGAGAAATGGGATGGAGAGAAGGCCTGCCTGGGGAAGAGAGATGAACGCACAGTCCTCTTTCATACCAAGGGCCCTGAAGTTGTTCCAGGCCAGAGAGGCCAAGTATGATGAGCAGGGTTCTATGATCAAACAGGATGTTTTTACTTTTTTCCTCTCTATCTCTGTTTATCCAAAATTGCTCATGATGATTATATGAGCCAATTGATTATATGATATGATTGTATTGGGTCCTTCCTACCTGTCAAGCACTGTGCCAGGGAGTCAGTGTGCATGATTTTACTTCATCCTCACAAAAAATGATGACTTACCATTGTTGTCCCCTCTTTACAGGTGGGGGTTTCGGGCTCAGAAAGGGTAAGTGACTTGCCTAAGGACACAGAGCTGTTGAACAGAGAAGCAGGATTTCAAGTCATTGTCATTCTGGAGTTCAAGCTTATCACTGATCTGCTACGCTGCCTACTCAGGAGGTATTAGATTTTGCATCCAAAACTGCTGTGCTTGTTAGATGTTACCCATTATGAAATCTGGATGAGGTAGGAGGATGAGTAACCAGCACTAACTGTATTGTTGATGGTCTCAATGAAGGGCTAACCTTTTAGCTGCCATATCAACCACAACTTACACACCAGAGCATCACAGGGGGTCCAACTTTCTGTCTGGTTACAGCTTCTCCTCGGCGGAGCTCAGGCTAGTGTGGCCTCTAAAAAGGAGTGGCCACTGGTGGAAAAGGGAGAGCCATGGACTTAAGGCTTCTTCTGGCCCTTCGCCAAGTTCTCTTCCAGTTATTTGGAAAGTGAAAGTATAAGTGTTGCCCCTGTGTCATTAATATGTTGGTGGAGGGCCATGCTTCCTTTCTATATCAGTTCTCACATGATAGGTACATAACCTGCGTGTGCATGTCTGTCTACCGATGTGAATGTTTCCTTAACAGATTAGGATAAAAACATGTTTCCTGTCACATTGTCTTCTCCATGATTCTGATTTTAAGGGCTTCCGTTCTCCTCTTTAAAGAATGGGGATTTCATAAATGAAGTGATTCAAATATTATTCCTTAGGACTTTCTTACTACAACCCAAGAGGTTTTGTTTGTTTGTTTGTTTATTTATTTATTTAAATATATTTTTATTGATTTCAGAAAGGAAGGGAGAGGGAGAGAGAGATAGAAACATCAAAGATGAGAGAGAATCATTTATTGGCTACCTCCTGCACACCCCCCTCTGGGGATGGAGCTGCAACCATCATGTGCCCTTGTCCAGTACCAAACCCGGCACCCTTCAGTCCACAGGCCGAGGCTCTATCCACTCAGCCAAACTGGCTAGGGCTGATTATTTATTTAACAAGATTTTTAGCTCATTATTACACTAGCCCCTCCCCACCTTTATTTATGGGAAATATATTCCAAGATGCCCCCAGTGGATGGCTGAAACCACTGATAGTACTGAACACTATATATATGGTTTTTCCTGTACACACATATATCTGATAAAGTTTAATTGATAAATTAGGCACAATAAGAGACTAACAACAATCCTATCTAATAAAGAGGTAATATGCAAATTGACCATCACTCCAACTCACAAGATGGCCACCCCCATGTAGTCAAAGATGGCCACCCCCATGTGGACACAAGATGGCCACCACAAGATAGCCAGAAGGGAAGGGCAGTTGTGGGCAATCAGGCCAGCAGGGGAGGGCAGTTGGGGTGACTGAGCTGGCAAGGGAGGGCAGTTAGGAGTGACTGGGCCAACAGGGAAGAGTAGTTGGAGGGTACCAGGCTGGCAGGGGAGGGCAGTTAGGGACAATTGGGCCATCAGGGGAGCAGTTAGGCATTGATCAGGCTGGCAAGCAGAAGTGGTTAGGGGCAATCAGACAGGCAGGCAAGTGAGTGGCTGGGAGCCAGCAGTTCTGAATTGTGAGAGGGCAGTTGGACATCCTTCAACAGGTCCCAGTTTAGAGAGCATGCAGGCTGAGGGACACCCCTCCCCCCCCAATCCATGCATGAATTTTGTGCACCAGGCCTCTAGCAACTAATAATAAAATAAAAAAAATTATAATAATATGTAGTAATAAAAGTTATGTGGATGTGATTTTTCTCTCAAAATATCATTGTACTATACACACCCTTCTTCTTGTGATGATGTGAGATGATACAATGCCCATGTGATGAGATGAAGTGAAGTGGAGCTTTCCATTTAGTATTTTGGACTGCAGTTGACTGCAGGTATCTGAGACTGCAGAAAGCAAAACCATGGGTAAGGAGAAACTACTATATACTTTTACTAATAAAAGTTCTCATGACTGAGCTATTAATGCAATTGTCCTCCAATTTCAAAATCTACTTTCAGCCGAAACTGGTTTAGCTTAGTGGATAGAGTGTCAGCCTGCAGACTGAAAGGTCCCAGGTTCGATTCAGGTCAAGGGCATGTACCTTGGTTGCGGGCACATCCGCAGTAGGGGGTGTGCAATAGGCATCTGATGGATGATTCTCTCTCATAGGTGTTTCTAACTCTCTATCCCTCTCCCTTCCTCTCTGTAAAAAAATCAATAAAATATATATTTTAAAAAAAGGAATGGAAAAAAATCTACTTTCAAGAGGTATGAATATATTGTCTGTGGTGTAGATATTGTTTCAGACCTTTGTCTAATCCTGTTGAAATTAGGATTTAAGACTGATGTTGACTTTTCTGTTTTATGGATTATTTTGTTCAGTCCCTATAAGTTCCCATCATGGCCTGTCATTTCCTGGAACATTTCAGAAACCCAGTGTTCTCAGCACCTCCATTCCAGTTGCCCTGCCCGGCCTGTTTACAGCTTCTGATACGGATCTGGACACTGAAGAAAAAGGGTCACTGACTCCCCTTGCTTTCAGCACAGGGCAGATTGCCTGCCAGAAAGATCCTGCCTCAGCAGGACTGCCTTTCTCCCTGGTCCCCAGCCTCTTAGGAAGACTCCCAGGGACACCCAGGCTTCTATTTCCTGCTGCCCCCTCAGTGCTCATCCTCTCTTTTACTCTACCAGAACGTCTAAGGGCTGCTTTTTTTGTTGTTAATCTTCACTGAGGATATTTTCCCATTGACTTTTACAGTGTGTGGAAGGGAGAGGTAGAGACAGTGAGAGAGATTGGTTGTCTCCTGGAGACACTGAGAATGGGCCAGGAATGGAGCCTGCAACCGAGGTGCGTGCCCTTGACCAGAAATCTAACCCGAGACCCTTCAGGCTATATAGGCCAACACTCTATCCACTGAGCCAAACCGGCTAGGGCAAGACCACTTTTTATTTGATCTTCTATGTAGCATGCTCCTGAGAGAGCATGACCTACAAACACTGGAGTCCATGAAGGACGAGTCAGATGGTCACCTGTCTGGATGCCTGTAACATAGACAGGGGGCTACCCGTAAGGGGATACAAGGAGACACAGCAAGTGTGATGCATCACCTCCTTCATAGACTCTCCCACAAAGAAGGAGGATAGGTTCAGGTTCCTCTGCTAGGGAAAGCTCTGTTCTCTGCTCAGACTTGTGTTTTTTCCTCATCACTTGGGGCAAGGGGACTGAACTGCCTAGGACTGACAACGGTCAATATCTTTTACACCCTAGCTTTACCTTCACTCAGGTTGTGGATATCCCAAGCCCAGGGTAGGCTTCTGAGAGTCAGGAGTAGCTTTTGACGCAGACTCTAAAGGCCCAATGCTTTTGGCAGATGCAGCTCTTTCTGAACAGTAAGTCATTGTTGACTGACATGAATAGGACCAGAGCTAAATAAAATGAAGCTTTCAAAGATTGTCCAAAAACAAAAGTCCTTTCAGTCCCTGGTATTCAAGGTTTCAGCCCTCACTGAGCCAAGGTTGCTCCTTTTGCAGGGAGAAAGCAGGTGAACTGTGGCGTCTGGACTCCAAGCCCACGTGGACAGGGAGGTCAGCTGCCATTCGGGGATATGAAGTGCTTATTGCTCAGCATAAAGTTTATCTGGAAGGGGGAGAAATAGATAACTCTTTTCTGTCATCTCTGTACATATTCTCATTTTGTATTTCATGAGGGGCATGGCTGTAGTTACAGGCAACTATCAAACATAAAAGAGTATCATTCCAGTTTATCAGGTTCTTTATGCCCTATGTCTTTTTCTTCCTTCCTTCCTCCCTCCCTCTCTCCCTCCCTCCCTCCCTCCCTCCCTCCCTCCCTCCCTCCCTCCTTCCCTCCCTTCCTTCCTCCTTTCCTTCCTTCCTTCCTTCCTTCCTTCCTTCCTTCCTTCCTTCCTTCCTTCCTCCCTCCCTCCCTCCCTCCCTCCCTTCCCTCCCTCCCTCCCTCCCTTCCCTCCCTCCCTCCCTCCCTCCTTCCCTCCCTTCCCTCCCTCCCTTCCCTCCCTCCCTCCCTCCCTCCCTCCCTCCCTCTCTTCTTCTCCTTTTTTTTTTTTTTTTTTTTTTTTTTTTTTTTTTTAGCTCCTTTCAAAAGCTGCTGAGGTCTACTTGTTTCTTAAGAAGGTTTAACTCAGATCTCATCTGGAGGGTTCAGGAGGGTCTTATCAACTGTGGTGTTGAAATTTGTTGATGGTAAAAAAGTGAGTCCTCTTCTGGACACAGCTGGGAAGGCCCAGCACCCTGAGGCCTCTAAGGAGCCTATGACCTGTAAAGATGGATGGTTCCCTGGGGGAGACTCACGTTTGTGAGAGACCCCTGCAAGCATGTTAGACTGAGACTTCATGACAGGGATTGACCAAAACAGGCAGGTCCAGGCATTCAAGGTTGAGAAGTGGAAAATCCCAAACTTTCCTGAAATTTTCCAGGAATTTCAGTAGATAGCTGATTCCTCTTAGTTCACAGAGGATTTTCTATCCTTGTTCTTTGTTCATTACCCATAAGTGTCCTTGCCAAGGCACAGAGATAAGTGACTTGTTTGGGGCCATAGGGGGAGTCAATGACAAATTGAGAATTGTATCTCATCTTCAAAGTCTAGCTTGACATTTTGACCAGGTCAGCATCCAGTCTTTCTTGAAAAGACTGTGTCACACATAGTGAAGCATTTGTCTGTGCCTTTCTTCATCTCATTTCTGTTTCCTGGTTTCTAGCAGGTATTATCTGAAATGTCTGATTAGCCTTTGTAATTGATCCACAGTATGCCATTTGATTTTTATATTCTCTCTCTTTCCCTCTCTCTGATTATATTGTTTCATCAAAAAGGAAGAGATCTGTGCAATAAAAACTATTAAAATGGCATGTCAAAATTGTCTACATCTTGGAAACCATCCCCATTGCAACCCTTGCTGTGTTGCATCTGATCTTAAAATTTATGGAAACAAGTACTTGATTCCTAAAAGCAGTTTTAGTGTTCACCCTGAATATGTCACTTGATTTTTAATCAGGGACGTATATCTGTAAACTGAAAATACACATATATTTTTTTTACTATGAATATAAATGTTAAAAATCTGAATTTCATAGCTTGTTTTTGCTGAGAAACATTTTCTAAAAACAAAGATCAGAAATCTCATGAATTTCTGGAGGGACCAGATGGTCTCAGAGGTTTAGTCCCCTCCCTTCTCTTCTGGAGCCACCCCAGCCACGATACCCAAAAACTAGTTTCAAAAGGAATAGGGTCTGGAGAGGGGTCAGGGCCATTAGACTTTGAGTGCTGCACTTTTCCCGAGCTTTTAAGTAAACATTTAGTGTTAGGTTGTTAGTTCAACTCTTTGTTTCTTTAAAACACACTAGACTAATCACTTACTTCTGAAAACTTGGTTTTTATAGTGGTGCTCTATGATAATTTTCACCTCACCTAATTCCATGCTCTTCAATCAGATAAGTGATACAGAAATATGTCATTAATCCAGACTCAATACCTTCAGAGATTAGTAATTCCAGAAGTATGAGATGAAGCTTACTAAATATATGAAGAAAGTGTTTATTAAGCCCAAGCATGATTATAGGAGCAAACAGTTAACCTGCTATGAAGAAAACTACCTTTGAAGATGCAAATACTTTTTAAATGTTGCTGCTACTAATTACAGAGAAGTCTAGCAACATTCTAAAGCAAGCAGCATTCTAAAAGAAACTTCAATTAATATATGTTCTATGAAGTTAAAAATAAAAACAACAGCACAAAACTCCATGTCCTTAAAGATATTTTGGAGATGAGACTTAAAAAACAAACCAACCATGACATTATCCTTTTTCATACCAATCAGTCCACACTTGAGAAGTTTAACTAGATGTCATAATGTTATGTGGTTTGGGGTGACTTACAAGACAACTTTTAAAGAATAATCTATGAACTTCTGGGATTTAATGTGTTCATATGTGTGAGCCTATTTGGGTGCATGTGTTTATATGTGTCAGAGTGTGTGCACTATGCAGGTGTGTGTGCTATGATGATAAATTTCAATGTCAAAGGAGTTGAAGGAAGCAGGGCCAGGGACAAGATAAAGGATGACGGAAGTCACCCATACGGAAAAGGGGAAAAATCATATCAGAATTCTGAAGTTAAGTAAAAGCAAGAGAGAGAGACTTCACAGCATGAAAAAACAAAGAGAGATGTTGCTGGCATAACTTCTTCATAAATATTAAGATCTTTGGCAGAACAAAACATGGAACCCACCAAAATAGAATTTCTGAGGCAGATGGTTATTTCTACATGTGCATAGTGTTTATGTTTAGGGATAATAAATGAATTTTGAGATTTCTATCTTAGAACAAGAGACCTGTATTCTATTCCCAACTCTGGTAGTGAGTAAAAGAATTAATTGCGATTCAACCAGTTTTTAGGAAGAATACAAACATGCAAAATTTCTCTAGGAGCCTTTAGTCTGGTTAGTAGAGTCTTTTTTTTCCTGGCTCTTTGATGCTGACCACTTGCCAGAGTTTAAATGACAGATGTGGCCTGCACAGGCCTGCTTTCTCTTTGTCTTGCACTGACTGTGGCACTTTGAGGATAAGTGGATTCTGTTCCCAAACAAGTATCTTTGTGGATATTAAGTGTTCATTGTCCACAGGGATGCTTTCTTCTTGTATTATTTGGAGTTTTCTATTTCCAGATAATATTTGGCATTTCATGGTTTCAAAGCCCTTTCCTCCTCTATGTGAACCCAGCCTGCCTACTGTCTCTTGCTGGTGGTCCTGCTTATCAGAACCCTGGAGCAGTGGTGCTGAAACCTGTGCAGGGCAAAGTGTTCTTGCTACAGCTCAGGAACCTGTGGCCAGGGAAGGGGCCTCCGGAGAACCTATCTCTTTCCAGGATGCCTGCCAGCACTGTGAACCAAATAGAGAGGTACTAACGTGCTATCACTGGGCTTCCTCCAAACAACAACAGCTTCCTCACTCACTTGGCCCCAAAGCCTGGAATTCCTATAGAAAGAGCCTTTGACATTCAATGTTCCATTTAAAAGGCCACACTGGTTGTCCTTTGTGCATCAATTTGATGATATATATATATATATATATATATATATATATATAAAATAAGGTTATTTATAATATATATTATAATATAAAGCTATACTAGAGGCCCTGTGCATGAAAATTTGTGTAATGGAAGGGGGGTCTCTCAGCCCAGCCTGCCCCCTCTCACAGTCCAGGAGCCCTCAGGGGATGTCCTACTGATGGCTTAGGCCCGCTCCAGGCAGTTGGGGAGGGAGTAGGCCTAAGCCACAATCTGGCCTCCCTCTGCAGGAGGTGACCAGGCTGATCAGGGGATGACACCTCCCCCATCACCCTGCCACTGCTACTGCTGCCGACCGCCACAGCTTTGTCTGGAAGGATGTCCAGAAGGGCATTCGGTTGTCCAGTCTAAATAGCATATTATGCTTTTATTATTATAGTTATTATATAAGGTTGTTATAATATTTTAACATAATGATACTATATATAATTATATATGTCATTATAGTAATACATATATATGACTTAAAGCCCTCCAAAACAGGCTACTCATACTAGATAACCAGTAAATGGTAAACATGGAATTGGAATCTTAATTTTTTTAATCTTTAAATTTAGTGTTTTTACTATTAAACATGTTTTCCCCTCCTTTATATTCTGCCCTATAAATATTTTAGCACAATTAATTTAGCAGATTAATAACATTCAACAGATACATGGTCTCCACTTGAAAAGAGATGTAGGGCAGGGGTATGTGTGTGCATGTGTGTTTGCCCTAAGTGTTTATTATGAATTTTAGACAAAGTGAAAAGTTAAAAAAATAGTACATAGACCATCCATTTACTCTCCATCTAGAGTCAATAATTATTAACAGTTTGACATATTTGCTTTCTTCCTTTTGAAAATATTCTTTTCAGACCTCATGACACTTTGTTCCGAAATATTTCAGCCCAAGTTTCCTAAATATAAGGACACTCTCCCACACCCACATTTCACTTATAACTAACAATAACTCTATAATAATATTGAATAGCTACTTCATAGTTAGCTTTTTCCTGTTGTTCAAATGTTCTCAATTGTTTGTTCAAATGTTCTATAATTATCTTGTATAGCTCTTTTCTTTAGAACTAGGGTCCAGGCTAGAAATCCCACTGACCTTGGTCATTAGGGTCTCTTTAATTTATTTTAATCTAGAACTGCCCTGACCCGCACAGCACTTTACTAGCCAGACACAGCTATTGGACACTTAAGAGGTCCAAACTGAGATGTGCTTTAAGTGCAAAATATACATCAAATTCTGAAGATTTAGCATGAAGTGAAAAATGCAAAAATCTCATTAGTATCATTTTAACATTGATTAAATATTGAAATAAAAGTTTGGCTATATTGAGTTAAATGAAATATATTGTAAAAATTCATTTCATCTATTTATTTTAATATTTTTAAGTGTGATCACCAGAAGATTAAAAATGACATAGGTGGCTTGCATTGTATTTGTATTGGGCAGAGCTGGTTCTAGAATGTGCCTCCTTCCTTTACCCCATGACATGAACTTAATGACATGTCTATAACAGTTGCCCTTAGAATAAGGTAAGTATATTTTGGTGGGGAGAAAAAAGGCTAGGGAATATCTGTAGCGAAGCCTGCTTCTTGGGAGGCTTGGATAGGATGGCCCAGTGGAAGGAACCCTGAAGAGTCTGCTAAAGGAAGTTGCTGTAAACAAACACCATGCTTCTTTCAGTGGTTGGCAAACTCATTAGTCAACAGAGCCAAATATCAGCAGTGCAACGATTGAAATTTCTTTTGAGAGCCACATTTTTTAAACTTAAACTTCTTCTAATGCTACGTATTCAAAATAGATTCGCCCAGGCCGTGGTATTTTGTGGAAGAGCCACACTCAAGGGGCCAAAGAGCCGCATGTGGCTCGTGAGCCGCAGTTTGCCGACCACAGGTAGTTGATTGACCTTTGCTTTGTCTGCCTCCTTCACCTCAATTTTTAAAGTGTCTGAGGATTCACTTTCATGTATATTTTGACTTTTTTTTTTAGCCTAATATTTGTGTGTGTCCGTGTGTCCCCCCCCCCCCCCCCCCCCCCCCAGTTTGTTTCCTTTTCTTCCTGGACCTGCTCACTTCTAAATCCATTGTCTCAGTCCATTTCGGAGGAAGCCCGGTGTTCCTGAGAGCTGTTTCAGCCAAAAGTTCCTTCTCTCCAAAGATCCTGGACATTGTTGCTTAGGATAAATCAGTGGGTGTTAGAGACATTCCAGACTGGAATTCTCTTTTTAAAAAATAATAACTTTTCATTTTTATTCTAAAAGTTATACGTGTTCATTGTAGTAAAGATAAGAAATATAGACAAGTAAAGAAAACTTCCGACCCCCACCCCAATCATAATACAATCGGATAGTTTGGCAGCTCCTGGCATGACCTTGGTTTCCTACCACCGCTGTAACAATGACTCCTGCTTTGGAGACTTAAAACAACACTCATTTGCTTTCTTCCTTTTGAAAACGTTACAGTGCAGTAGGTCAGGAGTCCTAGATAAGTCCTGTGGGGCTAAGCTCCTTTTGGAGGCTCCAGGGAAGAATCAGTTATGCTTAACCTTTCCCACTTCTAGAAGCTGCCAGGACCCCTTGGCTTGTGGTCCCTTCCTCCATCTTCAGAGCACAGCACTCCAATCCCTATTTCATGGTCACATCACCTGTTTTTTACTCTGTCCCTCTTGCCTTATATTGTAAGGATCCTCGTGATTACACTGGGCCTACCAAGTAATCTTCTCATCTCAAGATCCTTACTCTTCCCCTGCAGTCTCTGTTGCCTTGTAAATTAGCAGATTTACAGGTCAGGGATTAAGATTTGGACACTTTTGGGATATCCATTATTCTGTCTATCACACCTTCCCAATCAAAAACACATTCCATCATCCATCTGTCTCCATTTCTGTGCATCCAAATATTTATTGTTGTAAACTGAGGAATAGCGAGGAGTTTGTGCTTCTTTATGTGGGGAGAAGAGGGGAAATTAAAAGCAGAAAGGGAGAATAGAAGGTTCTGGGATGTCTATTCTAGTTCTGGCTGAAGAGTGAACTTGAGAGCTGCTTGACAGATGGTGATGACAAGAAATGGATGGAACCTTTGCAGAAAGACTGTGTGGCTTTGGGCACATGAACTGCTGCGTGAGGATCAAGGGAAATGTGGCTCAGAATTACCTGTTTTTGCCAAGAGCCCAGCAGACTTCTGATGTAACAGTAATGGAAGCACTGAAGCATCTGGATGTGCCAATGTCACATGGACATGCTTATTCTTATGGTGGCTGTGGTGGCGGTTGTGCATGAGAGAGAGCTGGTAGGTGAGAGAAGGGACAGGCAAATGCCATAGGTAAACTGTAGATGACCATGAGTATAATGATGTCCCACTTAGAGGCTCTGTGGTAGTCTTCTATGAAAGGAATGGAGGTGTTAGAAGTATGTACTTGTGTGTGTGTGTGTGTGTGTGTGTGTGTGTGCGCGCGCGTGCGTGTGTATGTTCCACTTAGCAGTAGAGTATGAGCACTTTTTTTTCATGTGAGTTATTATTTCTTTGATACATGGAACTTCCTAGTATTCCATGTTTGGGGATGAACCAATATGTGTTTAACTACTCCTTTCTTACTGGTGCTTCCAATTTTTCTCTATTTTAAACTATGATATAAAGAACCTTCTTGGAACTTTCACAAATCCATAAATAGTTTATTGGGATAGAACTTATATGAAAGTGGAACTACAGGATCTAAAGGGTATGGGAATCGTTCTGAAGCTTTTGAAGTATGAAGTATAGTTACCTTATTTGTACACGGGTTAGATGGAATTGGTGACTTTCAAGCTTTTCTCTCTGTTCTTATAGCCAGTAGACTCTCCCAGCAGGAACCCAGGAAGTAAATGAATCAGGGGTGAGCCCACTCTGGTGGAGTGGTGCTGGGCTGGCCTGTTTCTGCCCCCCTGCCCCCTCAGCTGCCAGGGGCTCTGAAGAACCCCCAGGTCTCTGGGGCACGCAGTTTGCAGACTATGGGGTGAGATGACCTCATGTTTCTTTCCAATGACATCTTTGTTATCAGGTGCTTTAACTGAACTGCTTGTTGGCTGTCTAGACAGGTCTGAGATCATATCTCTGGGTCCCCATCATGCCCTCCCCAAGTGGTCAGCAAGTGCTTGTTAATCTTAGATAGCAGCCATTTCGCAACAGGTCAGAAGAGAGGGGATCCTGAAGGCCAAATTGAAAGGGAAGAAACTGGGCTACAAACACCTGAGGGTGATGACTCGGGAGCCTGGATGTGACAGATGAATTGGAGGAATTCTGGTGATTCAGCACTTGGGGAATGTAGACAGGATATAATTTTAAACACACAGGTGACTTTAGGAATATCAAATTTAACTTCCTCTTTTTGTAGATGAGAAAAGGAACCAGAGGAGGCGAGTCTCACCAGAGGGCACACAGTCACTTAGTGGCATAATCAGGTTTCCTGAAAACTACACAAATGCTATTTTGCCTTTACCGCATTTGAACCTTCTTTTCCCTAACCCCCCTAAAGGGAAAAGGACAGAGGGAAGGAATAAAACTGACATTTAAAACAGCAATTATGTGCCAGGCAATGATCTGAGCACCTTCCTTTTACTTTGTTCACCTAATCAGGATGGGCATTGTGCTGTCTTGAACAGAAGGTCTTCACCTCACAAGTTCAGTCCTGGATCCAGAGGCATCAGCAGTGAGTGATGGTGCTGCAATCCAAACTCACTCCCTGACTCCGGAGACCATCCTTCCCCAACTTGATGTATTGTATTAACCTAGAAAGGCACCTGTTGCCTAAGTGTCAGATTGCAGAGGAATTTGGAAAGTAATACTAAGACTAAATAAGGTAAAAGATGATGAACAAGAACCTGATGACAAATAAGACTAAATAGAATATGAACACATTGATTAGATTCAAACACATTAATATTGGGAAGAACGTGACCCGAAAACCTGCCCAGAATACATCTTTGGAGGTCCTCTCTTGGCATGAAAGTTGGTGTTATAGGAAGTGGTGTGAGATTCAGAGAAATCTCTTCCTCAAGCAGCTTTCTTTGGGAAATACCATCTAGTGTTCAACATTCTAACATCATCTGTGACTAGGAAACCCAGGGCACTCTTCATAAGAACGTGAGGTTTAGGTCCAAATCTCCAGAGTCATTCAGAAGACTTCGGGCACCTGAACTGTAGGCATGGGGATGCAATCCTAAGGGGCTGGGAGAGATGAGGATAAGTGCATAAAAATCTCGAGTTTGAACTCTAGCACCACCTGTCGTCCCACCCAAATCTACTAGAGATCTTGCCATGCTTTTGTGGGGGAAAATTCCAAGTCGTCCATCAATATCAAACTTCTCTTGGAAGTTAACAATGCTATAGATGGGACTCACAGGCAGTAGTTATAAGAGAACATTAGGAAAATTTTAGAGTTTACCAACGTGATTTGGTTTCCCTTGCACAGAAGTTTTATGACTCACAAAGTCCACTGTAATTCAGCTCATGAGCCAATGGTTTTGTGGGTAAAACAACCTTCAAAGTCTCTCCTTTAGTTGGACGTGGCTGGAGTCCTGCTATGTCTCTACTTCTCCAAAGTGGATTCTAAGCCACTTCCCTTTACCCAACGCACATAAGAGAAGATTTTCATTCTTGAAAACTACAAGCTGCTGCACCAGTCTGTCATGCTCTCCGCCTCCTCTTCAAAATCACTTCTCCTTCCAGGTCCAGCACTCTGCTGCCCACTCAACACATTGCTTACTTCTTTCCTCTGTTATACCACTGAGATTGTCACTAGCTGCTATATTATATTGTTTTCTAATTTTTTATGTATGTGAATCCCCTTGAACTCAAAATTTACACATTTCTTGAGATTAGGGAAGAGATGAGGTGAAGGGTTAGATCACCATTTCAATGAAGTAGATCCTAGAAAATGGACCTTGAAACCAGGCATCCTGAGTTTAAACGCAGATGCCACCTTGATCAAGGTACTTAACTCACCTGTGTTCCAGTCCCCTTATCTGTAATGATGGTGCCTACCTCACAGGGCACTAATTGACCCAGAGAATTCATATAAAGAGCCATGAAAAGTCCACCTGTTGTTATTATTTCCATATGCCAGACACTGAGAGGGCTATTTTTCACCCACCATCTCATCTATTCATCACAAGAATTTGGTGGGCTGGCACAGTAAACACTGTCCATTGCCTGTACTCCAACCAGCTACTTCTCCCTCTTGGTCTGCAAAGTCCTGCTGTTGTTCAGGTGTTTGTCCTTCTATCATCATATTCTTTGGGAAGTGATTCTGCTCGTAGCCCTGGGGTAAGTGTGGCATAGTTTAAACCAATTATGGTATCCATAACCAGCAACTGGTCTCCGAGGTCATGTTACCTTATTTTAGCCAGTGAGGCATGAGGGCAAGCCCCGCTGGGTGGGGATGGGAGCTTGGGGAAGGTTCCTCATTAATGAACAAGAGGCAGGTAGGAAGAGACATCCCTCTTCTCTACATTGGATGTTGTGCTGTCAGATGTGTGCCTGGAATGTCTATAGCTGTAAAGAAAGTCGACACAGTGAGGAGGCCAGAGCCCAGCGAAGCAGAGGCAGGCCCCCTGGCTCCTGGCACAGCTGTGCACTCCCCATAATGTGAGATGGGACCTCCCATGATTGTTAAAGTTCTCCAGTCATGCTTTTTCTAAAACTTGCACCCAAAGAAAGCATCCTAACAACTATTGTGCTTCCTATGTCCCAGGTGAGGAAACTGAACTTGGAAGGGATGTGCATTATTTACTTCAACTCAGACAGCAAGTGGCCATTCAGAGCAGTCTCAGACATCTCCTGTGGCCTGAGTGCCCAGGACATCATAAGACAAACACTTGTGTAATAAGTAGGCAGCATCTCAGATGCTCATGACGCTACCTCCGGGAAGTCCAGGAATTGTGTTGGAAGGGCCCTGTAACATGACATGCTTCCGCAGTTTAAATGACTTTCCAACCAAGTGTGCAAGGCGAGTCTCACCAGTTCTCTCAAAAGGAAGAAGAGTGATTCTCATTGCTAGGGCAACATGCTTCACCCCATCATAAGTAACACCTCTCTTTATTTAAATGACAGACTTTGGCAGTTACCACTTCTTAATATCGCTGTCTTTTAAAAAGACAACATTCATGCTATATACACACTGAGGAAACCTAGTTTTCCTTTTCTGCAACACGTTGTGTTGAATTGATGTTAGCATTTAACTTTACACCAAGAACATCCTTTAAGGAGGATCTGGGAAGAAGGCATGGGGTGGGGTTTACAAGAACCAGATCCAAATAGGGTGGGAGAGGAGATGGCTCAGATTTTTTTTTTTTTAACCTGAGGAGCCTGTGCTATGTCTGAGTAGATGCCTCTCTGGTTTTTGTTGGGGGTGGAATATTAACACGCATCTTTAATTCTATGGAAAGCTAACCAAGAGAAAAGTAACTTATAATGACATACCCAGAGTCACAGAGACGTGAGTAGGTTTCCCTTTATGTCTCTGCTCTATACAGTTCTACCCTAGTTCAGTTTAAGGACAGTGACCTTGACTGATATGGCCAACTATGGGAGTCATGGGCCAGTGGGCTAAGATTGTAGCTAGGCACTGGACTCTCAGGATTACACCTAGGATAGCCAAACTAATTCTTAAACCCTCCTCCTATCTGAAGGAATAATCACAGGAGAGAAGCCAATAATAATAAGGGTGACAGTCAATACGTACTGAGCACTTATCACACAACACCCCTGTTTCACATTCTTTTAAAAAAATATAATATATATATATATATATATATAATTGATTTTTTACAGAGAGGAAGAGAGAGGGATAGAGAGTTAGAAACATCGATGAAAGAGAATCATCGATCAGCTGCCTCTTGCACACCCCCTACCGGGGATATGCCCGAAACAAAGGTACATGCCCTTGACCCGGAATCAAACCTGGGAACTTTCAGTCCGCAGGCTGACGCTCTGTCCACTGAGCTAAACCGGTTTCGGCTGTTTCAAATTCTTTACATACATTATTATTTGAAGTCTCACAACCAGTTGTAGCTAAACTGTCACAACTTGTACTAATTAGTATATCTCTCACAACAATCAATAGTGAATGCAATTATTATAGATGAGAAAACTGAGGCACAGAGAGGTTAAGTAGCTTGCCCAGGTTTTCAAAGCCAGGGATTGGCAAAGCCAGTATTTAAATCCCGGTATTCTACCAGAATCCAGCTCTAAGCATCACCCTTGAGTGCCTTCCTGAGCCAAAACAGCTCATGAGAAGGAACAGATGGTTTGAAAATGGTAAACAGATGGTAAAGAGCAAAACACATTTATGAAGCGAGTTTCACTTCTCCATCTTAACTGCCTGAGAGGCAGAGGGCAAGTGGGGAAAGCCTGCATGTGGGGGCACCCAGAGCCGAGTCCTGATGCTGCCCTGATGGGTTTTTAAGGCCCATGGGGGATAAGCAACACGCCCCCATCTTTTTTATATCTGGACTAAAATTTCCTCTGAATCATCACCAACTGATGCAGAATCCCTTAGGGGAGGAGAGCAGGCATCTGCGTTTCTAACAATCTCCTCTGACCAGGTGATTCTGATGCAGGTGGTCTTCGGACCATGCTTGGAAACCAGCTGAGCCTTGGGGCTCCTTTCTGTTGCTTATTTGATGACTGACACTAGGCTACTTGCTTTTGTGGTGGTGTTTCTTGTCTGCTGTTTGTAGTGAGGGGCGGGGGCAGGGGCAGTGGGAGAAGCAAGACGTGGGAAGCCGGGCAGCTGTGTGATGGTGGGTGGCCCACTGCTCCCTGCCTCTGACCCTTTCTTTCTCACGTGAAGCAGGATAAAGGAGACCAGAAGTCAGGAGCCTGGAGTGGATCGCTGCTCAGTAATGCCGGGGCCCACCTCTGAGCTTTAGAGCCAGGTGCCTCTGGTATAAATATGTCTGGTATATTATGATTGAGCTAATATATTGGAGAAAGGTTGGGATCTAGAGAGTCCCCAATTGTTTTATTTTCTCTTTGCAAGTTTATTGTCTGTTACTGTAATTGATTGATTATAGCAAGAACATATAAAATGAGAACAACTCTCTTAACGAAAACATTTTTTTGTGTGTGTGTGTTCAACACAGTTTTGCTGACTGTAGCCACAATGTCGGACAGCAGATCTGTTGATCTTATATTTTATATAATTGAAACATTATATCCATTTCCCAACAAACCAATTTCCCAGCAAACCCATTTCCCCTCCCTCTGGCCTCTAGCAGCCACCTTTAGACTCTGTTCCCATGAGTTTGACTATGTTAGATACCTCATCTGTGTGGAATCATGCATTATCTGTCCTTTGGTGATGACTTGTTTCACTTAGTATAATGTTCTCCAGGGTCATTCATGCCGTCACATGTGGCTGGATTTCTTGATTTTTAAAGGCCAAGTAATATTCCACTGGCCTCAGCAATGATTTCTTGTATATGCCACTAAAAGCACAAGCAACAAAAGCAAGAATAGTTTAGTAAGGACCTTACAAAAATACTAAAGGAACCCCAATTCTTAAGTAACTTATGTAATATAAATTAGAATTATCTCTTGCTCTTTTCAGTGCTCCAGGTGTCTCCACCAATGAGTTAAAGGTGGCTTAGGAGTCTTAGTCCTCTTGCAAGGAAACTTCTTAAACTTTATTTACTGTTCAAGCTGCCTCTTTTTGAGAGTCAGCATGATGTAGCATCTGGTCTAATTTTAGGTGATAGCCCAGAACAGAGGAGGGAGAAATATTTTATTGTTAGCTACCAAATTGTGGAATCTCTGTCTTTAGAGGGTAATTTTCTAAAAAGATAAAACCACGACTCAATACAAACATAGAAAGAAGACATGTCAAATATTTGACTTAACTCATGAATATTGAGAGAACTGATAAGAAATTACAAGTAGCTCAAATAAAAAGCCAGAGACCATTCATTTATGTAGGCCATCAGAAACACTGGTTATATTTGCTAATAGATGCAAAAATAGCCTGTTTCACAGGTGGAGATTAATTGCAATGTCACAAGACAAAATTTATTTGCTTTTTTATGGACAGAAATCATTTGCATCGCTCTCAGTTCTCCACAAGTTGAAGTCTGTTTTCACAGAGTTGCAAAGTAGTTGAAGACCAAGAAAGGCTCAGACCTCCAAAGCATCAGACACCCTTAAGAGAGTCCTCCAGACACTAGCCTTCCATGGGGAGGATACTCAATAATCAGCTTGCTCATTTCAAAGTTTTTTTTTCACAATTTTTCTTGTGCTTAAATTTGCAGGGATGCTAAACATCTTTTGAAATCATGGCAGAAAACACCAGATAGCACTACTTTCCCCCCTTGCAACATTGTTATGTGGTTGAAAACCAGTTGAAATGTGCACTTAGTTCTTGAAATCTGATCAGGGCAGCTCACTGGCTGACTTCCCTGCCTCCCACAGCTCCCCCACTGACCAGCTCCTGCCGGGACTGGGCTGGATGGCTGTTCTGATGTGCCTTTCCCACCAGCTGGCACTTTCTCAGGGAGTTCCAAGAAAAG
This sequence comes from Vespertilio murinus, assembly GCA_963924515.1. Taxonomy (NCBI): domain Eukaryota; kingdom Metazoa; phylum Chordata; class Mammalia; order Chiroptera; family Vespertilionidae; genus Vespertilio; species Vespertilio murinus. Next base: position 153,503,518 of record OZ004704.1, read on the forward strand.
GAGAATGCTTCTCAGCATATCCGTAGTTATCCTAGGGTCAAGGATATATTGGTAGAGCAAGGGGGAGGCAATATTCAGAACTCAATTTCTTAGAAAAGGAATAACACTGGCAGAGGGCTGTTAGGGGGCAAACCTGGTGTGTGTGTGTGTGTGTGTGTGTGTGTGTGTGTGTGTGGTGTGTGGTGTGCTGTGTGTATGGTGTGTGCGCGTGCATGTGTGTGTGGTGTGTGTGTGCGTGTGTGTGGTGTGTGTGTGAGTGTGTGAGTGTGTGTGCGTGCGTGTGTGTGGTGTGTGCATGTGTGTGTATGTATGTATGGTGTGTGTGTGTGGTGTGTGTTGATAAAAACTCTCACCCTGACCAAACTTTAGTCAGCCCTCTGTGAGCCCTCTGACTTTGAACCTTGACCTGTCTTGAGTTTGTTCAGTGCAGTTTTAGCAAGAACCATGCTAAGTCATTTTAGCAAGAATCCCTTCACCACTGATATCTGATCAAGATCTTCATCAACCACTTTTGACATCTAAGTCGTTGGCTTGCCTTCAGCAAGAATCCTCCTACCCTTAATGTCTCTTCTTAGTAATTTTCCACCTATCGACCCCCTCCCTCGGTTTCCTGGCTAAAAACCCCCACTTGTCCTTGCTATGTTTGGAGTTGAGCTCAATCTCTCTTCCCTACTACAATACCTCTACTGCAGTATCTTCAACAAAGTCTTCCCTAATGTTTTAACAAGTGTCAGAATAATTTTTTCTTTAACAGTGTGTATGTGTGAGAGGGAGAGAGGGAGAGAAAGAAAAGGGAGAGAGGGAGAGAGAGTGGGAGAGAGAGAAGGGGGGTAAGAATGAGGGGAGAGAGAAAGAGAGAGAGTGTGTGTCTTTTCCAGAGGGAGTAAACATGTCAGTGAAGGGGACACAAAGACAAAGAGTCTGCTAGGAAAAAGTAAAACCAGCCCTCCCACTCACTATACTGGCTGAAAGGGGATGCACTTTGCCTTTCTCCTCATCAGTTTTTTAATCTGTAAAATAGATATAATAACATTGTTATGTGAGGTTACTAATATTATTTTTACACAGTATCAACCATATTTCCCTGGCCAGGTAGAACAGTTGGTTGGAGCATTTTTCCCGATTAGCCAAGATTGTGGGTTCCATCCTTGGTCAGGGTACTTATAGGAATCAACCAATGAATGCATAAATAGGTGGAACAATGAGTCAATGTCACTTTCTCTCGCTCTCTCTCTCCCTTCCTTTCCTAAAGTCAATCAAAAATTTAAAAAATATGTCAATAATATTATAAAGCACTTATGTACATTTCACCTATGTTTGATTTTATTATTAAATAACAGTATTTATTATTTTAAAGTGTTCGTCTTAACCTTTAAGAAAGGTGCCAGCCATTTTAACTCAAGTAGAGTGATATAAATGGTACCAAGGGCATCACATGCAGCTAAGAAGGGGACTCATTTGAGGTGGGGTGTTTTTTCCTGTCATGGGTGGTTAACTTTGAGAAGAATCTTTTACTCCGTAATATTTAGAAAGTGAAGTTTGCTCTTGCTCTGAGGGTAGCACAGTGGACTTTCCAGAAAGGTGCCTCAAAAGTGCTCTGTGTTGCCTGGCTGGAGTGGCTCAGTGGTTGAGCGTCGACCTGTGAACCAGGAGGTCACAGTTTGATTCTAGGTCAGGGCACATGCCTAGAAGGGGCCATGCAGGATGCAGCTGATCAGTGATGTTTCCCTCATCGATATTTCTATCCCTCTATTCCTCTCCCTTCCTCTCGCTTGAAAAATCAATAAAAACATACATATATATTTTAAAAAGTGCTTGGTGTTGGCCGTGCGGCTCCGACCAAATGATGGAGCGGGCGGTTCCTGCCCCAGGGCCCAAGTTCTCAGAGAGGACCTGTGAGGAGCACTCCGTCTTGTTGGGGAGGATCTGCTTCAGGGCCCAGGAGATAGCAGAAGAGGCAAGGCAGGTGGAAGAAGGCTGTGGACCCCATACCCACTACCCGGCTGGCACTCAGGCAGCACTCACCCCTATGACTCTTGGGACACCTCTGAGAATAACCACATTCCCTGCTTGTGGGAGAAGCTGGCCATTGAGGAAGTGACGTCCACAGCCTGCCGGCCAACCTCTGGGTGCGCTGTCTTGAGACTGTTTCCTGGAAGAGCTGCTCGACAGTAAAGAAGACACTGTAGAGCTGAGGACCTGAGGAAGAGACGTGTCTCTGGTAGGCCAAGGCCATGCTGGCTCGTGTGGGAAGGAGAACACAAGGTTTCGGAGAGCAGCCAGTCTCCTCAGCTGTCCCCAGGCCCAGGGTGAGGCCACAGAGGAGAAAAAACATCTTAAAACACTACTGCTCCTGGGCTCGGCCCTCGGCAGGGAAGCTCAGGTGTTTCTCCAAGTGGCAAATGTGTGCGGGAAATTGGCAACCTGGTTCAATGACTTTAAGCTGGATGTAAAGGGTTGGAGTTAAGAAGAGGCACAGTTAATTGTTTCAAGAGAAGTTGCTGTAGTCGTTAATTGGGGATCTGTAGCCACAGACAAGAAGGTCTGAGACAGTGGCTTAAGAATGAAAAGGGCCCTACCGGTTTGGCTCAGTGGATAGAGCATTGGCCTGCAGACTCAAGGGTCCCAGGTTCGAGTCCGGCCAAGGGCATGTGCCTTGGTTGCAGGCACATCCCCAGTGGGGGGTGTGCAGGAGGCAGCTGATCGATGTTCCTCTCTCATCGATGTTTCTAACTCTCCCTCTCTCTTCCTCTCTGTGAAAAATCAATAAAATATATGGGGAAAAAGGATGAAAGGGATAACTCTTGTCATGCAGTGATTTGTTGGGAACTAGTGCTTGTAGAGGTTTTTGAAAAGCATGCAAATTGCATTCCCTTTCCCCTAATGCCACCGTCATCGTGCCTGACAACCACAGGGTGACCTTCGTACTTTATGTATAAGATGCTGACCTCCTGGAAGCCAAAGATTCTCTTAGAGGATTAGAGAAAGTTCTCTTTGTGGGGAAAGCCACAAGATGAGGAAGGAAAGGAGAAATATCTCATCCACACTATTGACCCAGGCCTAGCTGATGGGAAGCTGTGGAGGTAGAGAGAACACACAGGACAGAAGGCCACCTGGAGTTTCCTGTCTCTTGGAGGTTGGATGCAGAAGCTCTATTTTTATATTTATCTGTGCCCCTAAAGCCTACTTTAGTTCTTTCAAGTCTTGCCTCTCCTATATGCTTCCTAACAGCATGCCCAGAAAACTTGCCTAGAATTGGTATGACTTCCAGAAATTAGTTTAGGCCTAAGAAACGGGGGATCAGGCAAAGTAGAATAATTTTTAGTTAAAGCAAAAAAAAAAAATTTTTTTTTTAAGATAATTCACTGAACAACTGTTTTTGACACAGACTATGTTTTCCAAAGAATATTCTTCTGTGTGATGTTACTAAGTAACACACACAATAAGATTTTTATGGTCAAAAAAAGTTGGAGGAATAGAGGGTTAATATAAATTAGCTAACAATTAGGTAGAATTTCTCAGAGGCCTTTAATAAGCTAATGTGTATTATAAACCAAGAGGGACCATCTGGTGAGCAGTAATTTCTAAGCTTATTCTCAGAGTATCATGACACAAGAGTGATTTAAGGAGCACACTTAGAGAGACACCAATGATTTCTCAACTAGTTGCTTTTACTATTTGGAAGTTCCCTTTCAGTTTTCATTGGCAAGTTATTGTGGAGCAGGAGACCTGGGTTCTCATTCTACAATCTTCTTACTACCCTGTTTCCCCGAAAATAAGACAGTGTCTTATATTAATTTTTGCTCCCAAAGATGCGCTAGGCCTTATTTTCAGGGGATGTATTACGTTTCCATGAAGTAGGTCTTATTTTCGGAGGATGTCTTATTTTCGGGGAAACACAGTAGCTGTGCCAAGTGGTAGCAGGTTGCTTAGCCTCAATTTTATCATCTGTAAAGTTGGAGAATAATAGCCTCACTTGGCTTGCAGGGCAATAGTTGGGAATAATCAAATGAGAAATTTTAAATAAACAAATATAAGTTTGGGCTAAGAAACCTCATTTTATTTGGATGATGCCTCATGGCAGTGATGCTTCTCTTTGCTCTTTATTGTCTATCAAACCAACAAAAGTCTGAATGCACTGCTTAATTTGACTCTAGAACTATACCAAGGTTCATAGCAATCCTCTGGAATTATTTAAATTCCCTAGCTTGCTGTGGTAGCATTATTTAGGGATTTCGTGCAAATGGCTATCACTTTTGTAACCTCAAATTTTTTTTAAAATATGGTTTTGAAACTATCTTCCCAAAGATAAAGGCAAACATAACCAATGGATGTAAGACACTGGGGAGGGGGGTGAGGGCAATGGGAAGATATGTACACATGTAATACCTTAATAAAAAATGGGGAGGGAGGAGTCATGGACAAAAAAAAATAAAGGCAAACATTGGAATAGCCCTGGACATTTTCAGACCTGGAATTATTTACCTTTTGGTCTCTAAGGTTGTTATCAAATCCGAACTAGAAAGGAATGAGTTTGCAGAGATGGTTAAATTTGGCAATTGTTGAGGCACATGCTTTTGAAAGGGATGAGTCAAGGCAAAGAAGCTAAGTTAGGAGTCAAGGGAATAGCATACTGGAAAGCCAGAGCCAAAGTGGTTGCAGTGCAGCTTGAATAATAATGCTATTCATAGCAAAGGCAATGTGCTAGACGCTGTTTTATGCATTTCACATAGAATAACTTTAAATCTCATAATAGCACCATAGGGGTATATTATTACCACACATGATTCTACATGTGTGAAAAGTAGAATTTAACAATGCCTACTCCAGGGTTCCGGATTCAAGGATAGTCAGTGATGTCCTGGTATGAAGGACACCTCAGGCAATTTGCCTTTACTACCTAAAATTCTAGGGTAATACTCCTGGCTATGGCTGATTGGACTCTGGGTGGATACCTGTCTCAAAATCAGCCAATTTATTGAATAGTCCTATTTTCTCAAGAATTTGAATTAGGGCTCATAAAGATAAGAATCTCTTTGAAAGAAAGCTCTAGGGATGAGGTGGCCTTGTGGGATCCTGTGTAACTAGATGGTAAAATAGAGGGAGCTTGTTTACTAAGAGAGCAGTGCAAAGACAGAGCCACATGATGCCAAGAAAGAAAGGCAAACGTGGTTAAAGTTAAACACTCAGGCTCTGGGGTCTGATGGGCCCAGGTTAGAATCTGGACTCTGTCATTTGTGAACATGGACTAATTGCCTAACTTCCCCAGGACTCAGTTTCTTCATCTTTAAAGTGGGGATGACGATATCTCTGTCAGGTGAATTGCTTCCCACAGTGCCTGACACGTAACCATCTCTCACAAAATAATAGCTGTTATCATAATTATTATTAATATTTTGGATGGCTTTTCAGTTCTCTAAGGTCTGACTTGACTTAATTTCCTTTTATAAGATTCCATCATCTCTGCATCCCATCATAACCCTCCCTCACTAGAGTAATGCCACAGGGATAACTAACTTTCTTCCCATTTTAAAAAAATAGACTATTTTTTAAAAGCAGTTTTAGGGTCACAGAAAAATTGAGCATAAAACATGGAGATGTCCCATATCTACACCTCTCCCTCCACGCACACACATGGCCAGCCTCTTCCATTATCAATATCCTGCAATGTGGTACCTTTGTTACAATTGATGAACCTGCATTGACACATTATCATTACCGGAAGTCCACTATTTACATTAAGGTTCACTTTAGTGTTTTACATTCTATGGGTTTGGACAAATTAACAATGACATGTATCCATCTTTATAGTATTATACAGAGTAGTTTCATTGCCCTAAACATCCTCTGTCCTCCATCTATTCATTTCTCCTTCCACCCAACCCCTGACAAGTCCCAATATTTTTACTGTCTCCATGGTTTTGCCTTGTCCAGAATGTCATGTAGTTGGAATTATACAGAATGAAGCCTTTTCAGAGTGGCTTCTTAGCAATATGCATTTAAGTTTCCTCCATGTCTTTTCATGACATCCTTTTTAGTACTGAGTAATATTCCATTGTCTGGATGTACAACAGTTTATTTATCCAATCACCCACTGACGGGCACATTGGTTGCTTCACATTTTCATAATTATGAATAAAGCTGATATAAATATCCACGTTTAGGTTCTTGTGTGGACATCATGTTCAACTCATTTGAATAATATACCAAGAAATGTGATTGCAAGATCATATGCTAAGAATATGCTTCGTTTTATGACACTGCCAAACTATCTTCCAAAGGGCTATAGACACAGACAATAATATGGTAATTACCAAAGGGAAAGGGGGGTTAGGGGAGTATATTAAGGGGAGAAAATGGTGATAGAAGGAGATTTAACGTGAGGTGGTGAACACACAGTACAATATATAGATGATGTATTTCAGAGTTATATACCCGAAATCTACATAATTTTATTGACCAATGTCACCCCAATAAATTCAATAAAAAAATCAGAAAACTCAAAACAAGTGAAAAACAATATGATAGTACATGTCAAACATGACTTGGCTCTTTATAGACCAATGATTCTTAAGTGAGGGCTTATGGGAACATTAAACAACAAACAAATAAACCAAAAAGACAGATTTCCCAACCTCACTCCCCAAATTTCAAATATAGACAGTCTAAGGAGAGTGATAATAAATACTTAAAAAGTTGATCGAAGAGTTTTGCTCTGCCCCAGATTTTGGAACCACCACTAGACAAGTGTAGTGAGGATTTCTGGAGTTCAGAATAATCAAGTGTGCCTTGATAGGAAGTTGAAAATTTGAACTGGATCTTAGAAGATGTGAGATACAGAGATAAAAGGTGGGAACATCCCAGACTGGGAGGAGGGGGGCAGGAGGAGCAAATGCGGGAAAAGTGGACTTTCCATGGCATCTGTTGGGGGTTGGGGGGTGGCAGAGGAGGGATGTTTTCAATAATGAGACTTATGAAACAGGAGCAGCAGGTCCAAAGAGGAGAACTACTGAAGCAGACTACCATGCTTAAATTTTACATCTGCAGACTCGGCATTGTCTTGGCCTATTGTTGTAGCAGTGTCTTGTCAGCTGAGTGGAGCAGTGTTCCTGCTGGTCCTGGTGGTAAAGCTAGGTAACCTCTAGTTGGCTTTGAGAATGTCTCATTTCGACTCCTAGTCTCTACTGTTAGTTCCATACAGCAAAACCGGCTTCAAACAGGGGAGGACTATTGTTGTTTGCTGCAGTGATACCTCATTTTCACAGGGAAGCACTGGATTGGCTGGTTGGGTCAAGACAACTGGAACAGACAGTTGTGTCTAATCTGAGCCCTGCCTTGGGCTTGGTGATGGCTTCCAGGAAGTCAGCAGCTCAGCTGCCTCACAATTTGGTTTGTGGTACTGACACCCTTTTGTACAGGAAAGGTTTATGAAGGACAGAGCCATCTTAGCTCAGGAAGGATTCTGAGAAACAAAGAAGATTTTAACAGAAAAATGTGCCGTGTGTCATTGCCATATATCTAGTTCCAGTTGAACACAGGACTACTGCCCCACTTCTTCTCAGGGCCCAGCAGCCTGTGCTTTGATCTGATGTGGAGTTTGTGTTCCTGAGGGATTCTTTCCTCCAGGGCCAAGCTCCCACAGCTTTGCCTCCATGTGCTCTTTTCTGTGTACCCCAAATCTGGATATGGTCTGTCAACTTTTCCCTGGTCAGGTCTCCTCTTCTCCTGTGTCCTTTTATTAAGTGCAGGCATTCAACAAATTGAACCTATGCAGAGTAAATCTAATATCAAATCCAGCAAAAGCTATAGCAAATCCTATAGTGTTTGGGGTACTCTCCGGATAAAAATATTTAGGGCCCAGGAACCTATGTTGTCAACAACCATTACTGGAGCTTTTGATGTCTATTGTCCTATCTGGCTACCTAAACACAGAGCTTCTCGAGACAATTTACCTAAGCTTGAGTTCCATGGTGATATTTTCTTGCTTTGTGATGTAAAGTGTGGGAAGAAATAGTCTTTGGGTAGAAAAGGCTTGCCAAGTCCTATAACCCGTAGATCGTCTTTTATGAGGAAATTGTTCATGTCAATGAGCTCAATGCATAGTATTTGTTAGCACTGACAGATTGAGACTCAGATATTCTTCATCTCCAATGTTCAGGTATGATTTGACTTGTTGTTACTGTCCTTCATTCCCCCATCTCCTTCATATAAAGAAGTGCAACAAAATAATAGTCCCATAAGCTCAATGAGCTAGAACCTCTCTTATTACAAGTGACGATAAAGAAAACTTGTTGTGTACTCACCTTTTTTTTCTCCCTCTCTGCATGCACAGACATGTTGTCATTGCTGGAGGGTCCTGGGCTGCATGTGTGCACAGGTGATTCATGGAGAAGGACACATCCCTTGTGGGGAGCATTACCTTTCTCATGAAATATTCCCCCAAAATGGAATTTTCAGGACACTTATTAGTCCTTGTTTGGAAATTGTGTCACTATATGAGTGAGTCCACATTAGTAGATCAAGTCAGAGTTTTCCAGAAGTAGTGTGGCAATTGTCTAGAAGTGTCCTGGACCTCCATGTTAAGTAGTTGAGAATCTCACCGAGACACTTCTCTGGGATGCACCTGTTCTCCATGGGGGGCCCAGCACAAGCCAGGAACTGAGTGAGGGGGATTCAATGAGGTTCCACAAATGTATCTGGGTTCTGTCAAGTGCCATGAAGGTAAAGGCCTCATCTGTCTTGTTCACCCTGGTGTCCTCAGTTCCTATAATAGTTGTTCAATAAATGCACATAAGATGAGTTGATTTGATGGACTGGGTATGGTACTAGAGGTATAAGATGATGAAGTAGTATGACATGAGTTGACCAAAGGTATGAGTTGGCTAAATGAGTTGGCACTGCCCTTGAAGAGTTCCTAGGCTACTAGTACTATGTAAGACAAACAGTTGGAAAATAACAAACACAAAATATAGTAAGAGATGTATATAAAGGTCCTAAGGAAGCTCTGAGGAGCGAGCTTAATTGTGTTTGGAGAGCATACAGGCTGGTCAGGGCAAACTCAACAGGGGCATGTGAAAGACTGAGAAACATTTGAAAACTGAGAGTTTTTAAAGAGTCAGAAAGATCTAGAAAGACTTCATGCTTCATCAAAGGAGTGGGAGATGAGCTGAATCTTGAAGAATGTGAAAAGGTAGGATAATGATGGAAGAGAACAATGTAAGAATGATTTCTATTGCTGAATAGCTCACTATACAAAGGGAGGGTCAGGGTAAATCTCTGTAAAATGACATTGGAAGGCATATGTGGTGGGATGTTACAATGGAACCATTCTTGCCTCTATTTTCACCAAGGCACTAAAATGAAAGTTATCAGTTACCAAAGGGAGTAGGAGACAAATCCTACACCTCCACACTCTGCAGATTTTCTGAGTAAATAACTGTAAAGACTCATTTTCCCGTCAGCCAGATCAAGGATCTTTCAGGGCAAGGATGCCATATATATTGCCCTGTTTTCCGTGGACTAGATGAAGGCCACTTAGGAGAGAGATGAGGTGGGCCATTTTTGGTTATCCCAATAGAAGAGGACTTGTCTCCAAAGGAGAGGAGAAACTTCATTGAAAAGGGCCAGGGTATGTTGGCCAATGCCCAGGGGATCAGGAAGGAGTTGTAAGAGGCCACCAAGAATAGATTGTTTTCACCTGGTCAAAGGGGACTGCAGAAGAGCTGTGTCTAGCAGGAGACCCAGGAAGAACTATAAAAGCTAATTATAAGAAAGAGTTCCACCCAGGAACACCAGCATTAGCCTTGTGGTAGGCCCAGAGAGCACAGAGCCATGCAGTCAAGTAAGTACTGTCCTCTCCCCTGGCTTCTCCCCTCTCCCCGTTTCTTTTAGGTCTGACAGCGAGGGAGTGGGAAAGATTGTGATAAGAAGAGAAGAGCTGAAATGTCAAGCTTCCTTTCTGACTGTGGACTTCCAGTCCCAGGCAGACTTGAGGAGAGAGGATTTAATACTAAGTTCAGCCTCTTGATCATTTCATGGGCCTGGACATGTTTATAATCAAAGTGAGAAAGTCTTTGTGACTTAAAGTAACTCTAGTACTCTTCCTTTTCCCAGGAGTGAGCAGAAAGCCACAATGCCTGCCAGGGTTTTTATTCAGGGGCAGGGAAGGTTAACCTACTGAAAAACCATTAAGGGACATAAACAGTTTTGAGTATATCATGAGTCATACTTACTCAACATACCTATTACGTATGCAAACAGTGCTTGGCATACAGCAAGCGTCCAATAAATATCTTTTTACTGAGTAATGTCAAAAAGGTTATAAAGATTGCACTGGAACTCTCCACATGGAGACACAGATGTCAGAAAAGCAAAATGAACAAAAATGAACCCTAGACGTTGTGGTTTGGGATTTCTATGAACTAGCTAAGGATTGTTAACTATTTGATCTCACAAGAATCACAATCACAAGGCAACATTAATGATTTCATGGTGTTCTGAATGGGGTAGAGTGTCCACAGAGCCCACAGATAATGTTCCTTGGTGGAAGACAACTGATGACCAATGACTCCTGCTTTTCTATATCCATAGAAAATGCACAAAACTTATTTGTTGTTGTTGTTTTTAAAATATATTTTATTGATATTTTACAGAGAGGAAGAGAGAGGGACAGAGAGTTAGAAACATCAATGAGAGAGAATCATCCATCAGCTGCCTCTTGCACACCCTCTACTGGGATTGTGCCCACAACCAAGGTACATGCCCTTGACTGGAATTGAACCCAGGACCTTTCAGTCCGTAGACCGATGTTCTATCCACTGAGCCAAACCGGTTTGGGCTATAAAACTTGTTTTAAACACAAGTGAGGCCACCACCCCACCACAGGATTGGCCTGAAGATGCCATTGATGGAACATAAGAGGATAAGACCTCTTTGTTTTCTCTAAGGGGGACAGGGTGGAATGGATCATCAGATCATTCTGCCCTCCTTCTAGAGTGCTTTCTTTTCCTCTGTAGAGGCTGGAAGTCTAAACACTATCTTTTCTCAACTCCCTGAAAGCTGGCTTCTGGACGTGACTCAAGTTTTACCCACCGGTGGCACTCACGTAGCTTCAGAAGACAGGCATGGAGCAAGGGCCAAAAAGCACATGGAGGCATTTGGCCTTTCCCGAGTCTATCACTTACATGGGTGCTGAGAGGCAGAGCACAGGGCATTCATTTATAACCCAGCAGGTGTGGTGTCATCTGGAGCTGGCAGCAGTGGAAGATTCCTGATCTTGGCAGCATCCTGGTGGCAGCAGCTGTCCTGTAGTTCTGGTGAAGGTAGTTTTCTTGGTTCGAAGGCAGCTTCTCGATGGGCGGGTTCTGTAGAGTGCTTAGGGATGCTTTCCTGACAGCTCAGCCTCGAGTCTGTTTCTTCAGTCCTCCCAACGACTCTATAAGTCATTTAATATCCTGAAATAAATAGCTTCCTGCATCCACTACTAGACAGGATTCTGTTCTCTACCATTAAATAAAGGATACAGCACGGTGTATAAAGACTATATAAGAAACAATATCAAAATATGTCTGAGAAGCTAAACACAGGAATGGAGAAGTACAAAAGAACTCCCTCCCCCCTACTTAAAACCCAAGTTTTATTAAGGATTTAAACATCTAAGCATTTCACAGAGGATGGAGGCCTGGTCAGAAACGATGCCTCCTGCTTCCAGCTTAAAGGTGAACACACACCCACTGCACACACAGCCCAGGCACCTGGTGGTCTTTATTTTTACTATTAGTGGAAAAACAGGCATTTAGATCTCAACAAGTGTATTGAAAAATGACCTGCAGCAGTTTGGAGCCCTACAGCCATACTTGGGAACCCGTCTTTGCTGACACAACAAGGCGGTTGTTCCACGTTCCAAAGCTGGACCTTGTCCCGGGCTGGGCCCCACACCTCATGGACACTCGGCCTGCTGCTTAGGACTCATGGGGACGCTTCTTCTTCCATCTCCTCCTCCCGGTTTGGGCCTGCTCAGTGCTCTCTGCCTGCAACCTGGCCCCACTGCAGCAGGCCCTTCGGCCACTCCACCTCCTCCAGCACCCACCCATTTGCTAAGGGGGACCAGACACCTTTCTCTTGTCAGCGCGCAAAGTAGCACCTGGGTTGAACATTTTGCTTCTCCTGGCAATACCCTTTGTGAGCTGTGCACCCCGTTTGTCCTTGAATATGTTCTCTGCTTCCTGGCGCTCTTTCAGCTTCACCCTTTGGAAACCCAGCACTCTGACTTGGGGAAGAACTTTGTAGATGACATAGAGTCAGTAACGCTTCTGGTGTGCCACGGGCTTTCTTGGAATCCTCAGGTAAGCCAGTGACTTGAGAGACACCAAAGGTCCAGGTCACCCAGCTCCACGAGGCTGTTGTTGGTGAGCATGAGCTCAGTCCAGCATCTCGCCTGTGCAGCATATTCTATGCTTGTTCACCAGTCGTGTCTTCAGTCTTCTCAACAAAGGAGAGCCATCCAGTTTCCAGTTGCATTGTCAGAAAAAGCAATAGCATCAAACTGGTCTAAGGTCGCACCAGATTTTCCATGACAGGAATGCTATATTCCCCCCACTCCCCAGGCCCAGCTCGCGTCCCTCAGCTCCACAGTCAGCTTCATCATCCTGCCATCTTGCAATAGAGAACTTTTATCTGCAGGTGGTGGTTGACATTCATCTGTTCATTTGTTTATTCATTCATTCTTCCCCATATTTATTGAGGGCCAGACACTGGGAGCAGATAGCCATTCACGGAGGGAAAAGACTGATGGGCTCCTTATTCATAATGCTCAAGGTCTAGTGGATTACAGTTATACGCTTCTTAATAGTGGGGACACATTCTGAGAAATGCATCATTAGGTAATTCTGTCATCATGGGAACATCACAGAGTGCATGTACAGAAATCTAGATGGTATGGCCTACTACACATCCAGGCTACATGGTGTACCATGATCACACATGTGATCCGCTGCTGTCTGAAACCTTCTCAAGTGCATGACTGTATGCCTCTTTCCCTCCCCTTTTCTATCTATCTGGCTGAGAATGTTGACCTGTATTTCTTTTCATTTGGTGATCGGACAGTTGAGAGACTTGCTCAACCAAAGAGTTGGTTTCTAGAGAGCTAAGGAGTAAAACTTGACCCTCTACCCAGGCCAGTCATAAATACTAGTGACTGAGTTTTTCCTTCCAGGTACATCAATAATTAACTAATAAACAGAGCCTACCCTTCTACCCTTAATCTGTTATCTTAAGATCAGGGTTTACTTCACACATTTGCACACCTAACACATATTTGTAACTATCAGTGCAGTAAGTTCCCCTCTACATTCTTTGCTCCAGGATGATGCCCGTGTTCAGCAGCCACGGAGAAATGTGGCTCAGATCTCCCAGAGAGAGGACGTGCTGTGCCGGCTGCTGTCAGCTGAACGTTCATTTGGAATCTGCCTGGGCTCTCTCACTGAGCAGCCCTGGTCATGCGTGAGCTCAGCAAGTACAAGGAGCAGCCATTTCTTCACTACGGGCAATCTTTACACCTAAGCTTGTTACCCTGTTCTCCCTCCGATTCCTTCCCTTTCACAGGTTTCAGACCTCTGTCGTTATCTGAAGCCTTTCCCCACCTACTCCTGCTTTCTCTCCGCTTTCTCTTTCACAAGTATCACTGCCAATAAATCTCTTGGATTCCTAACTAGGTCTTGGCATCTGCTTCCTGGCAGAACCAATCATCCCACTATGGAAAAACACTGTTTCTTTTGAGAAGTTACTCATTTGTTTCTCATGTAAGAGCTTTCCCACTTACCTTTATTTTTTTTCTTTTATCCCCTCAGTGAAACCTCCCACACCTGAGATTCTGATTTCTCTTAACGAGGCCCACCTCAGTCCTAGCAGTAAAGAAAGTGAGGAGGGACTCTTGGAAGTAATTTGTGTAAAAAAAAATTAGGGAAGATGTTGAGCAACTGGCATTGGATTCCCTGGGACAGTCCTTGGCTACCTTTCATGGAGCTGCATCTTCCGTTGTGATGAGAAGATAGTCACCCGCGGACACAGGTGTGCAGCTTCACCTCCAGCAGGTGCCATTGTAATTGTCTGCACCACGAAAGTAAGAGACCAAGTGGGGATGCCCTTCCCAACACCAGTACACTTAATGAGCTGCTTAGTCATCAAAACCCAACGCATCTGTCTCCTTTGTGAGAACTTTTCTGCTCTCCCAGGTAGCATCACCACAGTGGGAGGTTGCATTTCTCACACTGCATGGCAATTATTTGAACACGTGACTCCTCCCTAGCTAGGTCGTGAATCTTAAGGATGAAATGATGCCTGTCTCGGGCATTTTATTACCTTCCTCATAGGTGTGGCCTTGACACTTTAGGAGCCCAGGAAGTGCTGAGTCAGTGAAGGTGCACACCCGTCTGGAATAAGGCAATGGACTAGACACTTTTGAGGAAACTCTTTTGCCTGTGATTCTAGTTCCAGTCTCAGCCCAGGGCATTGCTGTGAGTCTGACTGGTTCAATGACTATTGGCTGTTACTCAGGGCATTGTGAAAAGCAAAGAACAAAATGCAGGAGTCCAGTTTTGGCTCCTCACTGGGCTTCAGTTTTCTTACCTACAAAATAGAAGATCTGGTTAAATAATCTGTAAGGATTTTCTAGCTCTTTAACTCCAGGTTTCTGTGTTGGAGGACGTATAGCTGTATCATCCACCAGCCCTTGCTTCCCAGGTGGACATGGCTGCCTTGGAAAAGGAACTTCCCTCACTGTTGCATGAACACCCCCCATAACTACTCCCTCGGGTTGGTGAGGGAGAGGCTCTTCTGTCCACAGTAATGAGACATGTCTGTGCCCAAGCTTGGAGGATCACAAAGAAGATGGAAAAATGCTGCTTGGGTATCAACTGAGCTTGGTGCTTTCACAATTGTTATCTAATTCTTTTCTCTCTTTCCACAAAAGCTCTGTGTGTTAATATGATCTCTAATTTTGGAGATGGGAAAATGAGAATCAGTGGTTTTAAAAAATGCATAGGTCACACAGCACAGCTAATGAACTAAGAGAGGTGAGATTTCAAGCCAAGTGTCCAGATTCCCATTGCTGTTATTCTAGGCAGACGGAAGGTGTGAGTACAGATGCTGAATTGGGGAAGCACAGTGTTTGAAAGTAGAAAATGGTGGAGGGAGGGTGAAGAAAGCAGAGGGTATTTAAAGGCAGATGGTGTGGGACAAGACTGGCATGGGTGTGCATGCCAGCCGCTGGCAGTGGATTCGATGAACTGGGTGCACTAGGGCACCATGGAAAGTTTTGAGTACAGGTAGGACATACTCAGAATCCTCTATTATGAAGGTTAATCGAGCTTTGAAGTACACATTTAGTGAGGAAAGCCAAGGGACCTCTTTTTTATTTTTATTTTATTTTTTTAAATTTATTTTTATTGATTATGGTATCACATAATTGTCCTTATCCCCCCATTCCCATCCCAACCCCCTCCCTACATATTCCTCCACCCTCCTATTGTCCATGGTGCATGCACACAAGTCCTTTGGTTGATCTCTTCCCTTTACCCCCACCCTCCCCTACTTTCCCTAGGGACCTCTTAAAAAGCTTATGGGAATAGCCACCCTCCAAGATAAACCATTAAACAGAGTTTTGGGCACACACTACTGTGCTTCACAATATGCAAGCTACAGAGACGAAGAGACATGACCTGGGTCCTGCCCTGGAGAAACTTTTCTCACAGAAGAAATACCATGAGGACCGTGAGAGCCGCATGGGCTTCTAGATGTAAGTGCTCAGGCGGTGCAGCCACATACCTGTCTTTGTAGAGTTCTCGGATGGATACAACTCACTTGTTTTAAAGGGCTCAGAAGTGAGTGTTTGGTTATCTCTGACACTAAAAATTGGGGTTTGCGTCTTTCTGTTTGCTTGGATGCCCAAATGTTCACCTTTCAGTATAAAGACAAATTGTGACTCACTGCCTTTTCTCCTTCTCCTTTAGGCCTCACTCTCCTCCTTAGTGTGAGCCCAGGAATGAGAGGCTGCCCACCACGGGCTGCCAGGTGCTCAGGTCGGAACTGCAGTGCAGAGGTGGGGCTGGCAGAGCTGCCCTCGCTCCCATCTCCTAGCGGCTCTTCTTTCTGTTGTGTTTGTTACTTCCCAGGTCCCCCCACCCCCCTCCCATAGACACACATATTATACACTGACCTCACCTTCAGTCACCCACTGAAGGCCGATGTATGAATTCTTGGATGTTTAAATAACAGTTCCATGAGGGACACTCCTAGCTATTAAATAGCTTTGAACTAGACACAGAGGCACTAGAAGAACCAACGTGCTATTTAATTTTATTCTCCATTTTCTCTATTTGGCTTCTTCTCCTTTTTGTACGTATAAGTTTCTCCTCTGGGGCCAAGACAGTGTTGTGGTGAGATGGAGCAGGATGCGGGGTTATTTACTTAGTCACCACAATTTTATAAAATTATGGAATGCCCCATGCCAGGCGTTTTGCAGAGAGCTTTCTCTTTTGGATTCCAGCTCCTGAGCAAGGGCTCCCATTGGTTGGGAACGTGCCATGCCCTTGACCTTGAGCAGTTAGAATTCATTCTTTCATTTGTCTCCCTGTCCTCCTGACAACCACCTGCTTCCCACACAGCAGCTACTAGGGAGGGAATCCCACGAAAAAGAACCCTGGAACAGAGGAATTCCAAACCAAACATAAACAACAGATTTTTACAGGACTCTATACCTGAGCTATTGCCCTGGTCATTGATTTTCCTTATTAAAAACAACGCCGGGGCCTGTAGAAACCTTTCTGCTAATACTAATATGACTGCACTTATCCTCTCTACCTAGGTTAGTGTCATTAAATATTTACAGAGTTCCACACAGTGCAAGGTGCTATGTCGCCCTTAATGTCTCAAAGTCCCAATGTACAATATTGTAAATGTGGAGGGAAAAAGGCTCTGAGAACCAAGTCCCATCTCTGCCACTCTGCCTCAGTCTTTTTGTTTTAAGAAAGGGTTAGAAAAAAGAGTTTGTAGTTCTGCTTTGGGATTCTGGGATCCCAACATCAACATTCCTTTTTAATATTCTCTCATCGCTGTTTTGTTTTTTATTTAACCATCTCCTCTCTCTCACCTCCTCTTATCAGCCCAGCTCACCATACCCTTATTGCCTTAGTTTACAAATAACAGTTTCTAGAATATGGCACACAAAATCATTACTATTATTCCAAGATCCTACAGGAATAAGAAAAAGAAAGCCATCTTTTCCTTAATTGGTGAACTCTTGAAAATACCATGTCCCTATTTCTTACCAATCTATATGTGGGCATTAGGGCTGAGGTTCCAAACTTCTTGTTCTCATCTTAGCTGATGGGGGAGAAATAAACTTTCCACTATCCTGAGAGGGTCTTCCTACTGGCCTAATGATCGAATTGACATGAAACAGATAAACAAGAAAAAAATGACTACATTTAATTACATATGTACATATGGGAACTTCACATACATGAGTGAGCCAGAGACCCCACATATATGAGAAGTTCACAGACAGAAAGGAAAATGATGTATTCTGAGCAAGGGTGAGGTAAGGCACACTAGGACTTCAGAGGGTCATTGCGGAATGATAAGAAGAGCAGATGTTCAGGAATTAATAGTTTTCCCTGCCACATATCTATAATAATAAAAGTGTAATATGCTAATTAGACTTGACATCCTGAACAACCTTCCGGACATCATTCTGGATGTCCTTCCCGACAAAGCCACAGTGGCAGGAGCTGAGGCAGAGGCAATTAGGGGCAATCAGGCAGGCAGGCAGGCAGAGTAGTTAGGGGCAATCAGGCAGACAGGTGAGCAGTTAGGGACAATCAGGTAGGTGGGTGAGCA
This sequence comes from Vespertilio murinus, assembly GCA_963924515.1. Lineage (NCBI taxonomy): Eukaryota > Metazoa > Chordata > Mammalia > Chiroptera > Vespertilionidae > Vespertilio > Vespertilio murinus. Next base: position 153,521,413 of record OZ004704.1, read on the forward strand.
GATAGGGACAGTCAGGTAGGTGGGTGAGCAGATAGGGGTGATCAGGCAGACAGGCAGAGTGGTTAGGGGTGATTAGGCAGGCAAGTGAGTGGATAGGAACCAGTGGTCCCGGATTGCGAGAGGGATGTCCAACTGTTTAGGCTTGCAGGGATTGGGCTTAAACTGGCAGTCAGACATCCCCTGAGGGATCCTGGATTGTGAGAGGATGCACACTGGGCTGAGGAACCGCCCCACAAATTTTGTGCACTGGACCTCTAGTAAAGGTCATAAAAGGTTATTTCTGGTAATAATTTTTTATTGTGGTCGTCCCCTAATTTAAATTATTTAAGAGAGAGATAAAAGTTTCTTGAGTCAACAGGCTCTTGTTTGCCTTCAGATCAAAAATAATTCACATGCCAAAGTGACAGAACCTGGGGAGGCCTGTCCTGAACTCCTTCACTGCAAACTTTAAAAGAGATTTAGGGGAAATAAATGAAGTTATGTGTGGTTAGATTCTCTTGGTCTCTTGGTCTCTGTCCCTGTCATGCAGTTTATCTAGGCTATTTGTTACTAATTCTATTCAACAGGGTATAAAAAAATTAGATGTTGATGGCCAAAGGTCATTTATTAAGTTCCTAATTAATTAGAGCATGGTGATTGAAACTGCATGGTTGTGAGCATCATGAGGGCACCTAGCACAAGCCTGGCACATAGTAAGTGTTCAATGAATGCCTTATTTTGAAGGAGTCAGTGATGTATGCAATCACACTTCTTGTAGCTTTCTCAGAGGCAGCAGTTATTGATGATGGACATACTTTAGAAACAAAAGTTGGAGACTGGGTTTGACAAGTAGCTGTCTTTGACTTTGCAATTGACATGCAACTACAACAGTAGAAGCATGAACTTTGTTTTGGTATCCATGAATCACCTTTGTTGAAAAGAGTAAGTATATAAAAATTGGGGTGATTTCAGAAGATTAAACATGTAGTGCCATGCTCGTGGCTTACAAAATCAGAAGCTGAAACATGTAAAGGATTTAAACGTAAGTTCTTGGGATGAGTAAACACAAACTGTCACTTAGTGTGGTCATAACTCAGGAGGAGCTATGAGTTTGGGGTGGCACTAACTAAAGCATCTATGAACATTCTGGGTTCAAGTTGGGAGACAGCATTTATATATTAGCTTCTTTCTGTTTATTCTCAGAAGGCTAGAGACAAAGACCTTGCCAAAATATTTGAAACATTGAGCAAAGATAATTAATATTAATCAGCTGGTTATTAGAAACTCCTACTATAGTTCATTGTGGTAATACACTTGCCTTCTGCTAACTCTGACCAGTTTGGGTTTAGAATCAGGACTTTGGAAGATTATTGGAGAAAAGGAAGTCTCACAGTCATTTATTTCTAGGTACAAAAGCATCTGCAGAAAATTTCGAATCCCTCATCATCTAAACCTAAATGAAGGCACAAATAAGTTATACGTGTCTAGATTCTCCTGCTCTCCCTCATCAAATAAACCCATTTCAATGAATAAGATAGACACCCAGGGCTACAGTCTACTCTGTGAAGGCCTAAATTAAGATGTATTTCTTTAAGTGGAAGCTCAAGGGCTGTGAGGATGTCTGACTGCATTTCCATGATGATGAGTAGATAGATAGGACATGGATATTCCACATGGCCCCTCAGCACTCAGAGCCCATCTTAGCACACATTGCCATTTTCTCTCTCCTTGGTTGTTGCATGAGTTTCCTAACTGGTCTTCTTGCTTCTCTCTCAAACATCTGTTTTTCACACAGCAGCCAGAGTCTTCATATAACTATGAAAATCAAGCCATGTAACCTCCTGCAGGTAGTTTTCCATTGCAGTTAGAATATCATGTTATCACACCCTATTCCACCTCTGGACTACAGAGCCCTGCAGAGCCCTGCAAAGCTCTGGTCCTCACTCACATCCCCAGCCTCATCTCAGACTATCTTCCCCTTATAGAATGTGCTCCAGGCAGAATGGGCTTCCTTCTGCCCTTGAGCATGTAGATCAAGGGCCTTTGTGCTTGCATCCTTAGCCACTCTGACCTCAGCTCTTTGATTATCTGCCTCCTTCTCATCCTTTAGACCTTAGTTCAACAGCACCACCTCCAGGAGACCTTCTTTGACCTCCTACTCTAGATGAAGTTGGGAGGTCACTCACAATTACATTTCCTATTTTATTTTCTCCATAGTCTTTAAACAACATTTCCTTCATAGTCCAAAATTATTGTTTATTTAATGGTTTCATAGTTTATTGACTGCTTTTAACCACTTGAGTATAAGCTTCAGAGAGCATTCTCATAACTATGTTGCACACTGCTATGTACCCAGAAATAAATTCCTGGCACATAGTAGTTCCAGAATAAATAGTTTTGGTTGATGTTGATAAATGGTGAGATTTGATCCATTCTCCCATGCCTCTGGCATTGACAAGATCTGTGGATGGGACATACTTTTCCTTTGTAAAGCAGGTTGAAATGCTTGCTTACTTTAGAGGAAGAGCCAGTCTAGGACACACATTAGAACATTTAAATTACTTAGAATTTAGGGAAGGCTCATGCACAGTACCTGATATCACCCAAGAGGGGCAGAATGGTCGATAGTCTTCAATGATGGCCAGCACCAATTTCTTCTCTCCTTGCATATGCATGCCAATTCACCCATCAAGAAATGGAAACCATTTCTCATCTCCTTGAATCTAATTTGCTTTCTGTTTTTTGTTTGTTTGTTTGTTTGTTTGTGTTTTGTTTTGTTTTAGCTAATAAATAGAATCCAGCAGGTGATGTTCTGGGACTTTCAAACCTGGGCCTTCTTGAAGTGACAGCATCGGTTTCCTCTTGAAAACCAGCTGCCATTAAGTCCAAAATCCTGAGAAAGCTGTATTTTGAGGATGTCCAAGCTATTCATGCAGCGAAAGCCCAGAGAGGAACATCAAGGTGCCAGATATCTGTGTGGAATCTTGGAACTTGTAGTCCAGCTCATAAATGCAGCCTAGTGATTGGCCCCAGTCCATGCCACTTCAAGCAGAAGAATCTACCGACGGAGCCAAGTCAAACTACAGAAGCATGGGGAATGAATCGTTAGTGTTTCAAGACACAGTCAATTTGGGGGTGGCTTGTTATGCAGCAGACAGCTATGCTAGGCTGCTGTTGCTATGTAACCCAATCCTGAGGCTTTAAGACATTTTGAGTTTCTCAAGCTTTACTCTATAAATAAATAATCAGGGCATACAGTTAAAAGGCTGGTTTTGATTCAGTAGGTTTGGGTGGGGTTGAGATTCTGTATTTCTCACCAGCTCCTAAGTGATGCTTATACGGATGACAAAGTGCATGGACTACACGTTGAGTAGCAAAGCCAGTTCCCAGCCCTCCAGGAAGATCCACATTTAAATCATCTTTAAAAAACCACAGGCTTTCCCCATGCATATTTGAGAAAATGCTAGTTTGAAAAAGGACTCTGTTCAAATGTTTGAACACCACCTACTATGTTCTACTACTGGAGAGTTACAGTGTATATTAGTTAATCAAATGCTCGTTAGAGCTCCCCAGTAGAAAAACCTGTTTGACTCTATTTAGCATATTTGCTAAGAGTATTTGATTATAGCTATTAATGTCTTAAAGAACTAGCTTTTTTTTTGGGGGGGGGGCATGCCTGGAGAAGCACAAGACCACCCTATTTTTTAAAAAAATTAACAGCCAGTTTCACATAGCTGCTCAATAATGAATATTTATGTTACTAAGATTCTTAATCCAAAATCCACCACTCCTTAGATTGAATCTAATTCTTATCCCTTGCTACAGTGTAAGAAATCACTATTCATTTCTCATAGAGTGAGAAAATGATAGCGTCTCCCCATTATTTAGCCCTTTCTATACTTGAAGGATTTCCCTCTTTGTCAGGTGCTTGATCTTCTAGTTCTCTCAGTTTTTCTTTCCGTTTCCCAGCACTTTTTTGTTAAGCTCTATAATTAAACCACTTGAATGACCTTGAAATAGTTTTCTAATATTTCCAAACATAAATATTATCACTTATAAAAGGGAGGTAATCCTAGTATGGATGAGAATATTAAATAAAATATAAAAAGGTTATTGATGTCACTTAGCATCAGAGAAATGTAAATTAAAACCACAATGAGATATCTTCCTGTCAAAATGGCTATCATCAACATATCTATAAATAATAAGTGTTGGTCAGGATATGAAGAAAAGGGAACTGTAGTGCCTGGTTGATGGGAATGCAGATTGATGCAGCCACTATGAAAAACAGTATGGAGGTTCCTCAAAAAAATTAAATATGGAACTTCCTTATGACTCAACATTTTCAATTCTGAGTATTTATTAAAATAAATCCAAAACAATAAGTTGAAAGAATATATGCACCCCATTGCAGTTATTTATAATAGAAAATATATGAGAGCAACCCGATTGCTTGTCAATATTTGGTTGGATGAAAGAGTTATGATATATAATGGAATATTACTCAGCAATAAAAAGAAATTTTACCATTTGCAATGAAACTGATGAACCTAGAGGGTATTATGCTCAGTCAAATCAATCAGAGAAAGACAAATATCATATGATTTCACTTACATGTGGAATTTAAAGAACAAAATAAATGAACAACAAAATTTAAATTGTGGATGCCAGAGGGGAGTGGGGTTGGGGGACTTGGTAAAAGAGGTGAAGGGGTTAAGAAGTACAAATTGGCAGTTAAAAAATAGTCATAGGAATATAGTCATTGGGATATAAAGTACAGCATAGGAAATATAGTCAATTATATTGTAATACTTATGAATGGTACCAGGTGGCTACTGAAAATATCGGGGGAATGCTGTAAAATTTCTGATTGTCTAACCACTATGCTGAACACTTGAAACCAATACAAAAAATAATATTAAAGTAAAGTGTAATAGAAAAATCAAAAATGAAAGGGAATTGAAGGTTAAAATAAGAAAGGCTACTAAACATCACTAATCATCAGGGAAATGCAAGTTCAAACCACAATGAGATATCACCTCATGGCTTTCAGAATGGCTATCACCAATAAATCAATAAGCAACAAGTGTTGGCAAAATGAAATCTTGCCATTTGCAACAACATGGATGAACGTAGAGGATATTATGCTAAGTGAAATAAGTCAGACAGAGAAAGACAAATATTGAATGATCTCACATACATGTGGAACCTAAAATTCAAAATAAAAGAATGAATAAAACAAAATAGAAACAGACCCAGAAATATAGAGAACAAGCTGATAGTTGCCAAGGGGAGGGAGAGGTAGGGGATGGGAACTTAAAAAATAATTCCCAACTTAAAATCACATGCACACAAAAATAAACAAGGGAAAAAGTGAATCGATCTATGTGAAGTGCTTAGCATAAAGCCTGTGAGTCATAATCACCCAATAAATCTCAGCTTTTATTATTACTATTATGGGTCTAAGCTCCTTCTCTTAGCTTCAACTCTCCAGGGTTATGGGTGCTCATGTCCCCCAAGGCTGGTGAGGAGACAAGCCACTGGGGCAACATGTGGCTGATAAAAATTCATCTAATTCCAGTCTGATTTGAGTTCCTATTCTTAGACATCTTCACACCAGATCCTTTCCCTGGAACTGCTGAGCAGCTTCAGAAAGTTCAGGCTAAGGTTAGAATCTGGATCTGTGTCTCTGGAAGTCCACCCACTCCCCATCTCTGGAAGTTGCTCTTTGGTGCTGACACTGGTATTTCAAGGGTTATCTGCTATTTCTGCATTTTTATCGTCTCTTCCCTGAAACAAGTGAGAGATCGTCTCCCAGAAGCCTGGCTCAGTACTAGTAGGTCTTACACTGAAACATGGCTCTGCACAACATCTCTGCTGTTTCCCCTTTATTTGTGAGACCACCTATACATAGGGCACATTTTTGCTTTTCTTGTTCCTCATTTGCTTAATTAAGAGCAGGCAGCTTCTCATCCATATTAAAAAGCTCTGGCACTTTTCTTTTCCCTGGATCCTGTCCCCTGCCATTTGCAGGCCCCGCTCAGAGCCTCACACTGTAGGTCTCCCCTCCGGTAAAGGGTGTGCAGTCTGGAGCTGTCCTTACTTCCCCTTTCCTTGGCCTTGAAAGGAAGCAGCTTTGGTCACAAGACAGACTTCCTTTTCCATGAAGTGGGAAAAAAACCTGCTGGATGTTGTTTGCCTTCCAGCCTGGCCTGATATGGTTCCTTAAATGTGTGCAGATATGGTGTGGTTACAATTCTTTCTTTGTGGGCACCAATTGCTGTCCGCCAGAGGCTAGCAGCAAAGCCAGGGCAGAGGTTACAGGACTTTGGTGTGTGTTCTGTACTTGACTGTAGCAGTCAGCTTCTCTCTGTAAGTGGCACCAAGGCCAGTATGTCCACCTACCTCAGAGATGGAGGAAGACCCCTACAGTTACAGCTAAGATTTAATGTTGCTAACGTGCCAGGCCCTGAGCTGACCAAATAGTTTACTTATAATCTTATCTAAGTGTACCTTTATATTCCTTTTTCACAAGAAGATACCCGAGGGATCTAAGGCATAAGGGAGGTGACATAATGTGCTAGGTCACAGAGCTGGTCATTAAGAGAGCAGAGATCTGCCGAGGTCGGTTTGGCTCAGTGGTAGAGCGTCGGTCTGCGGACTGAAAGGTCCCGGGTTCGATTTCGACCAAGGGCATGTACATTGGTTGCGGGCACATCCCCGGTAGGGGGTGTGCAAGAGGCAGCTGGTCCATGTTTCTCTCTCATTGGCGTTTCTGGCTCTCTATCTCTCTCCCTTCCTCTCTGTAAAATATCAATAAAATATGTATTAAAAAAAAGAGAGAGAGCAGAGATCCAGTGCCTTACTCCTGTCTACTACGTAGGAAATATGCACCTGGAAAATTTGCTCAGACTGTTGCTGAGGTTGGGGATGTGCAGTGTGGAGTGGTAGCCCCTGTAGTGCTGCAGGGCCCTCCTGAGGTGCCCTAGCCCATTTCCCTGCTTCCAGAGGACATATGGCTCAGCTGGTCTCCAAATCTAAACAGTTGGGAGTTAAGTCGCCCCACGGACAAGTCAGACAAATTTTGGGGGGTTTCATGACCCTTCTACAGGCAGCTATAGCCTGAGGTTTCTATTTGTGTCTGAAAAATATCTGTGTGCTAAAATCTGAACCAGTGTTATATTCTTCTTAGCTTCCCACGGATAGGAAATGAATCCAGAGAAGCTGCTACTTGAAACTGGAGTGCGCATATGGTGCGAGTCTCAGGACCATCATGGGTCCAAGGAGAGTTTCACTGCCAAGTCTCTGCGTGATGCACTTTGCTTATTATGTGAGTTATAAAATAAAAAGTGGCAATGACTTTGATTTTAAGATGACTGAGTCGTGTGTGTGTGTGTGTGTGTGTGTGTGTGTGTGTGTGTGTTGATGACCTTACTTCTCAAAGTATGTCTCAAGGACTAGCAAATCAGCAACACCTGGGAGCTTGTTGTGGATGTAGACTCTCAGGCCCCACCCAGAACAACATCCATGTGCACAAAAAGTTTGCAAGACACCATGTTCTGGAATGTAAAGTGTGAGGGTAGGTCAATCAAGCCTGATCATGTGCAGATATTGTTTTTGAGAAGGCAATGGAAAGCAAACCATGGGGACTGTGTTCAGACAGTCAAAGGTTGGAAAAATGCACCTTTGTTCTCCCAACTGAGTGGAGGGAGCGAGCATTCATGGATACCTAGTGGCCTTCACCTAAGATTTCAGCATCTTTCATCCAGGACATGTGCCTGCTTGGGAACTGTCACATGTAGCAAATAGAAAAATATAGGAGACTCAGTTAAAGTTGAGTCTCAGGTGAACAAAGAATAATTGTTTAACATATTTTCTCATGTGAAATATTTGGGACATTCTTAAATTAAAAAATATTCACTACTTATCTGAAACTCAAACTTAACTCTGTGCCCTGTATTTTATCTGGTAACTCTAGCCTGTTTACAACAGTGAATCCCAATCAATGCTTTGGGACATCACAGTATATCAGGAAAGATGCCCTTGGTGAATTGTGAAGGCAAACAGCTGTGTGTGTGTGTGTGTGTGTGTGTGTGTGTGTATGTATGCATGTGTTAAGAGCACCAAAGAGGTGGAGATTCTTGGCCTTTCAACATTATTGAAACAAATATTTCAATAATGTTTCAATAATAATGAGAATGTGAAGATTCCGCCCCACCCTGATATGTCAGGGAAAATTCACTCATCAGTTACAGACTGAAAAAAAAAACTAAAGAAGGCTTCATAAAGGCATTTTTCCCTTTGATAAATAGATTTTAAATGTACAGACAGGTATAAAATGGGAAAAAGAGTAATAACCCCCATCATTATTGCCCCTAGAAATTACCACTCTTAATGTTCATTTGTGTATCTTTCCAGAAATTTCTTAGGCATGATTAACATGTGTATATATATATATGAATTTTTTAAATTTCAAAAATGGAAACATCTTTTACACTTCTCTGCAAGTTGCTTTTATTGTCACTTAACAGTATATCTTCAATATCTTTTCATATATGCACATGAAGATATACCTGTCCTATTCTTTTTAAACAACTGTATTATAATTTATTATATTGTAGGAATACTTTCAATTAGTATTCACTTAAAAATATTTTCTCTGTGCAGAGCTTTGCATAAGTGGTTGCTTCTCAATATTCAAGTTTCAATTCATCATCAATACTTGGTATCAGTTCAAATATTATCTCAGAGAAGCATTCCCTGTTCTCTGTAGCAAAAGTAGCCATGTGCCTACCCACACCCTCACTTTTCCTAACAAATCACCCTTGTTGTTTTCCCAATGGTGTTTATCACTATCTGAAATGATCTTATATGTTGATTTATTTACTTATATCTGACTTTCCCCACTATCATGTAAGTCTGGAGGCAGGGACATTGTCTAGCTTATGGCTGTTCCTCCAGCTCTGAGAACATCTAGTGGGTATTCAAAATATACCTGTTAATGGATACATGATAGAATGATGGGATTGAACATACTGTGGCATATCTATATGTATAAAAGGTTAAATGTCCATCTGACCGGTAACTATGCTGTGCACTAACTACCAGGGGGCAGATGATCAATGCAGGAGCTGCCATGATGCGCATTGGAAATTTAAAAATAAACGATATCACATACCTGGCGCTGACAAACCAACACTTGGCTTCCCCCAAGTGGGACACAGGCCCCGCCACTCCAGAGTAACACCCACCAAATTGTAGCCAACACTGCTAAGACCCCATGGTGCAAAATGCAGCCCACAGCCCAACCCAGCTCAGAAACTGTTGCTGTGGGTGCTGGATAATGATGTCACATAGCAATGCCTAGTTTCCTCTTCTGAGCAACTAGCCTTTTTCAGCCCAGGAACGCGACATGCTTTATAGCTAGGTGCAAACATTTTACCCTTTAACCAAATTTTTGTGAAACATTTTCACATGCCTCATCTCATTTGATCCTCACAGAAGTCCTACAGTAGGTAGATAGGAGACTCAGTAGAATCCTATTTTCTTTTCATTAGCCAGAAAATGGAGATTTAGAAAGTTTAGAAACTTGACCCAACTGAAAAGAAGTAAGAAATCGTGGAACTTGAAAATGATTTCAGGCTTTCTGACTACACAGAATATAGTTTAACACTGCTATAGTTAAGTATTTTACCTTTTTTTCTCCCTACGTGATCTACAATAATAATCTGCTTTGCATTGATATTGATTGCTGTGTTGCTAACAATTACCTGAAAGAAAAGTTGGGGTACTTCACTGGGCTGGAAAAAGTTTAGCTAAATCAGAAAGGAGTTCTAATTAAGCAAGTTTTTATTCTATATCTATATAAGGCTAAGTTGGCCCACACATGATACATATAAAGCTCTATCTGGCACTAATTGCATGCCAGATCTATCATTGTCAATCGAGAATTTGGTTGACACTTCTATTATAGAGAAAGAGTGAATAGCAATATTAATATTTCTTCTAATTAATTTTCTTTCAATGTGCATGAATCTGTGTACTGGGACACTAGTCCTATATAATAAAAGGCTAATATGTAAATTGTCCTCATGGGCAGGAGTTCTAACACTCAGGTGCCTGGGTGTTAGACATTCACTGACCACTAGGAGGCGATGTGGAACATAGCAGGTGTTGGTGATGCAATGCTGGCAGTGGGCAACAGTGAAGGTGCTGCAGGCCCTGATGGGTCCTGATGAGAGCGGGATTACAGTGGGATGGTGGAGCAGGTGAATGGTCAGTACCAGGCCAAGACAGGTATGAGCAGGGGCCCTGATCGCCCTACTAGTCATCCCACAGATTGTCCCTGATCCCTGGCCAGGCCTAGGGACCCTACCAGTGCACGAATTTCATGCACCAAGCCTCTAGCATAAAGATAAACAAAGGATGACCAGGAAGCATGCCATTTTTTTTTAAAGGATTCTATCCTATATAATAAAGAGCTAATATGCAAATGGTCATGTCCTCATGGCATCACGCCATAATGGCTCAGACACTCAACACTGGGGAGAAAGGAATGTGGACCAGCCAGGCACAAATGAGCTCGTGAGAGAGGAATGGGGGCCAGTCAGGCTATGGCCTGGGAGAAGGACAAGCCACATATCCCACAGTCCCATGTATCAGCGGTTGGGGCTGTGGCCTGGGAGAGAGACAAGCTGCCTGCCCCATGGTCCCAGATGCCTGAGGCTGTGGCTCAGACAAAGCCGCCCACCCATAATCCCCTTCGGCTGTGGTTGGCCTGGGCAAAGCTGGCTTGGGTCCTAGGTGCCTGCGGCTGACCAGAGGGAAGGAAGCCCAGGTCTCAGGTGCCTGCAATCAGCCAGAGGAGGGAATCCTGGATCCTGGGTGTGTGCGAGGCAAAGGTGGTTAGGGGCAATCAATAGGGGAGCAGTTAGGGGCAATCAGGCAGGCAGGCAGAGGGGTTAGGGATGATCAAGCAGGCAGGCAGGCAGGCAGGCAGGCAAGCAGTTAGGAGCCAACAGTCCCATATTGCAAGAGGCAGTTGAACATCCCTTGAGAAGTCCAGGATTGGAGAGGGTGCAAGCTGGGCTGAGGCACCTGCCCCTGCCCCCCCCCCTGCACAAATTTCATGCACCAGGCCTCTAGTTTAAAAATTATTTTTTAAATTTGATTTTAGAGAGAGAGGAAGGGTGAAGGAGAGAGAGAAACAATGTTGTGAGAGAAAAACATCTATTGGTTGCTTCCTGTACACACTCTGACAGAGATCAAACCTACAATCTGGGCATGAGCCCTGACCAGGAATTGAACTGGTGACCTTTAGGTACATGGGATGAAATTCAACCAACTAAGCCACACCAGTCAGGGTAGGCAGTATTTGATTTATTGAATGGGGGAAGCAAATGAAAATAACCTTAATTCAAGGCATACTGTTTTAAGAGAGGGATGCAATCAATTCTGTGAGAGCCCATGAAGGGGGCATATCATATTAGGCAGAAAGGAAAGGTGTCATTGAGAAAGTGAATTTGAAGTGACAGTGTAAGGATGAAAATTGGCAGGTAGATTGGCAGGTAGAAATTATAGGGATGCTCATGCAGGGCAGGGAACATGTCTAGACAAAGTTTGGAGGTGAGTAACTGCCTGGCATGTTTGGGGAGTGACACCTTGGCCACCATGGCAGGAACTCACAATGTGTATGCAAAGGTATAATGGATTATGGAGAGATCAAAGTGCTGTATTGAGGATTTTAGAATATTATTTTAAGCACTGGGGAACTATGAAAGACTTTTGAGGTAGGGGTGATGAATTAATTATATATCCTAAGAAGATAATATTTTAGTAGTGGGAAATATTTTTTGGAGAAGGGAAATACTGGGGTCAGGAGGAGGCATTTAGAGAAAAGAGACAGTCAACTTGGGCAAGGGCCAGAAAGACGTGAAGGAGTGGCCTTTTCAGACAGGGAGAATTAATCGTGTTTTATATCTTTCCTCAGGATCAGGAATTGGCAAACTATGGCTGATGGGCCAAATACAGCTCACCACCTATTTATGTTAGTATAGTTTTATTTGGAGACAGCCATACACATTTTTTTTTTACATATTATCTAGGATGCTTTGGTGCTACATTGGCAGAGTTGAATAGCTGTGACCTAAATGACAAGCTTAAAATGTTTACTACCTTGCCTTTTACAGGAAAAGTTTGCAGATATCTCGTCAAGATCGACAATATCTACACAGGCATATTTCAGAGATATTGTGGGTTTGGTTCCAGGCAACTGCAATAAAGTGAATATCCCAATAAAGCAAGTCACACAAACCTTTTGATTTCCCAGTGCACATAAGAGCTATGTTACCACTGTGCTCTAGTTTATTTAGTGTAAGACAGCATTATGTTTTTAAAAATATATATATACATAACTTACTTTGAGAATATTTTATTGCTAAAAAATGCTAACCATCATCTGAGCCTTCAGTGAGTCATAACCTCTTTTTTGGTCTTGCCTCAATCTTGATAGTTGGTGACTGATCAGGGTCATGGTTGCTAAAGGTTGGGGTGGCTGAGATAATTGCTTAACATAAGACAACAATGAAGTTTGCCTCCTTGACTGACTTCCTTTCACCAATGATTTCTCTGTAGCATGCAATGTGTTTGATAGCATTTTACCTACAGTAGATCCTCTATCAAAAGTGGAGCAGATTCTTTAACTCTGCTGATGCTTTATCAACTAAGTTTATGTAATATTCTACATATTTTCTTATCATTTCAATAGTCTTCATCAGGAGTAGATTTTATATTGAGAAACCATTTTCTTTGGTCAGCCATAAGGAGCAACTTCTTACTGGTAAAAGATTTATCACAAGATTGTAACTATTCAGTCACATCTTCAGGATCTACTTCTACTTCTAGTTCTCTTGCTATTTCAACCACATCTACAGTTACTTTCTCCACTTGAAGTCTTGAACCCTCAGTGTCACCCATGAGGGTTGGAATCCCAAACTTCTTCCAAAGTCCTATTAATGTTCATATTTTGACCTTCTCAAATAAGTCACAAATGTTATTAGTTGGCATCTAGATGATGAACCCTTTCCAAAAGGTTTTCAATTTACTTTGCCCCCACCCATCAGAAGAATCACTATCAATGGCAGCCATAGACTTACAAAGGGAATTTCATAAGTAATAAGGCTTGAAAGTCAAAATTACTTCTTGATGTATAGGCTGCAGAACAGATGTTGTGTTAACAGGCAGGAAAACAACATTAATTTCATTATATAGCTCTATCAGAGCTCTTGAGTGACTAGGTGTATTGCCAATAAAAAATAATATTTTGAAAGGAACCTTTTATCTTTTTTCTGAGCAATAGGTATTAACAGTGGGCTTAAAATATTTAGCAAACCATGTTGTAAACAGATGTGAAGTCATATAGGTTTTGCTGTTCCTTTATAGAGCAAAGGCAGAGTAGATTTGTCATAAATTTTAAGGGCCTTAACCTTTTTAGAATGGTAAATGAGCATTGGCTTTAACTTAAAGTTACCAGCTGCATTAGCCCCCTAACAAGAGAGCCAGCCTGTCCTTTGAAGCTTTGAAGCCAGGAATATCTCTCTCTCTCTCTCTCTCTCTCTCTCTCTCTCTCTCTCTCTCTCTCTCACACACACACACACACACACACACACACACCTCTTTAGCTATGAAAGTCCTAGATGACATTTTCCAATATAAGACTGTTTTATCTACATTGAAGATCTGTTGTTTAGGGTGACCACCTTTGCTAATTATCTTAGCTAGATCTTCTGGATAACTTACTGCACCATTTTCATCAGTCCTTACTGCTTCATCTTGTACTTTTGTGTTATGAAGATGCCTTTTTCCCTTAAATCTCATGAACCAACCTTTTCTAGCTTCAAACTTTTCTTCTGTAGCTTCCTCACCTCTGTTACCCTCAATGGAATAGAAGAAAATTAGGGCCTTGTTCTGGATTAGGGTTTGGCTTAAGAGAATGTTACGGCTAGATGGATCTATCCAGAACACTAAGACTTTCTCCATATCAGCAATCAGGCTATTTCATTTTCTTATTATTTATGTACTCACTGGAGTAGCACTTTTCATTTTCTTCAGGAGCTTTTCCTTTGCATTTACAATTGGGCATAAGAGTCCTAGCTTTTGGCTTATCTTGGCTTTCAACATGCCTTTCTCACTAAGCTTAATCATTTTTAGCTTTTGATTTAAACTGAGAAACATGCAACTCTTCCTTTTTCTTGTACTCTTGGAGGCCATTGTGGTGTTATTAATTGGCTTAACTTCAATATTGATGTGCCTCAGGGAACAGGGAAGGCTGAGGCGTGGGAGAGTTTTAGGGGGATGTTGAGTGGAGCAATGAGAATACATACAACATGTATTAAGTTTGTTGTCTTACATGGGTGTGGTGCTTGGCAAACAATTACAATAGCAACATAAAAGGCCATTGATTACAGATCACCATAACAAATCTGATAATAATGAAAAAATAATGATAATAATTACAAAAATTATTAAAATGTGACATAGAAACGCAAAGTGAGCCAATGGTAATGGAAAAAATGGTACTGACAGACTTGCTTGATGCAGGGTTGCCGTAAACCTTCAATTTGTAAAGAGTGCAATGTCTGTGAAGCACAATAAAGCAAAGCTCAATGAAATGAGGTCTGCCTGTATATAGGTCTAAATATAGGTCTTGGACACTCAAATCACTGCCATCAAAAACTGGCCTTGTTCTCTGGGAATCAGTCTGTTTCTCCACCAACCAACTGCTGCTCTCTGTCTTGAACTTTTGTCCTATATTCTAGGGAAGTTAGGACCCACAAGAACCAGAAGCCACAGCCCAGAAAGGCTGATTGGGAAGGAGACCATCAACTCTGTCTAATGACTAAACAACTCAACTTCCTTAAGAAGCACCTTTCGCCCTTGCAGAGCCCACCAGATAGACCCTTTCTGATGCTGTCTCCTTGACTTCAGAGTTGCTTGCTACGCAGTCTCCTGTCCATGTTGGACTTCCTTCAAATACAATTCAAGGTTTTCTAATCTTCCATAGTGAGAAAGAGAGCAGCAGTGACATGACAGCCTTTCAGCATGAGGAGGCCCTTTGCATTCATATGCACATGGAGACCTATCTCAGATAGCCTTACAGTGGGAAACCTCAGGTTCCTGGAAGATGGCCTTTTTCTGGCATTCCTGTTGCTAGGATACACATCATATGATTGATGTGTTGAAGGAACTGATAATGAGGCTGGAAGCTTTGCTAGAAATAAATGGTCGAGATTTATTCAAGGGTCTTAGAGTTTGCAAAGCAGAAGTACAGCTAAGCAAAAACCAGAAGCAGCTCAAAGAAGAGAGAAAAGTTAAAATTGCTCACAGTAAAAGTTAATGAACTTGATAATCATGCCCTGCATTCTTAGCCCTGTGATTTGTCCAGGATGGTTATCAGTCAGGTGACAAGTGGTCAGAATGATGGGTGCCAGGCTGTCTGGAAGATGGGTGTCCGGAGGTCTGGTCACATCCAGTGGCTTGGATAATGGATGTCAAATGGATGTAAATGTGAGTCCTTCAGCGGGTAATTAAGGGTTATCTGGAAGTTCAGGTGCATATCCAGGCAACGACACAGGACTGGAATGTTTAAAAAAATTAAAATTCCCAGGTAGTTAGAATAAGAAAGGGTCTTTTCCTCGCGCCTCCACCTTCATAATGTTAACACTTTTAGCAACTCGCTTCAAGTGACCCCATTTTATATATTGCCTTTCTTTACTCTTTCCACAGATGGTTCCAAGATCCTGGTTGAAACCCCTTTGTTCCTTTAGTCCTAAGGACATGCCTTCAGGTTTTATGTTTTCAATTGAGTCTGCTGTTGGGCCAAACACAATGGGCTGACACTTTCAACAGGCTGAACATTCACCGAAACATCATTCCTCTGTTAGTAATTCTGACGCAGACTTTCCATTTTGGCAAATGGCCCTAAAGTTCCTCTCTTCGAGGTAGTGGGTAAATGGGAGTTTCCTTGCTGACTTTTCTCAGCTCGTTTTTCCCTTTGATCCACCTACATAAAAATAATTTCCTGCCTATAAATAGCTCCTTCTTTTTTCTAGGATCAAGCGTTTGTTTGTAGGTTGTTTACTGGGAAGTCATCAGCCAAACTGCAATAGTCAGGCTGCTCAGGGGAAAGCGAATTTCCTTCTGAAAATTGCAATTCTGAAAGCTGCACATAGTTTGTCTTCACCATCGACAGGAACCAACGTACATGTTTCTTCACGCCGAGTGGTATACCAGCAAGCTAAATAAAAATGGTCCCACTCTTACAACTAAAAATAGATCACACGGGTGTGAACTGACCCCACTGTGGCAGGATCTCTGAGCCATCACCCTTCAACAAGAGGCCTGGGTGACTGCCAGTCAGAAGAAGCAAGCCATATGCATTCAGACTCTTTGAATAGAGAGGAGAAGCAGTCGTTTCAAACAGATTCCAAATTGAAAGTGACAAGGGCAGATACTTCCATTTATAGGCAATGATTTGCAAATGAGCTATTTCATACACAGGCAACTTCAGGTAGTGTGCTTGGGGCATAGAGCCTGGGGCAATGATTCTCAACGGAGATGAATTTGCCCCCCATCCTTACCTCCATATTGGGGTGTAACATTTGGTACTATTTGGAGGCATTTTTGGCTGTCACGACTGGAAATGGGGATGCTATTTAAGGAGGCCAAGGGTGCTGCTAACCTTCCTATGTTTGCATAGGTCAGTCCTCCACGACAAAGAATTATCCAGCGCAAAGTTCCATAGTGCTAAAGTTGGAAAACCCTGCCCTAGAGAGTTAATTCTCTAATGATGGTTGATGATCTTCCTCTGCAGTGCCTGGGTGGCCAGATTGTTACTGGTGTATGTGTAGCAAAGCATCTGTTACTGCAGAGACTTGTCACTGGTGGATGATAAATAGTGGAACCTGTGAAACCCACGCTCAACGTGTCTTACTTGGAGGAAGGAGTCCTCAGGGGGATGGAAAGCAAAGCCTGCAGTGAACCAGAGGTGGGCTGGACTTTGCATACCCAGGTTTGTGGGATGAGAAGTTTGGATTGGGAAGAACTAAAGAATTTGATAAAAAAAAGTGACTGATCCTGTAAAAGGGAGGAGGGGAGAACCTGGCGACTTGATGGCAGGTGGAAAGTTCTTTTAAAAAATATATATATTTTTATTGATTTCAGAGGGGAAGGGAGAGGGAAAGATAGAAACATCAATGATGAGAGAGAATCATTGATCTACTGCTCCCACCATACTCCCTACTGAGATTGGAGCCCATAACCTGGGCATATGACCTCCTGTTTCATTGGTGGACACTCAACCACTGAGCCACACCAGTCAGGCACAGGGGGAGAGTTCTTACTAGTATACTCAATGGCTTCCTGTGCCTTGACCTCTGCTCTCACTTTTGCTTACATTGTGATGCTCCAGGAAGCAGCCACTCCTCTGTGGAGGGGAGGAGTTCTGCCACTCCTGGTACTCCCTCTGATCACTGCTTCCTTTGAGTCCCCCTTCAATATGGACTTACAAGAAAGTGGTAACATGCCACTTCTTGGAAAATCGCTGGGCAGGCCTCAGAAAGTGGAGAGTATTTGGGAAAAGAAGCCATAGACAGTGACAAAATCCTTTCTCCAAACTACATACGCATGCTAAAACCACTACCATTGAAATCAGGAAAAGATGAGATTGCCTCTCACCAATATTACTACTTAATATTGGCTTTGAGATTCTAGCAAATGCAATGATATTTTTAAGATTTAAATAATTTGTATAAACTTTTGAAAAGGAGAAAAATAATATCTTTTGTTTGATCTGCAAGTGTACACTTAGAAATCAGAGTGTCTAGTTGAAAAATGGTGGAACTAATGAAAGAATTATTTAGATTACTATCTATATGATAAATGCATACAAATCATTAGCTTTCCTCCATATTAGCATAAGCATCTAAAATGAATATAGAGAAAACAGTTCATTGTCAGTAGCAGCAACAACTGTAAAAGATTTACGAAGACATGCTTTGTTCTTGAATAGAAAGCCTTAGAATTATGATTAAATATCCCTAAACCTAATGTAAAAATTTAATCAAACTTTAGTGAGAATCTCAATACATTTTCCCCCTTGGAATTGGATAAAATAATCTTATACATCACATAGAAGAATAAATGTACAAGAATAGTTTAAAATGTGAATAAAAAGGAGAGAGATTTTCTTGTGTTGGAGTTGCTTTACCAGAAATATGATGTTGTCATAGGAATACAGAACTAGACCAGCATAACAGAATAAAGAAACTAGAAAACAACTGAAGCACTTGTGAGGATTTAATATACTTCAAAGGTGATGGATTTTTAAATAAGTGGTGCTCACACAACTGTTTCTTTATCTGGGTAGAGATAAAATTAGACTCTATTTTACACCATGTTCAAAAATCAAATAAATTTCAGATGGAGCAAAGAAATAAATGGGAAAAAATACAATAACATTTAGAAAACTTCACAAATAAATCAGGCTAGAAGATACTTTTTTAACCAAGACAGAAGAACCAGACTCTATACAGGAATATATGTACAGTGAAATCAGTAGAGACAATAAAAAATGTCAAGAAACTGCCCTGGTGACTGAAGGGTTTCAGGTTTGACTCTGGTCAAGGGCACATGCGGGATGTAATCAAGTGATATGTATCTCTCTCACATCAATGTTTCTCTCTCTCTCTCCCTGCCTCCCTTCCACTCTCTCTAAAAATCAATGGAAATATATCCTTGGATGAGGATTAACAACAACAAAAAAAAATGTCAAGAAACAAAGAATAAATATGGAAAACTATAGTGCCAATATAGAAAACAATAGTTTTCTTCTATAATATTTGAAGAGCTCTTGTAGGTTAATTAAAGACAAAACATCCAACAAAAATAAAACAAAGGATTTTTGATAAAACAATCCACTAGGGGACATACCTACAGAAATTCTCACTTTTACTAATAGTTAAGCAAATAAACCTAAGTAACAAGAGCTTTCTCATTAGTCCCATCATACTAGAAATAATTTCTAAAAGCCAAAATACATATACCCTTTGAGCAGCAATCCCTTTCCTGGGCATATATTTCACCAAAAATACCAAACACTAAAATGTGGAAAAAAACCCAAACACTAAAATGTGGAACTCTACCTGTAGATCTTATTGAAGTCTTGTTTGTTGTACCAAACCAACCAACCAACCAACCAACCAACCAACCAACCAATTAACCAAACTGGAGACAAGTGCCACTAAGAGAGGAAGAGATTTTTAAAATTATGGGCCAATCTCATCAACACATATGCAATTTTCAAAAGAATAATTTAGAACAATGTAACACCATTTGACTTGGGGGAATTTCTATGACACATTGTTATTGAGAAATGCATGATGCTGTAAAGCTTGTATAATAGGATTTCCATTATTATTAAACTAGAGGCCCAGTGCATGAAATTTGTGCATGGAGTGGTGTGGGGGAGGGTGTCCCTCAGCCCAGCCCGCACCCTCTCCAATCTGGGACCCCTAAAAGGATGTCCAAATGCCCGATGGGATTGGGCCTAAATGGGCAGTCGGACATCCCTCTCACAATCCATGACTGCTGGCTCCCAACTGCTTGCCTGCCTGCCTTCCTGATTGCCCTTAACAGCATCTGCCTGCCTGCCTGATCATCCCCTAACCACTCCCATGCCAGCCTCATTGATGTCTAACTGCTCCCCTGCCAGCCTGTTTGCCTCCAACTTCCCTCCTCTGCCAGCCTGGTCACCCCTAACTGCCCTGCCTTGTAGGATTGATCCCCTCCAACTGCCCTCCCTTACAGGCCTGGTCCCTCTCAACTGCCCTCCCTTGCAGGACTGGTGCCACCCAAATGCCCTCCCCTGCTGGCCTTTTTGTGGTGGTCATCTTGTGTCCACAAGGGGGCAGGATCTTTGACCACAAGGGGGCAGCCATCTTGAGTGTTGGAGTGATGATCAATCTGCAATTACTGTTCTATTAAATAGGATAGAGGCCTGGTGCAGGGGTGGGGGCCAGCTGGTTTACCCTAAGGGTGTCCCAGATCAGGATGGGGTTTCCTTGGGGTGTAGGGTAGCCTGAGCAAGTGGCCTGTGGTGGTTTGCAGGCCAGCCATGCCCCCTGGAGACCCAAGCAGAGGCCCTGTTATCTGGAATTTATTTACCTTCTATAATTGAAACTTTGTAGCCTGGAGCGGAGCCAAGCCTCCTGCTCACTCTGTGGCCAGCAGCCATTTCTGTTTGGATTTGTTTACCTTCTATAATTGAAACTTTGCAGCCTTGAGTGGAGGCCTAGGCTGGCAAGGGCAGGTGGAAAGCTTAGCTTCCTCCATTGCCTGGGAAACCTAAGCCTCCCTCCGGCTCTCTGTCTGCAGCCATCTTGGTTGGGTTAATTTGCATACTCTCTTTGATTAGCTGGTGGGCGTGACTGTGGGTGTGGCTTGTGTGTAATGAAGTGATGGTTAATTTTCATATTACTCTTTTATTAGGTAGGATAAGAACCCTTAATATATGTACAAGTGTGCATGCGAACATGAAGAAAAAGATACTTTCTTGGTTTTAACACTCTTGGGGTAAGAGATCTGGAGGAGAATGCCAGCAGAAGAAAAAAAAAAGAAAACAAAATATATCCTCCTCCCATATCTATGACATTTTTCAATGTATAATTTAAATTTAATATATTTTTATGTATTATGTATATATTTATTTTTATATTTGTGTATAGATATATGTCCAAGATAGCTGGCTGGAAAATTAACATAAATAATGATTTTTCAAAAATATGTTAATGCTACCTTATATACCATTCATTTGATCTTTATGACTCCCTAGGAGATGTGACCTTTAAATGTCAAAGCCCACAGGGCTCTCTGCCTGGCTCCCATGATGGACATCTGCAGTGAGATGCCTGGATCAGACCCTTTCCCTCTTTGTGTGAGTGCATTTAGGGAGCTGGGCTTTGCTGCTGGATTCTTCCTGCCTCAGGCTTCTTTGTGATATGCTTACTCTTTCAGATGCAACTCTCCTTCTTAGATGAAAGGGAGAGCTTCAAGGCTTTACATGGCTGTGGGTTCTGGATCCTAATCACGGCACAAGTAAAAAGAAAAGCATCAGTCAAGGAATACCCATAAGGCAGAGCCACTCCAGCCAATTTTCAGACTGTGGAGCCTGAGAATAAATTATTATTGTTTCAAGCCACTGAGTTAAGAGTGTAACACAGAAGTAATGTGACAATAAATGATTGATGTTATCCCCTTAGACATGCCAGGATAAAGAGGGACATGAAGATTGGAAATCCAGTTCATCCCTACAGTTGAGAGGACATCAAGTACCAAGTTATGGAGTTTAGACTTCATTCTGTTGAGCACCCGTGACAATTCATTTTAGAAAGAATACTTTGGGGACAGTGCAGAGAATGGATTAAAGAGGAGAAGACTAGAGGCCAAATCCAACTGGCACACTTTGCAAGAATCCATATGAGATATGACAAGGACATGAATTAGGGCATGGGCAGTGACCATGAAAGGAGAGAATAGATTTAACCTTGAAACTATCTCCCAAAACAACTTGTCTGTTTACCAAGAGTATTGTGGGAAGAGGAAGTCTCCTACTACAGATGTATGCCTACAACAAGCCAGGAAGCCTATTGGGTGGAATGGTTGGGTTAATAATAAAATTTCTAGGCAGATCTCATTATTCACTCCTCCTGGATCTATGGGGAAAATGTAAATTAATCTGTAGGAGTTTGGACAAATCTACTATCCTAATGCATTTTAGGATACATCTGAGCCTAATTGGTGTTCAAGGGTATATCCTATTTTCAAGAGAACATTCCCTCTTCATAGATGTAGATAATTTTCTTTCCTTTCATTGACCCCACTCCAGACATTTCCTCCAAAGTTAGAGGAGGGTGGGTTAGCTGTGGATTTCTTTGATAAATGAACTCTCAGATGAAGTTCACAGGTTGCCCAAGGGAAGCTTTACTGAAATAGAGACAAAAGCTTCCTTAGAAACCATTTTAGTTTCTAAAAGAGACTTGAGTTAAAATGAGTATTCTAAGTAGGACAGGTTTAGAAGACCTTCCTCCTTACTAAGGAGCCATCTGATATCTTTTATACATTAACATATTAGCTGAGAAGAGTCTTGTGTTGTTGCCTAAGAGTGGGAGATGCCATGGACCAATTGTGATTATCATTCCTACATGTTGGTACAAAGATGTGTATGTTTCTCACAAGTAGGAGTATGCTAAACAGAGCCTCATACACATTGTTAATATGAAATGTTCATAGAACGAGAACAAATGTTAGTCGTAATCTGTCTGACAGAATTACAAACTTTATATTCTTAGTTGTGAAAATGGAGTCTGGGAAATGTGTAATGAACCTGGGATTTGCAAATGTGAGAGCCTCAGAAGCATGAGTGTATCATGTCACTTTGGTGTGTTGTGATCTAGTTTCAGGCCAACTTGTGATCTACTAAAGGGCAAGTCATAGCTTCCAGGTCTCAGTTTTGTCATATGGAAAAACAGGTTTCTATAAAAATTTTCTCACTGGTCTGTCGAGAGGATTAACCAGCATGTGCAAAGAATTTACAAAGACCTTTGAAAACTGGACAGCAGCTAACAGATACAGGATGGCAGCCATTCCCTCCATGTTAGGGCAGTACGGGTTAGCTATGGGCCTCTTTGGTATACAACTCTCACGCCCGAGATCAAAGAAATTAGAAACAATATTTTTGGTGTGGTGTGAAGTGGCAGGTCTTACTACTGATGGTAAGATTCGGGGCATCTATTATCCAGGAAACTGATATGATTTGAAGAGAAGTTTGAGTAAGCAAGAGAGTGAGTACAAAGACCCATTCTAAAACCACAACCACCTGTTACCTCAAACATCACAGCAAAGATGGCTTTGCAGTTATCTTCTTTGGAAACAGGGCCGTTAAGTGAACAAGGTCTGTGGATGCCAGCGATGGCACAGACCATACAAATCCTGTGCACATTAGCCTTCAGTGATAAGGAACTGGAGTCTGTCAGTGCGGGATGCGGTTGTTCTGACAGCTAAGCACAACACTCCTACTCACAAACTACAGTTAGACATTGAGACTTGCTGGAATTTAAAACACACACATATTGCTGATGTGTTTCTTGTTTAGAGGCTCTGTCCTGGGATATTTCGCAATGTGAATGCAGGAGAGACCGAGGATTCTCACTTGGAAGATGGGGAATGAAGCTAAAGAGGTAAAGTGAATGCCAAAGGTCATAGGGCTAATTTGTGGTCAAGTTGGAGTCCAGCACCAGTTCTTCTAATTCCCAAATGTCTATTAGTTAAATGGGGCATGACAGCCTCTTTGCCATGAAATTACACCTTACTTTTAAATGTCATTACATCAGAGAATAACAACCGGGCACCTTCTAATATTCTCTTTTTTGACCTTGGGCAAATAAATTTTTCCTAAAACCTCAGACTTACTATACTGTAAATAAGACTAATCTCACTTATCATATCTAAAATTCAGGCCCTTTGAATTTAACCTTCTCTAAATGTTCTTAAATCAATTCTATCAGTTTTATGTTGCCACACTAATATTGCATAACAAAAAGCCACAAAATCTTAGTGGCATACAATGATGATCTTGTTGGAAGTTAGGGTACCCTTTGTGACTATTAGGAGACAGACTTTGAGCCAAAACTCCTTCATCACCCAACCTCCATAAAATCCTACTCGGACTAGTGGGCACAGTAATGCTTTGGATCTTCAGGAATTAATGAATACCCAGTAATCTTTGCAAAGTCTGGTTATTTTTTTCTTCTCCATTGCATAGTCACTTTGATAAATGGCCACTAGTGCCTTTGGGGACAGTTAGAAGCAAGATTTGCAATATAAATTTTTTGTTTGTATAGCAGGGTTCTTATTCAAGGGAACCTTTCTTTATTCTGGGCATACATATTCAGTCAAGTCTGAGAATTGGTTGTGATTTAGAATATTTTGATGTAAGTTGGCATAATCATTCAATTGTTTAGTGTTTATTGTATCTTCTTATGAGTCACACTTTACATCTTGCCCTCTTGGGTGTGCTGGGACTTGAGTCTATTCATAAGAGCAGTAAAGACTGGAGGACTGGGTCCAAAGAAAGATTAGTAATTTCTTGCAAGGCAAAATATTTCAGGGGAGGTAGTTACAGGTTCTTTAGGCAAAAGAGGACTAACCTCCTTAGACAAGAGAGGAAGGGATACTTCTATTTGGCAAAAGAGGTTTAGTAGAGTTTAGGGGTTCAAGTCACCCAGCTCCATTGCAATTTAAATCTTCATTCCAATATTCAGGTTTCTACTCTGCCAATTAATACTTTAACTTTAACCTGGGAAATTCTGTAAGTCAATTTGCACTGTAATTTAGCCACATGCAAGAGTAGATGCTCAGTGTGGTTTTGGAAACCTTGGATCTCACTTAAGTCTGTAGGAAATAAAGGTTTCTCTGAGGAACTTTAGGCCCTTATGCAGATTGTTAGCCTGGAATTTAAAGGCCTGATTTCACCATTTTCTTTCTCCAAGTCCTGCAGTTCATTTAGAAGCAAGCAACCAAAAATTCCCAGTAACATTTTTTAAAAAAAATTAATCACGGTTCTGAGAAGCAGAAGCCACTATGAGCAATTCTGTATCATCCTATCTATTAAAGAGGGAATATGCTAATTTACCCTCACAAAATGGCGGTACCCACAGCCACAAGATGGCGACGCCCAGTCCCCTCAGTCCTGCCTCATCCAGTCAGAATCCCCCAGTCCCCTCAGCCCTGCCAGGGGGGAAGCAGGCACCATGTGCTTCATCCAGCCTTAGTCCCCTAGTCCCCTCAGCCCTGCCTCATCCAGCTGGAGTGCCCCAGTCCCCTCAGCCCTGCAGGGGAGGGCAGTTGGAGGTAATCAGGCCATCAGGGGATCAGTTAGGCATCAATCAGGCCAGCAGGAGAGAGGCTAGAGTGCTATCAGATTGGCAGGCAGAATGGTTAGGGGCGATTAGGCAGGCAGGCAGGCAGGTGAGTGGTTAGGAGCTAGCAGTCCCAGGTTGTGAAAGGGATCCCAGATTAGAGGAGTGCAGGTTTGGCTGAGAGACCCCCCTCATACCTGAATTTTGTTCACTGTACCTCTAGTTATATCATAATAAAGAATTTTTTCTAGAAATTTGATCATATACAATTGTAGGAATTTATGTGCAATTGTTGTAGTTGTGAATATTTATTGCATACATGTTATTTTTATTTGTTTTTACATCTAAACTCACACATACATGTATAAACATATTGAATACATAGAAAATACATAAGATAAAAGTACATAGAAAACATATAGCAATACCTATATGTATATATTAATATAAACATACAAATACAGTTACATAGAGAATTTTGGCTTTGGGCCAAAAAAAAAGTAGATTCAGAAACTGAAACTCTCCCACTTCAAGTTCTGAGAAAAGCTAAATGAAATGTTTGAAAATTCTTTGAAATTTATAACTGAGCCTATAAGAGGAGAGGAAGAGGAGGGGAGGAGGGGGGAGGGGAAAGGGAAATCCCTATGTCCCAGAAATGAAGAGGGAACTGAAAGCCAGGTCAGTAAGTTTGCACCCTGACACTGGTTGCTCTTGGTGTGGGGATATGGGTTCCTGCCACTAGGGCCATGGTCTTTAAGAACCAGAGCGTATAAAAGAAGGAGCTAGAATTTGCATGATGTGGTGAGTGAAAAAGCCAAAAATACAGTGAAAAGATGTAAAAGAAAAAAATCTACACAGTGGTCAAAGACTGAAAAAGGAAACATTTCTGTTTCTACATGGCTCTTGGTAGACAAAAAAAATTCTGACCTGAGAATGTGAACCAACAAACCAATGCCTCCCATGGATTTGATATCCAAATTTATATTGCCTACATGGTTCAGGGATTCAAATTATTAATAAGTAATATGAAACTTAATTATAAATTTGATAAGCATAAATATAAACAATGACAGCACCAACAAAATGATCATATTGTGGGTGTATAATTTCAAAGTGGAATTAAAGTAGAAGAAAATAACGTAAGATGGCAGGGAATTTACTAAATTTAAAAAGTTCTAGTCTCATAATGTGTGAGAATGTTAGAAATATTAATTACATTTAGAGTTTTTGATTAATCATGACTGCACAATTTTAAGAGTAGTCCTCAAAATATAGAAATAAAATATGTAACTCCAAAATCAGAAGAAAACAAGAGAAGAAATAGAAAACATGATGAGTCCAATAGAACTTAAGAAAAGAAAATCATTAAGGAATAAAAAGGGTAAATAGAAAGCAAAAGAGAAAATTATAGAAATAGATCCAGCCAAATATGTCAGCAATAATAGTAATAATAATAATAATAATAATAATAAATATAAATGTAAATGGACTAAATTTACCAGTTCAAATACAGAGGCTCAGACTGTATTTTAAGAAGCTCACAACCTTATAATTTAGATATATGATAGTTTCAAAATACATAAGTAAAGTAAAATGTTGATAAAGAGATAGTACGAAAACAGCAGCACAAAAAAAGCTGGGATAATTGCCTTAATATCAAATAAAACAGACTTTAAAAATATAAATGAAAATTATTAGAATAAAAAGCAATAAGAAGGAATAATTTTTGAGGAAGATATTCCAACACAGTATCAAAGTATATAAACCCCAAATTGAAGAACTCCAAGGAGACACTGATAAGACAGCAACCACAGTAGGACATTTTTATCACAAAAATTGCTTAGAAATTGATAGATCAAGAAGATCAAAAACAAATATGGTCATAGGAATTTTGACTAATACAATTAGTAGAGTAGATCTGATTGATGTTTATAAAACCCTGTCTCCACCATTTAAAAACATACATTAATTTTAAGAGCAATTGTAGCATTTACCAAAGTTGACCAATTAGATTGACTTGACTTGGGGTGGATCTCAGGGACCAGTTTCTTTCTTTTCTTTTTTAAGTTTTCCAAAAAATTTTAATGTATAGTCAGGGTTCAGAACCACTGTAATATAGCAATTAAAAATGAATGAGCTGCCGAAGCTGGTTTGGCTCAGTGGTAGAGCGTCGGTCTGCGGACTGAAAGGTCCCAGGTTCAATTCCGGTCAAAGGCATGTACATTGGTTGCAGGCACATCCCCGGTAGGGGGTGTGCAAGAGGCAGCTGGTCGATGTTTCTCTCTCATCGACGTTTCTAGCTCTCTATCTCTCTCCCTTCCTCTCTGTAAAATATCAATAAAAATATATTAAAAAAAATGAATGAGCTGCTAGGCTGGTTTGGCTCAGTGGTTGAACGTTGACTTATGAACCAGGAGGTCATGGTTCGATTCCTGGTCAGAGGACATGCCTGGGTTTGGGGCTCGATCCCCAGTAGGGAGCGTGCAGGAGCAGCTGATCAATGATTCTCTCTCATCATTGATGTTTCCATCTTCTCTTCCTTCCTCTTTGAAATCAATACAAATACATTTTTAAAAGAATGAAATATATTTGTAGATATTGATATAAATACATCTGTTGAAGATAATGTCCAGGAAAAAAAGGCCAGTTAGAATAAAAAAGAGCTTATGCTATATTTATGTTGGCTGAAAACACAGAACAATAGTTTTGTTATTTCTAAAAAATAAAACAAATATACAGCAAAGAATAAAAATGGTAAAATCTGGTGACAGGTATGTGGGTTGCACTCTTAGCTACATAATTTTTGTACTTTTGTATATTTAAAATATCTCATATTTTAAAAATTGAACAAGAAATACATTCATAGATTTGTTAGGTCTTCTATCCACTGGGTAATGCAGTGTGTTGATCAAGAAAGAAACAGGCCTTTTCTTATTAGATGTCACAGAATGACATTATCTTGTTGAGTCTACCACAAATCTGGATCTTCCAGGTTTAAATTTAGGTTTGTTAGAAAATCCACGACAATGAGAAAACTGTAGCAGGGACCTAAATATCCTGCTTGGTAGACAGCTGCCCAGGCTTATCTAATGTTGAAAGAGAAATCCTAAGGAGGTTTGCTTAGTGCGCACCACTTAGACTAAATGGCATTGTTTAAACAATGACTGTTCAGTTTCACAGGCTCTGGCAGCACCCGGGGCAACTGTTTCAGGACTGGATTGACCTTGGCAATGAGACTGAAAATTCCCAAAGTCCATTTGAGTATTTTCTCGTCTCTAGACAGAGCTGGATGAGCAGAGTCTATATTTGACTCTTTGAATATCATTTTAAGGCTTTCAAAGCTGAACAACATCTCCCCCATACCATCCACTCCCAATTATCTTTAGATCAGTTAATAGAGGTTCCAGTCAGCTAAGGTTTGAGAGGCATTCTCTTTTTATGGAAATTTTCCATTTTGTGACTTTGTTCTAATTTGGGTGGATTTCATAATATCTCTAAATACTATCTTATTCTTTTATTTCCAAAACAAAAAAAATTAAGGGGAAAACACTGGACTGAATGCCTTAAGAGATGACATACTGACCACAATACTTTCCTGCCTAAAAGACTTCAGTAGCTCCTTTCTCCCTGGCTAAGTCTCCACCTCCCAACAACATGATTTGGCTCCTGCCCGTGCCCACAGTCTCCTCGTCTATCCCTTCTGCTCTAGTAGTGCACTCTCAGCATCGCTGCACCAGCATCCTGCTTGTTGTTCCGCAAAACTGAGCTTGCTTCTGCCATGGATCCAGCTGCCAGGAGGGCTAACCCCTCCCCCGTGCCCTTCACTTGCTAGATCCTACCTATAATCCTACTCATTATTTCACTATTCACTCAACTGTTACATTCACTAGGTGGGCTTTGCCACTCTCTATTCCTCCTATCTTGGATTCACCACCCTCTCTCTGTGCTCCTCTAGCCATCTTTGCAGGCTTCAGTTCTGGCACCCAGCATACAGTGTGTGCCATTTCCGTTTATGGTTCTGTCTCCCCAACTGGGATTGATTACTCCAGCAAAAGAAAGAACCATGTCATTTTAATGGTCTCTTCTATGCTGGTCACTGACTATTTCTAGCTCTCTGCCCTGGGCATGTGGTAGGATTGTATTTCCTGACCCCCTGAAGTCATGTGACTAGGTCTGGCCATGAGTTATGTGTGCCAGACCTGGACGGGGAAGTTAATTGTCAGTGGGAGACCCTCTAGTCTAGGCTCTGGCTGTTCCCTTGGCTGGCCGGCAATGCACAGGTAGTGACTGCTCCGTCAACCTAGGACCCATTTGAAGAGGCAGCATTTGAAATCCTGCCCTACGGCTCGTATACACCTTGCAGGCTCTCTAATTTGTTTGAGGATTATTTATTTAGCTCTTCACTGCCCTTTCCTGATTCTACAGGTTTTCCTAAGGTAGGGAGAAACTCATTTATTATTAACAGTGAGGGCTGGAGGGGAGAGGCACTGGTGGGTGGGTGATAAAACATGGGGCATGTTTTTTTTTCTTGAATGATTTCCTTGGTTCTCTAACGTGGCAATAGTGGCATGACAGCTAAAATAGGACTTCTTAAGAGCTGAACTCCAAGGAAAGTTAATGTCTAAAAAAGCAGCCACTGGTGTTTATTGAGTATGTAATAATGTCCTAAGAATCTACAGAGAGTGCAAAAGGTAAACAACACCCCCACCAGAAACTTATAAAATACCTGGATAAACTTTACACAAGAAGCCGCTTGCAAATGTACAAGGGATTGTTATTGATTTGTATTGGGCAAAGACCAGGTATGTGTGCTAGCGTGTGCGAACATGTATTTCCCATCTGTGTAAACTGTCTCTTGTGTAACTGAGCCAGTGAAGTGCCTGTATGTAGTAGCTGGTCACATTCACACCGTCTCTCCTTCAGGACGAGGAGCTGTGAGGGCTCAGGGGTACAAGAACAGGCCCCCAAAGCTCAGAGGCCACGGTAGAGGTGGGCAGTAATGGAAGGAGAGAGAGGGGGCTAATGTTGGAGAAGGTGGAAAGGAGAGAGTGAGCATAATTAACTCATGGGGGAAACAAACAAAAAATTAAGCTCATCCATAGGCAAGAGAAGAAGCCAAACTCCTAACCCTAACCTAGAGGGGCCTCTGTAATCTGGCTCCTGCTACCAAACCACCCACCACACTCGTCTCTTCGTTCCTGATGCTCCATCTATATTCAGATTTCTGCTGTTGCTCAAACACTTCATAAGCTTTTTCTCTCTGAGCGACTTAGCACTTGATGTTCCTTTGGTCCAGAAATCTGTTCCCTGGATCTTCACAATGCCTGGCCTCTCTTTTTAGGTCTTGGTTCAGATACTGCCTTCTCAGAGAGACCTGGCCTGACCTCCATACTCCAAATGAAAGGTATCTAGAAATGTTTGTTGAGTAACTGAACTTGACAGAAATGGAAACAGTGTGTTCTGCTAGGAGTTTTATAAAAATGGAAGCCAAGGTACCAAGCATTTAGGTGACCTATTTCAGGTCATCCAGGCAGAGCTAGACTCTGGTGCTCTGAATCTAAATGTGCTGCTTTCTGAAGTAAGACATGGAGAACCAGGGTTTAGAGACATACCACTGGTAATTAACTGTTTGTACACTTGGACTTTGTTATCGGTGGAATGTGTCACTTTTGGGTGGAACTTCCTTAATTTTTTGTGCTTTAGTATTTCCATCTGAGAATATCTAAGTATATAATGTTATTAAAACTAAAAAAAATATTTGCAACTTATATCACAAAGAGCTCATAAATAATATAAAAGCACTCCCAAAAACATAAAGATCTAGACCAACACATCTATGAAAAAGTGGTCTGGAAATATGAGCAGACAGTTCACAGGAAAAAAGGGGAAATGGCCATTAAGCATATGAAAAGATGCTCAACCTTACTTATAATAGCAGAAATACATAGGAAAGGTTCACTGAAACAATTTTCCCCCACCCATCAGATTAACAAATATCTAGAAGAATGATAACATATTTTGTTGGTAAGGCTGTGGAGAAATAGTCACATACATTGCTAGTGGGAATGTGAAATAGTACAAGCCTGATGGCTAGGAATTTGGCATAACTCTGATCTAGTATTTCAACCTTTAGGACTCTATCCATAAAATATGTTGTGAAAGTACAAAAAAGACTTTTTTTAAAAATACATTATTATAAACCGCAGAATTGTTTATTGTATCATTTATCTTCTATCCTAATAGGAGAAGATTGGAAACTATTTAAAAAAAACTATGGAACATCCTCCCAGTAAAATACTATGCAGCTATAGACAAGAAGAGGACTATCTCTAAATGTAAGCATGGAGTGATCAACTCAGTAAGATGTTTAGTAAAAAAAAAAAATGAAGGTAGAGATGTATACGTAGTGTTCTAACATTTGTCTAAGGAAGAGGGATATGAGTATCTCTCTGTGTAGTTGCTAATATTTAAGAAACCATAATCCTATATAATAAAAGTCCAGTGTGACCAAAATGGCAGAACAACCAGAATGACCAGAGACCAGAACAATCATGGCCCCTCACTGAATCTGGCCCTGCCTCCCAGCAGGGACCCCCACCCCAAGCAGGGGCTTCCATCATGGCAGGCCAGCTGGCCCCCACCTGTGCACTGGGCCTCTATCCTATATAATAAAAGGGTAATATGCAAATGGACCTTAATGGTGGAACAACCAGAACGACTGGCTGGCCAGTCACTCTGAGGCGCACTGACCACCTCTTAGTCCTTTTCCCCAGCCGGCAGGCTCTGATCACCTGGTGGCGAATGGGGAACTGGGGGTGGGTGGCAGGGGACATGGGTGGCACCAGACCAAGGCCTCTGTGCCACCAATCACCCCATACACAGGGGGTAACCCGTGGTGGGGGCAGGGCTGTCAAGCAGGTGGAATTCTGCCTGATTCTTCCCCATAGCCGGCAGGCTCTGATCATCTGATAGTGAATGGGGAATCGGGTGTGGGTGGGTGGGTGGGTGGGTGGGGGGATACAGGGCCAACTGTGGGCAGCCAGGAAAGATGGCCTTAATTGTAACCCAGGCCTAGAGATGGTACCCATGCACAAATTTCATGTGCTGGGCCTCTAGTAAATAAATAAAATAATTAAAGGAATAAGGATAAAGGGATAGAGATGGAAGTTAGACTTTTCTTAATGTATTCTGTTTTATAGGTTTAACAATGGTATAGTGTAAACATCTTACAAATTATAAACAAATTAAATAAAAATTAAAGAAGTAATCTGAAAAATAAAAAAACAAGTGATTTAAAAGTCATATGACTATATAGCCCTAGTGTGGTAAACCATGAAGATAAAAAAGAAACCCTACAAATAACAAAAAACAATTGAAAAACTTAATAATAGTTCTGTTTGTATTGTTACCTGAAATGGTTATATAAAATAATATAAAGCAAACAAATGATTATGTTAAAGAGATTAGGAACTAAGATTTTCCACAGGAAAGAGAAAAAAGAATATAAAATTGCATAAGCAAAACCATGTATTCCTAAAGTAGAATTATAAATATCAGTATTAACCCATGATGTGTTACTAAAAAATACTTCTCTTCTAGTCTATCCATATAAAGGTCAACCCATTAGCAATAAACACCTCTGTATCCAAATTGTAGCATATAAATAACATTTCCAGTAAAAGGAACCAGTGATTTGGGGTGGTGAGGGGGTGGGGAGTGTGTGTGTGGGGGGGGGGGAGAAGTGGGGAAGGGGGAAGGCGTAGGGCAGGGGAGGTATGTTCCAGGTCTGAAGGCAGACAAGGGACAAGAGGAGCCTGAACATCTTGTCATGGCAGAATGTGAGGAAGTTATTGGAGACTCTTGGGCTTGTATCAAAATGTCTCAGAAGCTAAAGTGAAGAGCTTCCTATTGGCCAGATATAGAGCCATGTAAGCATCAGAAAAACAAAAAGTCACAATAAATTAAAATATATTAGATATGTTAAAACTCATGAATTCATAAAGACACTTTAAAAAACTAATTGGTAATCTTTGGAAAGTGCTGGAGGACTAACTCATTTTGAATTATTTATAATTCAGGAAAGCATTTACCCTTTCTTTCATGTGAGAACTCTATCTCAGAGTAACCAAATAGTTAATGAGGATTTTTTTTCCTCTCTATAGGAGTATCCAAGCTAACAAGGAAGAATGACAGAATTGGGATAGCACTATTTTGCGACTTCTAATTGAAATAATAGATCTAAGCAATGACCACCAGTGGCTGCTAATATCACCAAAAGAGAAGACAACCAGATATCATATGCCTCCTGCTGGATGCACACAGCACCACCTATGAGGTATTCTTGTAGAAATGATTAAATCTTAATCAAAGCAAGCTTCTAGATCGAACATCAATTTACGTAGGAAGCTGAATGGATAAGATCAAACAAAACTGTGAGAATGAAATCAGCCAAATCCAGAAGGTGAGAATCAATACAGGTCAAACAACCCAGTTTATTCAACAAATATATTTCAAAAAAAGAAAAACCAAAATAGACTTAAGGTCAATATCAACCAAATGCCAACGTCCCCTGTTTAGATCCTGATACAAACAGATAGACTCTAAAATTAAAAATTATGGGCAAATCCAATTTGTGTTCAGATGTCCTTAGTCATCCTATGAGAGTGAACATGTCTGGATATGTGAAGATTTTATTTTATTTTAAAAAAATATATTTTATTGATTTTTTACAGAGAGGAAGGGAGAGAGGGATAGAGAGCTAGAAACATGGATGAGAGAGATACATCGATCAGCTGCCTCTTGCATACCCCCTACTGGGTACCTGCAACCAAGGTACATGCCCTTGACCGGAATCGAACCTGGGACCTTTGAGTCCGCAAACCGACACTCTATCCACTGAGCTAAACCGGTTTTGGCTGGATATGTGAAGATTTTAAATAATTATTGTTAATTTGAAGTGGTGTGATATTGTGGTTGGGTTTAAAAACTTAGTCCTTATATTTTATAAGTTTATACTAAAATCCTATGGATGAAATGATATGATAGATGTTATTTTCTGTGGAATAATCCTAGGTATATGTATGTTTGGGGTGGGAGGAAGTGGTTTAGCAATAGAGGGTGTTATAGATGAAATAAAAGGGGCAATGACTGTTGTAGCTGAGTGTGTTATTCTTTGTAATGTTGAGTATATCTAGAGTTTACTTGTTTGACATTGTGCCTGGCACACAGTAAGCACTCAATTGATGGGTCCCTGAGGGAGTCCACGACCCGAACATTCTGGAGCTCTGGGAGATAGGACAGAACACATGTCTTGTGGATCCCAAATCATCTGTGAGTATACAAGAAGGAGGAGACATTTTTAGGGTAGTAGAAGACTATCCTTGTTGTTTTGTACCTTGCTTTTTATCACGTAATAATATCTCTTGATGATTGTTCCATATCAGGGCCCAGAGAGCTTCCTCTTTTTTTTTTTTTTTTGGCAACTGTTCAATTTTCCATTATGGTTACACCATATTATATTTAACTCTTTACAGATGTCTGTTCCCATTTGTATTTCATTTTGAGCACAGTATTTGAGGACACAGAAAGATTTTATTTCCTACAAAGAGCTCCAGGGCTCCACAACTATCAGAGGCAAATCAAGACACTCCCCCACCCCACCTCAAACAAGTGCGCTCCACAATTCTCACAACAATTAGATCCACTTCTCTTTCAGTAAGCGCCTTGGGGGACACACCCCTCAAGTGTGGGTTTAGGTTGGTTTAATTGGGGTGTGTGCTGGTGGGTGGGGTAGGATGAATAGCTCTTCACTATTGTTTGTTACCTTTGAACTCAGATCTTATTCCCTAGCCGGGCCCAGAGTCTTCCAGTTTCTAATAGGAGTTTCTAGAACCTGAGCCTTTAGGTAACTGATATTAAAGTTCTCAGCAGGTGTAAGAGGGTCAAAGGAAATGCCTGCACACTGGGTTGCTTGGAAGTGGGACGAGCTACTTAAAAAAAAAAAAAAGTGCAAAAGCAGAAAATGGCCTAGGGTATTTTTAAACCTCTTACAGATAGGTGCAAGCCCAAATTTAACATTGGCTGGTTGTTTAATGTGGCTTTCTCTTTCACCCATCTTTGCTTCAAAGGGATTGTTTTTCCCCCCTCTCTGCCAAAATACATGGGCTCAGGTAGCAAACTACTCAGCTCCCACAAGCAGAGCAAGTTAGTACTTGCGAGAGCTGCACCCAAGAAGCAAAGGAAGCTGAAGTTAAACTACAACCACACCTCCTTCCCCTCCAGGTGACAAAGATAACCTTTCCTGGTCTGGCCTCTACATTCCAGCCAACAAGCAAACTGACGTGAAGGGCGTTGAGCGGGAAAGAGAAAGCTGAACTGGGAGTTCCTGCCTCTTTAATTCCCATCTGCACCTGGAGCTGGCCCAGTGCACAGGTGCTGGGGAAACTTGCGGCACCGTTTTCTTTCTCTCAAATACTTCCTGGGCACCTTACATCTCTCTTCCTTCTCTCCAAATAGCTTTTAGAAAGGGCTTGAGAAAATACATTTACACGAAGGTAGAAGCATCTGTACTACAGATAATTAATGAGCTTTACTGTATCATCCTTCCCAGGGATATTCTTTTTTTTTTTAAATATATTTTTTATTGATATTTTACAGAGAGGAAGGGAGAGAGATAGAGAGCTAGAAACGTCAACGAGAGAGAAACATCGACCAGCTGCCTCTTGCACACCCCCTACCGGGGATGTGCCCGCAGCCAAGGTACATGCCCTTGACCGGAATCAAACCCGGGACCTTTCAGTCTGCAGACCGACGCTCTACCACTGAGCCAAACCGGTTTTGGTAATTTGTTTGTTTCAGCGATATTTTCACCCTTAAGCCAAATTAGTTAGTGACAACCAGCTTCAGTGGGCCTTTGGTTGGCGATAGACACCAGTGATTCCTAAATGAAAGATAGTGTGAGTAGAGGTATACTCTGGAGTCTAAAATCATATCCAAAAAACAGTAATCTACACCCCTAAACACACTTAAAATATGCATAAGAATCTCACTGTTAAGTAAGCTTTGTTCCTACACTTCCCTGCAGAAAAGCAAAGGAACTTTGACTTGAGTGAAACTTGCATGCAACCATCAAGCCCAGGCAGTCCAGCCCATCAATCTATGGCACGCTGGGTAGCTCCAGCCTCCGAGCCTTGCGGTTTAAGCATTATGAACTCAGATTACTGAGCTTAGGTCAGAAGCATGGTGATATCTCTCAACAAGAAAATATTAATTTATTTATTCACATTCAACGGTTGTTGAATTCAACTTTGGCCCAAAGTCCAGTGCAACCTATTTGATCTGACTCGCTGCCCTGTGTTGGCCTTGCATGCAGGGACCCCTGGTTTGGGAGGGAGACTGTGAAAAGTGCATTCAGGTCCTGCCTTGCTGATTAATGCATCAAATAGACAGCACCCTGACTTTAATCCTTGAAACTAATCAAATTCAAGGGTTGGAAGGAGAAGGTACTCAAACTGAAAATATATGCAGAGCAGCATGTAGATCAGAAGAACTGGCAGGTTAAAAGTAAGTAACCCTGCAGGACCTCTCTTGCATCCCCCCCTCCACTTGTCTGGAAGCCACTTTCTTGCAGCCCGCTGCCTGAAGCTGTCAAAACCTCAAACTGAGAGCTATTGGCTCAGTAATGAGATGCTGGGGTTTGGGTCAGGAAGTTAGGTTGGGGAGGGAGGTGGCGTTTTTCTGTGGCTGTCTGAGCAAATGTAGAAGAAGGTTTTGATCTTTGCAGACTCTGAAAATGATAACCAGCTTCAGAGGGCCTCTGGTTGGCGATAGGCCATGTGGGGGGACTTTTTTTTTTACCTGTCTTTGAAGAATGCGGCACTGGATCAGCTCTCTGACATTTAGATGAGCAGCTGGGAAGGGGAATGAGTACCAAAGGCCAGATAAATATCTGATGCCAAGAAAGGTAATAGAAGGAGTCCAGGCCTTCATTGTGCTAGCTCCCCCCATACTCTGGTAGATTCTATAAGCTTGTTCTAATGACCTGGATTTAAACCATCCAAGATCCTTTAAAAACTTTCATTATCAAAAACAAGAGACTGAAAGAGCTTCGAGAGAAATCTGTGGACAGTTGCTGAAATGACGTCGCTGAATGTCAAGGTGGACCCACAGAAGTCTTTAGCTAGCCATTCCAACAGGGAAGCGTATTGTCTGAGACTCACCTAACTTAGACTGAGCCAGAGCTCTTCCTAAGAAGGTACGAATAAATGCTCCCCTTTCCTGCAACGCAATAGTGAGCTGACAGGCACTCTTTCCCCATATTGTACAAGAAGCCCAGGATTAAAACATAAACAAATATAGGGGTCTTTCGTAACTTCCTTGTTTAAGGAGATTAGATGATGTCTCAGAGTCATAGAGTCAGCATGCAAATGGGAACAATGTCTAAGCAGGGTGATCTCTGGGGTAGTTCTGAGAAAAGGACACAGAGAAACAGGAAACCACCATGTAGCACTCCAAGGAGGCAGCGCTGGGGAAGGCTCTGTGGGCAGGACGGAGACATAGAGATGCAGAGGAGAGAATCACACCATGGATTCTCAGGGAATTAGGACCTAGCGAAGCAGGGAAACACTCCTTTCAACCCCTAGGCAGGTGGGGACTTATAGGACCACAGAGGGAAACCTTACTCCTCTAGAAACTGAAGGCGGGGGCAGAGAGTGGTGACAGCATAGTTTTACATGGGACAGGATGATAGAAATTGGATTTGAATAAAGAATTGCAACCTGAGGATTAGGTTCTACATCAACTCTGTTCAACAGAAATATAATGTGAGCCACGTATATGTTTAAATTTTCTAGTAGTCACATTTAAAAAGGAATGAAAAAATAGGTTAAATCATTTTATTAATATATTTAACTTAGTGCAACATATCCAATTATTACCATTTCCACACATTTAATATAAATAATATTTGAGATAATTTAAATTAATTTTAATGTTGAAGTAATAAAAATTAGATTAAGTAATTAAAAACTTGGTTCCTCTGTTGCAATGACTACATACATTTCAAATGCTCAGTAGCACATGTGAACTAGACTACCATTTTGGATAGAGCAGGTCAGAACGTGGGATCTCAAATTATGGAACCTTTTGCACATTAAATTTGACTTCAGATAACTGAGTTATATAAACACATGTGTTTTAAATGATCTTGAGAGTCTATTCTCTGTTGTAAAATTTAATGGTGTATGCTTAAACAACCACATGTGTGGATCAATAGTGTCCTTGATAGAAGGACTGTGTCCTTCAGGAGATTATAAGAATGTGGGAAGGGATCAGAAATGATAGTTGCTGTCTTTATCAGTCAGGATCGACTAGGTTTTACTTCAGTAATAAAGAACCCTAAGGCAAATGCCAATTAAAGAAAGAGATTTGTGGTCCCCGACCTCATGAAACTCACATCTATCTTTATCTATCAGAATTTGAAGAGAGAGCTAGAAAGGAAGACGAAGAAAATAATGAGGAGCCCTTGATTCCACTAAAATGCAAACTGTGTCACCAGGCTAAAAAAAATAATAATAAAATAAAAAATAATAATAATCGGGGACTTAAGAATCCAGAGCTAAATGCCAACCAGGCCATGTTACACATCCAATGTGGGTTGGTGAAGAGGGCATCTAAGGCGATGGGGAGAAACTGCTCCCCATCCTTGCTCCTGATCCAATCTGACAGAGCAGTTACTATCTAAAGCATGGCTAGTCACCAAAGTAGAGAGGAAGAGTGCTCTGGGTGGTCTAACTACTATGCAGTGGAACCAGAAGTGACATAAATCACTTCCTATCATTGGCGGCCACATCCAACCCAGTGACCAGGAAGTACAGTTTTACAGTGTACCCCAAAAGCAAGCTGAGAGGTGGACAACTTGGTGAACAAGACTTCTGACTATTTCACTGTCTTTCTTACCTTGGTTGCAAATTGTGAAGTTAACTTAAAATCAGTAAAGAGATGCTACTTGTGAATCTGTGCTTTTGTGGAGCTGCAGGCCCGAAAAGACAGATTTTCAGGATGATGTGATTCAAATAGGAGAAGCAGTGTTATTTTCTCCTGGCAAAAAATCAGGCACGAAGTTTCCCAGTTGGTCTAGGACAAGAGCAAGAATTTCTACTCGGATACCAGGCATTATAAAGGAGAGAAAGTAAATTAAAAAGGATTGCCTGTGTTTGGGAAGCCAATTCGTCCCAAACACTAAACAATGTAAAAATAACCAAGACCAAATATATTTTTAAAAGCTGTGAGTGTGAAGACGTCACTGGGGAAAAGGAGATTATTTAAAATGGAAAATGTTGTCTAGTTAATTTTTGAATCACAAAATCATCATTTTTGTAGCAGGAAGTCTTAACCTCATTTTACAGAATAGAGAGTTAAGTGGAGAAGTTAGATGCATTGCATGAGATGAGCCCATTGTAAGTCAATGGCCTGGTTGACATTGAGCACTGGATTTCTAATTCCCTGATTAATGTTTTTTTTTTTTTCTATCCTGGTGATACAATTTGCAGATTGGTGGGATCAGAGACTCCTAATTATTTTCTGCTTTTCTCTTCATTTCTAGTTCTGTCTTCAAGTCTAGATAGAGATAGATATGAATTTCATGAGAGAAGGGACCACAAATCTCCTTCTATAACATTTTTCTTTGTAGACAAATATAAAGCAAGAAACCTATGATGGACTGAATTGTGTCCCTCCCTCCCAGATTCATATTTTGAAGTCCTAATACCCATGTGTTTGAGTTTAGAGACAGGACTTTTAAGGAGATATTTAAGGTCAAATGAGATCACAAGGAATGAGCCCTAACCCTGTGGGACTGGTATTCTTATAAGAGAAAGAGAGCTCTCTGCACACGCACAGAGGAGAGGCCATGTTAAGTCTCTGGCATCTATATATATAAAAGCTAATATGCAAATTGTCCGCTCGGAAGTTCTATCACTCACTATGATGTGTGCTGACCACCAGGGGGTGGCACTAAACATGGCAGGTGACTAATGGTGGCTGTGGGGTGCTGAGGGAGTGAGGGAAGGAGGAGGCAGGGAGGTGGTGAGGTAGGTTAAACTAGGCCTGTAGTTGTGTTATGATAGCCCAAACTGGCGACTGCAGAATCTATCGCAATGTCTCTCCTCCAGTCATATAGAATGTCCTGTTGAGACAAATAAACAGATGTTTCCCTGATGCACTCAATTGCTCTCTGAATTCACTGGGGCCTATATTTGTGGTTGATACCATAATGAATGCTGAAAAGGCCATGAAGAATGACAAGACACTGCCTTCAAGAAATGTAGAGAGGGAGATAGGAAAATCACCACAGCAGGAAAATGCAAATGGAAACTACTAATCATTTCACGTTGTTGGTAAGTGTTATGAGTTGAACTATATCTCCCCAAAATTTGTATGTTGAAACCCTAACTCCCAGCACCTCACAATGTGGCTATATTTGGAGATGGACCCTTTAAAATGATGAAGTTAAAATAAGGGCAGGGTGGGCCCTAATCTAATCTGACTGATATCCTTATAAGAAAATTAGGACACGAGAAAAGACCAGGTGAAGAGGCAGCAAGACAACAGCCATCGACAAACCAAAGAGAAAGGCTCACAAGGAACCAACTCTGCTTTGAACTTTCACTTCTACCCTCCAGAACTATGAGAAAATAAATGTTGTGTTGGGTTTTTTTTTTGTTTGTTTAAACTAACCCTTCCCCCCAAAAAAACAAAACAAAACAAAACATCACCACAGTAAAAATCACTGTGGTCTATAAATTAAACTGAGGGTCCAGAAAAAATGAATTCTGACTGAAAGGTTGAGAAGCTTACATAGAGGAGGCAACATTGATTTGGGAGGGATTCTTCCCTAAACCCCCCTCCCCCCTTATCCTAAGTTATCCTTTCAATTTGATTTATTTATATGTCATAAACACACACATACCACTTCTCAGTAAAGCCAACACTGAATTTCATAGAAACCAGAAACATCCCAATTTTGTATTTTTATGCCCACTTTGCTGCGGGGAAAAGAGACTTTTCAGATCCTTGCCTAGGGATTAGCTTATTGGTGAGGAAGGTGATATTTGAAGCCAGATTGATTTGTCTGCAAAAACAGCATACTGCCTGTAAAGTAAAAGATGCTGCTGCTAAATAGCTCAGATAACTCTTTCTTTAAGATCAGTAAATTGGTGGACTTAACATTTCATCTTACCTGTAGAATAAGTTGTTTATTTTCTTAAAAATAGATGTCTTTGCTTACATCAGAGACCACTGTGTGTTTTTCCCCACTTACGTATCCTGGGTGCTGTTATCAGTATCTGGCACATGGTAGGTGCTTAATCAATAATTGTTGAATAAGTAGTTGTTTTTAGTTTTTTTTTTAAATAGATGTAAAACATAGATTTTTGGAACAATAAATATACATGCATTAAACTGATCCTTCTACTTGATTGAAATGCAGAGTGGTAGGCTATTTGAAGATGGAGACTGGTGGTGGTGTTCTTTCAGGCTTAAAGTCATTTCTTGAACTTGTGAAATCTGGTAAGTCACAGAGATTTGAGGAAATAACCAATTGGTCCCTGGAAAAATCAGCGTGGAGATAGAGGTATTTATGGGGCAATCTACAGAGAAGATAACTAAGGTATGGAAAGACAGAGTTGAGGGAAAGATTGCAGGATAAGACTGGAAGAAAAGTCTAACAGACTTTCTGACTTCCTGTTATTAGGAGGGAGGTATGCCCCTAACTGAACTTCATGCCTTTATTCATCCTCCCGACCAGTTCTCAGATCAGACATATCTTCTATCTAACATTATTTCTTTTATGCCTTTGCTGACATTTTTTTCTTTCATCTGGATATGCCTTCTCTATGCATCCTCATCCTCCAATCCAAATTCTATGCAACTCTCCTGACCTCAACTCCTACTGACTTTTCTTTCTCTGAATTCCTGCTACTTCATAAGTAAGTCAGTGATCTCTGCTTCTCTGATTGCACACCCCTTCCAGCAGTGCATTTTCTAGCACATCTCCCAGGACATGCACTTATTGATCCTTTAAAATATATACACATAAATGCCCTACAACATTATACAGAAATAAGAGAAATCTAAAAGATGAGATAAAAATGAAATAATATTTTAAAATATGCTAATTGTCATGTATTCATGGTATTATTAGCCTATATCTCAGAGGAAAATATTCACTTAGGGACATGGCCCCTTGTTAACAACAGTGGATGCGAATCTATATCTTAAACGATTTTTCTTTTATATTAATTTCAAAAATGTGTTGATACCCTGACAGATCTGAAATATTCATCCTTTAATTGACCTCACATTGAAGCTGATGGAGAGCTTTTACCAGGAAAGGTAGCAAAGTCAGCCCTGCTGTTTTATTGTAGGACATTTTCATGTCATTTGTCCAATTTTTTGGGAGCTATGTTATTTATTTTGGTCTATAGGAGCTATCTGAGTCTTTACTAACTAACTGATAAATCAATGCATGTAAGAGGAGATAAATCCAATTGTCACAATTACTGAAAAAAACAGATCAGCCCCTGTCAACTCTTTCTCTTTGTAACGATTCCACTCTTTTCTCAGGACACAAATTCTGACAGATTCCAGGTGAAGGTCCCAGTGTCACCTTCTTTCTGGAAATCCACATCCTATTGGAGAGCTTAGTTCTATCTATATTTCAAAGCACTTAATATTTATTGGTTTAAATTGTTCTGCTTCATGTGCTTCTTTTCACTTTTTCAAATTGTTAATAACATTTGAAAGTCAAGATGACCATTTTTTTGTTTGGTCTCCGCTGATGGATTGATAACATGCATACGTTCTTTCTTCCTTTATTTGTGTCATCCTTTTCATAAGGCTTGAATCAAGGGGAAATCATGGTCCAAAGATTATTTGAGTGGCCAGCGTTTTTAGTGTGACATATGCAAACAAACCAGTTTTCCATGAGGATGCTACACCAACATCTACTGTAATTCTCTCTGAATTTTCCAATTTAAATATCTTTTCAAGGAAGGATACTTCCCTGAAAAAACCTGAGAATGTCTCACTTTATAGTTTTAATTAGAATGTTCTATTCTTGTACTCTGTCAGTCTTCCCTCTTCTTCCAGTTTCTTCTGGGGTACAGAATATCTCACCTGATGAAGCTTTTTAAAAATTGTATTTTGTTTAACTTTCCTCCCCAAGAGAGCAATTTAAAAATAGCACTTTCTGTGCAGTCTACTTATAAGTAATGTTTCTAGGCCTGAGTTTCAGCATTAGCCCCTGGCTAAGGGCTTTCACACGTGGTATGGTGATTGAAGGCAGACCCATCTGAGCTCTTTACTGTACAGTGAAGTTAGTAATGCCTGAAATTGCCTGAAATTTTGAAAATTAAATTATTTTAATAAATACTGGCTTTATAGTTATTCAAAGTATAGGTATACATTTTGGGACAACTTAAATATTGGTATATTATGTGTAGAAATATACATAATATTCCAAAGAAAGATTCTAGTACAAATATTCGAAGCCCAGGTTTCCATGGTCACTCACACATAGAATGTAATTCATGGGTCACCATTGCATGCTGCTGCCCCTAGTCCTCAGCACAGTCCTCCTCACCCTCTGTCCTCACCTGATCTCAGAGTTTCCCATCCCCCACTCAGTACACACTCAGTTTACAAAGCCATGGTGGGGAGACAAATGCTACTGAAAGCAGCAACTAATATCAGATGAGCTTATGCCCCTCTTCTTGAAGCTAAGTGTTGCAATATACTGCTAACACCTGGGCTCTGGGAAGGGATGCATTATGTCTCTTATAGATACATGTGGCTAGAGCAGACCCCCTGTGCAAAAGGAGTTCCAGGGCCATTGTGAATGGGAAGAGCTTGTGGTCAGTTTGGAAAAAGATTTTGACAAGCAACTGTCTTACAAAACCACATCATGAGGTAGAAATGTAGCACAAAGCAGAGTGCATTGTCCATATCAGAAAATGGTCCCAAACTGGAAGTAACTAAACTCTGGAATTTTCTATAAACACTAGTGTCATCCAATGATATCTACAGCCCTTATAATAGGCACATTGCTGTCATGTTCCACGTGGGTTCACATACCCAGAACTTTGGACTAACTTAGTAGGCAAAACTGATTTTAACTGAAGTTTCTATAGGATAATCTTGTTATACTGTCTATACCAAGAGGAGTTCTCACTCATGACTACACATAGACACATCAAGGGAACTTCCCTAAATGCTGATACCCAGACTTAGAGATGCTATATAATTGGTCTTAACTGGATTGAGGTTGGGGGTGGGGGGAGAGACTAAGATTCCTTAGGGGTTTTTTAATGTGAAACTAGGTTGGGAACCATCCTATATAATAAAGAGATAATATGTAAACCAATCCACAAGATGGCCACCCATGTGGTCAGAGATGGCTGCCCCCATGTGGATACAAGATGGCCACCATAAGATGGCTAGCAGGGGAGGACAGTTGTGGGCAATCAGGCCAGCAGAGCAGGGCAGTTGGGGGTTACCAGTCCTGCAGAAGAGGGCAGTTGGGAGCAAGTAGGCTGGCAGGAGAGGGCAGTTAGGGGAGAATGGGCCAGCAGGGGAGGGCAATCTGACCAATAGGGGAGC
Source organism: Vespertilio murinus (assembly GCA_963924515.1). NCBI lineage: Eukaryota > Metazoa > Chordata > Mammalia > Chiroptera > Vespertilionidae > Vespertilio > Vespertilio murinus. The sequence continues at coordinate 153,566,019 of OZ004704.1, forward strand.
AGTTAGGCGATGATCAGGCTGGCAGGGGAGTGGTTAAGGGATGATCAGGTTGACAGACAGAAGCAGTTAGGGGCAATCAGGCAGGCAGGCAGGTGAGCAGTTGGGAGCCAGCAGTCCTGGATTGTGAGAGGGCAGTCTGACATCCATTGAGGGGTCCCAGATTGGAGAGGGTGCAGGCTGGGCTGTGGGACACCCCCGTCCCCCGCCAGTTTACAAATCTAGTTGATACATAAGAACAAAAACATTAACAACAACAAATAGTTGATTCAGTCAAAGTTTGAAGCAAGGAAAAAAGAATGGGAGACCTAAAAACTCAGAACAACCCTTAAAAGTAATATCTTTGGTAAATCTTGACTCTTATTAGAACCAATAGCTAAAATACCTAGTTGACTTCCTCAATTCTTTAGGTAAGAAAAATCTGCTTTGTTGTACTTCCAAAAATGCTGTGCTCAGAGAGCTACTTACATAACATCAATACTTTGCACTTTCTCATAATTTATTTCTCTTGCTCCTAGCATCGTTTTACATTCACTTTTGGAACATATTCAACTGCTTGTTCCTCCATCGGCTTCATCTGCAGGCGGACAAACAGCATAGGGAAGGAATTTAGAGCTACTATTCTCTTCCATCAAGGATCATACCATCAGGGCAATGCCTGCATGCACGTCAAGACAGTTCTTTTTCTCCTTATTATCATCTACTAACTTTTTATTGCAGGGGGAAAGATCCAGAGGTCTGGATGGATGCTTACAGTCCCATGGTTTTTCTAAATATAAATGCACACGCACGATCACCTCCAATGCTCACGAATTCCCATCAAGAACAGAACTATTTAAAATCTGTAACGCTTTCCATTGACACCTCCAGCTGAAGAGCAATTTGGTAGCATAATTATAATGTATGGCATCGTTTGGAATAGCTTTTGTTCTTTTTGTGATTGTCCTTGGAGAGCTCTTTTTTACTTCCGTCTTTCCACATTGACTGAACTGAGACTCTTTGACCCTTAAAGGCTGTTTTTTCTTCACAGAATTTTTTTAAAAAGGATGCTTTAATATGAAGTGCATAAAAAAAGATGGGTGGGAGAGAAAATTTGGTACGCGATTCATCTCTTTATTGTGGTGAAGGTAAGTTTTTACTGTTCTCAAGCATTTTCTTCCTAGATTTTATTGGGGTGAGGGAAAAGGACCCAGAAAGAGGCCTCAAATGCCTCTGAAAGAAGACAGTTTACTAATTTGTTCATGCCCATGGGAGGCCTCACTTTGGCATTTTTTAAAATGAGGGAACTAGACCAAATGACCCTTAAAACGACCTTTTAAAGCATAAGATTCTATCAGTTGGGTATATAACATTAGAGGCAGCTAGGAAAATGATTAGAAAATGAACATTAGATCAACTTTTTGTAGACCTTGAGAAAATGAAAATTCTGGCTCACTTTGGATTTAGTGATGTAACAGTCTGGATGCAGGGTTTTAGAACGGTAACATTTCCAAGTCCCCCAGAAATGCTGCTGATTTTTCACTAATTGAAAGTGTCTGATTTTACTATCTGGCCAAAACCAATAGTCCCTCAAAGTGAGATAAGAGTGAAGGCTTGATGCAACCTGTCCTGAGATTCCTTCAATATGAATAACACAGCAAGGAACACCTGGGCTTCTCTCGTTTGTGATGTGGACTGGATTTTGAAAAAGTTATTTTGTCTTACCCTAGGTATGCCTTGCATACTGCACTTTTATATAGAACTTAAAATATTATACTTTTCTCTTGCTTCTTGTTCTATGAAACCTTGGACCTCCTAATGTTCTTGTGGATCAAGTTTTCTGGCTAGTCCCCCTACAGGACTCACTTGTCCACTCCTCTCTGAGGTTAAGCTTCACCCACCACTTCTTCCAATACACTGTTTTAAGATGTCCTCATCCTTGCCTTGGCTGGTTTGGCTCAGTGGATAGAGTGTCGGCTTGCAGGCTCAAGGTTTCCAGGTTCAATTCCGGTCAAGGGCATGCACCTTGGTTGCGGGCACATCCCCAGAAGGGGGTGTGCAAGAGGCAGCTGATCAATGTTTCTCTCTCATCGATGTTTAATTTTCTATCCTTCTCCCTTCCTCTATGTAAATAAATAAATAAATAAATATAAATAAAATGTCCTCATCCTTAACTAAAATTTAAAAGATGGCCATCCGCTGAAACCGGTTTGGCTCAGTGGTAGAGCGTCGGTCTGCGGACTGAAAGGTCCCAGGTTCGATTCCGGTCAAGGGCATGTACATTGGTTGCGGGCACATCCCCTGTAGGGGGTGTGCAAGAGGCAGCTGGTTGATGTTTCTCTCTCATCGACGTTTCTAGCTCTCTATCTCTCTCCCTTCCTCTCTGTAAAATATCAATAAAATATTTAAAAAAAATAAAAATAAAATAAAAGATGGCCATCCTTTAGTCATTCAGACTCCATACACACACAATTACCTTAATGTGATATTGCCTTTTATGGGCTTCCCTTTAGAGTGTAAATCTGTGCTGGTCCTAATTCCCTACAGCACCTGATCAACTAACCCAGGGCAGACACAATTGTTATTTCTTCCGCAGAAGCTCATGCAGAAAGAGTTCTGCACCAAAGTGTGCTAAGTACACACTGCTGATTAACATAACTAAAGAGACACATTCCCTTCCCCAAATTACTGTTAACAGTTTTTAAGTGTCAGTCCCAAGTCACATGTTGGGAAGAAAATGAGATTCTATCCAGCCTAGGGGAGCAATTCTGCTCACCTCAGAGGGAGTGTTAATTAAGTGTGTCTCCATCTCCCTTGAGAGTTAACACCTTTCTTGGCAGTAAACCAAATAGGTTGGCATTAAGCCCAGCAACGATTATATAATGGCTAGGTGTTCTCCATACTTTTTTATTTTTATTTTATGTGGATTTCTTGAAGGAGAGGGAAAACAATTGTGTAACTTTGCCCTGGTTCTATCCTGGCCATGGTAAGATGGTAGGGAGAAGACAGAAGATACTGGACGGTAAGGAATCTTCTTTTGGGATGCAGGGTGAGCATAATGCACTCAGACTGGGAAAATCGGTTTCCCAATCTTCTGACCTCTTAACTCTTATTTGCTTTATGATAAGGTTTATTATGAGAAATCGAAAGCACCGCAGTTTCTAATGCCTTTTAAAATAATAAAGACTCAATTCAATATAGGCCTCTGTTTTTGAACAGTGACAGTCTATTTGGTTAACAGACAGCATCCCATTTCTTGACTATGGAAATCATAAATTTATTTGTTAACTCAGAAAGGAGGTAGTTCCTCCTTCACCCTCTACATTTAATCTGTCGTTTGTGGGTCAGCCATGTGATAAAGACCCACAATTGCTCTGTGGTGACCCCACACAGGTACCCCTACAACTGTGGCCTTGCTCTGGCCCACCCTTGGAACATGTTCTCAGTTCTAATGTGGGGTGGGGTTGGGTGGGGTGGGGTAGGAGTAGGTTTGCTGTTCTGAGAGGATTTTAATTTCCTGGTAATCTGTATGTGACCCCTCCCCACTAGCTCCCTCCACTCCCAAGACTAAAAGCAATTCTTGTGCACTGAATGGAATTCTACTGGGCAGATAGATGTTGGCTTCATGGACTCTTTTAGGTTTGGGGGCTTTGCTGGTGGCAAAAGCAGGGGCCTGCTTAGGGCTTTGCCAATGTGACCACAACTCTCAGCTCCATGACAGGGATGTGGTTCTCTCCAGTGAAGAGGGGCTTCTGAAAAAAACAGGCAACATTTTTTCCAGAGTCCGTGACTGCTTTTCAAAACCATTTTCCTGTAAGTGCCAGAGGAAGTGTTATGTGGGAGGTGGCTTGGTGTGGGCTCACTCTTGCCTCAGGAGAGCTGAGCAAAAACCCTTTCAATGCAAAGCTGGGCTTCAGCTCACACTGCTGCGAGAGGAGAATTTCTCATACATTCTAGAGTGTATTTACTGGCTCCTAGCTTGTTGTCTGCCCGCCTTAAATTTTTCCCTGAAATACAAACACAACAAGGAAGAAAAAAGTCTTTACAAAGGCTATTTGGCTTTGCCTCTCAAACCCTATAGCCGCCATGACCACGGCGAGGCCATTTCCCTCCCAGGTGGGGCGCTGTCCTCGGTCTGGGCTGCTGGGAGAGGGGTCACCAGGAGGCCACTAACAGATCAGTGGCTCTCTCTGTTCCCACAGCGATCACCCAGGAAGCCTTACAAATAAGCCTTTCTTTTCACGTGGCGTGGATTTGCAGGTCTGGCGTCCACAAAGCCAATTTTCATTTTTAATCCTGTTTGAGCCGATCTCATTAATCAGCCAGGGCCTCCTTCTCGCACTTGCCTTGGGACACAAAGGGAACCCAGTTATGAGTTGTTAATTAGCTATTAGGGGGCTGAGAAACTTCCAGCGGGTCATTATTCACACTGTTTGAGGCTAATACTTATTTAATTAGAACTATTCCTTTCCTGTCATAAATCCCTAGTTAAAATAAATTTAACACAAAATGTCAGCTCAGCTTAAAAAGAAACTGGTTGCTAATTCAAATTCTATTGACTTTTTCTGGAATAAATACTTGAATAATTGCTGTTCTGCCAAGCCAAGCACACAATGACTAGAAACGGAGGAGAACATGCACTTGAGGGACATTGTGTGAGTGTGTGTGTGTGTGTGTGTGTGTGTGTGTGTGTGGCAAGCACACAAGACCAAGAGAGTGGGCTCCCCTTAGTTGTCTGTCATCCTCCCATACATTCTCTTTAGTCTTTTGACAATGTTGTGAGCACCCAAGACCTGATTAGGATAGAGGCGAATAAGAAGCAACAGGGGGAAGCCCCGGGTCCCAGCTCACAGGCGTCCACCTGCTGCGTGTGGACATCTTACAAGGCCGTGACACGTGCTTCACACCAGGATTGGCTGAGGCACTGGAATGAAGTTTCTAGATAGGCGAGGGTTCAGCAGAAAGCTTTTTGTATCTGATATTGAAGCTTGTAGAGCAGGAGTTTCTATCTTTTCCTCTTGTATTAGTTATTGACAGAATGAAAAACTACCATAAAACTTAGTGGCTTAAAACACTAAGCATTTATTTGTAGTGAATTTAGGTAGGGCTCAGCTACGGGGGACGTTAATTCTTTTTAAAAAAATATATTTTATTGATTTTTTACAGAGAGGAAGGGAGAGGGACAGAAAGTCAGAAACATCAATGAGAGAGAAACATCGATGAGAGAGAAACATCGATGAGCCGCCTCCTGCACGCCCCCCACCCACTGGGGATGTACCCGCAACCAATGTACATGCCATTGACCAGAATCAAACCCGGGACCCTTGAGTCCGCAGGCCAACGCTCTATTCACTGAGCCAAACTGGTTTCGGCTGGGACTTTAATTCTTTATGGCATGTACCGGGGTGTTTACTTGGCTGTATTTGAGGTTTTATCAAGTGTCTGGCACCTCAGTGCTACTCCATAGAGTGCCCCTCCCCTCTCCTTCCCTCTCCTTCCTCCTCTTCCTTTTCCCTCTCCTACTCTCCCTCTGTCCCTTCTCCCTCTTTCTTTTTCCTCTCCCTCTGGGCGAACTTGTACTTGGTGGGCACAGGCTAGGCTGGGCTCTAAGAGGCAGTGTTCCAAGTGGCACGCTGCCAGCTGCCAGTCTCTGAAGGCTCAGCCTCAGAAGTCATCCAGTGCCACTCCCACCGCATCTTGTTGGGCACGCGGCCAGCGCGAACTCAGGGAAAGGGGAAATTGACCTCATCTCTCTATGGCCTTCCAAAGACCAAAGATTGGTGGCCATCCTTAAGGCTTCAGACTAAGCTCGCCACACCCAAGCCTGACTTGGTTTTGTTGACCAAGGGTTCTGGGGTGCCTCCCAGGCGTCATTCCAGATGTGAAGGATGAGTTCATAGTCATGTGGATGCAGGAGATGTGACAGACCCCAGCATTTATCTGTAAAGAACAGAAAAGCTAAATAAAGCCTGTTAACATGAAATGAAAATGCATTTGCTAATTAGGTAGGCAGTCTAGAGGTGCATAGTGGCCTCCAGGGGACTGAGAAACTTCCAGCGGGTCATTACTCACACTGTTTGAGACTGATATTTATTTATTTAATTTTTAAAATATATTTAATTGATATTTTACAGAGAGGAAGGGAGAGAGATAGAGAGCTAGAAACGTCGATGAGAGAGAAACCTCGACCAGCTGCCTCTTGCACACCCCGTACTGGAGATGTGCCCGCAACCAAGGTACATGCCCTTGACAGGAATCGAACCTGGGACCTTTCAGTCCGCAGACCGACGCTCTACCACTGAGCCAAACTGGTTTCGGCAAGGCTGATATTTATTTAATTGGAACTAGATATTGATTTTAATACTTTAGTGATACCGTAAAGTGATGTATTATTATTTTATTTTCATCTCTCCTCTGTGACATGCCCACTATTGTCTTCATTCTAAACTCCTCTTATGCTGAAACTGGTTTGGCTCAGTGGATAGAGCGTCAGTCTGAGGACTGAAAGTTCCCAGGTTCGATTCCGGTCAAGGGCACGTACCTTGGTTGCGGGCACATCCCCAGTAGGGGGTGTGCAAGAGGCAGCTGATCGATGATTCTCTCTCATCATCCATGTTTCTAACTCTCTATCCCTCTCTCTTCCTCTCTGTAAGAAATCAATAAAAGATATTTAAAAAAAATAAAAAATAAATAAGCTCCTCTTCTGGCAGGAGGGCTGCCAGTAGTAATTGTGGCTGCTTGCTTCCTTGCTCACATTCAGCGGGAGAGAGAGAGTCACTATGTGTGGTTCTTTCTTAAGAGCAAGAGAAGTTTTCAGGAGACCCCCATAGAATCTCCTCATGCCTTACTGGCCAGAATTGGGTCACGTGTCCATTTCTGAGCCAATGGTTGACAAGAAGTACGGGATCGTTCTCACACCAGCGGTCCCATCCTGGACCTACCAGTGGGATCAGCTTCTCTAGGAGACATGGGCTATGTGGTTTGGAAAACAAAGTTGGCCTTATGCTAGGATGAAGGAAGGTGGCGATGGATTTTGGGATGGGCAGCCACAAATGTCACTGCATTGCTTTAGAAAGAAACCCATAGCCTCAGCTTGTTTCCTTAAGATAGAAAATTAAAATTACTTTTAACCGAGGCTTCTGTTTTTGGAGAAATGATTATATAATGGGCAATATTATGGAGACAAGCCTGGTAAGAAATTCTGTTTCTGCATTGAGAGAATAATGTCTCTGAAGTGTCTGTTCTCCCTCTCTAAATTTAGGATAATAGTACATGTTTTTTTTAGAGTCACGATTAAAAAGTGGCGAGACAATGGAAATTGTCTCAGGATGCTGAGACAAAGTAGCCCTGTGCTGGAGAGAGCAGCACAACAGAAGGCCCTGAGTGGACGAGGAGGGAGGGGCGGTGGAGCACGGTAGCTTCTCAAGGCAAAATATAAACATATCTGAAAGCCCAGAATGTAAACTTTCGCAACTAGAACCATCTGGAGTGGGGAGGGAGGGAGACACAGAGCTGGGCCAGACTTCTCTGCGTGTTTCCTCCCCCACAGCGTGTTTTTTAGAAGTGAAATCAGGTTATGAAGAGCACCAAGGGGAAGTCATAAGAAGACAGGCTACGACTTGGGGATGTGTGTGCTGTGCGCTCATTGGGAGAGGGCACATGGGCGAGAGCAGGCCACGGACTTGGCCTTGTCTGATGGCCCATTGGGCCATTAGCGGATGACCTCACCTCCTCCATGACTCCTGCTTCTCTGAGTCAGAGTTCAGCCACCAACTGGGGAACCAGAGGGAATGTCCCAAGGCCCAGGCGAGGCTCTGGGCCTGGTCCTGCCACCCAAGGACCGCAGAGCTCTCTGACTCCCACTGTTTCACCCCTCCTAGCAACAAAGCAGTGTTCCCCGCCACCCCCCTCCACACCCAACCCCACCCCATTTCTCATCCCTTTCCAGAGCTGGCAAGGTCTTGATGTTCTACAAATGCATTTGGAAGTGAAAGCAAGAGGCTCTCAGGGAGGAAAAAGTTTCCATCCAGGTATCCTGTCCCTCAGCCAGGACTTTTTTCATGTGTGCTGCGTGCCAATGTACTTGCAAAATTATGAGCCTTTGTCTTCTTCAGAGGTGAAAAACAAGCCCCAGCTGTTCCCAATAGCAGTTAAGAGCCACCAAGTGCCTGAGAACACTTCTCCTAATTTTGTTTGACACCAGTCTAGACAATCTAGAAACATAACTTAAAAATTATTCACGATAAAGAGGAGGATGTTAATGTTGCACATGGAATTAGCCAAGCTTCATATTCCAAATATTTGCGGCAATTTTTAGCGTGCTTGGGGTGACATCAAACATAAAATGAATGCCAGAGCTTGGCTAAGTTACAACAACAAAGACACGGAAACCTTTATTGACACGTGGATGTCAATAAACAGCAGGCCGTCTACACGCATTATGTCCTTGTCATCCACTGCAGAAGCTTTAAGTGAGATATTAATATGCTGTTGCACAGATGAGACACTGGCCCCAGAAGTCAATGTCAGGCTCTTGTGTAGCTTCAGCTTCCCATGGATCCGATAACCTCTCCTTGCCCGTGTTTAACTCCTTGCATAAGGCAAGTTATGCACAAACTGGGGAATGTGGGATCTCGGCCCCTCATTAACAGGGAGGCAGTGGATAAGCAAGCCACTTCCCCATTTGACAGAATAGCCAGCTAGATTTCTGAAAGCACACTCGGCTCTGAGGAGACATGGTAGCTTTAGCTATTTTGCACACCCATCTGAATGCTTCCGTAGCCCTACCCTGACCGCTAGCTCTCCTCAAGGAGGGTGGCTGGGAGGAAGGAGCAAGGATCAGCTCTTTCGTGGCCCCCAGCACTGCCTTAGGGTAGAGGCACTGGAAATGCACTCTCCCAGGGCACAACCTGGGGCTGCCATGTGGGAGGCCTTTCCACTTTCACCTTCAGGATCACATTTCCAAAGCCTGCCTGTGGACACATAGAGGAGGTGCTTGTGGAGTTGTGGTTGAGTTGGTATTATGAAACATCCATCGCATGCGTCTATAAAGACGATGCTGCTGTGTTTATGAGGCGGTACATAAATGAGGTCACACTGGCACATCCTAGCTGTTTACAAACCGTGAGGGGTGGAGTCAGGCAGTGAAGCAAGTGGGTGAGATTCACTGGCAGGCTTCTCAAAGGTGTGTTTTTCTTTTCTATCTTTTTTTTTTGGCGGGGGAGGGGCGGTTCCCTGCATGGTATCAATGTTCAAAGTATTTTTCCGATGGACTGGAGCTTCAAGGTAGCTAGGGGAGGGAAAATGCAAAGGACAGACTATGAGGGCAGTGAAGACGCTTGTTAAAATTGGGATTTGTAGAAGGTGATAAGAAGTCAACTTGGGATCTGATAGATTATGATCAACTTATTTCCTCTGCTTTCTTTTCTTCTGAGAACAGTTGCCTGGGGTTGGAGCACTTAGATATCAGCTGCGGGTTAGCTGGGCCTCTGCTCACTGAGCGAGGAGATGGGGAGGAAGGTGGGGGATGTTGTAGAGAGACTAAAGAGACCTTCCAGCTACCTGAGGACAGCCACCTTCTCTTACAAACATTTCCTCTCTTCTCATTGCTTCCTCTTCTGTGTTTGTCTAAGGTGCCGAGGGAAAGTTGTAAAAGATTTGAAGAGCTCTGCTTTTTCACTTCACTTGAGAGCTGGACCTTGAAGGGCGTTTGCCTTGTGGATACTGTGTTTACATCTGTCAGAGATGAAGACCTGGCATTGCCTGTGGGGGAAGTTTGGGGACAAGGCAAGGAAGGATTCTTCCTTCTAGAGAATGCTTTGAAAATAACACAAAATCCACACGGGGAGGCCTGACTACTCAGGGTTGGTACCTTTAGACGGCAGCAGCTGGTTCCGGGGTGCTTCCAGTGAAAACCATGTGACTTTGTTGCCAATGTGGAAGATACAAGATAAGGAAACACAATGATCATCAACTAGTCTGAAGTGGGGGTAAGGCCCAGCTTGGTCTAAATCGAAAACCACAGTTGTAGGGAGATGTCCCCTCCCACCTGGTGGGGATTTGCTTTAGTAGCGTTCATGACACATGGCTAGGAGCCTTCTTGAACAGTCACTGTGATTAGAGACTCAACTGTTCAAGGTACCCCACTGACCTGCTGTTGACAATATTCCTTTTTATATGGAGCTGAAAACTGTCTCCGGGAATGTCTGAATCTTGAGCTACACACATTCACGGAAATTGATTTTCTCCTTCAAAGGACTAATATTATGCCACCTTTTTTTTTTTTGCCTCCCCCCCCCCTTTTCTTCTACATTCGTCATAAAGTCTGTTTTCTAGGTCTGAACCCTCTCAGCTGCTCCTCAGTCTTCACTGACCTTCAGAACCTCCTCCTGGAGAAGCTCTGGATGGTCAGTGTCCAACCTATAGACAGCTGAGCCACAGGAATAAATGCCACGAAGGGCCAGTTTAGCGCAGACGCCAGGGGGCTATGACCTCCCTTGAGCTGGGCCGTAAAGTGCCATTCTGGGTAGTTAATCTAAAAAATTATGTTCATTGAAAGAAGCTAGGCACAAAAGATCACAAATGGTCTGATTCCATTTACAAAGTGTAAGTCGGAGGAAACAAATCAGTGAAATCAGAAAGCGGTTTCCCTGGAGAGAAGGAAGGCAGGTCACCTGGAAGGGGCACAAGGGAACCTCTGGGCACTGAAGATGCTCCTTGCTTTGTCTGGGGTGGTGGATAATGGGTGCCCAGTCTTCAAATCTCATCAAAGTGACCACTGATCCAGGTATCTTACTGTATGCAGTTATGTTGCAGAAGACCAAAGAAAGCTAAGGATGCTTCAAAGAAATGGAGGGACACTGTCTAATACACCGGCGGACTCAGGGAACAGCCTTCCAAATCTGAGTGAAGAAACATGCATGGGGCCCTCCCTCATATCTCCCTGTGGTCCTTCTCCCACAAACATGGATTATACTTCCGGTCCTTTTCTCGGGCCTTGCAAGAAGGCCCCCGGGTGTTGGGGGTCTCAGGCCATATCCGATGGTCTGGCCTGGTGCCAGCGCTAATAACCCTCCCTCCGGGGCAGTGCACTGTTCACAGTAACAGGCTCTGCAAGACTGGGAAGTATCTGGGAAGGGGATAGGGACTTAAGTATATATAGGTTATCAGGAATGTACCCTTAGCTTGCTGGCTTGGATTCAGATCACTAGCCCCAAATATCAGGGTTACATTGGAATTAGCCCTTTTTTAGCTTTCTCAGTTATACCTCCATGTAAAAAAAACACACCACACAATCCTCAGATATTTTTCATACAGCAAACCATCTTTTCCCTTCACATGTTCTTTTCGTTTGTTTAGCCGGAGGTATTTATAAGACAACAGAAGTGCCCTAAATGTATACCAAGAAGAGCAGCTGCCAGCGTTTCTATTGTTAGTCAACGGAGCATGCCTTCTCCATCCTGTGGTTCTACTTTTGTGTTTGAGAGAAAGAAATCTCAAGCACAAATAGCATTGTAATGCCAATTACCCTCACAAAAGCTAATTGTGCTTTGGTATTTTATTAAAATTCAAGGATTATAAAGGGATTATAAAAACATCTTTATTAAACTAAATCAAGACTTATGCGCCCTAGTAATGGGGAGAGCAGTGCCACGCCACTCAAACAGATGCTAATGAAATAAAAGCAGCGATAACGATAACTGCTAGATTTCTTTAAAGGGACTGCAGTGCAGAGTAGCTCTTTTTTTTTAAATCCTTTTTAAAAAAATTATTTTATTTTCCCTTGTTGGCTAGCTCAGTTGGTTAGCGCATCATCCTGATAAACAAGGCTGCAACTTCAATCCCTGGTCAAGACGAATACAAGAATCAACCCCTGACTGCATAAATAAGTGGAACAACAAATCAATGTCTTTCTCTCCCTGCCCCAGTTATCTCTCTCTCCCTCCCCCTTCCTTTCTCTCTAAAACAAATATTATTTTTAATTTTTTATTACAGTTTACATCCGCTGTTACTTTGTATTAGATGTAGGTGTAGAGCATAGTGATCAGACAATCATGTACTGTAAAACCTTGATATCACAGGCTAATTTAGGCTACGGGTGTCCCTTAAAGCCAAAAGTCTGTTATGTAATAAAGTAGATTTTCCAAATACATGTTAAAAAATTGACAAATTAAACTTATGTAATTAAATTTAAGTATGTATGAAAAGTTCAATTGAACAGAAAAGTTTTCTATGTGTATTAAACATTTTAAATTTATACTGAATAGGTCTAGTAAATGCATGCACTCACCAGTCACCTCAAGTAAATGGCTAGGGCAGTGGTAGGCAAACTGGGACTTGCGAGCCACGGTTTGCTATTCTGTTGACTAATGAGTTTGCCAACCATGCCTTAGGGAAAAACACTTAAAAAACATTTTATTTTATTAATTTATATTTTTAAATATATTTTATTGATTTTTTTTTTTCACAGAGAGAAAGGGAGAGGACTAGAGAGCTAGAAACATTGATGAGGGAGAGACATTGATCAGCTGCCTCCTGCACACCCCTTACTGGAGATGTGCCAGCAACCAATGTACATGCCCTGGACCGGAATCGAACCCGGGACCTTTCAGTCCGCAGGCTGACGCTCTATCCACTGAGCCAAACTGGTTTTGGCTAAAAAACATTTTAATAATGTACTAATGTCTTTAACCTGAAGTCAAAACTTCTGGGTAAGGGTAATGCCTTATGCAGTGGTCGGCAAACTCATTAGTCAACAGAGTGGCAAACCACCACATGTGGCTTAAGAGCCGCAGTCTAGGGCATGCTTAGCATGGGTGGGGACATCGGCAGGCACACATAAAACTGCTGCAGAAAGTCACGCCCAGCAAAACAGAACCAAATACCGCAGGATGTCATGTGACCTTGTGTTAGTCATTCACCGAACATAGTTCACCAGCCATGACTCTTGGATTTAAATATGTTAAGTATGTAGATTATAGTTGTAGATATGTAATGTTTGTTTATATTAGCGAAATTACTACAGTGTTTTTTCCAATATATGGCCTACTCACTAAAATTTGTTAAAAATAATAGTGAATTATGCTGAAACCAGTTTGGCTCAGTGGATAGAGGGTCAGTCAGTGGACTTTAAGATCCCAGGTTTGATTCTGGTCAAGGGCATGTACCTTGGTTGTGGGCATATCCCCAGTAGAGGGTATGCAAGAGGCAGCTGATGGATGTTTCTCTCTCATCGATGTTTCTAACTCTCTATACCTCTCTCTCTTCCTCTCTGTAAAAAATCAATAAAAATATATTTAAAAAATAATAGTGAATTAATAACAAAAATTGTGTAAAGCATTTTAAAACTAACAGGGTGTTAATTTTCACAAGTGACATAAGAACTGGTCCGCAATGTCAAGGGTTTACATAGAAAGTGTTCTCCCTGATATTTCTAGTGCCCAACTTACACCATGCATAGTTATTACAACATTAATGACTGCATTTCCTAGGCTGTACTTTACTTCCCCATCACTGCTTTGTAACTACCAATCTATATTTCTTAATCCTTCACCTTTTTCAGCCAATCCCCTAACATCCCTCCCCTCTGGCAACCATCAGTGTGTTCTCTGTATCTATGAATCGTTTCTGTTTTGTTTGTTCATTTATATTGTTCTTTAGATTCCACATATAATTGAAATCATATGGTATTTGTCTTTTTCTGACTGACTTATTCACGTAACCATTCATCTAGGTCCATCCATGCTATTGTAAATGTAAGTAGCTCAAGTGTCCATCAATAGACCAGTGGATACAAAAAGCTGTGGTATATATAATGGAATATTACTAGGCCATAAAAAAGAATGAAATATTTTCATCAGAGACAGAGTAGGTCCTTTTTAAAAGCAAATATTTCAGTACTTTTCTCCCTACTATTTCTGACTTTACTCAGAATTTGAATATTACGGTAACTCACTGAAGCAATAAGAAACAGGTTTTCCAGCAACAGAAAGAACTCTCTTTTCAGTCAATAATTGGAATCATTCTCATAGTCACCGAAAACAGGATAAAGAAAACACACACACACACACAAAAACCAAACACAACAACAACAAGGACACTCCATAGCTCTAGTCTCACCACAAGGAAAACATGAGGCAAGTTCCAATATAGGGGCATCCTATGACCTACCTGACTGGCACTCATCAAAATTGTCCAAGATATCAAAAACAAGGGCCATGTAAGAAACCTCCACAGCCAAGAGAAGCCTCAGGATTCACGACACCTAAACACAATATGGTGCCTGGATGAGGCCCCGGAACAGAAAAACTCGGGGAAAATGAAGGAGACCTGAATTAAACATGAATTTCAATGAATAACTATGCATAAATATTGGTTTATTAATTATAACAGACGTACCATACTCATGCAAGATGTTAATAACAGAGGAAACTGAGTGAGCGGTATATGGGGACCCTCTGTACTATCTTCTTGATATTTCGGTAAAGCCAGAATAAAGTCTAAAAAAACATAGGTCACTAAACAGCTTGTCTATCATGGGGGAAAAAAATCAATAAACAAAACAATTTTACAAACAAAAGGTTATCAGAGTGTATATGTCCTCATGGTGGGATTAAAGGTTTTTAAATAAATAGAAAAAAAAAAAGCCATGGAAGAAAGTGTCACAACCTGAACCCTTTGGGAAGGGCAGTATTAGCCACCCACACGCTCTGACTATGTCTGGTCTACCACCTGATGCTGACAAGATTGAACTTTCATCCCCAAATTAAATGCTCTATTTTTCCCAACATACTGTAATGTCAGTCCTTTTGGTAATCATCATTTTAGTGGGTATGGAATGGTATCTTATTGTGGTTCTAATTTGCATCCCCCCCCCAATGACAATTGATGTTATTAGCAGCGTTTTATGCATAATGGGGCATTTGTAGATTTTCTTCTGCAAAGCTCTTCCTTCTGGGCACCCAGCCTCTCCTTCCATGGCTGGATTCCACCTCCGAATCCTCGGTTGGGTGCAATAACCGAGCAAGGGATGGGTCTTGGGTTTTATTGGGGCCGGTGCCCTCAGCCTCTTGATCCCCCGCTTTTGGTTTACATTGGGGGTAAGGTGCAGAGTGCCTTTGTTGAATCCCATGTTTTGCCTCTAAGGGGTGCTGTGCTCAAGTAACTATTTCCATAACTATATTGGCCTGGCCCCTTGCTGTGACTCCAACCTACTACTCTTTAGCATAATTAGATCCATCTGATTTCTGACAGGCATCACCATCTGGCCTCTGTTTTGGGGTCGGGTGGGGCTCCTATCATTTCTATCACTATGGGTAAGCATAGCTCCCACCGTCACGGTGGACTCCAAGGAGGGGCACCACTGTACTCGGCGCTCTGGGGGCTCCCCTGCAAGGTGCAGTGGCTCAGTGGGAACCCTGGCCTGGCACAGCGTCCCCCTCCAGCAGCCCCCTCCTTGGAGCCTTTCAGTCCTTTCCTCCAGCATCTGCTCTGGTAATTCTGGCATTTCATTTTCTCTTCTACGGACCATTGCTTTTTTCACGCGTCCAGGAAACAGCTTAGTAGCAAATATGTTCCATTTCTTGGCGTCCTTGCCAGGATATTGAAATCTGTACTGCAGAAGCAGACTCCCAAATGAATAAACTTCCTCTTAGTCCATATTGTGTTCCAGCCTCCTTGATCACGTGCCCTCAGGATCCAGTCCCTGCCAGGCAGGTCTGGGGCTTCTGTGGAGGCGGGGTCCCCTTTCTTCCTCATCAGGCCCAGCACGTCTGCAGCTGGGGGAGGTCGAAACCTAATCCTAGTCTTAGGCCAAGTAGGTAAGGGGTGAGGTAGAGGCCTCTGCGTTGTCTTTTAGCAAAGGAGAGGTCCTAGACCTTCAAGGGAGAGGTGGTTCATTTCTCCAGGCTCTGAGGGGTTAGAGGAATCTGGAAATTAATTGAAGAGTTTGGAGGAAATCAGTCCAGACAATCCATTCCATGGGTCAGGATTCATATTCTCCAATCAAATTCCCGAGTTTGGCAGAACAGACCTGCCTTGATTGAGAGTTTTAACCTTCACTGGCCTGGGCCTTCACTTGCCCTGCCCTCCCTCAGCAGGGGAGGAAAGCTGCTTTATTTGCCTTCAAGGCAAACCTCTGGCTTTGATGCTTGGCTTTTAAGTGCCTGCTAGTTGCTCTCAGCCATTAGTTCAGCAATGCATAGTCTTTTTGTAGAATGTCCACAGAGTCAGAAAATTACTCTTTCTCCCATACTTTCCTAACACCAAACACATAGCACCCCTTGTTGCCTCCCCTTCCTCCTGTGCACCAACCTGGTTCACCACCGGCAGGTTTAATCGTTCCATCTGGGGCTGCCTGTGCTCCAGCTGCCCGCGGGGATGGGAGCCCCATTGCCAGTTGGCTGGTGAGCGGCCGGCTCCTCCATCATCGCCTGCTTTCTTGGTCCCCTCCTGGCACCCACCTTGAAGGTCGGGTTCTCTGGGAAGCTGGCTCTGGGGTGCGGCTCAGTGTGCAGGATGTGGATTAGGGACTGCCCCTGGGACTAGTGTCCACAGAAGGGAAGAAGAGAAAGCAGAAGTGGGCAGTGGGAGAATCACTCAAATTTTTATATTGCAAGGATTACACGATCACTGCAGAACACTTAGAAAATAAAGAGAAACCAAAAGAAGCAAAAGTCCCCCCAAATCCTAGCCGTTTGATTGGGAAATATGTTTTATAGTTTCTTATGTAAATATTCATAATCCCCTTTGGAAGAAATGGTGTCTACACTGTAGCTACTGTTCCATACCTACTTTTCTCACTCTGATATAGGCATACCTGGTCTTCCGGTGCTTCACTCTATTGTGCCTGACAGATCCTGTGTTTTCTTTGCCAGCAAAAGGATGAGGGCTCACTCTACTGTGATCCTCGCTTCCTCGTGGTGGTCTGGAAGACAGCCCCAGTATCTCCTATCTCTGAGGTGAGCCTGCCCTGTGAACAGTTCTATGAAGTGAATGCAGTCTGTTTTGTTATGTTATGTTAATGGTGCAGAGAGAAGCTGGCCAACGTGTGTCTAAGATGGCAGCCTCTAGGGCCAGACTGCCTGGGGCCATGGACAGGTAGCTCCACCTTAGCCAGCTTTAAGACCTGGGATGACGGGGTGAGCTTCAGTTTCATCACCTGTGAAGTGCGATGGGACCTGTCTGCTGGGAGGATGAGATTATATGCAAAACGTTGCAAAGAGAGCTCAGCATCCAGTGAGTGCTGTGTAGGCAGTGGTAGGCCTTTGTATGAAATGCTGTTATTTCTTTAGCTAAAATCCCTCCTTTTTCAAATTTTTTTCTGAAATAACGTTGTAATGAATACCCTTCTTTCTCAGGGGAGGGTCAGCGACACTTAATTGCCTGTATCCACAGATAAATGCCTAGAATTAAAATCACTGTGTTAAAGCGAAACCGGTTTGGCTCAGCGGTAGAGCGTCCGTCTGCGGACTGGAAGGTCCCGGGTTCGATTCCGGTCAAGGGCATGTACATTGGTTGCGAGCACATCCCCGGTAGCGGGTGTGCAAGAGGCGGCTGGTCGATGTTTCTCTCTCATTGACGTTTCTAGCTCTCTATCTCTCTCCCTTCTTCTCTGTAAAATATCAATTAAAAAATATATATAAAAAAATAAAATCACTGTGTTAAAAGGTAAGTGTATTAAAACAAAACAAAACCCACCTTGGTATTTTTTGCCAGAGAGGCCAATCTGGATGTTGCGCTGTTTCCAGAACTGGCAGTGTTATTGCATGAGTGCACATTTCCCACACTGTCTGCAACGCAGGCATTACCATTCCTGTAAAACACTTGTCTGTCTGCTAGGTGCCACTGAGGTTCCCATTCATGTTTAATTACTAGAGGTTGAGGTGTTTTTTATTTTTCAGAGTTTACTTGGCCAATTCCACTTCTTTTGTCAACTAGTTACTTAGGGCCTTTGCCTATTTTTCCAGGGGGTGATACTTGACGAATTTGCAACGACTCTTTCTATATTAAGGCTGCGGCTATCTACTTTGCAAGTCTAAATATAAAACTGGTCTATGAAACTTGCATTTCATATTAAAGTTTGAGTTAGGTGGTCAAGCTACGCTTGATATGAAAGACCAATGGGTGTTTAGAAACCCTTTTCACACGGACTAGTGAAACTAGGTGAAAGTGAATGGGTGTTCTTTTTACTATCTTTTTTTCTGTAAGTGTGAAATTATATCAAAACGAGAAATTCCCCTCCTCTCCCCCCAAAAAAAGAATGACTGAAAAGGCAGCCAACTGGTGGGATACTGATGCCTGGTTAGCCAACCACTAACTACCTGACAACTCTCTTTCGTTTTGTGTGTGGCTGCTAAAAATAGAGACCAGATAGCCATCACGGTGGCCAGCTCGAGACATCCTGCTGAGACATCCATGCGTTACTCCCGCTGAGACCCGCTGCCCAGAGTTCTGCTCTCTGGCCTGACCCTGGGCCTGCCGGAGCAATTACACCCTTCTGTCTGTTATCATGTGCTCAGTGTCCTGCAAAGACCCACTGACTTCCAGAAAAGAGACCTCACTCTTAGTTCCATCCAGATAGTGAATACTCGGCTATGCTGCAGAAATGAATTACCTCCCAAATCTCGGTGGCTGACTTCAGTAGAGATTCACGCTGCCTACCCAACACGGGCAGTGGAAGTCTGGGTCAAGCGGCATGGAGACCAGTGAAGGCTCTGTTCCACGCTGTCCCCTCAGGGTCTGGGGCCCACCGAGCTCTCCCGTCGGCCATGTAACCAGCTATCACAGAGAGGAGAAACACATGGAGATACTATACTCGCCGTCCACTGCTTGGCTCTGAAGGGTCAGCCGTGATTTGCATTCCTAGCCCGTTGCCCTGACCTAGTCACAAGGCCCCACCAAGTGCAGGGTGGCTGGAGAAGGTGGAGGCCCCCATGGAACGTGGGGAGCTTTGCTAGTGCTCCAAGCCTCAGGGCACTTACGCCCAGCATTGCACCTTAACTGTTTGTGATATTTTGTTTAACGCCTGCCTTGCTAGATTTGGAATTGGGTGTGTGGGGGGGCTCTCCTTTTTTGTTCACCGCTGGTAACTGGCACCAATAAGCCAATGGAACTGTGACCTCTAATGCCACCTGGTGGCAGGATACATACATTGCAGGAGCTGTTCCTTTTCCATCAGGTACTAAGGACGCAGATTTCAATTCTGTTTAGGGGATGTGAGTGGGAATGTGGGAAAGAGGAACGGAGCGTTAGAAAATGAGAGATGTTTCAAGATATCAGTAGAAAAGTGCTCTGGAGTGAGCATGTCTGACCACCACAGAGCAGTTGTTTTATCAGTCCGACCCACTCCAGTTTACCCCCTCTCCAATTTGGCTGGGGGAAGGGCTTTGGATGTAGCCTGGGTGTTCAGAGTTGTTAGGAGACAAAATCAGCTGGTCGGGATCCAAAAGTGAAAACATCCAAGGGAAAGAATGACCCTAAACTTGGAGATTTCTGAGATGCTCCAGGCCAGCTCTGGCTGTGATTGCTGTGCCAGATGCAAGTTAATGACCCTGAGGGCAGATAAAGAGTTTGAAAGAGCAAAGCTTAATTGAAGGTAATGGTGGCAGACAGGAAGGCTGGGAGCACGGTAATGGAAGGAGTGCATTAGTGAGGTTTCTGCGTTGGCACCCTCTCCCCACAGACTGGCTCCTCCCCACAGACTGGCTCCTCCCCACAGACTGGCTCCTCCCCAGGAGCAGGCCCTCGCTCTGCAGAACCATTCAGTCCCCAGCGTGCCCCATTACGTGCTCAGTGAGAGGGAAACTGAGGTGCCCACTTGCTGGCTCGGGGAGGAGGAGCCGAAGGCAAATGACATTTGACATTTGCCAGAAAATCAAAAACAAACTAGAACCACTAGAACTAGTTAAGCCAGGAGGACAGCAGGAGGAGGCTGGGCACCTTATGACTGCGCAGCAGGCTGGAAGGCTGCTCGGTTTGTGAGGGTCTGAGGTGCTGAGTGCGGAGGTGGTGAAAAAAACACTGCAAACATTTGGGTGGGGGGGGGGTGGCAAAGTAAGTTTGCAGCGGGCTATGAGAAATGCAGAGTTTAGTCTTGTATTGTCATTATTGATTAATTACTAGAGGCCTGGGGCATGAACATTCATGCACTGGAGGGGGTCCCTCAGCCTGGCTTGCCCCTCTCACAGGAGGGGAGCTCTCAGGGGATGTCCTACTGATGGCTTAGGCCTGCTCCCTAGCTTCCGTCTGGCCTCCTTCTGCAGGAGGCAACCGGCCAGTCAAGGGAAGGTGACACCTCCATCACGCCTCTGCCGCTGTCACTGCGGGCCACCCTGGCTTCCTGAGCCTCGGCCTGGCCTTCATTGCCTGAGCCTCAGCCAGCTGCTGCGGCTTTGTCTGGAGGGATGTCCGGAAGACATCTGCTCTAATTAGCATACTACCCTTTTATTAGTATAGATCTGTGGTCAGCAACTGGGGCTCTTGAGCCACATGCAGCTCTTTGGCCCCTTGAGTGTGGCTCTCACAAAATATCACAGCCTGGGTGAGTTTATTTTGAAGAAATGGCCTTAGAAGAAGTTTAAAAAATTTGGCTCTCAAAAGGAATTTCAATCGTTGTACTGTTGATATTTGGCTCTGTTGGCTAATGAGTTTGCCGACCACTGGTATAGATTATACTATTCTACAAACAACTGCAAAGCTAGTTCTGCCCCACCCTGTCTATATTTTGCAAATACCTGTTCTAGAAATAATAATAATAATAATAATAAAACTATGAGAGAACGTTCACTGAGGTGACAGACTCTCCGGAATCGAGGAGGAGGATCTTGAATTGTTAATGAATAGCTTCCGTTTGTTGAGTACTTGGCAGGTGCCAGGTCCCAGGCTGAGTGCTTCTGTATGCTTTTCCCCTCAAAGCCCATGGGTACTCTGGGAGGCAGACGTTGCTGTGCTCCCCAGATCACGGAGGAGAAGTGAGCGCCAGAAGGCTCTATAACTTGCCCAAAGTCCTGCGGCAGGAGGGGTGGGCCAGGGTGGCACGCTGGGCCTACTGTATCTGAAGTCCGGGCTTTCACTGCGGGTTTAGGTGACCGCCACTCCGTTCAACCCAGCCCCTGAGTCCTAGCTCCCAGCCCCAGCCTCGCCAGTTCTTAGTGATTCGCTGTCTCTCAGTGCTGCCTTCCCCGCTTTTCCCTTGCCCAGCTGGTGATAGAGAGCCATGATCAACATCAGCAAAACATATTTATTCCACTGTGTGGGGACCCAGGGGTGGGGACATAGCCATGTATAAAGGAGGGGCCCGCTGTCCCTAGAGGAAGTGATGTATTTGGCTACCAAGGTTTTGCATGGCTATTCTTTCTGTGCCTTGATTGCCACTCCTCCTCCCCTCCACTCCCCTCCCCCACCCAAACAATCTTTTTTTGGCCCCACCCACACTTCAAAGAACCCAGAGGGAAGGCCAAAGGCCCCCTAGCCACCCTTTCCTGTGAGAAGGTTCTTAGAATTGTTCAAAGGATGTACCCAGCCTCACAGGGTATATCGCTGAGGATCTCAGACGCTGATTTGATACCTTCTTCAATGAGATGCTTTCAACTTGTTGAAACTCAGTTTGTGAAGATTAACTTTCTTCTTCTTCTTTTGACCTCGACAGGGAAAGTGCAAAAGGCAATTCAGTGTGAGAAAGGTCAGGCAGGCTCTGAGTTTTCTCTCTTGTGTGCGAATAGACAGCTGCATTCACACATGTGGGGAAGGGTGAGAGTGGCCAAGCTGTCTGCTGCGCTGTGGAGAGCGTGCACAGAGGTGAGGCGTGGAAGCAGCTCCGGGTGAGTGTGCCCAGGCTGGCAGCTCTCTTGGAGTCAAACACTGGCTCACTGTTAGGGACCGAGCTCGGGACTGGGAGTTGGAAGATCAGGGCACAGGTTTTGCTTTGTCCCCCACAATCTGTAACTCTAGACACATCACTTAGCTTCTCAGTTTCCGTATCCATAAAATGGGGTGATAGTGCTGTTTATCTTGTCTCATGGGTTTTGTTAAACAAGTCAATCAAGTAGTAAATTATTTTTAAATGTTCTAGTCAAAGGTCTAAGTAACAAGTACATCTGATCACATTAAAACTCGTTTTAAAATCCTTGGCTCACAGGTTAGTGCCATCGGTCAGCATGGCGCACACGGTTCTTTACCAACCAACTGCAAGGTCAGGCCCCTCCGTGCCCAGGCGCTGCGCTGCGCTCCCACTCCCCACATCTTGCTGGATGTGTAAACTATCAAACAGACTGTTGCCTCTGCGGCCACCCATGCCTTAAATTACCTCGTTTGCTCTGGAGTTGAGTGCTGGGTTTATAGCTCCCTCCTCAGAGCCCTGAATTCTGAGTGAACTTATTTAACTTATTTGAGCTCCAGTTTCCTCATCTCCACACTGGGAACACAGTAGTCCACCCTTATTTGTGGGAAACATGTTTCAAGACCCCTGGAAGATGCGTGAACCCGCGGCTAGGTACCTAATCTACCTTTACTATGTTTATCCCTATGCACACATCTCTACGACAATATTTCACTTATACATTAGGCACAGTAAGGGATTAACAATAACAAAATGGAATAAAGATATACATAATGTGGCCTCTCTCTGACTGATGTGGCAACTGAGGGCTACCAGGTGGCTAACAGGTGAATGGCATTTATCGGGGTCCCCCAAAATGCATACACACACTTTGAGTAATTATAAAGGCAATGAGTATTAAAATACATTTCAGCCGAAACCGGTTTGTCTCAGAGGACAGAACGTCAGCCTGCGGACTGAAAGGTCTCAGGTTCGATTCCAGTCAAGGGCATGTACCTTGGTTGCGGGCACATCCCCAGTACGGGGTGTGCAAGAGGCAGCTGATCTATGTTTCTCTTTCATCGATGTTTCTAACTATCTGTCCCTCTATCATCCTCTCTGTAAAAAAAATCAATAAAATATATATTAAAAAATAAATAAAATACATTTCATTTTCACAATTGAGCGGTCAGGTGTTAAAGTGTGTATATATGTCTTTGGGGGACACCCTGTATGCAGGGATAATTAACGTTCTGGGGTGGGATGGAGCGGGATGACGGGAGATTTCATCAGGCCACTCAGAACAGTGGACAACTATAAATTAATTGTTTATTTCTTGAATTTTCCAGTTAATATTTTTGGACCACAGTTGACCATGGGCAACTGAAACTGCTGGCCAGAAAAACGTGGATTCAGGGGGACTACTGTAATAATAACTCCCAGTGCAGCTAGAGGGGAGGGGAGCACAGTTGTTGCCCCAGATACAGCTATTGTGAAGACTTGGATGGCAGGACATGAGAGGAAGCAATGAGGAAACCGGGTCTTCAAAATGCATCTGAAACACTAGTGGTCAGAACGTGAGATTAAAGGGCAGGGCCTTTCTGTAACGGGTTCACACTCCCGGATGGCTGGGGCTGCCCATGCTTCCAATGCCATTTCCAGACCTGCTGAGGTGAGGGTTAATGGAAAGAAAGTTCCTGCAACATTTGGTACCAAGCTTGATACACAGAGTTCGATAAACATGAGTTATGACTTTTCTTTCCTTATGCAATTGGTTCTTTCATCAATGTTCTCATGTCACTCATTTGCCTCTTATCTTCTATTGCACCCCAGTGTCTTCATCTATAAGAGGGAAATAATAAGAGTACCAAGCTCTGGTGGTGTTGGGAAGACTGACTGAGATTATATGTAAACATACTCAAGCGCTAAGTGCCCCAAAGGTTGCAGTCAACTGTTGTAGGGGAATCAAGCCATGAAGTAAGAGTGTCTGGGCCTAGTAAACAGGAAGCTACAAGGTAAATTTAAGCACATTCAGGAACAAATATGTTATGATCTGGAGAACTGCAGCTGCTGATGGTCAGCGTCTGATTCACAGGCGTCCACCTGGGTGCGTTGTGAGCGTTTTGTGCCTGGCTTGTCTCCCGGGTTTGACTAGGAGGTTTGTGGAGAAGCAGGAGGATTTCAAATGTAGAGGTAATAAAGAACATTACAGTCATACAACCAGCACAGAGGAGAGGTTGCACCAGCCTTCCCCCTTGCTGTGAAACTGTGTGTGGATGGAGGACGTTGGGAGAGATGCCTTTTCTAAAGGGCACACCAAAGAAGAATAAAGAGGTGGGTCCCGGTATTCAATGGCGCCCCGTCACTGACCTAGAGTTGGTGTGGTCAGAAAGAAGAAATATTGGGGAGTGTGTTGACATCCATCTAACTCAAAACACGCCTGTGGATTAAGGAAGTGAGCGGGGGCCTGAGGGGGAACATGCTCTTGTCAACCAAAGCCATTTGGTGTCTCAAGCCCCCTCCTGTGGCTCACCGCCTGTCCGCAAGCCTGCCTTCTGATCTCCCTCTTGTTGAACAGCTTCCCTCTGGAGGCAGTGCTGGGAGAAGGAACCCCAGTGGGGCAGGAGGCAGAGAATCAGGCCAGGCCCCGGGCTGTGGAGGTGAACAGAAGACAAAGGGAAGATCTTGCTGCTCCCTACGGGAAGCTACTGCTTTAGGAGTCAAGGAGGGTGCGAGGTCAGGCCAATGCTAGCTGACAACCCATTTTGATCTGCCTCCATCTTGGCCACCTTACTATATTCACAATGCAGCGCAGTCAAGGAATATAATGAACGGCATAGACTGATGAACAAGAACAGATCCAGAGACTGAGAAATGTTGATCAGAACGTCAAACCTCAGGGAAGGCGGGGACCGGTGGGAGTAAGGGGGAGAGATCAACCAAGGGACTTGTGTGCGTGCATATGAGCCTCATCAATGGACACAGACAACAGGGGGGTGGGGCATAAATGGGGGCTGGGGGAAAACAGGGAAATAAGGACAGATATGTAAAAAAATAATAAACAAATAAATAAATATCAGCAAAAAAATAAAAGGTAAAAGGGAGCAGAAATGGCTTTCTTCTCAGATCTTGGATGGGTGCTCTAAGTAGAAAGATAAAGTCTAATTCTTTCTCTCAGAGAGCTCTTTTCCTTTGGATTTGGTCTGATTTGTAAGGCAACAAGCCAAGAGCCATAGCAACCTTATTAGCTCAGGGTTTCTGACCTTCTAAAAGCAGGGCGATGTGCGGGGAGACCGTTTTATGCTGGACTTAGCCCAAAGCAGGAAAGTGTTAGGCAGAGCATGGTGGTGAACTGGACCCAGAAGGGAGGTCGGAGGTGAGTTACTTACTGCCCGCCCGGGGAAAAGGAGAAACAGTGCTGGCAATTTCTGTTCTGGAAGCAGCTTATTCCGGGGAGACCAGACCGCACCTGTGCAGGCTCCCAGGGGGAAGGACAGTAGTGGGGTGCACCTGGGGATGCGGCCGTGGGAAGGAGGGCCAACGGGGTGGCCTGTGGCAGTATTTAGATGGGTGTGTGTGGCACTCTGGCGTTCCACGCACCCAGCGTTAGGGAAAGCCACTGCGGACTGAGGAGCTAAGCCTGCCCATCAGGCAGCCACTTCACCCCCCGGCCAAGTGTAAAAAGCACATTTTACTCGTGTGAGTGTACATGGGAAACCATCAGGGGGAAAGTATGCGTGAAAAAAAAAAAACCCAGCAAGAAGCAAGTCGATGTTTTTTTTTACAGAACAGCAGACTGGTAATTGCAGACCAAAAAGCTTTTCCTGCGCAGAGCCTCACACTAATGCAGGCATTGTTCCTCCCCCAGACTCCCTCCGCCCGAGCCCCAGCGCCGCAGAACACTTACACCTATTAGGGTGTCATCATCACGGCGCTTGACAAAGCCTCCAAATTATACCTTTTATCCTCCTGTTATTCTTTCATGCCGCAAAGCCTCATGCAGTGCATTAACTTAAGGCAATTAACTTTATCAAAAGAAAAGACAGAGTAGCCCTGTCTTTTCTCTTCCCCTGATGCTGAAATTGCCAGATCCCTCTGCTGGTAGCGCGCTCAAGCGCCACCTTCAGGCCTTCCTCAGCACTGCTGTGGACATGTCTAGCCATCTCAACTTTGTGAGCTGAACCATGCAATCCCCATCCTTAAGGGAAATGGTATAAGAACCATTACATGGAGTCGAAAGACTCCTTTTCACCAGAACCTTACAAGGATTCTGGAGATTCCTTTTCACCGGATACTTGATTATTTTATAACTAGGGGCCCAGTGCACGAACTCATGCACCTGAGAGGAATTGTGGTCTATGAGAGGCTGCAGTGGGCACACGGGCGGGTCTTGGCCTATTCTCTGCAGCCCCATCTGGCCCCTCCTGCTGAGGTCCCCTGTCTGTCAGCAGTCCTGCTCCCACCGCCACTCCCATGCACTGACGGCCCGCACCAGCAGCTGGTGAGAGCAGGACCATTGCCAGTAGCGGGTACAAGCAGTGGCTGCCATCCCGATTGCCCCTCTGGATCAGGGAGGTGGAGAAGCCCT
Source organism: Vespertilio murinus (assembly GCA_963924515.1). Taxonomy (NCBI): domain Eukaryota; kingdom Metazoa; phylum Chordata; class Mammalia; order Chiroptera; family Vespertilionidae; genus Vespertilio; species Vespertilio murinus. The sequence continues at coordinate 153,592,397 of OZ004704.1, forward strand.
GAGGGGCGATTGGGGCCAGCAGACACCACTCACACCCGCTGATAGTGCTGAGTGATCAGGGGTAGTGCTGGGCTCCAGCAGCGGGTGCGAGCGGAGGCTCCAGCTCTAGCAGTGGGTGCGAGTACCCGGCAGGACGACGGCATGTGGGAGTAAAGGATTTTCAATAGTCAACAGAGGCTTGCCCCAATGAGTGACTGGTGCCCTGCCTTAGTCTGGCACCCCAGCTCACCTGCTCCAATATCCCACCACAGCTGATGCCCACCATGTTCCGTGCTCTGCCACCTGCTGCTGACGCCTGCCATGTTCCGCACATGCCCACTGGTGGTCAGCACACGTCATAGCGACCAGTTGTTTGGTTGCTTAGTTGTTCTGCCATTTGGTATATTTGCATGTTAGGGTTTTATATATATATAGATGATTAAGTAGAAAAGGCCTTTTTAAAAAATATATATATTTTATTGATTTTTTTTACAGAGAGGAAGAGAGAGGGATAGAGAGTTAGAAACCTCAATGAGAGATCAGCTGCCTCTTGCACATCCCCTACTGGGAATGTGCCCGCAACCAAGGTACATGCCCTTGACAGGAATCGAACCTGGGAGCTTTCAGTCCGCAGGCCGATGCTCTATCCACTGAGCCAAACTGGTTTCAGCAGAAAAGGCCTTTTACATGTTTAATTTTGAGGCTTCGAATGGAAAATGACTGGACTGAGGACTTGATTCAGTTGAAAAACTGGTTGGACTTATTAGTCACTCATGTTACTGGTTATATGATTGGATTTATTATGTTTTAATTAAAGTCCAAGGCAATACATATTTCTTATTTTAGCTATTAATTTTAATACCTTTCCAAACTTTAAACTTGGCCTGTATCTCCAATTGTATTGTTTTTAAACTAAAAGTTGGCAATTCCATATCTAGATAATATTCTTCTTCATTTCCACGAATAAGTAAAAGAAAAAGATAAGTCAAGGTAATTGATCATAATATCAACAAACTACCTTTCATTAGTTGAAAACTGCTTAGGTCTGAATTTGCAAAGGAGAATGGAGATCAGATGCATTCAAAAGAAAAAGGACTTATATATATGAAACTTCTGTTTCATAAACCTAATGGTAACCACATATACATAAAATGCCCAAACTGAGACACATAGCTTAAAAAAGAGGAAAGAAATATGGAATATCACCAGCAAAAATAACAGACAAAAGCACAAAGAAAAGAACCAATGGAGACACAGAGCTATCAGAGAAAAAAAAAGATAAAATGTCTATAGGACATCCTCATACATCGATTATTACCCTATATATAAATTGGCTGAATTCACCAAGAAACAGACAACACAGGGTAACAGAGTGGATCAAAAATCAAAACCCAACCATATGCTGCTGTCAGGAGACCCATATGAGCTGCAAAAATAAAGCTACACTCAAAGCGAAATGGTGGAAAGTGATTCTCTAAGCAAATGACATTCACAGAAAAGCACTTGTAGCCGTATTTATATTTGACAAAATAGATTTCAAGATAACAAAGGTAACAGGAGATGAAGATAGACCTTTTATACTGATAAAGGGATACTGCTTGAAGAAAACATAATATTCAATATAGCATATGCGCCCAATCAGGGAGCCTCCAAACCACTCACAGAACTAAAGAGGGAAACAGACCAAAACACAGTCATAGTTGGGGATCATAATACTCCATTGCCAGCTCTAGACAGATCATCCAAACAGAAAATAAAAAAAGAAATATCTGCTTGAAATGACACATTAGACCAAGTGGACATAATTCACATTTACAGTCTTTCATCACAGGGCATCAGATTATATATTCCTCTCTAGTGCACATGGAACATTCCCAAGGACAGACCATATGGTCACAAAACTAGCTTCAATAATTCAAGGAGATTGAAATTATATCAAGCATTTTCTCTGACCACGATGCTTTGCTTTTTTTTTTTTTTAACTCCCCACCAGAGGATATTTTTTCCAATTTGCTTTTTAGAGAGAATGGAAGAGAGGGAGAAGGAGAAAGGGAAGAAGAGACAGACAGAGAGAGAGAGAGAGAGAGAGAGAGAGAGAGAGAGAGAGAGAGAAATAGAGAGATAGAGAGGTTGTCTTAGATTGATTGCCTCCTACTTGTGCCCTGACTGGGGCTAGGGACTGAATCTGCAACCAAGGTATGTGCCCATGACCAGGAATTAAACTACCCTTTATGGACTGATGCTCTAACCACTGAGAAAACTGGCCAGGACTGATCACAATACTTTGAAATTAGGAATCAATTACAAAAAGGAAGTAAATAAACCCACAAATATGTGGTGATTAAACAACATACTACTGAAAAATGACAGTCAAAGGATAAATAAAAGGTGAGATCAAAAGATATAGAGAAACAAATGAGAATGACAATACGACATATCATAGTTTCTGGGATGCAGTGAGCAGTAATAAGAAGGAAGTTTATATCATTACAGGTCTTTCACAAGAAACAAGGAAAATCCTAAGTAAACTGCCTAACATCACATCTTTAAACACTATAAAAAGAAAAATAGCCAAAACTGGTTTGGCTCAGGGGATAGAGCGTCAGCCTGTGGACTTGAGGGTCCCAGGTTCAATTCCAGTCAAGGGCATGTACCTTGGTTTCAGGCACATCCCAAGCAGGGGGTGTGCAGGAGGCAACTGATGTTTCTCTCTCACAGTTGTTTCTAATGCTCTCTCCTTCTCCCTTCCTCTCTCTTAAAAAAAAATCAATAAAACATACGGAACTTAAAAAAATTAAAAAGAACAAAAGCAACCCAAAGTCAGCAGAAGAAAGGAAATAACAAAAATCAGAGCAGAACTGAATGAAATAGAGAAAAGACTACATAAAAAATTAATGCAAGGAAAAGCTGTTTTGTTTTTATAAAACTGATAAACCCCTGGCTAGATTCACTAAGGAAAAAAGAGAAAGGACTCGTGTAGGCAAAATCTGCCTTATGATTATGAAAGAGAAGTTACCACAGACATCACAGATATAACAAGAATCATACTAGAATACTATGAAACACTGTATGTCACCAAATTCAATAACCTAGAAGAAATATATAACCTTTCTAAACTGAATTGGAAAATTTAAACATATTGATAAGTAGTGAGGAAATTAAAACAACCATCAAATACCTCCCCCAAAAGTAAAAGTCCAAGACCAGATGGCTTCACATTCAAAAAAAAATTTGATACTTTATTAGACCAACAGAACTTGGATCCCGAAATCTGGCAAGGATAGCAACAACAACAAAAGAAAACTACATAACAATATCTCTAATGAATATAGATATAAAAATCCTAAACAAAATACTAGCAAATCAAATACAACAAATACATTAAAAATAATACATCGTGATAAGTGGGGTTCATTCCAGGGGAACAAGGATAGCTCATCATCTGCAAATCAATCAGTATGATTCACCACATTAACAAAACAAAAAATAAAAATAATATAATCTTATCAATAGATGCAGGAAAAGGATTTGATACAAGATACAACATCCATTATGATTGAAACATTCAATAAAATGGGTAGAGAAGGAAAGTTCCTCAGCAAAATAAAGGCTGTACATGATGAACCCTCAGCCAATATCATACTCCATGGTGAAAAACTGAGAGCTTTTCCTTTAAACCCAGGAACAAGACAAGGATGCCCAATCTCACCACTCTTTTTTCAACATAGTTTTGGAAGTCCTAGCCAAAGCAATAAGGCAAGAGGAAGAAATAAAAGGCACCCAAACTAGGAAGGAAGAAGTAAAAGTCACTTTTTGCAGTTGACATGATTCCGTAGATTCTGTATATAGAAAACCCTGAAGACTTCCCCCCAAAAACTATTACAAACAAACAAACAAAAAAAAATTAGAAATCTAATGATCTGATCCAATTATCCTCCCAGTGTCCCTTGGCTTCTCCTTCCTCCCAGCTCCTATTAGCTGCCTTGTGTTGGGTGCGGCTTGGTTTTCAGCTCTGCCACGGTCTGTGTGACCATATCATCTAGGAAGCTGTCAGCCACGAATAATGAGAATCCCAACTGGAACTGGACAAATCAACCTTCATTAACTCACTTACACAGAAAGTCCAGACAGGGGGCAGTTCCCGGGTTGGCTGAGTCATTTATTCAATAACTTCTGAGGTACCCAGAAGTTTTCCCCCTCTCTTTTTCTGCCAACCTTACCCTTAGTGTGTATTAGCTTTTGTTCTTCCAATGGTACCTACTCTCCCAGGCATCCCATCTAAGGGAACATTATGTCTGTTTCATTAGCATAATCCATGTTTGTTTCTTTTTTGTCATTGTCTCTTTAAAAAAAATTAAAATTATAGTTTATATTCAACATTATTTTGTCTTATTTCAGGTGTACAGCCTAGTGGGCTAGACAATCATATGCTTTACAAAGTGTTCCCCACAATATCCCTAGTACCCACCTGGCACCACACACAATTACTAGGATATTATTTATTATATTCCCTATGCTGTATTTTACATCCTTGTGACTGTTTAGTAAATATCCCTCTGTCCTTCTCAATCCCTTCATCTTTTCACCCAGTCCGTCAACTCCCCTCTCTCTGGCAACCACCAGGCTGTTCCCTCTATCTATGAGTCTATTTCTGTTTTGTTTGTTCATTTATATTATTCATTACATTCCACATATCAGTGACCTCACATGGATCATATAGGAATCCTGATTTGCTGGAAGCCCCCAGAACACTTTCCCTCCACACTGGTGAGAATAAAAATTACCATCTGTAGATTAGGTGGGTGAGGCCCAGCCCTGCTGCACAGGAAAATCACTGGCGAGCTTTGTAACTACGAGGCCTATGACTCACCCTCAGAGAGGCTGACTTAGCTGCACGGGGATGGTCATAAGGGCAGCCAGCATTGAGATCATCGCTCAGTCCAATCAAGAGTCCCTCACCTGGGTGGGAGGAGGAGCTGTCTCCCTGTGCCTTGTCCACCTGATACCTAAACTCAAGGTTCTAATGCAGAGAAAAGGTCCAGTGGGGGTGGTAATTTTTCAGGCAAACAAGCGTCCATTACACATAGAGTCTGCCACTTTTTGCCTGGAAATGAGAATTATATAATATGGTTTTGCAGGGGACAGCCCAGAAAATTGTGATGGGGCACAGGGAAGAACTCCCATCTGAACTGCTCATCAGATCTCTACACCTCATGGAAAGACCATTCTGTCTTTCTTCCTTTCCCCAGTCGCCCTCCCCCATATAGACAGGCCTTGGGGTTGGATGGTGGCAGGGGGAAAGGCTGTCCCTTACTTCTCACTGCTCTTCTAGAGTTTTCTCTGTCCTTCCTCATTAGGCAACCTTATAGGGGGGGATGGCAAGGTGGGGGTGAGGGGCAAAAAAGGGGAGGAGGAATGTCTTGGAACCAAACAGTTTTTCTGGCTTACTTTACCTGCACTCCCTAATAGTTACCTCTCAAACTTGGGGTGCTCTCCTGAACATCCTGAGTCTGAAGGTTCAGACGTCTGGTATGCAGTGTCTGTTCCCAGAGGTCTTCATGGAAGCTCTCTGGAACTAAGATCTTTCCAAAGGGTTTCCATCAGAGGCCGGGAGGACCCTGTTAACCTGCAAGTCAACGCTCTTCTTCCTTGGGGTGAGGATGTGGTAGGAATTACATGACACGGCCTCACACTTGGCCTGCAGCAGCCATTTGGTAGGGCATCCAGGCCTGGGTTCCAGCCCTCACCCACGCAGGGGATTTCCCCCATTATCTCCCTCCAAGTCCAGCCCTTATGGGGAATCCCAGCCCACCAAACATCTACATATGAATATGCCTTTCAGCATTCCTTCAACAGATGTCTACTAGCTGTCAGACCCTGTTCTGAAGCCCTGGGAACACAGCAGCAAACAAGACGGTCAAGGCCCCTGCTTCCACGGAGCTCACTTACGAAGGGAGACAATAAGCAAATCAGATCTAAGAAAACGTCAGACAGTGATAGAAGAGTTAGGAACCTTCAGTACGGAGTGTCCAGTCATGTCCTGGAGTTGGCCCAAACTCAACTTGAAAACTTGAGGAATTTTCAAGCTCAACTTGAAAATTCAAGAGGAATGAGCTTGGACCCTACCTCCTCTGCTCCAGCCCACTAGCCTTCTTCCTGATCTTCTAACACTCCAAATTTGTTACCACCTCAGAGGCCTTTCCGGCTATTTCCTATGTCTTCGAATATGTCAGAGACTTAGCTCTGGGGAGGGGTACAGGAGAGATAAAAGGGGATGCTTTGCTCATGAAGGCAACACCTCCTGAAGATCTCCCCTACCAGCAACTTTAAGCGGTAGGAGCTGAAGTGACAACCACCACTGGCCTCTGGGGTTTTGTGGTGAATAGTAAAGAGCCATGAAATGAGAGGGCACTGACCACCCCTTCCGGATAGCTGTCCCTGCCCCTGGAAGACGGGTTGGCCAGAGTGTGGCACTATGGTATGGATTGCATCTGGAGGAGGCAGGTAGGTGGTGCCTGGCTTTACATATGGATTCGAAAGCAGAAGAAGGCTGGATGCTCTACCACCTCCCTTTTATCTCAAGTTCTGCCTGGAGCACAGAGCTTCTGCTGACAAGTTTGGACCAACGCTGTGCTGTGTCTGCTAGACCAGAGTGATGACTTCTTTTCTGGGTTGTCTGCCACCTTCACCTTCCATGCTTTGGAAGCGCTGAGCCATAGCATGATGAATTGCTGCTTGGATATACAACCAGGATGCCAGTCAATTCAGGGAGGTTCAAGACTAGAAGGAAGATGTAGGCAGAGCCAGGGGCTGGGCTGATCAAGTGGCTGCTCCACCTGGAACTCTGCTGGGGGCTGTGGCCTCCAGCTGAAAGCTAACCACTGTGCTGACTCACTGTGCTTGTGGGTGATAAAAACCCCAGCAAGCTGGTAGCTCTCATGATCCCTGGAGTTGAAAATATAGGCCAGGGAGCCTCAGCCGGAAGGGACTTCAGTGAGTGAGAAGCCAACCTTTTTCTGTCCTCTCCCCAATTCTCTATTGTGATCTGGACTTACAAGGGGCCCAAGAGGACACTGGGCATTTCCCTCTCTAGTCCCCTGGGAGACCATGAAACCAGGTCAGGAAACACAGTAAAGGCTAGCAGCAGCATCGGCCTCCAGGCCTCTCTGGCATTCTGCAAGTCCTCCCATGTTCTTGTTGGTCTTCCTGCTATGGCCAAACCCAGGTCTAGCAGGTGCCTGTGTCAGTCCGTTGGTGGGCTTGGCTCCTGCTTCTCAAAGAACTGGAATGACCCTCTCAGAGTTATGCAGCCGTTATATTTCAGAGATGAAGGCTGGGGAGTCAACATGGAGAGGAGAGAGAGAATGTGTGTTTGTGTGTGTGTGTGTGTAGGGGAGGCAGGTACAGTCTGCATTATATTTTCTGTAAATGACACCACTGGAGTACAGCAAGGAGCCCTAAGATAGGTGTCCCAGTGTACTGCACCCTACCTCATCTTCTCTCCCTAACCTACAGCCCCTAAATGCTGACATCTTAAACCAGCACCTACCTGGCTCATTAGGACACTAAATAAATACTTGATGATATTTAATAGGGTGGTAGACAGAACAGCAGTCTGCAAAGATGTTCATATCCTAATCCTAAACCTGTGAATAGGTTACCTTACACAGCAATGGGGATTTTGCAGGTGCGATGACCATTATGGAGCTTGATATGGAGAGGTGATCTTGGATTATCTGGGTGGGCTCATCCTAATTACACGAATCCTTACAAGTAGACAACCTTCCCTGGTGCAGCCAGAGAGGGAAATGTACCTTAGAGGAAGAGACAGAGAGGGCAGCATGAGAAGGTCTTGCTACCCCTTGCTGGTTTGGAGATGTGAGAGACTATCTACAAGGATCAGAGAGAGCCTTTTAGGAGTTAACGGTGACTCCAGCTGACAGCCAGCAAGGAAATAGGGACCTCAGTCCCGCAGCCCCATGGAACTGTCAACAAGGGAATGAACAAAGAAAAAATTCCTCCTCAAGGCCTCCACCAAGGGACAGAGCCCTGCTGATGCCTTGATTGTTGTCCAGTGAGACTCACGGGACTTCTGGCCCACAGAACTAAGACATATTTATATTTTAAGTTGCAAAATTTATGGTAATTTTTATGACAACAATAGAAAGCTAATATACATGGTTACAACGTGGAGTGTATTTCACAGCTGATCATAATTTTCCTGCTTCTGGCATCCCCCATTTCCTCGGTGGCTGCCGGTGGTAGGGAAGTCTTTCTTCATGGTTGGGTAGACTCTGGGGGAGGGCATTCTTCCAGTCCTATATGCTGCTTGGCACATCTGGGTTTCTTCTCTGCTAGAATCTGCTCCTGGCATCCCCACCAGCCTGGCCCTTGTGATAGAAGCTGCTAGAGGCTGGTCTTTCAGGAACCACACAGTGCTCCCCATGGTTTCCTGTCTTCTCTGCTGCTTCTGAGGCAGCTGCGGAATCTCACGCCAGGTAGGTGACGCCCCTCCATGCCCCACACTTCTCTCCTCCAAGTATCCTCCTGAGATTGGCAAGTTGTCTCAGGTTTCAGAGGTGCCTCTGGACCAGTCCATGTCCAAAGCATCTGATGGACCTCCTCCACTGCAACTCTTAACAGCAAGAAAGCCCAGAGGTAGCCCCTCCCACCTGCCCGCCCCTGCCCTCTCCCCACTTCCTGTCTCAACATGACATGGGCAGAGGTGTCTGTAGGGACTGCAACTGGGGAAGAGCACATGATCTCTCCTTTCCTCAGATCTTTTGTGGGGGCCCTACTGATTGCCTTCCTTCTCCCCGTCCAACCAGGAAGAAGGCCTGAGAGGTGATGAGGACAGAGGGGCAGAACCTACAAGTCCCTTCCTATTAGCTCTTTTTTTCAAGCCTTTCTCTCCCTCTCTTGGTCAGTCTCTTTTAGAGTTTCCACTCCAGCAGGGGGGCCATAAGGAGGCAGTTCCTGTTCCCACAGAGTGTAATTTCTACTGTTTATTAACTCACAGATGGTTCCGTTTCCTCTGAATCAGGCAATTTGATCTGGACTTGAGTATCTTTGCTATTAACAGTCTTTTGTGGGGGTGGTAGCAGAGAAAAAAAAAAAAGAGCAGGTAATTTGATGCCCCGGCTCTTTGTGTGCAAAAATTAGAACCACAAGCTTATGAGTGGATGCTGTGTGTCCTAGCAACCGGGCATCAGCCGACAGCTCTGGCCAGGCCCTGTCTCCTCAGCCCCTCTCAGCGCCCTTAGTCCCGCAGGTTGGATTTACTTTGTCCCTTGCTTCCTTTGAGCCTCAGTTTCCTTATTTTAGGCCGGAAGGAATTTGTGGCACAGCACCCCACCCCCAGTCCTGATAGGGGGAGCAGGGTCCCTCAGCCGGTGGATGATGCCTTCAGCCGGCTGTCTCCTCAGGGCTCATTACTTAGTCTGTTTCCTCAGGGTCCGTGGGTGGCCTGTTGGGGATGGGCCCAGGCAGCGTCTGGATTTGTGGTTCTTGGAGCCACTTCACGATTCTGTGGAGATAAGCCCTGGCCCTGATTTATACACGGAGCCTGGAAAGTCCCTTTATCAGACTTAGAATCAGAACCAGGCAGCGTGAACAGAGCCCCTCGGGGGTTCCTCTTGTGGTTTCCCAGAAGAGAACTAACCAGGCCTGGGGTTGCAGACCACTGAGGGCAGTTATTTCAGTTCAGTCACAGCCTCCTGGCTCGGTTCCCTCCACCAGGACCTCATAATCGGAAGGTTCCTCTTTGGGGGTGAGGATGTCACTCCCGGGTGAGATCACCGTTGGGTGAAACAGTGGAGCCCATCCTGGGGCCGGCGTGGAGGGCCTTGGTGGGAAGGGACCCTGCGCCTTGAGCCTGTGTATGGAATGCTGGCTGTGCCCCAGCTGCTGGCTCTCTATGAGCATTACCTCCCCTCCTCCCACAGCAACCTAAGTTGGAGATACTCTCCTTATTCTCAGGAGAGGGAGGGGCAATCTCATGGGAATCAGCTTGAGGTCATGGCCACAGTCAAAGTGCTGGCTTCCAAACTCCCTGAGGCTCTGGATGAGATATAGACTGGCTCTGAGCCTCAGGTTTTGTATCTGTAAAGTGATTCCCTAATTCATAAAGTTGTTAGGAGGATGATAGGAAGTGAAATAGCTGATTAATAATCCTCCACCCCCACCCCTCAATCACAGAACATAACTTTGGCCTGGTCCTCCAATAATTTGGGTGCTAATAGCAATTTCAATTAAAGGTAGTTGGATAGTCCCATCCAATGTTGTTTAAAGCCTTTAAGCCTCTTTCCTCCCAGGAGAATTCAACAACATTGCCAGGGGCATGATCCTACCAGAGATATATCCTCACCCTATCTGTGCCCCCTCCTCCCCCAAGGGCTGGGCTCCAGCTGTGGAGGGCCCCCAGGAGACCCCTTGAACTGTCCACACTGTCCAGCCTGTCTCTAGTCTTACACACCTTTCTTACTGATTTTGTGGATGTGGTTAAGTCAGCTTTTTGCTGTTTCACTGAAATAGTATTTAATGGCAGTTCTTTTCATTTTCCATGTGCTGTATTCCCATAACTTCATTTTCTTCGGGCTATTTTGGCCTTAATTTTTTTCACCAAAAGGCCTAGGACAGTTTTGCTCCATGGTTTATTTTGCCTATTCCAAACATCTTTAAGAGACAGCAATGACATTGCTGAGCTGATCATACTAATAAGAGTAAAACTGCCACCTAGTGGTCATAGGAGGTGTGACAGCCTTCTCATGAATACCCTTTTTACATAGATCAGAAACAATGTTCAGAGTTGATAGCTGTCTTTTAAACGAACTTAGAAGGTGTGATGTGAATAAGACCAAACCATATATCTGCTTCAAAAATCAGATTGATAGACAATGTTTTGCCAAGCTAGTACACTACATTTTTTCTTTGACTAAAGCTAAATGAAATGAAGTCACACAATCAACCAATAAACCATCTAAACCAAACAACCACAACAATAACAACAAGGAACAGCTGTTTTCACTTATCCAACATAGTGATGGGCTGGCTCTACTCAGTCCTCAAAAGCTGAACGGGCAGCAGAGCAGCTCGTCCCAATACACTGTGGGATTTAAAACCAGGAAAGGAGGAGACAGCAGGAGACCACAAGGAAGACCTGCTCCCTCTGCAGAGCAGTGACCTCTGAGTCGAGTGTTCCATTTGATCAGGCAGGAGGAACAGAGGGCCCACAGGGACCACACCTGGTTGGAGGGAGAATGAATGCAATGCCCAGAGGGTGGAAGAGGAGAAGAGCTCAGGTGGTGAGATGTGCAGTGTGACTGAAAACATGACTCAGCCGAAAGCCTTGGACCCACAATGCATTTGCTGACCACATGCACATTTTCTATGTGTATTGGATACCTATTTCATTCAAGACAGGTATAAAAAGGTATGAGACATCGAGACAAATTTAAGAAGATAGGGAAGCATGTTGTTTGCAATGATGTCAAGTCAAGATTGGTTATAGATTCAAAGCAAACCCAATAAAAACCCTATCAGATTTTTTTTTGTGTGTGGAAATTGACAAGCTACTTATAAAATTGATTTAGAAAAGCAAAGGCCCATGAATAGCCAAGACAATTAAAACCGTGCCACAACCTTATGAATGGATATTGTGTCCTAGCAACTAGGGCATCAACTGGACAACTTTGCTCAGGCTCTGTCTCCTCAGGCCCATCTCTTTGCCCCTGGCTTTCTCTGGGCCTCAGTTTCCTTACTCGAGGCTGGGAGGAATTTGTGGCATTAAAAAAAAAAAGAGTCTAAAAGTCTAGTCCTGGTAGGAGGTGATTATGCTTCTGGTCTGCTGTCTCCTCAAGGTTGGTTATTCAAAATGTTTCCCCAGTGCCTGTAGGAGGTCTATTGGGAGACTTATACCACCAGAAATCAAGACTTACAACAACACTAAAGGCATTAGTCATTAGAAAACAGGCAGGAGCTACTAAAAATGAATACATGCACTCCTCTGACCCAGCATTTCCACTCCTGCATAGATGCCCAACAAAGATACATTTTTATTTAACAAACATATCAGATTGTTCAAAGCAGTACCCTTCATAGTGACTCTGACCTGTGACTGTGACTATTCAAATGCTCAACAACACCGGGGTGTCTTCACACAATGGAATTTTCAATTCAGCAATAAGAATGAAATATTTATAACTACACATTACACGATGGATACATTCCAACACATACCGGTAAGAGAAAGAAACTAAACTCAAGGAATACATACTGTACAATTCCCCTTAATAAAGTACAAAAGTGGCCCAAATAATTGTGTGACTGATTGTATAGTCAGCTCTGATTCTTCCTCTTCCCTGACACCCATGCCCTTCAGTGTGTGACCACAGGGCCTCTCATCGGCGTTGTGGAGGGTGTGTCCCCAGCAGGACCAGGACGAGGTCGAGGCAAGGAAGGCATTTACCCAGGGCCCAGCGTTTAAGGGGTTGTCAAAAACCTGTGAGTCAAGAAAAATGCAATCTTAATGCAATTTAACAAAAAATCAAAGTCAATGTAAAAAAAAAATCCCTGAACAAAATGTCAAAAATGTTAATAAAGTCAGGAACGAACCCTCCACTTGCATGGATCCCTTCACTGGCCTCAAGCTAACCCCGCCTCTGTCAGATCCTGTGTTGCATAAATAGGAGGCTTGCCTGTTTCTGTCAGTTCTATCCTGTGGCATCACCGTGGCCATGGCGTGGCTGGCCTGCGGGGGGAGAGCTGTGCCCCCTCCCTGGATGTGGGAGACCCTCAGCCAAGGTGAGGAGAGTTGCCTATGTAACCACCGCAGGCCAGAGAACCGTGGAGTCTTGCTTTTGTGTGGCACTGCATTTTGTGTCTCTGTGTGATACAGCAACAGCCAACGGATACACTAAAGTACTAAAAGTCAGGAAAGAGGGTGCTCTTGGGAAGTGTGTAATGACTTGAAGGAGGTATGAAGTGGGCTTCTGAGGAGCCTGTAAGTTCTATTTTATGATCTGGGTGCTAATTCTACAGTTGTATTCAGTTTGTGAAAATTCGTTGAGTTGTATGTTTATGATCTGTGCATTTTTCTATATTTTTATTGCATTTGACTGCAGAAACTTAAAAATAGAGGAGACGTGGCCCCTACCAATTTTTCAAGGGCAAAATTAGCTGAGATCAGACACAAAAGGGAAGGTTAAAATCATCAAGGACTGAAATAAAAATCCAGAATAAATTAAATTTGAACCACTTTTCAGAAAATCTGTGAAATTACTTATTTTGAACTCTACCCACTATCTGTCTTACTTAATAATAGATGAACATGTAAATTGACTGTACCTCCACTATGCCTATAGCCAATCAGAGTGAGTATGCAAATTAGGAGGCCAAAGATGGCAACTGCTCAGCTGATCCAGGCTCCGAGTGACCAGGCAGGGCAGGATGCCTGCTATGAGAGGGAGGGCTAGGGGCAACGGGATCTATAGTAGTGGACTGCCACAGCGAAGACAAGACTGGATTCCAGAGTCTACAATGAAGATGAAGATGGCAAACTCTGGCCTGAGTCTGCACCAAAGATGAAGAAGGCAGACACTGGCTAGAGCAAAGGCCTGGGTCCTGGGTGCCAGAGGAAAACCGGTGCTGGAAGCCAAGGGAAGGAAGGCCTATTGCATGAATCTCTTTGTGCAATGGGCCTCTAGTATATATATATAAAGAGCCAGGCTGCATGGGACGACCAGACCAGCAGGGCTGGCAGTGAGGGATGACCAAAGTGACCAAACAATTGGTCACCATGAGGTGCATGGAGCACCTCTTGGGCCCTCCCCCACAGCCCACAGGCTCTGATCAAAGCAAGGCTGGCTGCCAGAAGGAAGGTGGTGGCGGGTGTGAGGCTGCAAAAGGCGGAGGCACAGTCAACCACCAGTGGCTGTGAAAGTCCCAGGCACAGGGGCTCAGAAAGTCTTGGGTGGTTGCAAAGGGCCGAGGCGTGGCTGCTAAGGGCCCAGGCTCAGGCCAGCAGTGGCAGTAGCAGGGTAATGGGGGCGGTGCCTTCACCTGATCCGCCACTTCTCCTCCTGCAAAGGAAGGCCAGACTGTGGCCTAGGCAGGGGCGGGGGGGAGCGGGGGGGGTACTGAAGCAGTTAGGGGTGATCAGGCTGGCAGGAGGGCAAATTAGGGGTAACCAGGCCAGCAGGGAGGCAAGGTAGGGGTGATCAGGCTGGCAGGGGAGCAAAGTAGGGGCTATCAGGCTGGCAGGAGGGCAAGTTTGGGGCAATCACACTGGTAGGGGACAAGTTAGGGTCTAGCAGGCTGGCAGGCAGAGGCAGTTAGGGGCAATTAGGCAGGCAGGCAGGCAGGCAGGCAGGCAGAGAGTTTAGGAGCCAGCAGTCCCAGATTGTGAGAAGGATGTCCAACTGCCAGCAGATTGGAGAGGGTGCAGTCTGAGCTGAGGGCCCACTCCTCCCCCGTGCATGAATTTCAGGCACTGGGTCTCTAGTCTGTAATAATAAAAGCATAATATGCTAATTAGACCGAATAGCTGAATGATCTTCTGGATGTCCTTCCAGACATCCTTCCTGGGGACATTCCAGACAAAGCCGGCTGCAAGGGCTGAAGCAAGCTGCAGCGGCTGCAAGGGCTGAGCCCCTTGCATGAATTTTGTGCATCGGGCCTCTAATTATTTATCAATAAGGAAGCACTTAGAATTATTTGGACCTTTATTTTAAAACTTTATTAGGCCTAGACAAAATCTAAACATAAGAATATTCTCTGAACCAGCATTTCATTTGACTAGTTTTGCTAAATTTATCTTTACATTTAAGCTTTAAGTCGGCCTTACTTCAGTGAAAAGAATAATGACTATGATCATTGTTTTTTCAACCATGTGCTTATTGTGATTGTGTGGAAGATCAAAAATCATAGTTTTTCTATGCACAGACCTTAGATATAACTATCATTCAGTTTCCACTGTTTGAGGAGCAATTTGTTATCAATCTACCTGTCTGTCCTCCATCAAATGCCTGTCGCCCACCTCTCTGTCCACCTTAGGGCTGACTCTGATGAGGTTGGGAAGGTCCCGCCACCAGCTTGATGCCAGAGAACAAGCACATCTGCCTTAAGACTGAGATCAAAGGGGAAAATATGCATCTACATAACAAACTTTATGATTTCTCACTGCATCTCCCAAAGGCATCACATCTATTTGTTTCTCAAAAAGGTGCACACACATGTATGCTGTGATCTTGCCAGAGAAAATGAATTCTGTTTCGTATCACACTCCCTCCCTGGTCCAGGTGCTTCCCGCTCATCTGACCTGACAGCATCCCTCCTCAACTTTCCGCAGCAGACGAGGGCCACGCCCAGCGCCAAGAGCCTTATACAAACTCATTGAATCTTTGAAACTTCCCTGTGGGGACATTCGAGCATCGTCTCTTTTTTTACAGAAGATGAGACTAACCCAGAGACATTGCATCAATTGACTGAACTCACACAGCAAGGAGCTAGCATGGCACACACTAGACCCAGCTGGCCGTGTGGCTCTGCGGCATGTGCTCTCATCAGTAAGACCCGCACCTTGAGCTCACAAGTTCAAAGGAGCTGTGAGAAGGCCTTTCTTTTTCTTTCTTTCTTAAAATATATTTTATTAATTTTTTTACAGAGAGGAAGAGAGAGGGATAGAGAGTTAGAAACATCAATGAGAGAGAATCATCGATCAGCCGCCTCTTGCATGCCCCCTACTGGGGATGTGCCCACATCCAAGGTACATGCCCTTGACCAGAATCGAACCTGGGACCTTTCAGTCTGCAGGCCAATGCTCTATCCACTGAGCCAAACAGGCTTCAGCAAGAAGCCCTTTCTTAAACATTCTGAATGTTTATTTCAGAAACAGAGCTACTTCTCCCTAGTTTATACCTGATGTAAACTCAATTTTCATGTATATCAGGTTTGCTTGACATGGGAAGGAGCATACCTGCAGTATGAATTTATAAAAAATGAGACCATTCAGAAAGTAATGACTTAAAATAAAAATGTATACCTATTCCCCACTGTCCTGTTTTGACTGTATCACACAACACAATGAGCCTGCCCACCGATAGCCACACATCTGTGTCTCATTAGCTGCAGATGAAGGCCCCAGGATAGCCATGGGCTCATTCTCTGGAGCTTCCCTGGCAGCACCGCCTGTGCTCAGAGTGCTTATTGGTTGACTAACGGGGCTGAAGTAAATGTCCTGGAGCTTAGACTCTAGAGAGAAATGGAATAAATAAAATACATGAAAAAGGTGTTCTGTGAAATTGATTAGTGATGCATATGTGAGTTATACAAATATTTTCATCGACAGGAAACAGCACAGGTATTTCTGGGTATAAAAAGTCACCTGTTTGCCCCTTCTGTATTTCCTGGTTGCCCTCCCCTCCCAGCATGGATACAATGCAGGGTCACAGGAAGTTTTAGATCATTCCACAGACCCCACTGAGCTTCTCGGGTAGTGAGGACACTTTAGCTTCCACTCTCCATTTTAAAGTCTCTCTCCTTTCCCTCCCTGGGCCTCCCCGAACCCCGTCATCTATGCACATCCCTCCTTTATCATCGTCAGAAGGCTGAGTTGTGAGCTCTCAGGTGGTGGGAAATCAGGAGGTATCAGCAAGTCCCACAATCCCCTGCTACGAGCCCAGTGAGAAGGTGTTTCTGGGGAGACTGGCCTGGGCTCACGTTCCTCTCTGTCACGGCTAAGGAGTCGCAGCCACAGCAAGTCTTGAGTTCCCCCTGACAACGTCTGCTGGGGACTTCTGCCACCTCCCTTGTAATTTCTTTTTTTTTTTTCTTTTTTTTTTTTATTAAGGTATTATCTGTATACAGAGCTTATCATTGCCCCCCCCCCCCAATATATGCCCTCCCTCCCCAGAGTTTTGTGTCCATTGGCTATTCTTATATGCAAGCATACCAGTCCTTTGGTTGATCTCTTATCTCCCCCAGATCTCCCTACCCCCCCGCCCCCCGCTGTCATTTGACAGACTGCCTGTTGTTTTACTGTCACTATATCAATCTTTCTGTTCATTCGTTTATAATGATCTTTAATATCCATAAATGAGTGAGGTCATGTAGTGTTTCTCTTTCATTGACTGGCTTATTTCACTCAGCATGATGCTCTCCAATTCCATCCAAGTTACTGCAAATGATGAGAATTCCTTCCTTTTTATGGCAGCATAATATTCCATGGTGTAGATGTACCATAGTTTTCTGATCCATTCATCTGCTGACGGGCACCTAGGCTGTTTCCAAGTCCTAGCTATTGTAAATTGTGCTGCTATGAACATAGGGGTGCATATATCCTTTCTGATTGGTCTTTCTAGTTTCTTGGGGTATATTCCTAGTAGTGGGATTACTGGGTCAAATGGGAGTTCCATTTTCAGTTTTTTGAGGAAGCTCCATACTGTTTTCCACAGTGGTTGCACCAACCTACAATCCCACCAGCAGTGCACGAGGGTTCCTTTTTCTCCACAACCTCGCCAACATTTGTTGTTTGTTGTTTTGTTGATGTTGGCCATTCTGACAGGTGTGAGATGGTACCGCATTGTTGTTTTGATTTGCATCTCTCGGATAATTAGTGACTTGGAGCATGTTTTCATGTGCCTCCTGGCCTTCCTTCTGTCTTCTTTTGAGAGGATTCTATTTAGGTCCATTGCCCATTTTTTAATTGGCTCATTCATTTTCCTTTTATTGAGTTGTATAAGCTGTCTGTAGATGTTGGAGATTAAACCTTTATCAGTGATATCGTTTGCAAATATGTTCTCCCATACAGTGGGTTTTCTTGTTGTTTTGTTGATGGTTTCTTTTGACGTAAAAAAGCTTTTTATTTTGATGTAGTCCCATTTGTTTATTTTCTCTTTAGCTTCCATTGCCCTAGGGTTAGTATCAGTGAAGAAGTTCTTTAGGCATATGTCTGAGATTTTGCTGCCTGTGGATGCCTCTAGTATTTTTATGGTTTCCCGTCTTATGTTTAAGTCCTGTATCCATTTTGAGTTTATTTTTGTGTATGGTGTAAGTTGGTGATCTAGTTTCATTCTTTTGCATGTATCTGTCCAATTTTCCCAACACCATTTATTAAAAAGACTGTCTTGACTCCATTGTATGTTCGTGCCTCCTTTGTCAAATATTAATTGAGCATATTGATTTGGGTTGATGTCTGGATTCTCTAATCTATTCCATTGATCAATATGTCTGTTCTTGTGCCAGTACCAGGCTGTTTTGAGAACAGTTGCTTTGTAATACAGCTTGAAATCTGGTATTGAGATTCCTCCTACTTTACTCTTATTTCTTAAGATTGCTGAGGCTATTCGGGGTCTTTTATTGTTCCAAATGAATTTTTGGAGAGTTCTTTCTAGGTCTGTGAAGTATGTCCATGGTATTTTCATGGGGAGTGCATTGAACTTATATATTGCTTTGGGAAGTATGGACATTTTGATGATGTTGATTCTACCAATCCATGAACATGGTATGTTCTTCCATCTGTTTACATCTTTCTCTATTTCTTTTTTCAGTGTCCTGTAGTTTTCTGCATATAGGTCTTTTACCTCCTTGGTTAAGTTTATTCCTAGGTATCTTAATTTTTTTGGTGCGATGGTAAACGGGATTGCTTTTTTAGTCTCTGTTTCTGTAAGTTCACTATTGGTGTAGAGAAATGCCATTGATTTCTTGGCATTTATTTTGTATCCTGCTACATTGCCAAATTCGTTTATTAAGTCTATTAGCTTTTTGATGGAGTCTCTTGGGTTTTTTATGTACAATATCATGTCATCTGCAAATAGTGACAGCTTTACTTCTTCTTTTCCGATTTTGATGCCTTTTATTTCCTCTTCTTGTCTAATTGCGATGGCGAGTACTTCCAGTACTATGTCAAAGAGGAGTGGTGAGAGTGGGCATCCCTGTCTTGTTCCTGTTCTTAGAGGGAATGGTTTTAGTTTTTGCCCATTGAGCATGATGTTGGCTGTGGGTTTATCATATATAGCTTTTATTATGTTGAGGTATGATCCTTGTACTCCCACCTTGTTGAGAGTTTTTATCAGGAAAGGGTGTTGGATTTTATCAAATGCCTTTTCTGCATCGATAGATATGACCATATGATTTTTATCTCTCAATTTGTTTATGTGATGTATCACGTTTATTGATTTGCGAATATTGTACCATCCTTGCATTCCTGGAATAAAACCTACTTGGTCATGGTGTATGATCTTCCTGATGTACTGCTGGAGCCGATTTGCTAGAATTTTGTTGAGGATTTTGGCATCTATGTTCATGAGGGATATTGGCCTGTAATTCTCTTTCATTGAGTTGTCTTTATCTGGTTTTGGTATTAGGGTGATGCTGGCTTCATAAAAGGAGTTTGGCAGTGTTCCTTCCTCTTGAATTTTTTGGAAAAGTCTGAGGAGGATAGGTTTTAGTTCTTCCTTGAATGTTTGGTAAAACTCTCCTGTGAAGCCATCTGGCCCTGGGCTTTTGTTTGCTGGAAGCTTTTTGATGACTGCTTCAATTTCTTCCCAAGTTACTGGTCTATTGAGATTTTTAGATTCTTCCTGATTGAGTTTTGGAAGGTTGTATTTTTCTAGGAATATGTCCATTTCCTCCAGGTTGTCCTGTTTGTTGGAATATAGCTGTTCATAGTATTTTGTAACAATCCTTTGTATTTCGGCGGGGTCTGTTGTTATTTCACCTCTTTCATTTCTAATTTTGTTTATTTGGGTCCTCTCTCTTTGTTTCTTGGTTAGCCTGGCTAGAGGCTCATCAATCTTGTTAATCCTTTCAAAGAACCAGCTCTTGGTTTTGTTGATCTTATGTATTGTGTCTTTGGTCTCTATGTCGTTAATCTCCGCTCTGATTTTTATTATTTCCTTCCTTCTGCTTACAGTGGGCCTTTCTTGCTGTTCTTTTTCTAACTGTTTGAGTTGTAGGGTAAGATAATTTGTTACCATTCTTTCTTGTTTTTTGCAATAGGCTTGTAGGGATATGAACTTCCCTCTCAAAACAGCTTTTACTGTGTCCCATAGATTTTGGATTGTTGTGTTTTCATTGTCATTAGTTGCCATGATGTTTTTGATTTCTTCCTTGATTTCTCTGGTAACCCAGACTTTGTTCAATAGCATGCTATTTAGTCTCCATGTGTTTAATTTCTTTGGCTTATTATTATTGTAGTTGATTTCCAATTTTATGGCACTGTGATCTGAGAAAATGCTTGATAAGATTTCTATCTTCTTGAATTTGAAGAGACTTTGCCTATGTCCCAATATGTGGTCTATCTTTGAGAATGACCCGTGTGCACTTGAGAAGAATGTATATTCTGTGGCTTTGGGATGAAATGTTCTGAAGATGTCAATTAATTCCATCTGGTCTAATACGTCATTTAGAATTGACGTTTCTTTACTGATTTTTTGTTTAGATGATTTGTCCAGAGGTGACAATGGAGTATTAAAATCTCCTACTATGATAGCATTGCTATTAATCTGTCCCTTAATGTCCTCCAGCAGTTTCTTTATGTATTTGGGTGCTCCCAAATTGGGTGCATATATGTTTACCAGGGTTATTTCTTCTTGTTGGATTACACCCTTTAGTATTATGAAGTGGCCTTCCTTATCTCTTGTTATGTCCTTCACTTTGAGATCTAGTTTGTCAGATATAAGTATTGCTACCCCAGCTTTTTTTTCGTTTCCGTTTGCCTGGAAAATCTTTTTCCATCCTTTCACCTTCAGTCTGTGGGCATCTGTTTTTCTGAGGTGGGTTTCTTGTAGACAGCAGATGAATGGGTTTTGCTTTCTTATCCATTCTGTTACCCTATGTCTTTTAATTGGAGCATTTAAACCATTTACATTTAAAGTAATTATTGAAAGGTAGGTATTTGATGCCATTTTTATTCTATCCCCCTGTGTTCCTTCTTCACTTCCTATTTCTTTATTATTACAGTAGACCCTTTAGCATTTCTTGCATTGCTGGTTTGTTGGAGATAAATTCCTTTAGTCTGTTTTTGTCGGTGAAGCTCCTGATTACACCTTCAATTTTGATTGACAGCCTTGCGGGGTACAGTATTCTTGGGTTCAGACCCTTCCTTTGCATGACTTTGTATATGTCATCCCATTCCCTTCTGGCCTGATGAGTTTCTGTTGAGAAATCAGTTGCTAGTCTGATGGGGTTTCCTTTATATGTAACTTTCTGTCTCTCTCTGGCTGCTTTTAAGATTCTGGTTTTGTCGATGTTTTTTGCCAGTTTAATTATAATGTGTCTGGGTGTTGATCTTTGGGGGTTCATTTTGTTGGGGACCCTTCGAGCATCTTGGATTTGTGTTGGTTTTTTCTTCTCTATCTCAGGAAAGTTTTCTGTCATTATTTCTTGAAATACTTTTTCCATATCTTGCTCAGTTTCCTTTCCTTCTGGAACCCCTATTATTCTAATATTGTTTTGTTTTGTATTGTCCCAAAGCTCCCTTAGGCTCTCCTCCTGTTTTTTAATTTTTTTTTCTAGCAACTGCTGTAATTGGGTATTTTTTTCCATTTTGTCTTCTAGCTCACTGATGCGGTCTTCTGCTTCATCTAGTCTACTCTTGATGCTTTCTATTGAGTTCTTCATAGTAGCGATGTCATTTTTCATTTCTTCTTGGGTTACCTTCATTTCCTCTTGGGTCTTCTTCATTTCCTCTTGGGTCTTATTCATATTGTCAAATTTGTCTTCCATTCTTTTTAGCCAACTTATGATCATTACTCTGAATTCTTGCTCTGGTAGGTTGCTTGCCTCTAACTCGTTTACTTCATTTTCTGGTGATGGTTGATTTTCTTTCACAGGCGGGTTGTTTCTTAGTCTCCCCATGATCTCTCTTTATAGGGTGCCTGGTAACGTAGTTCTCTCCCTCCTGCTTTGATTTAAAGGCACAAAATACAACACAACCAGGTACAACACACAAGGCACTGGACAGAAATGTGTTTGCAATATTAATATCCTCCAATAAAGGTGTCTAGAACCCAGATAACAAGAACATACAATCCAATAAAAAGAATAAGCAAACCAATCTTACACACACAAAAAAAAGCATAAACCTTTGATATAGTTAGCATTCAACATACAACAACAAAGGGGTAGAGAGAAGGCTTTTTTTTTTTTTTTTGGTGGGGGGGCAGTGGCAAGGTAGGTGTGAATGGGATTGGAGCAGGGGGTTGGGAATTATATATACACAGGACAGGTGAAAATTTTGGAGAGGGTAAACAGAAAGAGTAAGGAAAATCTATAGCAGTAAAGGGTTAAGATAAGCAGGACACCAAAGGTAAAGGGTTAGGAATAGAGAGATGTCATAAAGGTAGGTTTGAGATAGAATAGAGCGTTGGAGAAGGCAGGGTATGAATAGTTTTTAGAATAGTAATCCCGAAGGAGGAAATAGAGAAAAAAAGAAATAGAGGAAAAAGGAAAAAAAAAAAAAATAGAAAGCAAAAAAAGGATTATAATATGACACTTAAAAAGTAGTAATAAAAATAAACAAAAGAAAATAAGATAAAAAAGATAAAAAAGGTAAAATAGTAGTAGTAATAATGTTGATTACCTATAAAAATGAATTAATTAAAATGGTAAAATCTAGTGATGGCAGATGAAAAAAATTTCTTGAGTAAACTTTGCAATTAAAGTAGGTAAAAAACAAAAATTCAACAGTTAAAAAAATAAAAATTGAAAATTAAAAATTAAACAAAATTTGCAGTAATGAAGGTCATTCACTTTCTGTGTTGCTATGTCTCGCACGCCTGTTCCCAGTCTGGGCGGTAGTGGCAGTTCACTGTGTTTCACCGTTCCTCCGTGTTGATTACAAGACCTGATTTTTAAGCCAATCTAGAGACCCTATGTGCTTTAGCCTCTGGGTGGCAGTGTTTCTGGATGACTTCCAGGACTCTCTTTGATGGCTGGGGGTGGGGCGGTCCGGAGCTGGCTGCACTCCCCTGTAATTCTGCGGCTACTTCTTGGACTCAGATCCAGCTGTGCTGCTCCTTAGATATCCCTAGTCTTAGGAGCCCTGTCCACAGACAGGCGCGCCTCCAGCTGAGAAGTAAATCCACGACCAGACCCTCAGCCTCTGTGCGCCGCGCGCGCTGGTGCGCAGGGGGGGGGGGGGGGGGGGGATGTTGCTGCGCCGAGTGGAACTCGGTCAGAACTACCGGTCTGAGTCCCTCAGCCTCTGTGCACCGCGCGCGCTGGTGCGCAGGGGGGGGGGAGGGGGTGTTGCTGCGCCGAGTGGAACTCAGTCAGAACTACCGGTCCGAGGGGAACTCACCCACCGGATCGCTGCGAAATCTGAGCTCCTCTGAGATCAAGGGTTCGCGCCGACTATGTTTATTTGGCGTTCCTTGGGGCTGGGGATAATCAGGCACTCGAACCTCCTCCCTTCCAAGATGGCGAGATTTCCCGTCCGCGCCGGCAAGTATCTCCGGTAAGGGACCCAGCTGTGGGTGGTCAGCTGCCGGTGGCTCCCTAATCAGCAGACCCCAAATTTCCTCTGGTGTTTGCTAGTCTCCTGGCTTGTTGACGAGCACTCCTAGCGCGATCCTCAGCTGCTTTCTCTCTCTTCCTCGGGACAAGACTCAGAAACCGCCCATCTGCTCTTCCGCCATTTTCTCCTCCTCCCCTTGTAATTTCTATCACCAGGAATTGTAATCCCTGTTTGGTTTAAACCAGTGGTCGGCGAACTCATTAGTCAACAGAGCCAAATATCAACAGTACAACGATTGAAGTTTCTTTTGAGTGCCAAATTTTTAAGACTTAAACATCTTCCAACGCCACTTCTTCAAAACAGACTCGTCCAGGCCGAGGTATTTTGTGGAAGAGCCACACTCAAGGGGCCAAAGAGCCGCATGTGGCTCGAGAGCCCCCGTTTGCTGACCCCGGGTTTAAACAAAAGGGCCGACTCTAATCACCTTCAGTGGCCACACATTTTGCTCTGTAAACAAACCAGTCAGCAGTTTCTTTCAGGAACACAGCTAACATTTAGAGCTGTCCTCACGGACAGAGTCCTGCTGTAGGTGCCCCAGGTGGGCATGCAGATCTGTCCCTTGAGGGTCGGCCAGGGAGTCAGAATACACACCATCCAATCAACCCTGATGCAGCCTGATGGGATGTGGGAATGGAATACTTCAAGGTGAGGCAGCCTCATTTTAATAACACAGGGAGGCCCTTTCTTGGGAATAGGGTAGATCTATGCCCCTGTCCCCCAGACAGGTTCCTCCTGGGCCGAGGGGCTCCTCCTTTGGGTGACTGCAGGCACCCTAGTCCCCATCACCCAGCACAATTGTTTCTTGGCCAACCACAGAAAGAGCCTGCCTTTCATCGTTCATTAGGGAAAGTTTGGGGGAAGAAAGCAGTTATCAATTATATACAAACTGAATTCTTCACTTGAACATATTCTACCTGAAGGAAATCTATTAATGTAAGCAAACGTTTGCAGTCAAGAATGCTCACTTTTGGCTTCGTGGGGCGGAAGTCGCAGCTCTCCTAAGCAGCGCTGACCGGCAAGGCCAGGATTCCCAGCCCGCCCGCCTCCTCTGGGAGGCCCCGCGGTGATCGCCCAGCGGGTCCCGGTGGAAGCTCATGGGCTCGTGCTGCACTTGGAGTCACGCGGGGAGCATTTTGAATCTTCCGGTCCTTGGGTTCCAGCCCCAATGATTCTGTTTAAGTAGCTCTGACATTAGGACCTGAAATTGTGTTTAAAAAAATCTCTGCAGGGGAGCCTGTGTGAGCGAGGTCTGAAAGCCCTGTGACAGGGACGGTGTGCCTGGCAGGTGGGACTCCTGGTCAGCAGAGATGCTGCAGGAATGCCCTCAGGTGATTTCACTGTCTCTCAGGGGTGCTCTTGCCCAGGTGACCTACCTCTGATTCTGGGGAGAGAGGATGCTTTGCTGGGCAGGGCTGACAGTGGTCACCGTGTGCCCGGGGGTTGCACGTGGCTTGTCTCTGTTGGCAGACGTTTCCTGTGGCTATGAGGCGCCACCAGGAAGGGAGCGTGCACATACACCGTGGAATAGTAAGTGATATGAGAAAGAGAAACCAACCACATTGCTGCCATCTTTTTTACATCCCACAGCTCCCTTGTCCCATCCCTTTCTTTTCATATGCTCACGACATAACTGATCCTCTACTTTTACCCGCCTGCCAGTATCTACTGGACTTTTCCTCACATTGTTAGGGAGGATTTTTAAATTTTCCTTTCGAACAGCTGCATGTTCTTGCCAGCTTTTCGTGCAGCTGGGTTTACATCGGACTGGTGGATTTAAATACTTGCTACCCTTCAATGTCCTGCAGATTGTTGGGGCAGCAACGCTCACACTTTCATATTTTAGGTATAGTTCATTGACACCATTGCTGGCGTGGTGTACTGTAATGCCCGTACAGTCACTCTGAGAAGCGTCCAGCTGTTCCCTAACATTTCTCACCCTCTGAGTGCAACACCCACAAGCGACCAGGAGATGGTGCTGTGGATCAACTTTTCCCCACATCCTGCACTACAGGTGGCTTTCATTCCTTCTCTTTTGGGGGTAATAAACTAATTAAGCCTGCATGTGAAACGATATCTTTAAAATAAAAAAAATAACTTTTAGGTAGAGATGAAAGATGATGATGAACTGACTTTGAACTCTGCTCTAAAGCCCTTCACTTTTGGAGGAAGGAGGTAAGAAGTTGAATGTTTACTGGTATCTTCCTTTTGCTAAGAAGGAAGTTTGAGGAAGTCTGGGGACAAATCTAGGGCTTCTTGCAGCTCTAAAAGAACCACAGAAAAGTGATTTCAATATACACGGATTTCCAAAAAATACACATATTCCTTGATGTCCTTGGTTTAATCATGAAAATGTCAGGCAAAAGTTGCTATCTGCAAGCTAGCACAGGGGTGGGCAAACTTTTTGACTCGCGGGCCACAATGGGTTCTTAAACTGGGCCGGAGGGCCGGAACAAAAGCATGGATGGAGTGTTTGTGTGAATTAATATAAATTCAAAGTAAACATCATTACATAAAGGTGTATGGTCTTTTTTTTTTTTTTTAATTTCAATAGTTTAGAACAGCTGAACGGGCCGGATCTGGCCCTCGGGCTGTAGTTTGCCCACGGCTGAGCTAGCATGAAGAAAACATCTGATGCCAGAGGCCATACTATTTTACCCAAGCCTTTTGTAACCACTGATGCAGCTGGCTCACTTCCCTAGCATCTGAGATAATGTGAACAGACTGTTTGGTTTTCCTCTTGTGTATTTATAACTTCTTCTGGTATTTGTAGTTAGAATGTGGCCTGTTGGAATGAACTCTCATTTCCGATATGCATGCAAATAACATGACCATGACCATGTACATTTCCCACAGAGTGTTTTAGAAATAGGGTGTTGTTATCCCAGAGGTGGGCTCCCTGTGTCATCCCTCGGCATGTCTAAGCCAGTTAGCAAGTTGGTCTGAGTGTGGCTGTAAGACATCCAAGGTCACAAAACCATCTGTGGTAAGATCAGCCCAGTTAGAGATGAGAGAGCCTGTGTCCTCCAGGCACCAAGAGGAATGCGCTCTCGCCCAGGCAAGTATGTGAGCTATTGGTAACATGGAAGACTATCATAATGCACACGGGTCAGTGTTCCTTGATGCTTAACAGGACAGTCACTCAATGATGTCACCATCCCCAGCAGAGCCATTTTTGTCTATATAGGGCACCCTCCTTCCTGAGAATGTAGTTGATTCAGAGTTTTATCTGTGTGACCCTTCATGTGCCTACCCATGTCTCCTAAGTTTTTACCATAACACACAACGATATGGAAGAAATGGAAAGATAACTATGCTTGCTGATAGAACCAGGAAACAGCTTAATACTGAGTGGACGGTTCTTCCACTGGAGGGCCCTCAACAGCTGCAAAAGTTTAAGAAAACTGCAAAAACAGTTTTTTGTAATTTTTGCATGCTGTCCAGGGGGTCTCTCTACAAGCCTCTGTGACCCACACATATACTTGAGATTTATAGTTGTGTACTTGGGAAGCAAACTCTCCTATGTATCAGGAAAGGGATTTTTTCATTGAGAGAATAAAGACCTGTGTTCTATCGAGATGGGGGAGAAAGGGCTTCCTGAGAGAGTTTTTGCTGCGGCTGGCGGAATGTCTGGTGCATATATAATATAGCTCACATTCACTGACCAAGCGACAGGCTCTGTGCGAGCACAGTACAAGCATTGCTCCTTTTAATCCTCACAAGACCTTGAGAAGTGGGTACTGTCATTATCTGCCTTTTTAAGGATGAGGAAATAGACTCACAAAGAAGAAGTAGTTTCTCTGGCTACTACACGGCACAGTCAGGATTTGAACCCAGGCCAAGTAAGTCCAAGGCCATGTTCTTAAACACCACCCTCTCCTATTCAGCCTATAACTTCTCAGAAACAACCTAATTTCAGTCTTATTCCTCCCCCCCTCCCCACCCAACAGGGTTACATAGTTGTAATTCTGTAAGTGGAGAGTAGGCTCTAATTTCTGCTTTCAGAAAGGCCTTCACGGTCCTCCTTGACAGGCAGCAGGTGTATAAGGAGACTGAAAAGCTCAGGGTTAGTGTTTCTGTTTTCCAGTAAGCCCTGCGCGTGTGTTTCACATCTCTCCTTGGAATGTGAGACTGTCTTTCCTCTACTGTTCTCTGTTTGAGACGCTGTCAAAAATTCTAGATGACAGGAAAAGACTCGTTCAGTATTCTGTCAGAGTGGAATACTCCACGCGTCTTACTGCTCAGCAAAGTCCTGTACTTAATAGGAAATGCCATCCTCAGAGGGCACTTAGGGTCCCATCTATTGTGACTTGTGCACATTCTCTGGGGTTTTGTCTTTTCAAAGTGATATTGTTGTTATAACCTGGTTATTAGTAATTAACAGGAAAGGAGTAAAGGGGAAGCCTTGATAGAGACGTGCCATTTGCACAGCTTTGCCAGGAAGGTGCAGTTCAGCACTCTCCAGGTCTGTCCCCACAGACTGCTGGGGGAAGGCCCTGGACAGCAGACGCATGCCCAGCAAGGTCTGGATGACACGGGAAGGTGCTTGTCTGCCAGTCATACCTGGGAACAGGGCATTGGCCAGAATAGGTGTATAGGAGTGGCTGCTGCAAAAACCCTACTTCCTCAAGCAATGGAGAGATTCCACCCTTGCAATTCTCTGTTATTGAAAAAAGATCTTCCTTATTTCTTGCAACACATACACTGTTCTTACAAAGGAAAATTCTTGCATAGTTCATTCCCAAGAAGATACATTTTTTTTTTCTCTCCACATCATCTAGACATGTAGCTTTAAAGCAGAACATAAATACAGAAGAACTGGTTTTAAGTATTTAACTTGGGCATGTGCTTTTAGGAGTGTATCACCCACTGCTTCTCCCTTCCTTTGCAGGCCCTTTGTTACCTCCCTGTGGAGACCTGGTTCTCCAGGTGTGTCTGCCTTGGGGAGACAAGGGCGACATTTTGGGCGAAGGGAATGCAGTTGTAGGCAGGTGGGAAAGGTTTCATAGAAATTGGATATGAGCTGGACCTTGAAGGAGGTGCAGAATATGAATGGAGAAGGAGGTGGGATGGGGTGAGTCATGTGGAGAAAAAAGTCAGATGAGCCAAGATTGTGCTGGAAAGGAGCCCACTGTATAGACCAGGAAGTGTGATAGGAGTAGAGGTAGTCAGTATAGACTGGAAGTAGGGGCATGGATGAGGAATGTGGTGTTAGTGGAGGAAGTGGTGGAGTTGGCAGGATAGCAATGGCAGTATTTCAGTGTGGACTTACTTTTGGAAATCATTTATTTTAAACCTCATGTCATGCAGCTGAGGTGATGAAGATTCAGGGGTGGGGGTGTGGGGAACTCTCCCAGGGCATCAGTAGAAGGCTTCTTTCTGCCTTTGTGCACTCCTGCCTCTGTGTCTGAGCATACACATGAAGCCGCTGTAGGCCAGGAAGCTAATAAGCTCTGATACGACACAGTACCAGCTTGCTAGATGTATTGAACAGAGGGAAAATCGACAATCAGAGGGAAAGCTGTTATTTCTGTATTAAAAGCTTGAGGTATGAACTGTGGCCTTGGCTGTTGGCAGAGGGACAAAGGAGGCAATCAGATATATTAAAGGAGACTTTGGTAGAACCCAATATAGGTCCAAAAGAATAGGAACATAAGCTGATTGCAAGTTACAAATTTTGGGTTCTTAAAGATTAGTATCAAGGAAGCAAGACAGGGAGGTTCTGAGTTTGAGTTTGGACATGTTTGGTGAACAGACTTGGTGACAGACAACTGGAAATAGTGTCCATTTCATAGAATGAACCTTTTTATTCTAAACCTCATGCCATGAATATTAACCGAATGCCTACTATGAGCTATTGTGCTAAGTACTGCGTAAACAAGTACTATGTTCTTGGTCTGGGACCTCCTGGAGCTTTCATTTCTGTGCTTTCTGATGGAGAAATGTGGCCTGATGGGAAAAAGCACCCCCTGCAGTGATGGCTTCAGAGTGGTGCTTGGCAGGTGACCTCCCTCGGGCAGTGAGGACAGAGTGAACAGCAGACTCAGGACAGAGCCTGTGGACCCGCCTATTGCAGATGTTGATAAAGATGCCATCATTATCAACAGGTTGTAAGTTTTAAATCCGTTGTCCTAAGAGTTTTAAAACCATTTCTCCTCTCATTTCTTTTTATTTAAATTCATTACTTGAGTTTATCCCCACCTAAGAGTTCTCTAATGTCCTAGTGAGTAGAATCAATAATTAACAGGCCGTCAGTGGGGGCGAATGTGTCCGGTGACCCAAGATAAAAGGTGACAGGCTCTAATTATATTTTGTAAATTCCCCTGACCCACTGAACCGGCACCAGTACCTTTTGTTGGTCTCATTTGTTAGGATTCTTCAAGCTTGGCCCTTGTTCCGCCAGATGGGGTTAAATGCTAAACCTTCTCTCTCTATTTTTCTCTGTGATTTTAACCCAAGCTTGGACTGGCCTTAGGGTAAATTAGGAAATTCTGACCCATGGGATCCTAAAGGATTTATGAGGTTAAGGGCAGGCCTGGGAGCACCCCCACAATCTCCTGACTAAAAAGCAAAGGTAGTTATCTGGAGGTTAAGAGAAAATTATTTTTAAAATGTTAATACTAAAGTTATCATTGATTTACATTTTCAAAACCTCATTTATTACTTCATTATGATATAATGATTAATTTTGTTAAATTTGAAACTTCTAAAGAACTCACAGAAGCAATCACAATGTAAATCTTACAGATAAGAGATCTGTGGTAGGTCATCAGTTAGACATGAGCAGAGCAAGGACCATGGGCCAGGTACACAGAAGGTCACTAGGATGACCTCATCCCCAAGGTGACCTTTCCTCCCCCAGCATAACACTGGTCATGTAATTTGGACACCCAACCTTTCATATTGCTGATCGTGACCCTCTGACCTTTCCTCTCTAGAGATGACATCTAGGCCTCAGGTGTATTTCAGCTCCAGGCCCAGAAAAGCAGCAAAACCAGACAACCAACCAATTCCAACCGAGGCTGACCTCAGGACCAGCTGCATTGACTAATGACCCCCTGCCCTGGGGCCAACCAATGAATCAGTGGAGACCACAGCCCTGAAAGAACACACCTGGAAAGCTGCTGAATATTCTATTGAGAGCTTTCCCTGGGGCCTCCCCTAAAATCTCCACCCTTAAGACCCTTAGGACAGAGGACCCAGTGACCTCTCTCTCCTGGAGCACACCTGCTCTTTTCTCTTCTTCCTCCCTACCTCCCAGGCACATCACCTTTACCTTCCTCACTTCTAAACTCCAAGGGCTCTTCCTTTGCCTCTATAACTTGTTTCCTAAGCCCATTTCTTCTACGAATTATTTCTTCCATATCTGAGAGTTTATAAATAAACTAGTGGCCCAGTACACAAAATTCGTGCATGGCGGTGGCGGGGGGGGGGTGGTGTTCCTCAGCCTGGCCTACACCCTCTCCAATCTGGGACCCCTCAAAGGATGTCCTATTGCTGGTTTACTGGGATTGGGCCTAAACTGGCAGTCGGACATCCTTCTCGCAATCCAGGACTGCTGGCTCCTAACTGCTCACCTGCCTGCCTGCCTGCTTGATTTTCCCCTAACCACTCTGCCTACCAGCCTGCTTGCTCCCAACTGCCCCCTGTGCCAGTGTGCTCTCCCCAACTGCTCCTCCTGCTAGACTGCTTGCTCCCTCCTCTCCTCCCCACTGGTCTGCTAGCCCCCAACTGCCACCCCTGCTGGCCTGCTCACACCAAACTGCCTCCCCCCACTGTCCTGATCACCTCCAACTGACCTCCACTGATGGCTTGCTTGTCCCCAAATGGCCCCCCTGCTGGTCTTCTTACCCACAAAGGCCCTGCCCCCCACCAGCCTGATTACACACAACTGCTGTTCCATCCTGGCCTGATCACCCACAATTGCCCACCCCTCTTGGCCTCTAACTGCCTCTACCTCGGCGCTGCCACCATGGCTTTGTCCAAAAGAACATTCAGAAGGTCTCCTGGAAGGTCTCCCAGTCTAATTAGCATATTGCCTTTTACTAGTATAAATAGAGGCCTGGTTATGGGCGGGGTCGCCTGGTTTCCCCTGAAGGGTATCCTGGATCAGGGTGGGGGTCCTACTGGGGTGCCTGGCCAGCCTGGGTGAGAGTCTGATGGCTGTTTGCAGGCTGGCCATAGACCCTGGTGACCCAAGCTCCAGACCCTCTATTTTTTCTTTTCTTTTCTTTCTTTTTTCCCCTCCAATGCCTCCTTGGGCAGAGGCCAGGGCCAGCTGGAAGCAGGTATCTGGAATTTATTTATCTTCTATAATTGAAACTTTGTAGACTTAAGCAGAGGCCAGGGCAGGTGGGGAGGTTGGCTTCCTTTATTGCTGGGGGCAACGCAAGCCTCCTGCTTGCACTAGCTCCATGGCGACTGCCATCTTGGTTGGGTTAATTTGCACACTTGTTCTGATTAACTGGTGGGGGTAGTGGAGGTATGGTCAATTTGCATGTTTCTCTTTTATTAGATAGGATGTTCTCTTATAGTTTGAGGCTTGGCTCTTAATTCTTTCCTACCCAGAACTCAAGTACCGAAGTTGCTGAACCCAGGTCTGGTCTGACCCCAGCAGTATAACACCTGGTACCCTCCTACTGCCTCCAACAGATCCATTAAAAGGGAATCTACAATGAAACAAATGGAGAAATTATCTTACTGACTGAGTTCTTAATAGTTTTTTCCAGAAATGTGTTCTTAGGGTGGAATGTGTATTGAGAAAAACCATAGATTTTACTCTTTGAAAAACTGCAGATGACTCATGATCTGAAGAAAAACTTAAATTCCTCATTTGTTCTGCCAACTTTTCATTCTTCTCTTTCCTGTGTAATTGTAGGTGTGTGCTATTTCCCCTTTTTGGTCATGAAAATGGTTGGCAGAGTGGCTTCTCCTCTTCCCTCTTTCCATACTTCCTCTCTTTTCTTTCCCAGGGCACACAATGCCTCAAAATTTTGCCGCTATCTTCTCTAATGCATTAAGGTTTTATTTAAAGTTTAACTCTCAGGATAGCATTTCTCCCTTTCTGTTGTAGTTCTCATTGGGAATAGGGTAAAGTGTTTCACTGTTTACCCTATTGTCCAGACAACAACAATCTTTGCTCCTGGAATAACTGGGAAGACCAGCTGTGGGAGTTGTAAATCTTAAGTCATAGGGTGTCTCAGTCTTTTCTGAGGTGAAATGTGAGTAATTTTCAACCATTAATACTCTTAGCACCAAAGTGTCTGAATGATAATTATTGAAAAATAAATCAGAGAGATTGCAAGTTATTCCTGTAACTGGTGATCTTCACTCTTTGCATCCCCATGTTTCCTGGAGTATAAATGAATAGGAAATGAATATAGTCTTTAGTCAATCTGCGTACCTACTAGGAGATGCATTCACATGTTTGTTTATTTACTATTTTTTGGAGTGGAAGTTGGAAACTGTTATCTTGGAGCTATTTGGAAAAAAAATCCAGATTTTATTTCATAATGAATCAAGCAAACTTGAGACCCACAGCCCTGCCCCCCCCTTGTGAATATTGAAGTTACTTTGAATGACATAAAGTTAAAAGGAATTTCTATCACAGAGTAGTTAAATCAATATGTGTAGATTAAACATGACCCATGATTAATTAGACAAATCTAACTTTGCTATATATACTTTGCTATTCAGAGATCTGTCCAGACATTTTAGCTCTGCCCAATGAGGATGGGAGTATGTTGCGTCCCTCTCTGTCTATCTTTGTTTGTCTCTTTTTGCTTTCCCGCTCTCCTTTCCTCCTTCCTGCCTCACTTATTCCCTCACCAGACACCATCTTTCCTCTTTGAATGGAAAGTCTGTCTTCCTACAGTGTGGCTTCATGCCAGAAATAACGGAAATGGTGGAAAATTTTCCTGTGGTTGGAGGTGAAGCCAACAGTGAGGGGAGCTTATCCCTCACTCTCCTCCCCTTCAGACACCCTCCTCTTCAGGTATGCATTCAGGCTGGGGGCACGGAACACAGGAGAGTTGAGACCAGAAGAGCCTTGAGATTCATGCTGGTTCTTGCTGCCAGCTGCGTGCTTGGAAACAGCAACTGAAAACACTTCCTGGAGATTCTGGAAGGATGGGAGAGCACCAAGCAAATACAGCTCTTCCTCAGAGCACTGCTGGACACCAAAGAAAGGCCCTCTTACTACATGAGGCTCCCTCTCCTCACCCCCAGCACACATAGGGGCCCAACAGAGTAAACACTGCCATACCCCCTGGGCCCACCTGGCCCTGTTAAAACTCTGCCCCTGTGTGTTTGGCTTAGTCCATTAGAGAATTTCCAGGACTCTTGAAATGCTTGTGGGTAACCTGGAATTTCCTGAGAGACCTGGCTTCCCATATCATTGGCCAGCTTCAGGGATCTGTGCCTTCTGTGACTGACAAAGACATTTGTGTAGAAGTGGGTCACAGGAAATCCTTGGAAATTCTTGAGCCTTAAACTCCCCATAAGGTACAAATATATTCACTTTAAAAGTTCTAGGCTATGTCAGAAAAGGTCTAAATCTTGATCAAGCCAGAGATATGTAGGCAGCATCATGTGTCTCTGGCTTATTCTAAAAGTCAGCTTTTTAGTATTTCTTGGTAAGGCCACTGACTTACAAGATAAACTACCATATTGGCTTAGTGCTCTTTGAAGTTGAAAAGTATGGGACTCATTGGAATTCACAAGTTCTCATGGGCTAAGACACAATACAGTAGTTAAACTGTTGGTTTTCTGAATAGAGACTTCATTGACCTTTCTGACAGGATGTGGTACGTAAATTTCCCTAAGTGAAAGCTCAGAAATGGTCCCTCTTATTTAAGCCACAATTCAGGCACACTCGAAAACACCTTTTGGATAATTTACTATCTTTCCTTAACTTTCAGTATATTTAGCCTATTCCTTCCTCATAAATTACATCTTTCTGTTATTTTTTTATTTACTTAACAAACGTTTACTAAACATGTGTCAGATCCTTTATTAGATAATGAGAAAATAATGATGAGCAAGAGAGTTCCAGACTTTGCCTATTAAAAGTGTAAAATCTCCAAAACCGGTTTGGCTCAGTGGATAGAGCGTTGGCCTGCAGACTGAAAGGTCCCAGGTTCAATTCCGGTCAAGGACATGTACATTGGTTGCAGGCACATCCCTGGTAGGGAGTGTGCAAGAGGCAGCTGGTCGATGTTTCTCTTTCATCGATGTTTCTAGCTCTTTATCCCTCTACCTTCCTCTCTGTAAAAAAATCAATAAAATATATTTTAAAAAAATAAAAGTGTAAAATCACTACAAAGCAGGACAAAGTGTCCCTCTGTCACACTAATAGGCACAGGCTCCAGAGCTTGCATGACGCTACTCTTCTTGCCCATCCCCTTCTCCCCCCTTGAAAACACTGTGACTTCAGAAGTAGCTGCATTAGCCCCAACCTTGGCTGTAGCACCTCCATTTGGGGCTTTTCTAAGGGACAGGAAAGGACAAAGAACCTGCTTCTAAAGCCAGAGTACACTGTTATAGGCCACCCCCTTTTGATATGTTCTAATGGTAACAGTTTCGGCAAAGTCTACATGACTTACATTTATTTTCAGAAGCAAAACAAATGCATGAATATGATCACTGTGTTCTTACAAAGTCACAGTTTTTCACTTTCTTTCTAATTACTAGAATGTACTCCCTCAAGGATCCGGTCCAAGGAGTTTACTACCTGGTCAAGTAAACAACAAATACACACCCGAGAGCATGTGGTGGGAGGGCAGCAGAAGGCCAATGGGGGTTATTCCTGTGGACTGAGATCACCAGTGACCATGTCAGGAGGAGGGTGACATGAGAGTTGGAGCATGCAGGAGTACTGAGATGTGACGAGGGAGGGCATTTTCACCAGAGGAAAAGTACATGTACAGTTGTGGAGAGAGAAGTAGTCATGGCATGACGTGGCAAGAAGACTGGCCCACTTGGAGCTCTGAGTTTAGTTTGGATGGAAATCCAAATACTCTGTCTAGAGATACCACCCAAGGATCTCCATGGCTCGCAGAAAACTTTGCTTGTGGAGAAAGTAACTCATGTGGTCCTTTGCCCATCACTGCTACCTTCACAAAGCAATCAAAGATTCAGATTAGGAGAAAACAAGCTAATTTCCTCATTCTTTGCTTAAAGCATTAATTTTTCACGGGCAATTTTGTAAGCTAAGGACTTTCCTGTGCTAAGGGGACGATAGGTCTCTAACTTGAAGGAGAACACACTCACATGCTCACATGCTCGAAGAGGTCATACTCAACACCCTCAGTACTCCATGGCACCCTTCATGGGTCAGAATGGAAAAGCAGAGTTCCCTGAATGGCCACAGCCACATAGTACATGTCTCCAAAGTAAAAGGCCCCTCAGGGCCAAGCACTGAAGCCAGGAAAGACCATAAAAGGTCCATTTCTCTTTCAAGGTGAAGCAGTGGGTACAAAGCTGTTCTGTCTGGGATTTGTGAAGCTCCCTGTGCATGAGTTGGACTGCGAATTTGACTGGCAGCCAATTGTAACCCAGCAGTGCTGAAAACCTGTTCTATATGTCCACACCAACGGGTATGCATGGCATCATTGTGGGCAAAGCTGGTAATCAAAGGCATCCTGTGTGAGGACAACTGCATCATAGAATAAATACCGGGTTCATATACCACCACAATCCAAGACTTTCCAAAGAAAGCTTTTAACATACATCATCAAGAGCATTAGACAGTGCTCTGCTTGTGCTGCCTGGGGCTTTCTCAGGGAGGCAGGGGAGTCTTCTCTGGTGAAATGTAGCTAATTCCAGGGTTCAGGAAGCTTTACATTCATTTTCCTCTAAGCTGTGGAGAGAGAAGAGCTAACTAAGGGGGTGAAACTCCTAGGCCATTTTCAAACCCACAAGAGAAGTGACAAAACATGCCTCCCACTGTGCCTTCCTCTCAAAAACAAGGGTTCCCTTCCCTTTCCGTCCCTTTTCAAACTTCAAGCTCATCATGCTCTGGTTTCTCTTCAGACCGCATAAATCAAACTTCAAGCTCATTACTTCCCAAAGCAAATCTTCCTTGACAAGCTGCTCAACTCATGCCTCCCAGTGCATGCTGTGAGCACTCTGGCCTCTATATTTTTATGTCTTCCATCCCCTCTGGCCTGGGGTTCCCTTTTCTTTCTCTCTGTTTATCTAAATGAAATCCAGATTTCAAGATTCATCCCAAATATTATCTTCTTCAGAGGAGTTTCCCTAACTATCATGGTCTAGTTTAAAAGTTCCTGCCCTTTAGCCACTATAGCTTTATTGAGGGACATTAAGTGTTACCTTTTAGCACTGTGTGTGACATGATGCCTAGTGTAATTATTATCTGTGAGTTAACCCCCTTAACTAACCCAAAAGCTTATAGAGAGTATGGACCATGTACAGTTTATTTAATAGTGAATATCCAACTTCTTGTGTTTAATTTTAAAATACGTAGTGGTTCTCCAAATCAACAGAGACACATTTAAGAAGAACATCCCTGAGAATCTGAAGGATTCATTGATGAAATCAGCTACAACCAAAGCAGCACTGCCCAGGAAAATAAGGAAACAGGACAGGCCTTCATGCACGTGATGTTCTTTTGATTTCTTACTGAACTCAAGACATGTTTAAGTTGTGATTCAGATCTGGTACACTGAACATCTGAAGCCTAAACAGATCCTGTCATGGATGGATATGATGATGGATGCAAACTGGGAAAGATAAAAGGAAACATTGTGGTCTCAGGTTGGGGTAAGGGGTGGAGGCCATCACAGGCTACACTGGTAATGGCCAACCAGAACATTGGTCTGGGGTCTGTTTAATCCTAACGCTTGGAGGTTTGGGGAGAAACCTTTGGTCTGGATGAGGAATAGAGGAACTATCAGTCACTTCAATCTAAACTTCTGCAGCCTCTTGCTTGAGAATACAGATTTCTCTATAAGTATTTTCTCCCATACCTGTGCTCTCCCCTAGCTATGATCTCTAGCAGACCACCTTGGGTGGAAAGGGGGGAATGCCATTTCCTAATTGAATTCATATTAGGCTTTTAAAAATTGTAAATTTTATAAATGTATTTTCTTTTTATCTCGGCAGCCAGGTGAAGGAAGGCCCATTCTTGCACGAATCTTCGTGTATCAGGCCTCTAGTACTCAATATAATACTATATAATAAAGAAAGAATATGCTAATTGTCCTTCACACAGTCACACAAAAAAAGATGATGATGCCCACAGCCAATAAGAAGTGAATATGCTAATTGACTGTCCTGCCCTCAAAGATGGTGGTGTCCACAACCAATAAGGATGGAATATGCTAATTGACTGCCACACCCTCAAAGATGGTGGTGTCCACAGCCACAAGATGGTGGTGCCCAGTCCCTTCAGCCCTGCCAGGGTGGCAGGCATGCTGCAGGGCTGGGCCTGCCCCCAGGTGGGTCTGGCTGCTCTGCATGCCTGCCTCCAGAGTTCCTCAGTCCCATTAGCCCCCTAACCATCCAGGGCCAGCCTAAGGCACAGGCAAGCATCAGATGGTGGCTGCCCAGCTGCCAAAGTTACCTGCCTGAGGTTCAGGTAACCAGGGCCAACCAAGGCTTGTGCTACTGGCAGTGGCAGCAGCAGATGCATGATGGGGGGATCACCTTCCCCTGATAGCCCCTGGACTGTGAGAGGTGGCAGGCTTGGCTGAGGAACCCCCTTCTCCAGTGCATGATTTTCATGCACCAGGCCTCTAGTTAAGCATATAATTTACTCCATACTTCTACTCTTATAGCAGGATTAATTCACTATAGATGAGCTAAAGCCAGAGCTGAAGCTTTAGGAAAATACACAATTTTCATCTCCATTTCTACCTTATCCTGAAATTGAATAACCACTAGAAAAAGATAAAAATATGTATCATTATTTTCCCAAGGAATATTATTTGATTTATTATTTCAAATAAGCAGTATTTGGGTATTAGTTTTTATTGGTGTATCACAAATTACCACAAATGTAGAGGCTTAAACCAACACACATTTATGGTCTCAGTTTCTATGGATCAGGAGAGTGGACACAGCTCAGCTGGGCCTTCTGCTCAGGAGCACACCAGGCTGCCACCAGCTATGCTACGTTCCTCTCCGAGGCTCAGCTAGGGAAAGATCCCCTTCCACACTCCCCCAGCCCAGAATGAGGACTGGCAGAATTTAGTTTCTTGCAGCTATGAAACTCATAGCTTCTTAGTTCTTCAAGGCTAGCAGAAGAAAATCTCTTACCTCAGAGAGAGCCCCAGTCCCTCTTCTAAGGACATTTACCTGGTTAAGTTAGGCCCACCCAGGTAATCTCCCTTTTAACTCAAAGTCAATTGATTTGGGACTTTAATTATATTTGTGAAATTTCTTCACATTTGCCATACCCTACTGCTTACAAGCAGGTCCCAGCCCCAAACCATTGCCATACAAGGGTGTGAGCCATTGGGAAAAGGATTTTCCCTTACTAAGTAAATAGAAACACCATGAATTTTTTAAGTAATGTCACTCACTAAGTAGCTTTCCTGGCTGTAGTAACTCTAACATTGTTCCTATTTAAGGTATTTTCACCCAGTGACACAAAGGATACAAAACAAATACACATAAATGGCAGTGTATCATGAAAAAATCTTTTCAATTCTTAACAGTTGTAAGTATGAAACGACTTTCATCAGAAAGCTCATATTTCCCATAATCGTCACATTAATGATGAAAATAAGAGCTAATGCATATTGTGCTTTCTGTGATCCAGTGCTTTACACCTATTAGCTCATTTAATCTCCCCAACCAATCCTAGAAATAGGTGTTGTTTTGTTCTCACGCTATAGATGAGGGAATGGAAGACAAAGGTCAAGCCACCACACAGTAAGAAGCAGAGCCTGGACTGAACAGAGGGAGCCTGCGCTCAGACCCACCATGCCCACTGCCTCTGAAAGAGGGAAAGGCTCACCCAGCGGAGGAAGTGCCAAGCTAGGCATCACCAAAGCCCTCATTTGACAATACCAGCTCAGGAGAAAACACTCCTGCCAGGTCATGGTTGTCTCTGGAAAACAGTCATTAGCAGAGAGTTTCTTGAGTCATTACAAAAAACCATTAACTAAGAAATACAGAGCTAAGGAGAAGCAAGCAGTTTAAAGTTCTCAAGTCCACTTTGTATGCCACCTTCCGCCCAAGGAGAGCAGCACTACCTCAAACTGCACTGAGGCAGCTCTTTTCAGACACAGGCAACTGCACATGGCACTTGGCCACGTGTCTAACATTATTAAGAGCCAATGTCAGGCACTGCACACTATACCAGGAACACAGAGGGGAATGTGTCCCAATTCCTCTTCCAGGAAGATAACATCCCAGTGTAGGGGGGAAGACTCAGTAAGGAAACAAATATAAGTAAAACATCAGCATAACCATAGGTGACATTTTGAAAGTAAGACAAAATGATGGTTGAGACTGGCACCCAGGGTTATCTCCTTTCTGGGAGAAAAAAAAAATAAAAGCATGTCATTCTGTCTAGAGCCATAATTAACCTTTATGCTTTTAACCTTGAGAGAAGAAACACCTACAAGTGAACTGAGAAAAATAATGGGGAATGGAGCAGCCTCCAGCTAGAGGCTGAATTCAACCTCTTATCCTATCACAGTCCCAGCTTCCACCTTTTCCTGACTGATTCCACCCACTAT
Organism: Vespertilio murinus; assembly: GCA_963924515.1. NCBI lineage: Eukaryota > Metazoa > Chordata > Mammalia > Chiroptera > Vespertilionidae > Vespertilio > Vespertilio murinus. Next base: position 153,632,597 of record OZ004704.1, read on the forward strand.
CATCTTGCTCCTGACCACCCTTCAGTCCAAATGTCTGTCAGCTCCCAGGGACATTTGAATCTTCTTAGCGCCCACATTCTTCCCAGCTAGTCACCCATTTTGGAAGCCCAGGTAGCTCAGGTCGACTCATCCTGGCTTGGACTGTGAACTCTGACCTTAGAGGGGGCATTTGATGGATACGGGGCCACCTGGGACCGAACCTGCTGGACATCTCACTTCTTTCTCTATGAGGTCCAAAGCTTTCTATCAGACAGGTCTCATGTAGTGGGACCAGAGAAGCAGAATTGGGCTTTCAGCCAAGAGATGAAGTCAGCTGCCATTGTCTGAACCCGGAACTTCTAAATTGGACATGCCCACCCAAACACTCCGTAGCCAAGAACTAGAAAACACAAGCAAAGCATGCTCACTATAAACCACAAAACTGAGCTTTAGGCTTTCCTTCACCATTCAGAGCAATCCTCTTGATCTCTTACTTCATTCCCACATTCACTGCGGTGTCTAGCCTTGGTTTTGTCTCTTATTTCTGGCCTCTTGGAATTGACAACAGATTTTGGCTTCCTAGAGGTAAATCCTTGCGTTCTCTTCCTCTTCTACACTCAACCCTACCTAGCCCAGCCCTGGTAGGCCACCTTAGTGTGGGCCAGCCCAGCCACTGATCAACAATGGCTTCCAGGGTTATCACAAGAGGGTGGGCACGAGAAGCAAGAAAGCTGAGCCAAGTGACAAGAGCTTTCCTCCTCTGACACCGGAACCAAAGGTCACCTAACTAGATCAAGACTTAGAAGTGAGCCTTAAAGCCGGGCTTCCAGAAACAGTGTCTCTAGCTGCACCCTGGTATTTCTCATCAGTAGGTAAATGGTCCACTGGCTGAGGTCAAGTCGGCAGTGGGAAGGTCAAATAGCTTTGGGAAGCTTCAGTTACACATGGTCACTCTGTCTCCCTTTCTCCTCTCCACCACATCTGACCACAAAGTTCCCCTGCTCCCCAGACCTGTCCTGGATGGCGTCAAGTCCCAAGTTATTAACAAGCTCTTTGGGGGATTCTGATATGTTGCACTGTGGAGAATTACTATGATTAAAGGAAGATGAAAAAAAGATCTGATAACAAAATCAAAATAAGAATCTTATTAAATGGTTTCCTGTTGTAGTGAGAAGTGTGTTCTCCAATCATGCAGGCTTAACTAGGCCTGTTCAGCTTATATATTTGGAATTATTTCTCTGGATAATCCACTCGGAGGAGAAAAAGTGTTCCCAGGAATCGGCCCTGCTATTCTCATCTTTGAATGATTGCAGTCAACAGGCCTAAGACCCAGATTTCTGGCCTAGCTTTTCAAATGGAAGAGCTGCTCCAAGCAGGGTGAGGACCTTGCAGGGAGTGTGGCGTGAGCCAGGGCCTCTAACCACTATATTAGGAAAGGCGCAGAGGGCTCTGGTTTCCCTCAGAATTCTCCTCTGAAGGCTACGTCAATACAGGACACCTCAGCAGGGTCTCAGGCAGGACTTTCCAAAACAGAGCAATTCCAAAGTAATAAACATGCTGGCTGTTTTGGAAAATATGAGAATCTCTGGTCATCATCAGTTTGTAATTGTTGAAGTTTTACAAGTGAAGTTAAAAGGAAAGGTTTGGGTAACAAATTTCTCCAATCAAAACAGCAAAGACAAAATTATCCCAAATGTGTTACTCTCCATGACATAAATAGGTCATGTTTGTTCCTTAATAGGAATTCTCTTTTGCTCTCTCATTTTTTCCTTAAGAATAAGTCTCAGTGGTCTTTGATAAGAATAAGTCTAAATGGTGAAATCTAGGTTGCAAAAAAAATAAAATAAAAAGTCATAAAAATAAAGGTGAACAAAAAGATTGCAGCCTGAAATTCTCACTCCATGGCAGATGCCTCGTGGTTGGAATGCTACTTGCTTACTCCACAGTCACATTGCCCTGTGCCAGCAGGAAAGACACTTCACCAGCCACCCCGGGACATTCGAATGGGTTGCAAAAGTGCTAACTGAGGAGAAAGATGGAACAGGGCCTTCCCCCAATAAAGTGGCCTCCTGTAAGGACCACCCATCTTTTAAGCCCACTCCCTCCCTGTCCACCACTGCACTTTGGTGTTTTCAACTGTCAGAAGCAACCATTTTTTACAGCAGACTTTTATTCTTAATATGGTTCCACATTTTCCTGCCCAATAGATATCTGGTTTGTGGATCATTTAGCCCCAGACATATCCATTTGCATTTTTCCATGATGATTCGCATTTTGTCCCTGCCTTTTCCATTTTCCTAATGCCTTTAGATTGTTCTTTTGCTTACGCTGGTGTTTGTTAGATTTCCTTACCCTGAATCATCTGTGAATTTCATTTTCAAGTTCCTTCTCACTCCCCAAGGTCGTTAATAAAGACAGGCCTGAGAGATGGGGGAAAGGTCAGCTTTCCCACTCACCCTGGAGACCACCCTCCCCAGCCAGCCCAGCGTCCTGAAGCCTGTTTACTTCCACACAGCACATTTTTCCATCCACATGACAGGATGGACAGCCAGGATGATCTGCCTTCATTCATGCCACGTCTCTATCAACAGCCAAGTTCCAGAATTCGTGAATGGAACGTCTGTTCCTGTCAGTCTTTATGCTGGGGTTACACACAAAGGAAGGGGGGTTGCCTTTGCCTCAAGGGCCACATGGGAAACTGCTGTCAATTTCACATGTGCAGTATGGAAACACAATCCTCCTCTCCCCACCCTGTGGGAAATTACATTTCCTCCATGCCCCCAACTTGCTCCGAGGGCTCCCCTCAGGCCTCCTTATGCTGGAGAATAGGACAAGCCATCTCCCCTTCAAGAGAATCAGCAGGGAACCAAAACCATTCAGTCCTTCCAAAAGTATTTGGAAATTGGTCTGCAATGTTGTTCTCGGCCTCTGAGCCCTTGAATTCTCTCTTTGTGTAAAGTGAGCTGCTGGTCAAGGCATGACTTTGCCAACTGGCAAAGCCAATTTTATATAAGTCTTGGAAAGCGGGAAAGGGGTTGAACTCGGGATGCTCAAGAAAGAGATTTAAAAATATTTGAGGCCAGAAGGAACCCTAGAGAGGGTTCTTCTTTACCCAGACTGGCTTCTGATACTGACTAGCTCTGTGGGCTTGGCCGATTGCTCAACCTGCCTGAACCAGTTTTAGGTCTTACGATGAGACTAGAACCAGACAGTCCAAGGCCACTTCCAGTGATACATCCCTGATTCTATCTGGAGAACTGCACAGAGTACAGAGAAGAGTGTGTCCTGCCCAACAGATGTTCTCACAGCAGAAGGAATGACTAGGGCAGAGCTCTGAGCCCTGGAATCCTTAAGAATTATAGAGCTCTCCTTAAGACATCAACAGGCTGAATGAATCATTTTCTATGACACTTTTTAAAAATAGCATCGTGAAGAAGATAGGCTCAAAGTTAGATTTAGCCCCAAACTATGAAGCATATGGAGTTCTTTACATATCAGTTCTTGAAAGTACTTTCTCATGTAGCTCTTGTCCTTCTTGGTGGGGGGAGGTGTTCTATCCCAAGAGCCAGTCCTAAACATTTCATTCAGGTGCTCTTAAGTGACACAAAATGTCATTCCAAGAAGGATTTTAATTAATTCAAATACTCAAAGAAGAACTCCTTAGAGTAGCATTTTATCCGTTCATTCTTGAGCACCTATTATTTGCCGGGCACTGGGGTAAAATTTAAGTACACAAAGTTGAATAAAATATAGACCCTACCTTTGAAGAGTTCACTTTTTAACATGGGAGACAAGTAAGTGAATAGACAATTATAACACAATTGCAGGAATAACATAAGGTTTCTCACACAGCTCATAGTACAAATTAAGACATTTTTATAAGTTAAGGGTTGTGATATTAACTAATATGCCTATAGAAATGCAAAATCCAGGTTCATCATAGGCAAACCAGAATATTTGGCCATCCTAGCCAAATAGAAATTGTGACTGGGCCACACATTACTCAGGTAAGACATTCACTCCATAGAATTAGGTGATGCTAGAAACAAAATCAGCAGCAGCTTGCATTCCTGGTGATGATGTTTTGTTGTTGCTGTAAACTATGCTATTCATCCCTTCCTTCCTTCCTTTCTTCCTTCCTCCCTCCCTCCCTCCCTCCCTCCCTCCCTCCCTCCCTCTCTCCCTCCTTTCTTCCCTCCTCTCCTCTTCCTCCCTCCCTCTCCCCCCTTTTTTTTAGTAGTTCCCCATTTAAAGTACATTTTAGGAGAATCCTATATAATAAAAGGCTAATATGCAAGTTGACCAGACGCAGAACAACTGGATGCTATGATGCATACTGACCACCAGGGGGCAGGTGCTCAATGTAGGAGCTGCTCCCTGATGGTCAGTGTGAAGCCAGACTCATGGCTAGCAAGCACAGTGGTGTTGGCGGGAGCCTCTCCCACCTCTATGGAACAATGTCTAATTGTGGGGATGTCCAGTGGTGGGGAGTGGGCCTAAGCCATCTGTCAGACATCCCCTGAGGGCTCCCAGACTGCGAGAGGGTACAGCCCTGCTGAGGGACAACCCCTCCCCCCTCCTCAGCACACAAATTTTGTGCACCGGGCCTCTATCTTAACATAAAAAGCTAGCATTCCAGGTGTCCATTTTATGATGGAATAACTTCCTGGTTCCTTACAAGACTGCTCCTGGAACCCCCCCTTCTGGTAATTTCCATTTACTTCACTATAAAGTCCTTAAAACACAATCCACAGAGTCCATCTCAGAAGACTGGGCTACAGGTGAAATTATTTGAGAATAAACTTCATCTTTCCTCCAGGTCTTCCATATTGGCCCATATCATATTGACTTTAGTGTTATACCTTCTTAAGATTTTATGGGTTTCTACTGCAGAAAAAATTACTTTTCTGCACCATTAGCTACACTTTAAGGGTTTTAAAATTCATTTTTCCCTACCAAGCAGTTAAGTTCAGAAAATTTTTTAAATGTTGAATTTAGGTTTACTTGTAAATCAAGATAACTGTCTTTCCCACACTTCATTGCTAAAGATACTGGATCTCTCAATGAGAGTTTACTCCTTACCCCTATCATGCAACATTTATTATAAAAATAATCATACTCTAGCACTCCCTGAAATTTTCTCTCCAAAATAACTGGAGAGAAAATCTGGTGGCTTGAGTGAGCCCAAGGAGGCCAGATGTCCACCAGGCTAAGCCCTCCATATGAGTCACCTTTCATCTTTCATCGAGAGGTGTAGTCAGACCCTATTGCTCATGACCTACATTCTACCACAGCTACATCATCCAGAAAAAAAGGTCTTCTTTTTTATAAGGAAATTGACAGTGTGGGTCTCATCTGGCCTGACATTTATTATCCCAAGTCACAAATATAAGAACCAAATAAGCATATTGCTTAGCTGGCAACTAGATCCACAACCTGAAGAATCAAATGGATGCCTAATCAGAACTTATCCTCAACCTTGAGTAACTGTTAAGAAAGAAGAACAGAAGGGACAATAACGGGCTTAGACTGTTTAAAGGCACTCCAACTCAAGAACATAGATAAATTGTATACTTAAGAATGGAATAGAAGAGAGCCTTCTGGAACCAGGAAAATGACAAATACCTCCCATTCAGTTTCTCTGCTTATTTTGTATTAGAGTTCATAGCCAGCTAGTATGACATGGAGAAGTGATATGAAGGACAGATAAAAAGGGGAAAAAATAATTATGGCTAAAAGATATTATTTCCTAAATAGAAAATTCAAAATAGTCTAAAATAGACAAAATATTAGCATAAATAGAGAACAACAAAATTGCAATTTAAGAATTATAAGCATATATACATAATCCATGGACACATACTATAATGTAGTGAAGGGGGGTGGGGAGGATGAAGGGAGTCAATGGGGAAAAAGAGGGACATCTGTAATATTTTCAGCAATAAAGATAATTTTTAAAAAAGCATTAGCTATCATATCCTGATTATAAAAATAAGGGGTGTACAATATTTAACAACATTAAATTGTATACTTAAAAATAGCAACAAAAAAAATCAATACACAAAAAATCAATAACTTTTCTTCTCTATTCCAGTACCCATAAACTGGACATTTTAATTTTAGAAAAAAAATTGAAAGACTCAAGGCACATCAGAAACAAAAAGTATAAGATAAACAGAAATATAGTAACAAAATATGGACAAAACTTTATGGAAAGTATTACCAAATACATTAAAAACAAAACCAACATCTAAATAAAAAGATATGTTGGACACATAGTAGGGAGGTTTCAATATCATCATAATAATTTGCTCAATTCTACCTGTAATTTCAATGTATTCATTATACTATCTTGACACATTTTGTGGAAATTGACAAAATGACTATAAAACTCATCTGAATGAGTGAACGGTCAAGAATAGTTAAGACAATTTTAAAGAAAAAGAATAAAAAAAATTCTTGCCATGCTGTCAAGAGTTATTCTAAAATTATAGTAATTAAAACAGGACTAGCCCAACATGCCAATGGAATAAACCTACATCTATATGGAAACTTTGTGAAGGACAGTGGTGGCAACATCAGTCAATGGAGAGAGGATCAGCTATTTAACAAATAACTACATGTAGAATAAATAAAATTAGTGTTCTACACAAAAATAAATCTCATGTCGACTAAAAACTTAGAAGTTGAGGCAAAGCAATGTTGTAAAACTTTTAGAATAATATACAGAAGTATATCTTTATGACATTGGAGTAAGAAAGAAAAAGTACCAACCACAAAAAGTACCAACCACAAACAGTACCAACCACAAAGGGAAAGATCAGTAAATTTGATTATAATAAAGGTAATAACTTTTGGGTGAAAAAAAAAACAACCATAATAAGACAAGCTACACAGTAGAAGATATTTCTAATCCTATTAATAAAAGCCTAATATACAAATTATCCTTTGACCGGGAGTTCAACTAGGAATTGGACCAGCAGGTGGGCCAGATGGCCAACCTCCCACGGCCCCCCTCAGTTCAATCGGCCCCAATTGGGGCAGGCCAGCCGGGCCCAATCCATCCAATCCATGCAGGATCTGTGCACTGGGCCTCCAGTCTTTTAAAAAATATATATTTTATTGATTTTTTACAGAGAGGAAGGGAGAGAGACAGAGAACTAGAAACATCGATGAGAGAGAAACATCAATCAGCTGCCTCCTGCATGCCCCCCCACTGGGGATGTGCTCACCAAGATACATGCCCCTGACCGGAATCGAACCCAGGACCCTTCAGTTCGCAGGCCGACGCTCCATCCACTGAGCCAAAGCAGTTTCGGCATGGGCCTCTAGTCTTAAAATAAAAAAGAATTAGTTTCCAGCATAAACAAAGATATTCTTCAAATCAAAACAAGAATTAAAAAAAAAGTGGGCAAAGTTATAAACATATGGGACAAGAAATTTACAAAGAAAACTGAATAGCTAATAAATGCATGAAAACATCAAGAAAATAACATTTCGTACCAATGTGATTAACAAATTTTAAAGTCTTACAACACACATGCTGGCAGGGAAGTGGGCAAACAAGGAGTCATATAATATTGGTGAAAATGAAAATATTCACAAACACTTTGGAAAGCAATTTCACATTATCTAGAAAAACTGAGTATAAACATACTCTGCCGCTAAGTAATTTTCTTCTAGGTAATTACCTTAGGGAAACTCAGACATGTGCTCAAGAACAATTGCTTGTCCCAATGTTATTTTTAATAATTAAATGTTGGAAACTATATAAAAGGTCATCAACAGGGAATGGATAAACTGTGGTATATTCATATAATGGAATACTAAGCCACTGTTAAAATGAAAGAATGTACAATTCCATAACTGGTAATATGACTAAACCTGGAAAATATGAAGTTCAGAAAAGCAAGGAAATTTATAGAATCTTATTTCTGTACATTTTTAAATATTCAAAGCAATACTACATGTCACAAAGACAAACTAATTAAAAGACAATGGCTATTTTATGGGGAGGAAAGAAATAGGGTTTATTATTGGTAATGTTTTATTTCTTATAAAGAAAATATCTGGATCAAATATAGCAAAATGTTAACATCTGTTAAACTTGGATGGTTGCTGTATGAATGTTTGTAATAGTTTTTGTTTTGTTGCATGTAATAAACATTTTTATAACAAATAAAATATTAAAAGGAAAGGAAAGGAAAAATATTAGCTAAAGGAATAAATTGATGTGTGAATAAATTAATGATGAATGGACACCCATTGGGGCATATTATACAAAGAGTAGTACAATAGTGCAGGGGCAAGTATCACTAGCAGTATCTAACATTACTCCACATTTTTTTGTGTATTGGTGTACCTTAGGAGTCCAGTTTTCTTATTTTGCATGTGGATATCCAGTTTTCACAGCACCACTTATTATTATTTTTAAAAATATTTTTATTGATTTCAGAGACTCAAAAGTCATCTTATTAAAGGGGTCTTCCTGACCATCCTGTAACACATTACCAACACCCTCTCCACCCCACTTTTCCCATTTTCTTTTTCTACATATACCTGCGCTCCCTGCCATATTATGTTTGTGTTTATTGTATTGTCTATCTCCCTCCTCTAAAATGTAAGCACTATAAAGATGGAGCTTTATTCTGTTTGCTGGTGTATCTTCAGTGTCTACAGTAGTATCAGAAATGAACTTGTACCTCATTAATAGGTATTAAAAATTAAAGTACCAGCGTTCAGAGAATTTACGATTTCCTTTTTCTTATATTCCCTCTGGTCCTCACTGCTTTGATGCCCTCTGGTGCCTTGCAATACATGAAATTTTCTGTAGCTAATCAAGCTTGTTGGTTATTATCACTGTAAATTTTGGCCCACTATACTTAAACTATTCCATCCTGCCCTGGAGGCGAAAGTCTCTTTGCTTCTTCCTGCCTCCACCCATGCCACTTCTACCAGTTCAATCAAGTTTTCCTGTTTTCTGGACATTCAGCAGCTTACAAAGGATCAAGGCAGCATTCTCTGCTCTTTGAACTGATGCTATCATGCCTTGAGGGCCTGGGAATAACATTTATTTTTCTGTCTTTGCCTCTTCCTCACAGCAGAACCAGCTCATTGGCTAATGTTTCCTAATTTCCTAACTCTTTATCTCTTTTCATGGAGACCTTTAATTTTTCCTTTGGGTGTCATGATGGTAATGGGTTCTTATTTAAATTTAAGGTTTGTTTATTCCTCTTCAACAATAATAAGGTGTATTGCCAATCATTTTCTTATATATTTGATTAATCTGTTATTTAGGTGCAATATGGCAGTGATTGGTAACTTCATGATTTAGATGCTAGTTGAAGTAAATCACTATGTATTAAGTTTCTGATTCATTAATTATGGGAACACCACAAAATTATGGTGGAGAGTGGAATAAAAATTTAAAAAAGAGATTCCAACAAACTATAGTGATGTTCTGAAACTGGTTGAATGAAACTGAACAGAGATAAATACAGTATCCTACATTTAGACCAAAAAAAACACCACAGACAACAAAATCAAACATAAAAAACAACAACCCCTAAACAAACAAACAAAAACAACAACTAACAACTTGGTTGAGAAAGAACAGAGGAATAGGGATGGCTTAGAAGCAGATTTCTGTGTTTACTTACCGCAATCTGTAAATGAACCCTAAGTGTGATGGGACTGCTCAGAATAAGGTAAATAACAATTTAGGCTCTTCCAATAGTAATTTAGTATCCAGGTTAGTGCTACATTTCTTGGTCATACCACATCACTATCATCCAATTTTGTCCTTAGTTCTTAAAGTGGACACAGATAAACAAGGACTCAGGTAAGAATAGTAAAGAACTTAAATGAAGATTTTAGGTTAGAGAAAAGACTTCTTGTAGCAGTTTTTAAATGTTGGAAGTATTGATATGTAGACTCACTTTGTGTCTGTCTAGAAGACAAAATGACCCAAGTCATACAGCAGTATAAATTGGGATAATCTCACAGCAGATCCTATATAATAAAAGAGTTATGCAAATTGACCATCACTCCAACACACAAGATGGCTGGCCCCATGTATTCAAAGATGGCTGCCCTCATGTGGACACAAGATGGCTGCCATAAGATGGCCATCAGGGGAGGGCAGGTGGGAAGGATCAGGCCAGCAGGGGAAGGCAGTTGTGGGCAATCAAGTCAGCAGGTGAGGGCAGTTGGGAGGGACCAGGCCTGCAAGGGAGGGCAGTTAGGGGTGACCAGGCTGGTAGAGGAGAAAAGTTGGGGGCAACCAGGCCTGCAGGGAAGGAAAGTTGTGGGGGACCCATGTCTTCAAGGGAGAGCACTTGGGGGGGACCAGGCCTTCCAGGGAGGGCAGTTAGAAGTGACCAGGCCTGCAGGGGAGGGCAGTTAGGGGCAATCAGGCTGTCAAGGGAGTGGTTAGGAGGTGAGCACGCTGGTAGACAGAAGCAGTTAGGGGCAATTAGGAAGGCAAGCAGGTGAGCAGTTGGAAGCCAGCAGTTCTGTATTGTGAGAGGGATGTCTGACTGCACATTTAGTCCCAATCCCTCTGGGCTGTCAGACATCCTTTGAGGGTCCCAGATTGGAGAGGGTGCAGGCTGGGCTGAGGAAAACACCTCCCCCCCTGCACAAATTTTGTGCACCGGGCCTCTAGTATGTTAATAATTAGGGCTGCTGGATGATAAGGGCTGCTCTTGTTAGATAAAGAAATCCCTGCCCTTGGAAGTATTCAAATAGAGAATGATTGTTCCCCTATGAGGAATATTATAACAAGAAGGTTATAAGAGATGACTGCTAATGTTGCTTCAACATTGAGATGCTCAGCTTTGGAGCAATTTTTCAGCTCCACCTCCATTCTGTGAGCAGCAGTGAAATAGGGGGGAAAAGCATCATGAGATTCTCCTTAGTCATAGGAAACCACAAGCCCTAAGCAGACTAAGAGAATCAAAGAGAAGAAAGAGAAACAGTGATCCTCATTTGCCCCTCCCCCTCTTTTAAAGTGACAGACTCTTCCCTCTTGCCTTTAAAATATTAAACTTATACAACCTAATATGGAAAATGAAGAGTTGACAGGTCTGGGGTCTCCCACTGACCTGGAACCCTACCTACTCTGCTCCCTCAATCCCCAAAAAGCCCCTGCAGTATCTCTATAGAACCCAGGGTCCCCCACAACTCAGTGTGAAACCACTAAGAGGAAGCTTAAGAAAATGTCTTGGATTTGTAAGAAGAAAATTGGAAAATTCTGAGAAAACATTGTCCCATTTCTTTAGCCCATTAAATGTACTATGTCCACAAAAGTAAATCCAGGAACAATGGGAAAAAATGGCGAGGAACTTTTGCAGCTCAGTTCCCTTCTATCTATTCTGAAAGTGCCTGATTTCTTGAGTTTTGGCCCTTATTTCTCTGTTTTGGCCCTATGTCTTATCACCCATTTCCTTCCCTGCCTCTTCAGATTTAGTGGCTGAGTTTATTTGCTTGCCATATGCAGTTGGGTCCACTTCTCATCTATCCACCACTTGTCAAAGGAGAGAGATGGTGGCAAACTTATAGAGTCCCCATGGGAAGGAGACCTAAATGTTGGGGTCTATTACCTGAAATGATCTATCTGTGTGATCCCCATTAGGAGTGTTTAAAGAATCATGCTGGAAGCTGTGGCAGGAAACTGCAACATCTCCTCCTTGCTGTCCCTTTTCCCACACACATTGGAAGTACCTTTGGTCATGGGGAGGTAGGAACAGAATAGCTTGATGACATACAGCATCTGTAGCAGTCAGAGTCCAACACAGTGCACTTGGGCTGTTTGGAGAATTTAATAAAGGTGTGGGCAGGATTTGGAGAAGGCAAGAAAATATAAAAGTAGTACTATCCTAAGGTCTGAAGGGGCAAGAGAAGGCTGGTTGCTAGAATCCAGACAGAAAAAAACTCTATGGATAAGTTTGCCTAATAGTAGCTGTTGTCTTCAGTAGAGGAAGAAGCCAATGACAGAATCATCAGAAAGTGGAGCTAGAGGAAAACTCTGATTTTACACTTCTGCCATCTCCCCTCTTGCTAGAGCCTTCCCTTGTCTGAAGCTAATGAAAAATCAGATATCAACGAAATCCCTCAATAAAATCCACATATGGTAGCCTCCTGAGTTTGTAGCAGGGCAGAAAGTGAATCTGAAAGAACAAATGGAAGATATTCAGCACGAAGCCTCAGAACTCAGGCCAACCTTTGTGTTTCAGCTATGTGGAGATCATACTCACCCCACCTCTCTCTTATTCACACCCAATTATAAGCATGTGTTTTACTGGTGGTTATGCAATATTGATGGATAAAAGGCCATCTGTCTTTTTTGGTGGGCAAGCTCATTCTTATTGAAGTCAATACTGAATATTCTCCCAATCATTTCTCTGGAAAATGAAGCTGAAAGATCCATTTAAGGTTCTTTCTCTCTATATCCAGTTTGACATCTGCTCTGTCTGTTCAGGATCTGAGGTAAATGGTTGACCATGACCCAACATTGGGGAGTGTCTTTTCTGCTTTAGAATTGACCCCCAAAGGTGATGAGTAAATAAAAAATAGCCTGGAATATGTAACTTCATTCTGTTCAATTGTTCAAAGGTGCACATTATATAATAAAGAGGGAATATGCTAATTGACCATCACACCTTCACAAATAAGGAGGAAATATGCTAATTGACTACCCCACCCTCAAAGATGGTGGCACCCACAGCCACAAGATGGCGGCTCCCAGTCCCCTCAGGCCCACTGGGATGGCTGGTGTGTGGCATGGCTAGGCCCATCACCAGGTGGGTCCAGCCACTCCATGTGCCTATATTCGGAGTCCCCCACTCCCCTCAGACCTTGGCCACCCAGGATTGGCCCGAGGCACAGGCAAGCCTTGGATGGTGGCTGCCCAGCTGCCCATGGCCATCTGAGGCTCAGGTAACCAGGGCCACCCAAACCTTGCCCTGCCTGCAGTGGCAGCAGCAGAGGTATGATAGAGGCATCACCTCCCCCTGATCACCAGGTCGCCTCCTACACCTGAGGGCTCCTGGACTGTGAGAGGGGGGCCAATCTGAGGGACCCCCCCATCCAGTGCATGAATTTTCATGCAGCGGGCCTCTAGTATAATGATAAATGGGACAATCATTGAGAAGATAAAACATTTATTAATACATTTGTACCCAACTTAAGAACACTGAAATACATAAACTATTATTAAGAGATAACAGCTATACAACAATAGAAAGATTCTTTAACATCCCACTTACAGCAACAGATAGATCATCTAAACAGTCAACAAGGAAACATTGGCCTTAAATGACTCATTAGACCACATGGACTCAATGGATTTATATGGGACGTTTCATTCAAAAGCAACAGAATACACATTATTCACAAGTGCACATGAAACATTCTCAAGGATAAACCATATGCTGGGACACAAAACAAGTTGCAATAAATTTAAGAAGATTGAAATCATACCAAGCATCTTTTCTGACCACAACAGTATGCAGCTAGAAATCAACCACAGGAAAAAAGCTGGGAAAATCACAAATATGGGGAAATTAAGCAACAAGCTACTTAGCAACTATTTGGTCAGTGAAAAAAGAAAAACTACACATAAAAATATGACATACCAGAATCTTTGGAATGCAGAAAAAGCAATACTAAGAGGGAAGTTTATAGCAATGCAGGCCTACCTGAAAAATTTCAAATAAACAAATGAATCTTACACCTTAAGGAAATATATAAAAAAGAGCAAACAAAGCCCCAAATTACTACCCTGTTTCCCCGAAAATAAGATAGTGTCTTATATTAATTTTTGCTCCCAAAGATGTGCTAGGTCTTATTTTCAGGGGATATATTATGTTTCCATGAAGTAGGTCTTATTTTCGGAGGATGTCTTATTTTTGGGGAAACATGGGTAGAAGAAAGAAAAATAATAAAAATCAGAGTGAAAAATAATTAAATAGAAACCAAAAGGACAGTATAAAAGATTAATGAAACAAAAAACTGGTTCTTTGAAAAGGTAAACAAAATTGATAAACCTTGAGGTAGAGTCACACACACACACAAAAAGAAGACTCAAATAAATAAAATCAGAAATAAAAAATAAGTTTCAATGCATGCCATAGAAATACAAAGGATCATGAAAGAATAATATAAAAGGCTATAGTCCGCCAAATTGGATAATCTATATATTTTTTTAAAATTATATTTTATTGATATTTTACAGAGAGGATATTTTACAGATAGAGAGCTAGAAACGTCAATGAGAGAGAAACATCGACCAGCTGCCTCTTGCACACCCCCTATTGGGGATATTCCCACAACCAATGTACATGCCCTTGACCAGAATCGAACTCGGGACCTTTTAGTCCGCAGACCGACGCTCTACCACTGAGCCAAACCAGTTTCGGCCAAATTGGATAATCTAGAAAAAATAGGTCAATTCTTAGAATCATACAACCTTCCTATATTGAATCATGAAAAAAAACAAAACAAAACACCAGAAAATCTGACTTGACCAATCACTACCAGTATGGAAGTTGAATTAGTAACCAAAAACTTATCTCAAAAGAAAAGTACAGGACCGAATGACTTTACCACTGAATTCTACCAAATATTCAAAGCATATTTAATACATATCCTTCTCAAATTCTTCCAAAAGGTTTAAAAATAATGCATGCTTCCTAACTAATTTCCTGTTGCAAATATTACCCTGACACTGACCCAAACAAGAACACAAAAAGAAAATTACAGGACAAATTATTATTACTGAAGAACATAGATGTAAAAATCCTCAACAAAATATGAGCAAACCTAAGATATCAATACATTACAAGGATCATACAGAACAAACAAATGAGATTTATTCCAGGGAAGCAAAGATGGTCCAACATTTACAAGTCAATGAATGTGATATACCCCATCAACAAAATGAAAAATATAATTGTAAGATAATTTCAATAGATGCAGTAAAAGATTACAAGACATAACATCCATTCATGATAAAATCTCTCAATAAAATTGGTATAGAAGCAAAATACCTCAACATAATAAAAGCCATATATACTGAGCAGCCTGAATATTATGACTTCTGAACTCATGGTGGAGTCCAGCCAGCCTGGCCAGGGGGAAGGGACATGGGTGGTTGGCAGGCCTGCCTGCTGGTTTGACTCCTGGTTGAGGGGAAAATTTTCATATTAGCCTTTTATTATATACAATATACATTGAGTGGCCAGATTATTATGCCTTCAGAGATCATAATAATCTGGCCACTCAGTGTATGTCAAACTGACAACTAATATCATATTCGACAGTGAGAAACTGAAAGCTTTTTATCTAAGAGAAGAATAAGATAATGCCCACTGTTACCATTTTTATTCAACATAGTATTGGAAGTCCTAGCCAGAGCCTTTAGGTAAGAAAAATAAATCCTATATAATAAAGGGTATTATGCAAATTGTCCCTTTACTGGGAGTTCCACTGTAGTTTGACCAGGGAATAGGGTCCAATCCATCAACCACCTGGGGCCCCTTCCCCTGGCCAGCCCCACCATCAATTTCCCCCTCCCACCCTAATTAGGGGTGGGGCTGGCCTACCAACCTCCAGCATCTCCTCCCCCTGGCCGCTGGCCAGACACCATCTGTGAACGAATTTGTGCACCAGGCCTCTAGTAAAAAAAAAATAAAAGGCATCCAAATTGGAAAGGAAGAAATAAAACTGTCACTATTTGTAGATGATATAAGTTTACATAAAAAAAAGACTTCACCAAAAAGTAACAGAATACAGTAAAGTTTTAGGATACAAAATCAATATGCAAAAATCTGTTGCATTTCAATGCACTATCAGAAAGAGAAAAGCCCTATTTGTAATTGCAATAAAAACAATAATATACCTAAGAATAAATTTAACAAAGGAGGTGAAAGACCTGTACACTGAAAACTATTAGATATTGTTGAAAGAAACTGAAGAAGACACAAATAAATGGAAATAAATTCTATGTTTATAGATTGAAAGAAATAACATTGTTATAATATTCAAATTATCTAAAGTAATCTGCAGATTAAGTGCAACTCCTATCAAAATCCTAATGTGTTTTTTTTTTCAGAAATAGAACAAAAAAAATCTTAAAATTTATATAAAACCAAGAGTCAAGGACATGCTGAGAATAAAGGACAAATATGAAGGCATTAGACTTCCCCATTTCAAACTATTCTACAAACATTTGGTAATCAAAACAGTATGGTATTAGCAGAAAAAGAGACACACAGACTAATAGAACAGAATTGAGACCCCAGAAATAAACCCACTCACATATGGGCAATTAATTTACAACAAAGAATCAAAGAATATACAATAGAGAAAAACTGTCTCTTCTATAAATGGTGGTGGGAAAATTGAACAGCCACTTGCCTAATAAAAGTAGACCACTATCTTATACAATACACAAAAATGAACTGAAAATAGATTAAAGACTTGAATGTAAGACCTGAAAACATAAACTACATTGAAAAAAATGGAGGCTAAGTTTCTGGACATCAGTTTAGTGATGTTTTTGTGGATTTGACTCCAATGGCAAGGGAAATAAAAGTAAAAATAAACAAAAGGACCTATATCAAACTAAAAAGCCTTTAGATAGCAAAAGGAAACCATTAATAAAACAAAAACACACAAATAACTAAATTGGAAAAGATATTTGGAAGTGGCATTTCTTATAGGGATTAGTATCCAAAATATATAAATAACTCATATACATATAAGAAAAATAAAAAAAACAAATAGCTTGATTTTAAAAAATGCATCTGAATAAACATTTTTCCAAGGAAGATCTCTGAACACATAATAATCTGGCCTCTCTTTTTCTCTCTCTCTCTCCATATATATATATATATATATGGAGAGAGAGAGGCCCAGTGCATGAATTTGTGCATGGGTGGGGTCCGGCCAGCCTGGCCAGGGGAAGAGGACATGCGCGGTTGGCCAGCCTGCCTGCTGGTTGAACTCCTGTTCGAGGGGACAATTTGCATATTAGCCTTTTATTATATAGGATATGCATTGAGTGGCCAGATGATTATGCATTCAGAGATCCTAATAATCTGGCCACTCAGTGTATATATATTCCTATCAGAGTAGCAATACAACTTAAATCTTATAATAGAAAAATTTTGGAAGCCAATTAAATGTGAATCAATACACAATAATTATATATTTGTATTATCATGTACTTGAATAAAATTCAACAGTTCATGTGAAAGAATTGACTATCTCTATGGACACTGGATAAACAATTACCTGGAAAAATTTTTGAGTAAAAATTATCAGAGTTCAGAATATCTATAACATGGTCCTATTTTTGTAAATTAAAATATGCAAAAATAATGCTGCATATTACAAATGGACTTATACATGTGTGCTGTGGAAGTACAAAACATGAATGGAAAAGGCACTATGACAATTTCAGGATGCAGGTTACCTCTCGGTGGGGAGCCTCAGAGAAGAATAGACTGGGAATTGAAGCATCCAACAGTAACCTCTTATTTCTTTAAAAAAAAGTTTGAAGCAAATTATACAAAATAATGGGTTTTCTAAATGTGGATAGTAGGTATCTGGGTGTCTATTTCATTAGTTTCTTATGCTCAATTTATTGCATGAGTGAATAATATTTAAAAAATGTAGAAAGTGAATAGGAGGTGAAGAAATGTGCGTGAAGGACACTGCCAGCACTGTGAGGAAGACTGCCATGTTTAAGAGCAGAGAAATGCTGTGCTTGCTAACCGGCGAAGTGCTGGGAGATGAAGGCAGTGCATAGCTTCCTCACTTACCAGGGCTTTTTCAGACTCCGGTGGCTGCTCTATTTTCGGTGCAGAGATATCCTGGCTGCAATATCTCTCAAGTGCTTTTAATCATCAGGATGATGGATTCTGCCCATTTATCCAAAACATGCATAATGAGGAAACACAAGTAGCTACATTTTCCTTTGAGGCCTTATAAAATAAAAGGTTATTTTCTGCATCATTTAAGAGCTATTAAATTATGATTGGTAAAACTGATGTTTGATTATTAGATTGTAACTTTTCAAAAGGTAACAATTTCTTAGTTATTCCCAGAATAACCCTGTTTTCTAAAGACTCAAGTCTACCGTCACATCATCTTGCTTCAAGGAACTTGATGTGTTTTTTTTTTAATATTTGCTTTGTTTCCATTATTGTTTTGATGATCTTCAAATCAGACTAATCAGGTAAAATTTGGGAGAAAAGCCCTCATTCTAAATCTGAAAAGAAATATTTTACTAAGAATGTGTTTATGCTTTTGATGGAAAGTTATAATAGTTCATACAGATAATCTTTATGGCAGGACAATTCAGCAGTGCCAATTCAAAATGAAATGTATGTGACTTTTCACTGAGAATTTCTACTTATAGAAATCTGATCTTCAGAGATACTTTCATAGATGCACAGAGTATATGTAAAAGGGAGTTCATTGAAAAAGATGTCTGTAATATTGTTGTGAACTTGGACATACAATCAATTGTACACTCAAGAAAAGAATAATAAAACTTGGAACTTGGGCCCAAGTGCATCAGTAAGGGAATGGATGCATACATTAGGGAGTACCAATGCTATGTAACCATTGGGCAGTTAAAAATAAGTGAGATAAGTCTCTATGGAGATACCAGTTTAACTTCTAATGTATATTGCTAAATGAGAAAAAAAAGTTATGGAGAAATACATATAATATGATCCCATAAATGTTAAGAATCATAAACCCATATATGTACAAATATAAAACATACACACATTTAAATACATAGAAAACTTTATAATTCAAATTGTTAACATTGACTAGTTTTAGGTAAAGAGTTTCAGTTGGTGATATAATGTGTTTAAAATATATTGATATAATATAAATATATTTAAATTTATTTATATATTACATTTATGTATTTTGAAATATTTAACATATTATGTTAGTATACATAATATTTATATTTACGTAAATATTTGTCTATTTATATTTTTGTATTTTAAGTCTTCTTAAATTCTCAAAGTATGTTGAATAGAAATTCTACTGTTTTGAGACTCATTTGTCCTATGCCTTAGGAGATGATGAGGAAAATATTTTCTAATAAAGTTATGCAAGTTTACTGTGGAAAATTAAAAAATACAAAAAACACTTCAGAAAATAA